>CM077304.1:188138921-189338921 GCA_039655065.1 Glossophaga mutica | reverse complement strand
ACAACTAAATAATAATGAGCAAGAACAACAGCAACAAACAATATGGACAGAAGCAACTTAACAGCTTTACTTATTCAACAGTTTTATTGAGATATAGCCATGTCATGTAATTCACTTATATAAAGCATACAGTTCAGTGGAATTTACTCACAGAATTGTGCAACCATGACTACAATTAATTTTAGAACACTTATTCAACCTAAAAAAACAACAACCCTGTAGCAGTCCATATCTCCCGCCAATTCTCAGGCAGCCACTAATGCTTTCTGTCTCTGTAGATAATTTGCCCACTCTGGGCATTTCGTATAAATGAAATTATGAAATGAAATGGTAGCATGTATCAGGACTTTATACCTTATTTATTGCCCAATAAAGTTCCATTGGATGGGTATGCCACACTTTATGTATCCATTTATCCGTCGGTGGCATTTGGGCTGTTTTCACTATTTGGCCATTTACACTGTGGATGTGTTTTCATTTCTCTTGGATATATACCTAGGAGTAAGATGGAACAACTTGACTTTGAACTATTTTCTAAATAAAACACCTCTGCTTCTCATTATAATTTCTTCTACTTTGAATAAATAACATAGCTAAATAAAATTTGCTTCTCTTAATATGGCAACTGTATATTATTCTTGAGTTATAAAAATTAGGTTTTGACTTCAGTTTTTGTGTGTGGCAATATAAATTATAGTGCATGCCCTTCAGTGATCAGAATGTTGGTACCTGTGTTGACATTTTCGGAGCGTAGTGGTATATTAATGAAACTGCCTTTGTTAGGGACTTCTAGTACATCTTGGAGATTTAAAAGTGCAGCAGCTATTTTGAGCATGAAAGAATAGACCTCAATCCAATTTCCTACTTTATCTGTTGGTTTTAATAATCTGGAGAAGAATTCTAGCACCCACCAGTTGAATAAGGAAATCATTAGGTTCAGAACAGAAGTGCTAACATAGAGTTTCCTGATTTGCTAATTTAATTTGTGACACTCATATCCTCCATGAGGGTGGTAACCACCTCACATTCTCTTGTTCTTAGTGACTCTTCTCATGTATGTAGTCATTGGAGGTCTGTGGGGTGGGTTGGGGTTAGACGCCTGTGTCCTGACTAGCATTTAGCACAGCTTAGAGGGCACCCAGCACACATTTTGTTTGTCATATTTATGTCTCTTTTTTCTTTTAAGCTTGCAGAATATTAATTGCTAATGAGTGTTCCTTTATGCTGCTTCTTCAGGAAGTAGATCTCTTTAACTGTAAACAGAAAGCGTGTCCCTCCTGCCATCTCAGGATAGCATGCGAACAAGCTTGCCCTCTGAGACAGGAGGTCACATTTGTCTTGGCTGTGTCCAGTTCTCTTGACTTGGCCTGTTCCTGTTGATCAGCACTTAGCATGCCATTTTACTGAGAGTGAGGTTCCCCGCCTTTTGTTTCTTCTTTTTAAAAGCCTTTGCTTCCCCTAGACAGAATACACATCCACAGTTTTCCTGGACCATTCTTTGGAGCACGCATTTCCAGGCAGCACATTAAACATATTAAAGCTTTCCACATTCAGATGGTGCTCGTCATCGGCGTGTCTTTTACATCAACTGTGCTTCTCCTGCTAATCCAGTGACCTTTTCTGTTCTGGTTGATATCTTCTTAATAACTTTTCCCCTGACAGCTTCCTTCTTGCATTCAGTAGTTGAGATCCTCTCACCACACTGGTTTACTCTTTAAACATCCTGATAGCCACTGTTTTAGGAGGACCCAGAATGAGTTTTAGCTCTCAGTGTGGTGTAGGAAAATGAATAAACAGTTCTTGGGAAGTTTGCCCAGGGAAAAGAGGGATATTCAAATGAGAATGGTGCTGGCAGTTAAAGCAGAGGCTGTAGCCTATTGCTGCTGAATAACATATAACAGCTCCTCTAATGACAGAATCCTATTTAGAAGCTGGGGCATGGCTTGAAAGTAGAAGGAATTAGGCTGGTCACATGTTGGGCTTGGGAAACCAACCAAGTATGGGAAGCTCAGTCTTATGTCAGAGTCTTTAACATGAAGATATGTGAAAAATGTATAACTTGCGCAAATAGTTTAAAGAAAACTATTATTGCAAACTGCCTTTTTGTTCTCTACCAGTCAAACTTGTAAAGACCTCTAGTGTCAAGATATATGTCAGTCTCTTTTTTTCAGATTTGGGGTAGAAAGGGGGAGTGAGAGTAAGATTTGTGACTGAATTAAGGAGTGATGGAAAAATAGGTTTGTTCATTTTAATAAGCATTTATCAAATGTCTTCTATACCAGCGTTGTATTAGGTGCTGGTGACACAAAGATGAATAAGACACTGTTCTTGTCATAAAGGAATGGGCAATCTAGTTGGGGAGTAAAATGTAGTTTAACGTGCCCCCCGCAAGGGGCTGTATTTACTTATCTCCGGTACTTAGATTGTTAGATTGGGGGATACAGCCCTGTCCTGGGAGCACAGAGGAGGGATGGAGCAGGGTGTGGGTTGGCTGAGCAGGAGACCAGAGCAGGCTAGGAAGAGTGTCTGTGGGGAGGCTAAGCCTCAAGTGAAGTTAGGACTGTTATTCAAGCTTTGCGTATAATGTAATCAGTTTCTGTTTTATGAAGTGAGAACACTGTGTAGGGATAGCATATTTCAAGTGGAGACCTAATTAGTGGCACCCCAACAAACTGTGTCTACGCATTCTACAATCTCTTTTCTATTCAGTATTCTTGTTAGTGAATCTGCCTGTCCTCTGTGGCATCCAGTTGGGGTCCACTGTTGGCCCCCTGGTGTGTTCCTCAGAATGTCTGAGTCTGCAGAGGTGCTGATCATGAGCATCCCTGAACCAGAGTTACTTTCCAGCAGCCCGGGCAGCATCCGTGCTTCTAAGGGCCCCCTTTCCACTGTAAAGGGGTGTGACTTTATCCAGGTCTGTAGTCTCATTTTACAGTTCTCCCTGCCTTAGGTTTGCCAATTCTCACTACAAAGACTTCTGAAAAGGCATAGCCTATGCATAATCTCAGTCTCAAAAAGGAAAATGTTGATGCTGTATCATCAGAGGGTGTTGTTATATGTGGCACCCACGATAATTATGACATACGACATATAATTATGACAGCTCTGAGCTGTCTGGGTTGAGAGACACTTCAGAATTTAATTAGCCAGAGGCAATAATAATAAGATACAAGATGTAGTCAGTATCCTTCAAATGGTAGAAATTGAGCTGCCTTCAAAAAGGGAGAGGATTAAGGAAAAAGGCTGGCATGACAAAGTTGCACTGCAAAATAATGGCAATTTAAAACTCTGCCGCAGTTTTAACATTATGATTGTTTTCAACTTGGTGCACCGTTTGGCTGGCTGCACTGTAAACTCGGGAGAACAGGGACTGTGTCTCTTGTTCACATTTTGCCTGGCGTCTGAGGTAGTGTTGAATAAATCCTTCAGAAGAGATGAAGGAGGAACGAAATGAATTTAATTCATCTGGACTGGGGTTTGAAAATTGTCTGTGTGTTGCATTTGTCATGCAAGCATTTTTTTAAACCTTTATACTTAACAAAAAATTAGGTGCCAGTAATTTAAAATGGGAAGATTTACATATAATTCTGGATCTTTCTGTTTATCTGGAAGACCCAGAAGATCTGATGACACTGGGCTTGTCTTTGCACTTGATAACAAATGACTGGCAAAAAGTAGCAGCTGCCCTCACTGGGGCATGTCACCCTCAGGCCCCACTCTGCGCTTCACTCCGTTTCCCAGCTCGCCTGTGCTCTGTGGTCATCGGAGTTTGGAACCTGGAGACTGTGAACTTTTTTTACCTCTGAAATTACATCTTGTACTCATATATGTTGTGCTGCACATAGAACAAAAATACTTAATTTTTTTTCTGGCACACTCATCGTGTATCACACTGATGAAGTGATTTTTAAGACTCTTAGTTTTCTCCTTTCTTTATGACTTGTAAACTGAACTAGTGTGGGCTTCGGTTCACATGGTTTTGTAGAGGGTGTCAGTTATGCCTTCCAAGTTAGGACCCCTGCGTTGTTGTTTTTGGCCTCTGCTTTCCAGTGAGCACTGTATGAGCCCCTAAACAGTGCCACACTGAGCACTTGCCACAGCAGAGGAAGGGCAGAAGAAACAACCAGGCGCCTTGGTTTTACTGTTTACAGACTGGTTGGGGGACATTAAACCCAGATGCGAGGTACCATTGTTGCAAGGGCAGAGATGCAAATCCTTATGTTTACAATCGCTTGCAGTTTCCAAGAATCAAGGCTTCGAAGTACTTATTATTGAAGTGGAATTTTTAAAAAGTAATCTTTTTGCCCTGGCTGGCGTAGCTCAGTGGATTGAGCGCGGGCTGTGAACCAAAGGGTCACAGGTTCGATTCCCAGTCAGGGCACATGCCTAGGTTGTAGGCCAGGCCCCTCACATGAGGTGTGTGTGAGAGGCAACCACACATTGATGTTTCTCTCCCTCTCTTTCTACCTCCCTTCCCCTCTCTAAAAATAAATAAATAAAATCTTTAAAAAAAAAAAAGTAATCTTTTTCTGGTGTTACCTAGATGAGGCATTTTTACGTAAATCAGTTCTATATTAACTTTTCCAATAAAAAAATTAAATTTGGTGGATTTCCAACCACTGACTTCAATTATTTTTTTTGAAAAATGTGTATCTATCACATTGGATGCGATGTGACAGCCATTGACGCATCTCTCCTCATGCAATAAAAATATACATACACACACAGAGGAAGAAAAGGTGGGACAATTCTCTATCCAGAATGTGTTAAGACATATGTTTGCACATAACTGCTTTCATGTAGGCAGACTCTGCTCTTAAAAAAAAATATTTTTTTAATTTATTGATTTTAGAGAAAGGGAGGGAGAGAGGGAGAGAGAGAAACATCCGTTTTGTTGTTTCACTTATGTATGCGTTCAGTGGTTGATTCTTGTATGTGCCCTGACCAGGGGATGAAACCTGCAACCTTGGCATATCAGGACAGTGCTCTAAGCAGCTCAGCTATAGAGCCAGGGCCACACACTCTCTGCTCTTTTTTTGTCTACATGTTTGACTTAAAAATATGACTATATGTAATAATATATGTTACACTCCAAACATGGTAATAGTGAACAAACTATATAAAATTAGTAACATTAATCTCTTAAGTTCCAGATGCAGTTGCAAAAAGTAAAACAGCCTGCCAAAGAGCCAATTGTTGAAGTGCCACATTATTGTATCTAGGTGATTTTGGGTTTAGCTGCTTTCAGATTACATTAGTTTCCTCACTTAAATCGAGATTAGCCAGAATTAAGTGCCTTTTAGTCATTTTTAACAGCTCTTCTGTTAAAAGGAATTGCAGCTGTGCTGTGGTGGCCCTCCAGAAGAGATAGAATTCATGTGCCACTTCAGTTCCGATGCCTACATTGGTGCTCTTCTCAGCCCTGGGGCCTTTTTCCTGAGCAGGTGACCATCAGAACAGATCATTGCTGAGCAGGAACTGTTTTATGGGCAGCAGGTGTGTTTAGCACACTCATTAACTAGAATAATTAATTTGACCCTGCCTCTTCTGAATTTACTCTTTACTGCCCCTTCTTTGCTCCTGGCAATATAGTAGTGCACATTTGGGTAAAATGGACAGTCTACATTTTGAAAATTACTTGCCAAGGGTTTTTGCTTTGCAAATAATTGGGCAGTGAAGTGGGAATAGCGGAGAGCTGGAGGTCTGGTTTGGGGGCAAGCTGACTAGCATGTTTTTATCAGTCAGGCTGTCCTTAGGGTTGCAGTCCTACTATTTTCAAACATTGGTAATCAATTTTTGTGAGTCAGAGTTTAGATTTGGAAAGAAACAGACTTTTGCTGTTATCCGATTATGTTGCATGACTTTTAATTTTTAGGAGGGGTTGTTAAAATGTTCCAGAATTCATCAGTGAAGCATGTTACTTCCTCAGAAAAAAAGTTTCTTTGGTCTTTATGTTGGAATATTGAGTTGTATTCTAGTTCGTGGGAGAAACCATGATACACTGAAGCATATGCATTGGGTAGTGAAGTTGTTTGTTAGCTAAATCAGCCAGAGTTATGCTGCTCATTCATTTTTTCTGATTTGACCAGTTTAATTTTTATTTGCATTGACAGATTGGGTCTGTGTAAGACCTGTCTTTTCATCACCTTTGCAAAAAGTCCATAAAAGAAGTATTCTGATAGAATGACTATTTATAATTTACTTGGTGACTTTAGTTATGACTGAAAATAAATGTAATATAAGATGAATATAATGTGAATTAGACAGAAATTGCAACCATTTTTCTCTCACTGTTGAAATGGGAAATCAGACCCTGTCTATGAATAATACCCATTTTAAAGACTTAGGGAATCAGTCGAGGGTGTGGAGTTGGGTGATAGAACATTATCCTTTCATGGGTGGGTGTTCCGTCTGAGAATCTTCTCCTAACTCTTGAAGTGGGTCACTCAGGGTTGGGCACTGAGAGTTTTCCCGCTTCGTTGACTGCCGGTCCACAGGGCTGCCCAGGGACAGGAAGATCCGCCTCGCACCAGGTGTGTGCTCCTCGTTTGGAGGGTGGCAGCAGTTCAGCTTTCAACAGTTGTCCTAAAACTAAGCCAAGGAGTATAGAATAAAAGGTTCTGTAAGGTTGACTCTTGCAGAGATTTCAGCGCCTTTACGATGTAAAAGATACATTGAAGGTTCGATTTTTGACGTTGAAAGAATTCCAAGTGTCTAAATAAATTTTTGGCATTTATTTCAGACTTAAATGTTATGTTGTAAGCTTGTCGATCACCAGCAGGCTTTTAGTTTCAATTTTTAGTTGAGTGGTTATTTGCGGGCAATAAGTTAAATTGTTGGAAAGAATGGCTTTTATTTGATACTTTAATTTCTTTGTTCCCTCTGTGATGGAGGGAACTAATAGGAACTATTTGAGGGCATATGAGGTGCTAGGGATGGTGCTAAGCGTGTACATCATTTCACCCAGTAATCATGACCCTGTAAAGTGGTGATCATTTTTACAGACAGAACCAGAGACCAGAAAGGTTAATTACTTGCAGCTGGCAAGGCACAGCACTGGGATTCGAATTCACTTTTGTCCTACCTTTCAGGAATGGTGGAGTTGCTTGGGTTAGGCATCTCTCTGTTGTCCTGTTCAGGTAAACGGTCTGGAGAGACATGGAACTGGGTTTTGCACAGTAGTATATGCTAAAATTCACCAAGGAGAGTACTTCTGGTTCGTTACATGATCTTCATATTAACTCTGGGAAGTGGCTGTGATTCTGACTCAGGAGCTCCTGAGAATAGCAGACTGAGCCGTCCTGGTGGTGTCTGAGGCCCGGAGGCACTAGTTGAATTTGGAGGAGGAGCTGGGAGTGAAGTCATCTGAGGACCAGGTCATGGAGCTGCTCCATTTCTTTCCTTAGGGAATGGTTCTCTGCCTGAGATTAGCAGCAGGGGAGTGGCTCCCTTTGGGGTCAACAGCTGCTGAGAGATGGTGGTGTCCAGAGAAGGGTAGCAGGCGTTCCTCCTTCTTCCTCCTCCTTGGGAGACTCACCCTGGAAGATAGGAGGGGGCCTTTTTGTCTGCCTTCTTTTCCTCCCAGACCCCGCCTTTCATTTTCATTCAAACATTACATCACCCCAGAGGCACAGTTTTTGTGTTTTAAGAAATCTAAAAACTTGTTGTAAGACTTGAACCGATTAAATTGTTTGTTTTTCATTCTGAATTTATAATTACTCCTCTTAAGTAATGCCAGAATAAAAATAAAACTAAGTTGATCCTTCGAAGAGTAAGAAAATGGCCACTTTGTTATGAACATTTTTAAGTCTGTCACCTCTGGGTATCCCTGTTCTCAGGGGTACAGAATTCTGTCATGCATTATTTGTACCATGAGCCACGATACCACACCCTTTTGCTAGCCAGTTCCTCATTTTTTTCTTTTTTTTTAGATTGATGAAGGGCTGCTTGGACTTTGACTCTTCTCAAGATGTTAATTATGTGTTTCAAAATCGAGTGTTCTGTTAAGAATCACTTACGCATAGTTTTGGAAAGAGAACTGGAGGCAGGGAGTTGCTTCAGGGGTGCAGAATATTGTTTTGGAGGGCTCGAGAAATCAATCTTAAGAGTTAGTTCATTTACCACCAAGACATATTTAGTCAGTGTATATAAACAAAAGAAGTCACAGTGTGCCTGGACATTATGTGTCCCAGATGGAGTTTAAACTTGGCTCATGATACTACACTGATGTCATGGTGCATAAACGGCCCGGAATTAGAGACGTGCACAGAATCGGCCGTTTGCCTGTGTGTGCTGAGGGCGTGCGAGGAGGGCAGAGGCTGGCTGGAAAATTTTTGTCACGTTTTCCCCGTGTTGTCTGCGGAGACTAGTGTCAGTCCTGAATTTGGACTTGGTGCAGAATGAGGGAAGAATTGGACTAATCTGTTCATTTGTACAAGTCGGCATGTGTGTGCACTCAGGACTTCATTCTTCCAAGACTGAGAGTACGAATCTCCGCCGAGCTTTCCAGCTGTTGCTTACAAAGTGCTGAGACTCCGATCTGGAAAGGAACACCTTAAAGCATTACATTTTTGAAGAATGTTTTCAATCTATTTGCCTCAAAGCCCTAAATTTGGCATTTTTAAAAAAACTTAATGGTCTAAAGTATCCAGCTGAATAATTCTGTTTTCCTGAATTGTATGGTGCATAACCTCTCAAACTAGTTGCTTAAGTATTTGAAAAGGCCAATGCCCAATGCCCCTTTGAGAATCTGGCCAAGTTTAATTCTTCCTGTGTGCTTTGGGAAGGCAGCGTAAGGATCAGAAAAGGGTCCTTTCTTGGACTTTTGAGCACTTAATAGGAAATTTCCACACATTGTGTGTTATTTTATTACTTTTTATTGCTGACTTTCATTATGATAATCTTAATTAGAAGCATTTCCAAGTAATTCAAACCCTTTTGTAGATGTAAAAGGCTTAGATTTCAGAACTTTTGTGAATGGATTCCAAAGTCACTGTTGTTGCCCGGATTCATGGAAGCTGAACAGACTCTGGAATGTGAATCGGTTAGGAGGTGAGCCTTTAAGGAGAGCCAGAATGTTCCCCAAACAGAAAATTTGGTCAGAGGTGAGAATTGGCTGGTGTAAGATCTTATTAAGAACATGAAACATGGCAGATTCAGTAAAATTTTTTCACTTGACTCTTATTAAAGGCCACTTTTTTTTTTTTTTTTTTTTTATTATGTGGAAGATTTGCCACTGGTAGAAAGAAATATAAAGAAAAAGAAATAGCAATGAAAGTTATTTATTGAGCGCATTCTGTGTGTAAGGCTGACACCAGGACTGTGCTAGGGTTGCTCTGCATCTGAGACACACATGGGAGGTGGGCATCGCCACTTTTTTCAGATGAAAATACAGGGTTAGAAAGGTTAAGTGTCTTACTTAGCAGAGCTGGGATTCAACTATAATCTTTCTTTTTTATGTTTTTTTTTTAAGTTAAATTTTTTGGGGGGTGTGATCTTTCTGATTTATTCTACTTGCTGTGTGTCTTGGGTATCTTAGTTGGCTTTCAAATGATTAGTTCAAAAATAGGTTGAAACTAAAATGAGATTAGATTGAAATCCTAGCACATCTGAATTTTAAACACATTATACCATTTAGTCCCCCATGTATTTGCTTGTGTAATTGTTCTTTTGCTCATTCAATTGCAGTCTCCCACTCTCCCATTAAATGTCCCTCTCAACTATAACTTTTCCTGATTTCTTCATGGTTTCTTCAGTTTTCCATAGCACTTGACAATCATATTTTATTATGCTAATTGTATTGTCTATTCCTCCAACAACACACAGTGAGTAGGATTTCAGCTTTCTCATCTTACAATCATCAGTGCTTAATAAAGTGTAATAATAGTAACTACTCAGCAAGTCTGTGTTGAATACTTATGAGTCCAATAATAGCATTAAGCATTAATAAGTTTAATAATTAATGCAAAGTCAGGGCCATAATAAGTGATAACATACTCTGCACTGGCGTGGTGGGGGTGTGGGGAAATCCTTCTTTCTCTTATGCAAAATATTTCCAAACCTTAGAATGTTACATATTTGTATTCATTTCTGATTTTATGTTACTGGGCACAAAAATATCAAGCAAGTAATTAATAAAGTATAGTAATTAGAACAGCTAATTTTAGAATATTTAATGACAAAGTATTGGGAACTGGTTTTCTGTTGTAAGGATGAGAACATTCTTCATGGGCACATTATTTCCTTTTTTTTTAATCCTCACCCAAGGACATTTTCCTTTTTATCTTCAGAGAAGGAGAGAGGGAGGGAGGGGAGAGAGAGAGGGAGGGGGGGAGAGAGAGAGAGAGGGAGAGAGAGAGAGGGAGAGGGAGAGAGGGAGAGAGGGAGAGAGAGGGAGAGATGTGAGAGAAAAACATCGATCATTGTCGCCAGTGGGAGATAGGGCCTGCAACCTAGGCATGTGCTCTGAAGGCATGCACTCTGACCGGTAATTGAACCCACAACCTTTGGGTTTATTGGACCACACTCCAGCCAAGCCACATTGGTCAGGCCACATTATTTCCTGATTATTTCTTAGGGGGTAGAACAGTGTTAAATGAATAAGGTGGCCAACATTGAAATGGGTCTTAAAATTATAATGGTAAAATATTAGGATATAGGCAGTTAAATATGTTTCTTCACTGGTCTTGAGATTCTGACAGTAGAGTTGTTTGCTTAGGTTCAATGCACAGCTTTCCAGAGTTGTGTGACATTAGTTAGCACATCAGTGTGGATCATGTTGATCTGTCTCAGCCAATCAAAACCAGACATGAGGTGGTTGTATCTAAATGGAGGAAGACATTCTATGGATTCGGTATGCAAAGCACATACTGAGAAGTGGCCTGAACTGCTGATTCCTCATCAGTGTGGCCAGAGGCCAGCTTGAGAACACGGGGTCCATGGATGGAATTGAGGATGAGAAAGGGCTTGTACCTCATTTGGTGGACATTTTTGACAGGGATTCACCCTGAAATGGTGGTGACAGGAACCAAATTTTGTTCTCAGCGAACATAATTTTTAACTAAAGAGAGAAGATTTATATTTTTGGCACTCAACAACTCTGACAATTTTTTAATTTTTTAATTTTTATTTTTTTAAATTTATTATTTATCTTTTAGAGGGGAAGGGTAGGAGAGAAGGAGAGGGAGAGAATTATCAATGTACGGTTGCCTCTCGTGTGTCCCCTGCCGGGAACTGGCCTGCAACCCAGGCATGTGCCCTGACTGGGAATCGAACCGCGATCCTCTGGTTCACAGGCCCGTGCTCAATCCATTGAGCTACACCAGCCAGGGCTGACAATTTTTTTAATAAAATGAATGTAATCATACTTAAATGCACAAGTATATTTGGTAGCTGTTAGTTACTCTTACCCAGGGAAAAACTACCCTTATGCTTACATGGAATTTTGGTCTTATATATCTTGGTTTTTATCTTGAAGTCCTGTAGTTGAAACTTTAGACTCAGGCATTTGTGGTTCTCTTAAAAGAGGCTTTTAACCTAGCTTTGGTTATACATTTTGCTTTTTTTTTTTCTCATTTAACTTAATGCTATATTTTTATTCTTAGCAAATAGCAGCTTTTTTTGTAATAAAATCTCTTTATTCTAGGCAGCATACAATTAGTGGGAATGTAAATATATGATTTTTATAAGCTGACATTGTATTTTCTTTATAGCCCTTACCACTGTCTGTAAATGATTTATTTATTTAAGTAACTGGTTTTTAAAATTTATTTTTAAAATATTTTATTTAATTATTTTTAGATGGAGGGGGAGGGAGGGAGAGAAACATCAATGTGTGTTTGCCTCTTGCACACCCCCTACTGGGGACCTGGCCTGCAACCCAGGCATGTGACTGGGAATCGAACTGGTGACCCTTTGGTTTGCAGGCTGGCACTCAATCCACTGACCCACACCAGCCAAGACTGGTTTGTTTGTTTGTTTTTAATGATTTCCCTACCCCCATCCCATGCAAATTGCATCTAACAGCTCAAAGTGGACAAAACTTTGTATTATCTAAGGCACTATTCCCAATGCCCAGAGGAATGCCTGACCCATTCTCAGTACTCATTAATATTTGACACCAAGATGTAGTCATTCTTCTAAGGACACTGATTTCATTAAATGTAGGCAGGTATTGAACTCTTGAATGTTATGTGTTTTCAGCAGGCAGTGGAGTGATTTCAGTGTATAAAAATGTCCTCTTTGGTTCATCTGATTTCTTTTTCTTTGATTGCCAATGAGTCCATTCCTGTCTTTTTTGTTAATGACAGGTAATTTGGGGGAGGCATAGAAACTTCAGATGCAATCTTCTGAGGAGTCACGTTTATGTTTTATTTTTCTTATGCCTACCATTGGGCCAGGGTAATGGCATCTAGTGATTGTGATAATCGAGTGGTTAGCTCATTGCTTCTTCTGAGGATAAGGGAATTCAAGGTCTTGACAAAGACTTTATGGGAATAAGTTCTGTGAAATATAAAAACACCTTTGTGTTGTTGGTCGTGGGATTCTTTACCAAACCTAATGCTGCAGTGGTAGTGAGTGTTCTGGCTCAGGGAGTGAGCTTAGATTTCCTAGAAGAGAACAAGTGTCCTCAGTCTTTGGTGGCATGCTTCTGACCCAGTTAAGTGCTTGTTCTCCTTAGAGGTAGTTATTGAAGTGTCTCTGTAGAGAACTGACTGTGTGAAGCCTGCCCTTATCAGAGAGGGGGAAGCTGTATGTAGAAGAGAAGAGCGTGCATTTTGGTCAGCCTGGGCTGGAGTCCAGTACTAGCTCAGTACTTTGCAGTTTTATGACTTTAGACCAGTTACTTATCCTCTTTAAGCCTCAGTTTCCCTATCGGTAAAGTCTAGCTAGTAACACCTTCCTGTTAGGAGCATACAGTTTTTATAATTAATAGCTATTTATAGAATCATTGTAGGAAAAAACTGTTTGAGAGATGAAAAGATCTCTTGATGTGGACAACTTTTAAACCTTCCATCTTTTGAGGAAATCAGAGTATTAAAAATTTTGGAGCATTGCCCTGGCTGGTGTGGCTCAGTGGATTGAGTGCCAGCCGGCAAAGCAAGGGGTTATTGGTTCAATTCCCAGTCAGGGCACATGCCTGGCTTGCGGGCAATTAGGGGGCACGTGATAGGCAACCACACATGGATGTTTCTCTCCCTCTCTTCCTCCCTTCTCTTCTAAAACTAGATGAATAAAATCTTTAAACAAGAATTTTTTTGGAGCATTGGAGTATTCTTGCTCCTTGCTTTAAACGGGTTGAGTCCTAAAACCCAGGAAGAAACAAAACAAGACCATTTGTCCTGTTGATGGTGTTGACCAGGGAAGAGTTTTACATGCCATGCATGTCCTGTGCCTTGACCCAGTGTGTGAGCACCCTTGCAGGCTTCCTGGTCTTGTGTGTTCTCTTCTGCCAGCTTTGGATTCAGACTTCAAGTAGGACAAGTGAGCAGGTCCAGTACCTTTCTATTTTACTTGCTCACATTTTAGATCTTGGGACACGATTTTTTGTGTTATGTTATCACCACAAAGATAACCATTGGTCATCTGTAGCTCATTTTCTTGACTGGAGAAAAGAGAGACAATGAATAATGTGTTACTTGAGGTTGGCTGTGGTCTGTAGAGAGCAGGGTGTCAGGTGTGTATTGTTGGATGGCTCGGGTCCTGTAGGGGCCTGGCTGGAGCTCTCCTAAGACTTCTCTGGAGTTTGAGAATATGGAAAAGGAGGGAGGGAGAGAGAAAATATGAGAGAGAGATCACAAAGGTGCTACTAGTCCTCTCATGTAGTCGAAGGTCACTTTTTAAAAGTTATTAGATATTCCCGGGTAGAACCCTTCCTTACATGGAACTGTTCTGCAGCTTTTAGGTCGTATCACTTTGTCTACTGAAGGTATTTGTTGGATGATCACAAATGCTGGCTCCACGTGTGCGAAGTGTTTGTTTACACATGAAACAGCTAAGACTAAGGCAGGTCTCACAAAGAGTGGCAAATTGGGAAAATCTCCAAGTGTGAGATGGCATCTCCTCTCCTGTCATAATGGCAGTGATTATTTAGGCAAGTGGCTGGTGATTTTTTTATTTGAGGCATTTATTAGGTATTTGCCTTCAGGAGTAGTCTTAGGTACTATTGATCTTGTGGTTAATCAACCACTCCAAATTTAAATTGCGAAACTAATTTTCCTGTTCTTCTTCTATTAAGTAAGAAACAGTTGGATTTAGCCTTAATTTTAAGGAAAGATGTTACACTTGTTTCAGTTTGTTTTTTGGGTAAACCTTTCCCAGGATGCTGTGTTTAGCCTTTTGCTCAATTATATTAATCTGACCTCTCATTTGATCGTTTCTTTGGACTTTGAAAGAATGGTCACTTATTTTTTATTAAGCCTTGATAAACTGCCTTTGGTGATTTTGAGCTGCTTGGTTCATGTAGTACTAACAGATTTGAAACAGCTGATGGAGCAGTAGTAGCCAGAAGGACACTAATAATTTGGTCGACATGCTTCTATTTTAACATCTGTGGGGCAAAAGTCTATCAGTGGTTAAAAACTTTGCCTTTTTCTTTTTTTCCCCCTCCTCTGGCAAGGCACAGAATGCAGCATGAGTTGTTCTAATGCTGACTTTGGAAAAGTAGGAAATGCTTATTCGAGTGGACAAAAAATGATGAGGTTTGGACAGTGATGTTATGTTTCACATTCTGTATTTAAAAGATCCTATAACAGTTATGTCTGCTTTGTGGCTAGAAAAAGAAAGAGGGAAGGAGGAAGATAAGGAAGCAGGGCGGGGGAGGGGAGAGGTGTGGGGGGAGACAGACACTTGTATGATACAAAAGGTGAAGTGCCAGGGAGCCTGCCAGGGTGTGAGTCATGCTCCTCAAGGCTCTGTGTGCATGGCCTTCTGCCGCCTTCTCATTCATGTCTGGTGTCAGGCACAGATCAGTGGGCTGGGGTGTGTCAAATTTTTATTTTTATCTCTCCTTTATTGACAGTGAAAACAGCAAGGAGGTCAGTCTGCTTCAGCACAGCAAAACGCTTTTATTTAAAATATCTCAGTGCCAAGATGAATATGGTTGGCTCAAATAATGACTTTGGCTCTTATTAAGAAAAATTGATATTGGGGCACAGAAGATTTGCCGGGTTTCTGAGGTAACTTGGTAGATTATAATCTGGTTGCCATAGCAACTCAGCAGCAAGGAACATTACAGGAACTAAATATTTGAAGGGAGGTATTTTAGTATGATGCTTAAAAGCCCTTCACCTATTCTTATTTCTCCCTGAAGAAGTGGGATGGGGGTCTGGAATTGGCCTCAGAAGGAGAGAGAGGAAAGCATAAATGCCCTTTGGTGGCTGGACACTTCTGGGCCATTCTTTGAATGTGGCCTGGTGTCTGTGATGGCTAAGGAACCGTTACACACACTTTTTATGCAATATAATAAGCAGATAATGCGACAGAATCTACAACATACCCCGACTCAGCAATCCCTCTTCTTGCCTGGGACCTTAGATAATGCTGGTGAGTTGTACTTTTAGAGCCAGTATTCAAGGCCCGTCTGACAGTTATGAGTATGGAGGAACAGTATATGAATTTGGGATTATCAGGGAGTATCTGGGACATAGTCTTGGTGCCTAATGTTTTTTTATTTTTCCAAGTAATCAATTCTATGGGCATATACAGGGTCTGGCACAAATAGAGCCCCTATATTATTACAAAATATTTTATTACAAAATCATAAGCATGTAATTCTATAATATAACAATATCACACTGAAGCATACCATATGACATTTTAGGTGATACGTTCAAATTAAAACTGTAAATTATTACACCCATATTATTACCCTACCGACCACACTCAAGCAGGTGTTACTTCTGCTGGACCCTGTATTGTAGGCCCATCCCTAGAGGTATGAACACAAAGTATATATATGGTTTCTGCTCTATTATAGTGATGTTAGAATTGGTCTATGGACTTTTAAAAACACATGGATAATTTTTTTTATCGGAGTATTGTTTCATTCCATTATAGTCCAGTTCAATGTTTATATAAAAATAAAGTTAAAACTTTTCACATTAGGAATGACTTTAAAAGCTCAGTTTCAAGAAAGCAATCAAAGTGTTTTAATCACTGTATAGACATCAAGTGGTTTCCTTTTTAGTTTTTAAAATGGTGAGAGTTTTGAATACTTAAGAATGAAAGATTATTGACACAGTATGGTACAGGGAAAATATTTCACCTTGAAATAACTGATACAATTCAATATAATGAGAAGCACCAAGGATGAAGTTTGGACTACTTTTTGCTGAGGGCTCCTGTTTTCTCTAGTTAATGTAATCTCAATACATTTTCAAAACAAGTTATGGTATATACATAAATAAAATTGACTTTTTAAATTTCATGGAAAGAAAGCTTAATTTTTAAGTTAAAATAATTATTTGCAATGGTTTTTCTTATGTTTTATGACTTTCATTTATTTAGTAAAAATAGTTACCAAGCACTTATTCTCTGCCAGGCACAGTCTTGAATACTCATTCTGTGCTAGATCTTGTGCTTTTAGAGCCTATATTAAAGAACAGAAGGGACTGATATAATTGCAATAATTAATTAATTGCAATCGCAAATTCTAGGAAAGAGAAGTGGAGTGTTTGTTTGTTTTTGGAGAACATATATATTATTGGGGTCCTGGCCTTTCCTGAGAAAGTGCCATTTCTTAGGCTCACAAGGATGAGTAGGCCTTAGCTGGCTGGGGAAAGAGTGATGTGGGTAGTAGGCAGAGATGAAGGGGTACAGGAAGGGGTACGGAGATGAAGGGCTTGCAGACAGGGTGAATGTGTGTTGATGGTGTCAAAGGAGGGAGGAATAGGGCTTGATCCAAGAACTGTAAGATGAATATCACTGGCACCTTGTCAACTTCTAGGAATATATAGTAGTGATTTTATTAGTGTCAGCCTTGTACATGATGATTTTTAAGGACAGTTTTTAAGCTTGGATTACATTCTTTAATTTGTGTTTACATATAAATTAGTGATTTTTCCTCTTTTATCTAAAGGAACTAAATTAGATTAGAACTAAAACTGTGAGGCTCTGGAAAGAAATACTTTGCCATTGCCGTGTGTGGCCCAGTCCTTTGGAAGTGGTCATATGGATGTTCACATGACTAAAACACCGATATTTACGTAATAAATTAAAAAATCTGAGTGTTTGGTGGGACCCAGTAGAATATATTTTTATTTTGTACTGTTCATTATTATTTCTAGATCCTACGAGAGATGCTTTTTCCAAACTTTTTAAAAGAAATTGCTTTCTATTGTTACACCAAAGAATCATATAACCCATGTCAGTAATAGATACTTGGGAATGGTATGCAACAGTGTTAGGTCAGAACCTCCTTTCTCTGTGCTATTTTCCTTTGTAAGTATGGTTTCTGGTCTTTTTTCTTTGTTAACTGTCATTTCTAAGTCGGTCAAAAAGCAAAATGAAAAAGCATCTTTAAATTGAATTTTGTAGTTAAATCACATCATAAGCAATCCTGGAGAATTCACTTAGCTAAATTCAAATGCATGTACTTACTGCCCCCAACCCCGTCCGCTTTGAACCAGGTCTAGGACATGTCCTAGGTTTTGTGTTTATACAAGATTTTGTGCCACATACTTCCTGTCTAGTGCATGAATTTAGTAATAAAACTTTGAAGAAAAATCCCAGACATTCTAATATTAAATTGCAATTAATGTGTTCCTTTGGCAGGTTATTCTCGTTCAAGTTAATCCAGGTGAGACTTTTACAATAAGAGCGGAGGATGGAACACTTCAGTGCATTCAAGGTAAGAAGTTTTTTGGAAGTCTTCTAATCAAAGGAGTTTTCCTTTACTAATTTAAGAAAGCGAAGTTTTTCTCTGTGTCTACCTGTGATTTTTTAGAAGTGAAATTTATCTTGGATTTTTTTTCCCTTTTCTTTCTGTCAAGTAGGGGCTACTTAATGCTGATGTAGGCTCTGATATATAAGGGACAAAATAAAACTTCTCTAGTATTCTATTGGTTTTTAAGTGAATTCGTTTAACTTGTGAAGGCAGAGGCTTCATATATTATATAATTTGGTAGACCTGAAAAATGCAGAGATTTTAAAAGACCCTAAAATTACAATTGAGAACTTTTTCAAATTAGATAAAAGTTTTAAGTATATATTGTGTTACTATCCAAATGAGGTTTTTAGAGGTAAAATCTGTATTAACTGTCTGTTAGTTATTTATTAACAGATTACTGCCAAGTTTGGAGCCTTAAGACAACATTTATTATTACCTTACAGTTTCTGTGGGCCAGGAGCTTGGGCATGGCCGAGCTGGGCCCTGTGGCTCTAGGCCTCTCAACACTAAAATCAGGTGTGGGCTGGAGCTGCAGCCTGTACAAGGCATGTCTGAGGGTCCGTCTGTTTCCAGCCTCACTCAAGTGGTGGTTGGCAGGATTTCGTTTTCTACAGGCTGTTGGCTGGAGGCTTCCTTCAGTTTCTTGCTAAGTGGCCTCACTATGGGGGCCACTTCCATTACTGCTGCTGGCTTCATCATAGTAGCAGCTAGAGGGCAAGAGGGAGTACTAGGTTCAGCCCACTCAAGAAAGGGGAGTTACACAAAGCGTGAATACCAGCAGACAGGAATCTTTGAGGCCATCTCAGAAAGCTGCCCACCACTCTCCACTCCAGTACCCCCAATAATTCATGTCCCTCCCATATGCAAAGTACCGTCTTCCAAGATTTCCAATTATAGCATTATAATTACTCCATTGTAGCATCAGTTCAGAGTCCAGAATCTTGTCATCTAAATAAGTTCTAGATATAAGTGAGGCCTCTTGGGTTTCCTTCTTTAAATGTGTATAGCTCATAGGACATTTCAGTTAATTTCTCGTTTGTATAACACCAGGGCCTCCTCTCTGTAGTTCACTTTGTGAAGAAATGACTTAGGTACTCTGATCCATGTATAGTTCTGTGCAGGAAGATCAGCCCAGATCTGTATTAGTCTGTAAACACTGCTGTGTTAGCACTATTTGTGATAGCTGTTTTTGTCAGTGAAGGACATGGTAAATTGACATGAAGTTAAGTTCAATGCTAGGTTATTGATTAGACTGGAATCTGACCAAAGGGCTTATTTTTAATACCTGGATTTGCTTACCAATATGAGGGGAAATGCCCTTATTCTATAATAAGCTACATGGAAAAAAATGATTTTTCTATTGCTTTGCATAATAGAATATGCTGCTTTGTAAGTTCACTACTTGTTTTGTACCTATATGAATACACATTTAGTAATACACTTTTTTTTTTTGAGAAATGAGTGTATTTTCAAAGGTTCAAGCCTACTGAGTTTTAATTGCAGTTTAATTTGAAATGACTTAACCATTTTGTCAGTATTTTTACTGATTGCATTTTTCTAACCATTGTGTCACTGAAATTCATCTGTGGTGTTCTAAAACTGTTTACAAACCAAAACTAGTTTTTGTAGGTAAATCATACAAAGAAACTTCAGGTTAAAGAAGAGAGGAAATGAATATTTTAAAATAGTGTGGGTTATAGAATCTTCTCTTTCTTTCTAGTACTTCAATAAATGGATACTATCAATAAATAAAACTCAGATTCCACTCTGTATCTTTAAAAAACTCACACCAGACAGACTATCTGAAAACTCACTTCACCTGTTAGAATAGAACTGTGTTTTTGGTTCAGTAAGAAAGCAGTTAAGCCTCTGGGCATGGTAGCATTGGAGCCTCATGAATTGGCAGGTAGACGGCGTCCCTCTACACCTGAGTATGTGTAATAGAATCTATAAAAGCAAATTGCTGAATAAATCAACATCTATAAAACCCACACTTTCATGCCACCTGCTTTTTACTTTTTGGTGTCTGAGGAGTGTGTGTGTTGGTGTGTATGTGTGTGTGTTCATCTAGTTATCCTTTCCCCCACTCTTTTTCTGAGTCCATGTCAGTAACTGGTGTATTCTACAGGGAATGTTGCAAGTATGTTCCTCTGTTCACAATGAGAGCTTTGTATTTATTCATGAAGATACTTGGAGATAAATGACACTAACACCCCTTCCAGTGATTTCAAAAATGCCTTTGACTAAAGCGGAATTGTAGAGCCATTTATCTTTGGCTTCTCCAGCCTTCCTATTCTTTGTTCTTCTCTGAATACTCAGACCCTATAGTTACCTTTGTTTGGGGCACAGTGGTATTGGGCCAATTAATTGAAATGACACAGGACAGGATGAGAGGGACTAGGACCTGGAATCACATGGTTTGCTAGGGCTTGGGAAGCACTGGGGCTACAGGGTGAACTGCAGAGTCTGGAAGAAACTTTGAGCCCAGACCCATGGATGGCTGCTAATGTGGACAAGTGATCACTTAGGTTGCTTGTGTCCACCCCCAAAGCCTTCCTTTGAATAACTCCCACATGAGTTAGTGAATGCTTGACTCCAGGTGGGTGGAGCATATCACCATAGAATGTGGAAATGGACAATATATTTGCAAATTCCAACACAAGTTATTATCCCTTCACTATGATTAACATCCTGTGATTGTTAATATTTATTCAGTTCCTATTTAATGGGTATGATATGTACACATGAGGAAGCTGAGGCCTGTAGAGGTTAATCCACACACCTGAAGCCACATAGCTGGAAAGAAGCAATTGAGTTTTCATCTCTGTATGTCTGACTCCAGAGTTTGAGAGTTCTTCATTGCTCTGAACATGGAAACATGAACTCAGATAGTAGGGCTCCAGTCTTCTTGGGCATGTGACAAGAGCAAGGTAGGTTCCTGTTCCTGCAATAGGATTCTGGGAAAGATACCAGGATGAGTGCGTACTGATGGCCAGGATGAGCTAGAGATGGTTTGCAGAGCGAAAGTGGATGGTAGAGACTGCGTGTTTAACAGAGTAAGAGCAAGCGATGTGAGACAGGGTGTGTTGGTTTAGAACTCTCTAGATTATTTCTGCCCCAACTCAGGCTTGGGCCCAGAGTGGGAGTGGGCTGAACATCTAGGCGGGGCTTCCAGCTGTTGGCAGAGAAGGGGTACGATGGGAGAGAACTATATAGTGGGAAGCAGCCTTTTCTGTTTGCCTTTAAAAAATCTATTAGGAAAAGGTTTGAAATGGAGTTGTATTGTAATGGAAACTCCTAAAAGAATCATTTGCATTTTACTAGAGATTAAAATTAAGAGAGCAAAGCTCTATTTGCTCATTCAACACCAGCCAGCAGGTGGGGAAGTGGTTTGAGGGTGGGAGTCCGTTGGTGGTGGTGGCCTTCCTGGAAATTTTGAAGCGGTATCTATTGCTTATGCCATGGTTGAACTATCAATTTAAGAACTTTGCTATTTCAACACTAGCCAACAGTTTATGGATTGATGTGGGGGAGATTAGGGGCAGGCAGTGGACTTGGTTGCTGGGCCTTTCTGGAAACTTTGAAATTATACCATATAAGGTTAACCCCCTTTCCTTGTAGTTGCATTTGTTACCCTAATAATTTTTTCTGTTGGACATTTATAGCATCACTAGAATGACTTCAGAAACTTACTTTAATGCCGTGAAAAATCATTTTGGAACTTCAAAGCAAATCAATATAACAAATATGGTTACTCTGGGGGAAAAAACAAGGTTTTGTTTTCATGGGAATGACCTTGGTGATAATGAAGGAAGAAAAACACAGGAAACATACACTATGCTGTGACAGCAGATTCATTTCTAATGGAATATTTCTCAATATTTCCCATGAAAATATGAATCATAGATCTTGAAGAGGCCACAAAAGGTCACAGCTTATTTCTCACTTGGAGGCTGCACTATACCTATGGCCTCCTAGAGAAAAGATTTTTCTTTCCTAGGCCAGATGAAGGTGTATAAAGAGCTAATTGTTAGGGAATAGAGGAATCCGAGCAATCAATATGAATTCTTGCCTTTGCTTAAAGTCAGGAATTAATAGTGGGCAGCTGCAGGTCTCTCCCATTATTTTCATATCCTTGTCTGGGCTGAGGTGCTGGCAATGCAGCCTTCCTTCCTGCCCACACATGCCGCCTTTTTATCTGGGCCATTTCTCTGCTCCCTGAAAGATCCTTCAGCCAAAACAAATACCACACTTCCTTTAAGGCTCTAGTCTGTCTCCTCTAGGAGCCATCCCGGGCCACTCTGTTTCATTCTGCCCTTTCTCTGCATTTCTGGGGGGAGCAGGTGAAGGTAGCAGTACATGTAACAGCCTGGCTATATGCACAAACCTTTCCTTGGCCCTTGAATTAGACTGTGAACTCAGCTGCAGTAGGAAACAGTGTCCTGCACTGTATGCCCCAACACACAACCTGGTGATAATTAATGACTAGGCCCTTGACTGGCTGTGGGCATTACATCAAATGTGATGATTTTTCTTTTAAATTTTAGTATTGTCCCAGGAGCTTAAAGATGTTTAGTCAAGTGCTTTTAGTGGTCTCAAAAGTCTCTGAACAAGAACTTTCAAATCCAAATACATTGAAAATTGAAGCTAATCTGTTTGCTATAGAGAAACATATTTAGAGTCTAAACAACTTCCATTTTGACCCTATAGTAATGCTGTAGTTTTTATTTGTGTTTTAAGACTGTTACATGCAAATTGAGAACCTGAAGAAAACAGGCGAATGTCATGGTGCTTCCATAAGATAAAACTGGTTAAAAAGATGTTTGGAAATCACCCTTATTCTAATAATAATATTTAAAGATACTTAATTGCTAACTTTTTTTTGGCCCACAATAATTTAGATATCTTTTACAGAGACAGCTCACCCTGCTGAGTTAGGGTTAAGTTGGCTGAGACCCTGAAATGACAGCGGAGTATATGGTAGGGGGAAACTCCCGCTCCTTCTCTTTAAGCCTTCCTCTGCTCTGCATCTGACTCTCTCCCGGGCCCAGTGCGCGTGGGAACCAGACCATTGATGAGCACACGGTGCTCTGCTCTGGGGCTCTGTGAATGATGCCATTGAGAGCAGTTCTGCATTTCTGAGTCTCCCTGTGTGTCTCCCACCCCCCTCCCTTCCTTGTATGATTCAGCATCCAGACTGCCACAGCGACCTTAACATTGCTTTTTGCTCCTCATTTTGTATCTTTTGTGCATTTATTGGACTTATTTGGCACATTCAAACACTGACCTGCCATTCTAACAATTTGATGATGGGTCCTAGGGAACTGTCCTTGTCTCCTGGTTTGTTGAGAAATGATGAGTGGTGTCAGAACCAGGGTTCACAGACTGATGTCCACTATGATTTAACAAGCAAAGCTTCTATATAGTCCAATACTTGAAAGCAGACTGCGCATATAAATGTGAAATTTCTATTTTACTGGCTTAAAAACCAAAGAAGAGAACCTATTGCAAATGAAGTCTGTCTTCTAATGTTGATTGAATCCTTGCCATGGCTAAATTTGCAAACAATTTTTTCATCAAAAACATTGGGTGGTTTAAAAGTGAAATTATTGTCGTATAAATGCTTTGAAACCTTCCTAATCTTTGCAAAATTTTATCACATTGAAGATGTAATTGATTGTTATTTGACTAATTGTTTGTAGAATGTCTGTATTATTAATGGAAATATTTTTTCCTATTACAAGATTGGGATCTTCAGAGCTTCTTTTCTGTATAAGAAATTGCATTGAAAACCATTTTCTTTTGCATTTGGAGGGGTTTTGTGAGGAATTGCTAGTCTGAAATGTTAATTTGAACAGTTTGGCTTTACTTGAAAAATCTTTTAGAGCTGAAAATACCACAGCCTTTCCCCAGGCTATCCCCAGTCCTGCTCATCTTTTTCTGATTGATTCAAAGCTGTATTTGGTGAGAGTTAGTTCTCGGTTCTCCAGTGCGGCTGAGAGAGCCTGAATTTCTAGAAGCTGAAAATTACCCACCAACTTGCCAGCTCATTTTATAATTTCTATATGTTAGTTAGCATGAGGACAAATCAGTTTGTGTGTGTGTGAGAGAAAGAGATATATATTGATGAAAAATCATTTTCAGCATTTTGGAATATACTTGACCTTTGAAATGATTGGGGGCTTTATTTTGGACACTGATTTGGCTTTTCTTTCATACATGGGCATGCACAGCCATTTGTTGCAAACAGGTATTCTGTATGCTGACCTGATAGGCCCCTTTCAAACACAGCTTGCTGCTGAGTAACTGGAAGTTTATCAGCAGGGCAGTCTCCACAAGAGTTGGTAAATATTGACAGATGCGGAGCCAAAAGTCCAGGTTTATGAAAGGGGTGGGAGAAAAGTCTGTGAACATACATGCAGCTGTCCTGACGGGGTTGATGTAAGGAGACTGGGCTACATCAGTGCCACACTGCGTTGCTTCCTAGGAGGAAAGATGTCCCTCTCTGGTGACATCTGCTACATAGTACGTCTGCTTCTTGCTGCTTTTCTCCTTCTGCCCTTCTTAGTTACCTTAATAGTTTGTACCTGTTGTTCCGTTTACATAACTAGGACCAAAACTTCACCCAATGATATATATTGTCAGACTTTCTATAGCTTTTTTCTCCAAGTAGTTTTGGTGACTTGATTTGTTAGAGGTTATGAAGATTATATTTTAATAGTAAAGTGTGAATCCTCTGGTTTGCTAGCTAATGCTTAGCCTTTTAGCCTGTTTCCTTTCTTAAAGTGGGAATAGTTGCTAATATCTATACAATAAGGTTATGAGATAAGCCATTGTTAGTACCGTTGTTGTTGTCACCATCATTATCATCAATTGATGTACACAGCTTTGCTGATTATTTTTATTCTAAAGTTATGTCACGATCACTTACCGGCAGTCACTCCATGACCCTACTTGTGGAGCTGAGTTGGCGTTTAGCCTCTATTTCATTGCACTTAGGGTGGCTCTCGTGGGGTTGATGGGGATGGCACCAGTTCAAACATCTCAGGTGGGGAGTGTGTATATTGTTCACATATAGCCTTTTGGATGAAACAGTGGACCCAGTGTTCCATGCATTTAAAGTAAGTTTTCTGGTAGTTGAAGCTTTATTTGTTGCTTTTCTTTTGGATTAGAAGCAAACTCTTGCACCATGTCTGCAACAGCCATATGTAGACAGGCCTACAAAGGAGTGCCTATGGGTATGCGTTCTCTTCTTTAGGACTTGCCTTTTACAATTAAATTTCTAAATTCCATACTTTTAATCTCTAATGCTTTCTGCTCTTAGGCAGTACTGAAGGGGAGTGAGACATATTGGTAAGATCATGATGCATTTTGGAGTGAGATTGCCTGGCTTAGAAATTCCCTGCGTATTAGTTGTATATCATAAAAACAGCATAGGTCTTAAGCACTGATATGAGGATTAAATGACATTGGGTAGAAAGCACTTGGATGGAACAATGCCTGAGTCATTGTATGGGTACAGTAAATGACAACCATTCATAGGCTCCCAGCCATTATGGCTAGACATTTGACTACTCTTCATTTTTGTTACCTGTCCTTTTTAGCATTTCGGGAAAGCCTCTGTGAACTTGAGTTATGGGTTAGGGTTTTTTTTTTTTTTTTTTTTTGAGATGCCGTCACATTTTAATTGTAATGCTTCAAAAATAATACATTTAAAAGTTATGCAATAGGAATTTAGCTCCTGTGGCCTTTTGTCTTTCAGGCTGGTTAAACAATGACTGAAATGTCGGTTCTGAAGGTACCGCTGCCGGAGCTCTTTAAGTGTCACAGAGCTTTGCAGTCAGGTAACCAGACAGTGAACAGAGTCACGGTGCCTTGCCTGCCACATTTCATTTCCCACCTTGTTGTCCCTTATTTCTTTATTTTTTCTGTATATTTTGCTCTTGTTTTTATGCTTAGAGAACTTGAAACAGAGAATTTCATCCTAGAAGGGTCTTTAAAGAAGACGGTAAAGGGCAGGGGTCAAATCTTAGTGATCTTTCTATCCTAATGCCTATCCAGCAGTTAACTAGGCATTAAGAATAAAGGAAAGTCATTTCCTAATATACTACTAAAACTTTATGTCAAAATGATGGAAAATTTTCTTAGTTCACACAGGTCCTTTTTTTTGTTTGTGACTGTGCTTAATTAAGTAGTTAAATTTGGTTACTTTTACTCTCAGTTCCTGAAATTAAGATAATACAACTGTGTTTAAGTAGTTAAATTTGGTTATTTTTGTTCTCAGTTCCTCAACTTAAGGCAATACATGCATGAGAATGTTTCTAAAAACAAACAGTAATTCTGAAGAAGTCCAGTGTACGAGTTAGCGCCTCACCCATAAAAAGCACGAGAGGATGATTACTATATTCATTCTTTTGTTAACTTCTTCCTTTTGTGAGGGGTAGTCTGGAAACACCTTGGAAAATATTTTTAAGGCTATTTAATAGTAAAAGATAAACCAGCTTTATATTTATCTTTTGTATTATTAGCAAATATTTAAATCTTGATTACTCATTAATATTTTATTAATGTTTTCATGCAGTTAAAAGCTATAGCATTTATCTGTAGCAGTAAAGTCTCAATAAACTGCCAGACCCAGGAATATATGCATAGAGTACACTTTAAATTGTAAATGAGTCTGGTTACTGAATTAAATGGAGCTACTAGAGTCATTTTTCTCGTTCTTCATCAACAGTGTTGATTGAAAGGGTGACAGAGGTGGTGAGATAGGCCACAGGGAGGGCAGGCAGGAGGAGAAGAGTGCCCGAGTAAGGTCAGGGGAACCGGGGTGTGGAAGTGGGAGCAGAAATTAGAGATGTTTAAGGGAATAGCTGTGGATCGCTGACCAGTGGGACAGACACACACTGGAGACAGGGAGCGAGTAAGTGATGGGCATGAGATACACTGTTGTACATTTCCGTAAAATAGGTAGCCTCTGATCTTTTACAAAAATATTTGTCTTACAATGTAAACCAGTGTGTAAACTTTTTGTGCTCACTATCCTAATTGGACAAGCATTAGGATTAACAACAAAATAAAGGATAAAGAAGATAAACTTTAAAAAAAAAGTGCTTTTTTTCCTGATTGTCAACTTGGGGATTGCTTCTCTGAGGAGAGTTTCCAGTGACTTGGAAGGTGTTTTGCACACTGTATTTGAGGACGAAAGGGGTATATGTTGTAATACTCCTATCTGGACTTGTCTAAATACAGTGAGTCCTCACTTAACGTTGGGGATAGGTTCTTGGACCTGCAGCGAAAGAACCTGTAAGGAAACCAATTTTACCATAGGCTAATTGACTTAAAAATAGTTAAGTTCCAAGAGTTAAGTTCTTATGGCATTTCATCATTCTAACAAAACAATATTGAAGGGAATGTCTTTATTTGAGGACCTGCCCTGTGAAGGGGACTGGTTTCAGAATGGCCTGTGTCAGTGACGTTCATTTATGACTTTATGACTTGGGCTTCTCTGAATGTACCCATGTTTCTTCTGTGGTTGGATGAAGTTCCTTTCTCCAACCGCTGCCCCCAGCCCCCCATACTTCTTTTGCAATTTGAAGAGAAAAGTTGACTTTTTTCCAAGTCTTTGTCTTTTTGTGGTGTAGTTAAAATGGAAGCATTCCATTATTTATATGTGACATCTTTATGGACACTTTGTATGCCACAATGTAGAGCAAGAATTCACACGGTTTTGTGTTATCTTTCTGCTACAGGAATTTCTACATTTCCACTTAATTAAAAAAAAAAACAAACTTCTAATTATCAGCTATAAATTTTATTCTAAACTGACCAGAAGAAGGCATATCAGGGAAGAGAAGTCTTTGGGAATAGGAGTGGATATCTAAAAAAAGAAAAATATAAGCATTCTCCTTAGTGGGTTTTTTTTTTTTTTTTTTTTTCGGAGTGGAAATGTTATTCTTTGTTACAGGAGTGTCTAGATACATTGTATCTGTATATCTGTATCTGTTTGCAGGTTTCATTGAAGTGGAGGTACACACAGGTGTAAATGTCAAATTAAAATCTGCTTGTTCTTGAAGTGCCAAGTTTTAACACAGTTGTCCAGGGTTGAATTATTTTGGTTATCCAGGATTGAATCTTTTAACACAGAGTTAGTGAGTATTATGCTAGATACAGCAGTGTCAAGTTTTGGTGCCTGCTGTACCAGGATATAAGCAGTATGGACAAAATGAGCACTCTGGCACAGCTAGAATTTAACTTGTCTCCTATTATAAAGAACAGTCTTTGTGGTCAGCATAATCAAACCTTTATACTTACATTGTCTTTGAGTGTAAGCATGAAATGGTCACAAAATCTTAACATAGTAAAAGTATGGTATGTTATCTCATGTCAAGATCTGAAATTAGTTTGAGTAATTTGTTCTTAGTAATCAAGACAGTTCTTATTCTATGGGTCAAGCATTTGCATTTAACAACATAATTAATGCATCATGTGCTTAAGGTAAAGAACATCTCTAACATCTCAAAATTTTAAAGTTGGTTATAATAACATAGTGTTTTGTAACTTGTCACACCAGAATTATCTGGGGAACTTGAAAACAAAATGTCAAGTTGATCTCCCAGCTAATTATAGGGAATTGTCAGATTGACAATCAGGGAGTGCAACCCATGGCCCAGGATGGCTACGAATGGCCCAACACAAAATGATAAGTTTACTGGAAACCTTTTTTTTTGCTCATCAGTTTTCGTTAGTGTTTATATATTTAATGTGTGGCCCAAGACAACTCTTCTTCTAGTGTGGCCCAGAGACACCAAAAGGTTGGACACCCCTAAACCAAAGGGAATTGTCAGATTATAGGGGGTAAGGCATTAGTTTTGAAAAGCTTCATGGGTAATTCTAACACGCAGTGGAAACTGAGAGTCTCTGGTGAACCTGGCCCTCAGGACAGCTTGAGAAATTCCCACGGTGTGCTTTCCCAGGTGCATCACACTGCACTGGCGCACACCTGTGTCTGGTCAGCCAGGTTAGTTGTCTGTACAAAGTTTTGCAAAGTGCTTAAGAATCTATTATTTCCTGTTCATAAACTTATTAAATAAACTCTGTGGTGGCTGTCTTTATGGAACCTATTTAAATTCTGGCTCTTTAGTTTTTCTACAAACTTCCATAAGCAATAAACAAGGATCATCAAATGAATTTCAGTTAACTTCTTTCAGCAGAGTACAGATATATTTTACCTTTATTTAGATGTAAACCCAGTAGCTCACCTATTGTAAACTAATAAAACTGAAAGTTGATTAGAACAGGTAAGACAGTGGGCAGATGGGGTTAAAAAAGTGAGAGAGAAAAATAGCCGTGTTACAACTTGCTGCTTGCTGAAGCTGCTTTTAGCCTTGTTTTCACTTTATGAAAGAATTGGGCAGGGACTGCTCTTCCCTCTTTGTTCCCTTCATAGATCTTGCTGGATACCTTGAATAGTGCAGGTGTCTAGGAAACACCTTGGTGCTTGACGCAGGTGGTCCCCACAGCATGCCTGAATGGAGGTTGTGGCATCCTGGTGTCAGATGCTGACAATGACCAGTAATTGCACCATGGATCACACTCACCTGGAGGGCCTGTGAAAGCGCAGATTGCTGGCACATCTCCCCGCCCTCCCTTTCTGATTCTGGTCTGGGGTGGGTGGGGCCCGAGGATTTGTAGTTACGATTTGTTAATTCCCAGGTGATACTGATGTTCTTGGTTGTGGGACCAAGTGTTGAGCACTGAGGCAGATTGTTGGGAGGGAGGACACTTGGAAAAAAGGGGACTTAGACAAGTAGTGTCCTTAAAAGAAAAAAACTCTCAGGCTTAAGTGTGGTCACCAAATGGACAAAGGGGGAAAATTCATGTAAATGAAGAAAATAAGAAAGAATAATGATTTAAATTCTTCAGTCGTAAGCTCAAAGGTAGAATTTTTTTCTTCATCTGAAATATTTTTCCCTTTCTCTGCTATAGTCTTAAAAACTGAGGTTTGAACCAGGAGCTCTGTTTGCAAAGGATTTGTTTGTACAGTTTTTTAGTTTACATTTTCTAATTCATTTGCTATTTTATCAGGAGTTTTTTTCTTTTCTGTGCCTTAATTCCCACATAATGAGAAAAAAAATATGATCACTAAGGATATCCTAGGAATATTTTGAAGTTTAGTGAATGGTATTATGTAGTATTGGGAAGTCACTGAATCAGGAAACATACAAATATGAAAAACATTCCAAACAGATAAAAGACTATCGTACACTGTATTCAAGTAAGAAGCAAGTACATTGCTCTGCCCAGTCAGCTGGGTCATATCATAGTAAAAGAAAAAGCCAAAAGGGGAGGATAAAAAGCAGGTGGGCCTATATAGAAGTTGGCTTCACTGTATAAAGTATTATAAAGAAACAGGAAAGTTTTAAAGCATAAAGCTAGGGGGAAAGGAAGTGACTCAGTTCGAAATAAGATAGGACTCTGCCCTGGTCGGTGTAGCTCAGTTGGTTGGGGCATTATCCAGTACACAAAAAGGTTGCGGATTCCATTTCTGGTCAGGGCACATACCTCGTTGTGGGTCCAATCCCCAACTGGAGCATGTATGGGAGGCAACCAGTCAATGTTTCTCTTCCACATTGATGTTTCTTTCTCTCTCTCTCTCTCAAATCAGTAAACATATTTAAAAAAAATAGGACACTACACCAGCAAGGATCTCAAACAGAGGGAACATCGCCTGCAGAAGAGAGGAGAAGCAATCCATGGCAGGCTGTTGAGGGGAGTGAATGACTCCATAGTAATGTGGACTCCATAGTAATGTGGAAAACAGGATTATACATATTCTTTTTTTCTCCTGTGGACAGGGCACCATTGTAGAAATTTAGAACTTTGTGCCCTGTTTTAAAAAACTGTTTCAAGGGTCAAATTGTTGAAATCCAGACTGATTATTAGTAATTAAAGTTACAGCTCTTGAGGAGTTTTCTCATGGTCTCTAGATGATTTCCCTCACTGTTCTGTGAGTTGAGTTCATTGATCATTTTAATACTTCTCATTGCACCTGTCATACTGGTATCAGCAATTAACATTCCTCAGAGGTGAATAGAATGTCAGCCTCCATCTCAGATGGAGCTCAAGAACAACAGGTACATTCTACCTGTTTCTTGGCTATACCCAGAGTAGTCAGAAGGCAAGTAATTAACCACAAAACAGGCTTTGGAGAAAATGAGACTCTTTAAAATGTGAGCCAGAGTGCTGAAAAGTAGCTCTGAGTAACGTATTTAAGAGACATAGTAAATGGCTCAATGTGAAGTGCGTAATAGCCTTGCTAATCTGACCTCTTTAAATTTATTTCAAGCCCATTTCCCTTTGTCAGTACAAATTTTAACTATACACCTTCCAGAGAACCTCTGTTTTGTGCATGTTTTTTTTTTAAATTGACTTAGGTAGCTTTATTGGACTTGAACTCATACAGTAAAAATCAGATGATTATTTGTTAATTTACCTTTCCTCTTTTAAATGAAGACCTGGCAAAGCTTACTGGCTTCACTTAGAGGAAGAGTCTCCTGATAGTGGTTTAACTTCCCGTCTATTTAATGTAGTTTCTTTGATCCAGGCCTCACTTTCCTCACCTCAGAAGAAGAGGATTGGACAAGATCATTTCTGCAGTTCTTATCCCTCAATGGCTTTTTTCTTTTGCACTTTAATTCATGAAAAGACTAGAACTTTACTTAAACAGGTTCCAGTGCAGGCAGATTTCAAGAGCTTCATTATCTAGGTTTTCTATTTGAAAGTGAAATGTTAAATTATCATTTAGGACTCTTCAGATACTACATTACTTTCTCTAAAAACATTTTTAGCATAAATTAATTTTGAGTAGTAACAAAAAAGGGAAAGAAAATTGCCTAGTGTGTATTTTTTTTTCTTGCTTTAATAATTGCCAGATTTTTTGGTGTGTGCACATCTGTTGTACGCCAGGTGCTTTGCATTACTTGTCAGCCTTCGAGGCTGCTACACAACTGAATCACCTGGAATTTAAAACCAAAACAAAACAGTGCTTGGGTCCATGCTTCTAGAAATTTAGATGGAATTGGAACCCGGTATATTTTTAAAGATAGAATTGTCATAATTTTTTTAGTTTACACTGCATTCAGTAAAACATGTGGTGGGTTTTATTTTTATGGCATCTAATATTTAGGATATTGAATTATTTGTGAACAGAAAAAAGTCCTAAAAACACGAAAAGTAATACTTCTCACCCCAGCTGAAGGGTCCTCACTCTCCCCTTGTGCCTGCCTCTTATCCCTGCACAGGATGAGATTGCCTTGTCACTTGTCTGTCGTCTATAAAATAGCACACAGAGTTGTCCTTTTTGCACTGGCTTTATGGGATTACTTGCTGTCATTTTACTGCATCTAGTATGCCATTGATTTCAAGATATGTCATTATTTTTACACATCTCTGCAAAAGGGAAAATACCCATTAAACTGACTTGCCCTGAATTGTAAGATGCTTTCCTTTTTTGAAGAGATGTTAAGATAAGGACAGAAGTTAAATATACTAATTTAGTTTTCAGTTTCTCTTTCAGATTTAATTAGGTCTTGAAAAATCACAAATCAATTTGGATTTTGCCTAATTGGTGTTTGCATGATCACTGTGTGTGTGCATGCGTGCAGGCGCATGTGTAAAATTTGGAATAGCTTATTCTATGTATTTCTCAGTTATAGAAATGTGATTGATTTGTTTAAACATTATCCCTTCTAAATATGCCCTAGAAGATATATGTACAAATCATAATCTTATAATGCACTTTGCTAGTTTTAGCTTCTCACCAAATGTTTCTGTCTCATTACGCCAAAAGGCTTATTTTTCATATATATGTATATGTATGCATACACACACTGGGTGTGTTTGTCAGGGTTGCCACTTGTGTTTGTTCTGTTTTGTCTAAAACTCTTTGATAAAATCTACACTTTGGGTTTAAAAATTTTCAAGGCTCTTCTGTACATCTGTGTGTTGGCTGTTGCGGTATTATCCTGTTTAAAACAATATAACTCCCCGTTCAAGCACATTTATCTAACACTTACATGGAAAATATTTAGTTTTTTTTTTTTTTTAACTTATTCTCTTCTACCTTTTTTTCTTAGTGCCTACAGTGTTAACCAAGAAATATATTACCTTTGGATCTAGATCACCTGCCTCTAAACACTTCCCTTGCATAATAACTAATTTAAATTTATTCCAGATGTACAATCAGTATACGAGACTTAGTTTTAATTTTTGAGATGTTTTTAAAGATCTATTGTAGTTTTATCAGGGCATCAGGGTATTTTTCTTCATGGATTTATGTAAAGCCTGTTGTGGCCAATTAGATATGGAATATTTGTTTGGTTTTCAGTAAATTCATAGGTTGCTGAGTCTAATATTTTCTTTCTCCCCCATGAGGAGGTGCTGGTGACAGTCCACTTAAGGATACTCAATCCCTGTCCAGAGACCAGGTTTGGTGAAGTGACCACTCAGATTAGATGTGCTGTTGGTGTTCATTTTTATGAATGGTCGAAAACACAAAGGAGTATCTTTTACATCACTACGTATCTAAGTACCTGTAACATTTCATTTTGTTTTGGCCCCTGGTTCCTCCTCATGGAAAAGGTCATGCTATAGCAACATGTGGTCTCCCAGCTTTTCATGCTTCTCTTCTTCCTCTGGTTTGCTCCTAATGCCTCCTTGGAAGGCACATCATCCCTTTTGCTTTTGGTTGTGCATGTGCTTGGGGATGGTTAACGCCTTCTGCCTACCTGGTAGCTCAGTGCCTCCCGGAACTGGTAGGACCAGACTGCCTTTGCTGTGCTTCTGCCGTGTTCAGGTTGTACTAATCTCTCTGCTCCCCGTCCTGTGCCTGCCTCTCATCAACACACCCTCCTGCATGTTCTCAACCATTCCTTCTGTCTTCACCTCCTTTCTCTTCCGTTTCTTCTAATACTGTCCACAGGAAAGGATGTTTTCTTTAGGAAACCTGTCATTTTGGGAGAGGAAGATTTGACTTTTGAGTTGGTCACTTTAGAACACGTTCTTCTAAGAGTGGAAGGGAAAGTTGTCAACTTAGGAGGTTTCTGAGAAAAATCACATTTCTTCTTTATACCGGCTCCCTGGTCTCAATTTGCAGGAAATTAAGAAACTCTTTGGTATCCCCTTGCATAGGAGTCCTGCTATTTTATTTTAGCATGTTAGTCTTCATCATGTTGGTTTACATGAGCAGGATTTACTTTGGAACTTACTGAACCAGCTACATTAAATATGGTATTGTCGTTTATTGAGGCGACCTCTTTGTGTGAGGTGATTCTTGACATGACTCTGTCCTGTGAGGTATCATGATGATATCTGGCATGCCTTATTTGTTTACTGGTTTTTACTCTGTGTGTTTAGAAAAGACCCGTAGGGACCGCCTTTGTGTGTCAGCCCTTAGGTCAGGTTTTCCGTCCTTACTCAATGCATGTCGGGGCTGCCGAGATCGGCTGGTTGGGTGTGCAGAATTTCCTCTGTCGGACTCCGGAGCCAGAAAGCCACGGCGGAGTTTGATTTGGCTTGCGGCAACCTTTTCCAAATATGAGTTTGGATGCAGTACAGTAAGTCCTCTAAGAACAGAAGAAGAAGAGAGACCAATAACGGTATAGCTGGAAATATTTGGGGAACGTTTAGAAGTGGGGAACGATGGAGTTGGGAGTCCTCCCTAAGCTTGGTCGCGTTGCTGTGGTGCTCAGAGGCCAGGCTTTTTCCGAGGCTGCACGCTCCCTGCACTCGGGAGAAGCCATAGAGCAGCCTCTGTCCTGCGTGTGCTGCACGCTGACTTGCTCCAGACAGTCGTGAATGTGACCTGGCAGCCAGCGCTGTTTCCTGCTGACGTGGCCTCCCACAACCGAGAAGAACAGAGTCGCCTCAGTGTGCTAACGAAGGAGCGGCTAGGGCATGAATCACCGGCGGGATAAGGAGGGAAAGCGCCTGGCTGTTTAGGTTTCCTTCTAGATATACTTAAAAGACACCTTTTTTTTTTTTTAATAGGAAGGGAGGAGGAGGAAGAAAAACAGGAATGAAGAATGCTGCAAGAATCAAATAGTGATTTGTTTGGCCATAGGAGGGGTTTCTTATCAGCAGGAGTTAGTACTTCTGGGGTGAGACCCAGTCTGCCACAGACATTTGAGAGGATGCTTTAGGAGGCTGGACTGGGTGGCCCGGGCCACATTCTTTTTGTTGTTGTTGTGTTTGTTTCTAAATTGTTGAGGCGGGGGAGAGAGAGAGAGAGATTATTGAATTGTTGTTCCATTGATTAATGCATCCATTGGTTGTTTTTTTGTATGTGCCCTGACCGGCAGTAGAACCAACAACCTTAGCGTATCGGAATGATGCCCTAACCAACTGAGCCACATGGCCAGGGCGTGGGCCACACTCTTGCAGAGATTGGTGGGAGGACAAGCTCCTAGACATCTTCTGCAGACAGACATTCAGAACAATCAAACAAACAAGTCTGTAGTATGTGTCTTGGTGGAATCAGCTCTCTCAGCTTGGTAAGAACTGGAGAAAGAACTCTGAGAAACTGTTTAAGAAGAAATCATGTTGTGTGATTTTCCCATCAGTGGTGTCAGCATCTGATTTGATGCTCAATATTGGCTTATGTTCCAGCCACTGCTTGGTACTTTGAATTTTGCTTATTTGAAAAGGTCCAGGTACAGCTCCTTGTTATCTTCAGATAGGGCCAAAAAGTCAAGCTCTCATGGAATTTTAGAGTGAGATGGGACTTTCATTCTGACTTCAGTGGCTTCATCTATTTTTAAAAGTTACTGTAGACCCTTTTCTTCAGTCAGTCTTACGTGGAAGTCTGCTTTAGCAGACGTGTAAGTGGAGCTCACCGAGGGCCTGAGGCACACCTGCTCACCTTTCTTCTGGTAGTGGCCCCTCAAGCTCTTCCCCTGAGCATCTTGCACCTCTCTTGTACATATATTGAAAAACCACTGGTCTAATCCACTAGTCTCATTTTTCAGGTGAAATTTTGCCTCTCAGGTAGGTCAATTTGTTAGACAATATTATGGCTTTCAAAATGCCTTAGAATAAAAGTCTTTTGCTTTTGAGCCTCCATAATTTCTCAGTAAGCTATTATAAAAACTCCACTCTGGTATCTCATGTCTCCAAACAAATGCAAATGAATTATAAAAATAAATGATTTACCATATGCCAGAAGCCACTCAACAGTCACTTAGGGATTGTGTAACAAACAGTAAAGAAAATGAGGGATCAAACTGCTTGACCATCTCCATCTCCAGAGTCAGATCCTGAGTGAGAGGGACGCCAGGGATTTTAAAAGACCAGAGAAACAGAAAACGGAGGCAGAGGGCCTCCACATTCTCCCTGTTGCCTTGGCTGGGTGTTTGAGGATATCTTTGACTAAGTTTTCTTGGTAATTGTTCATATCCAGTTTCTATAATTTAAACCAAACTTGAAAATAACCATGCTTAAAAAGTACTTGATCGCTCTTCCTTTCAAATGTTCATCCTAGATTATGGAACCAAACTGAGGCAGATTTCAGGCCCTGTTATACCGAGCTCATTCCTGGTTAAGTGTTGGCTTTTTCTTGTATGCCCTCAGGTCTCGTTTGTAGGTTGGACTTGGACTTACAGATTTTGGAAGTTATTTACATTGGCCATATTTTCCACTGTTTCCCCTTTGCTGCAGGCCACTTTTTTCTGTTGCTTTCCAAATTACTACACTCAACTCAGTAAACAGAAGTCTCCACTCACAGCAAATGAATTCTCAGGAAAAGCAATGAAGATAAGAATGGAGTGAAGAGGATGGGATATCACACATGTAATAATAGTTCTACTTATTTTTAGTGAAGTCATTTGATTTTCCTTAAAGAGGCTTTAATTTTTATTGGTCATGCATAGGTGGAATTAAAAAATTATTCAAATTATTTATGGTCTTTTGTTGCTGTTGTTGTAGACTAAGTTTGTACTTTGTGAAGGACCAGAAGGGGAGAAGCAGTTTTCTGTGTTAATCCTCTTTCAGTGACAGAGCTGCCCGTATATGTAATTAATATGCTTCCCCCTCTTAACTCATACTGGAAAAAAATTACCATAGACTCTTTTTTTCCAAATGTTCTTGGTAAAACTATTCTTCAAATACAACTGTGAGTAGGAAGCCAAGGCAGTGGGAGGGATCATTCTTTTGTGTGATGGTAATGAGCTAATTTCTGCATTACAGATTTTCAGGACACACTTCATTTAAATAAACTTCAGAGTAGTCACAAATCCACATTACCAAGTCTTTTTGCTTCATTAAAAAAAGTCTTTATTAATTTCGTATGTTCTTCTCCCATCAATTGCATAAACTAATCCAATTGCTTTGAATAAAGGAACTTAGACCATCATTTGTTTGGTCTCTTGACTTTTCTCTTTTTCTTCTCCCCCAAATATAATTTGGTTAAGAGTTGCTATTGTTCCCACCATTAGCCACCCACTCCGAGTGGTACTGCCAAGTGGCAGTTGATCCTGGTTTTGGAGAAAGGCAGGAGGAAGTGTTCAGGGTTGGTGCAGAATCGTTGCCTGAAGACTGGGAGACTTACAGCAGGCAGGCCTGACAGGGCTGCCAGCAAGGGATGGGCCCAGGAATTTCCTTACACTGCAGGTGGAAGTGTGGAGGCCTGACGGTCGCACTGCCAGCCAGACTCTTGAAGGCTGCTTTGTATTGTTTGCACATCGAACCTGGAAAGCCTTACTGTGGAAGGGATTGATAGGGAAAAGTGGTTGTCGGTGCTGACTTTTGAGTTTTTTTTTCAGCGCTCATTCTCCACAGCAATTGGAATTTTATTTGGTTAAAAAGTAGCTAATTAATCTGTTTAATCCTGATGTGGAAATGAACCACATCAAATTCCAGACCAAATTGCCTTTGCTTGTAGAATGTTTCCTTAACCTTTTGAGATGTATTTTATCATATTATGGACTATAGAACATTTATTTGTCTTCAGTATTCTAGTCTACATGGTGGCTTGGCTATTGTTCTAAAGTGCTCTTAGAAACATAATTGCTGTGAACCTAATTTTGTCTACAAATAAGAAAAGTCACATTTACAAATTGATTGTAAAACATTGTAGGTATAGTGTGTAACTTAATCATACAAGCAGTACCATATATGGCACCATTCTTGAAAAATACTTTACCATATGGTCCTATTTATCTCAAATGAAATACTGTTTTCCTTTTCCCTTCTTCATTCATAATAAGCTGCCAGTTAATATTATTATCCTTATTTAAAACATGAAGAAACAAAAGTTCAGAAAGGTCAAATAACTTATGCACGATAGCTGCAAAACCAGAATTTGAACTCAAGATGATTCCAAACCCCTGTATTAAAATTTTCTTTTTATTTTGAAATAATTTTAAATAACAGGAAGTTTAAAGATAAAAATGTACAGGGAGATTCCCATGTATCTTTGGCTCAGTTTTACTTAATGATAACATCTTGCGTAACTATAGTACAATATCAAAACCAGCAATTAACATTGGTATTATCCACAGAGTTTATTCACATTTTACCTGCTTTACGTGCACTCTTGTGTGTGTGCGTGTGCAGATTTGTGCGGTTACTACCACAGTCAAGAACTGTTTTATCATCAAAAGGTGATGTCCCGTTAATGCCACTCCCCTGTTCATCCACCATTCCTAACCCATAGCAGCCTCTGAACTGTTCTCAATCTCTATGACTTTGTTACTTAAAGAATAATATGTAAATGAAATCTTATACAATTTTTTGAGATTGGCTTTTTTCCTCTAAGTGTAATTTGAGATCCATCCAAGTTGTGTGTACCAACAGTTACTTTTTATTGCTGAGTAGTATTCCATGATATGGATGAATCGAGTTCATCTGTCGGTGGGCATTTGGTTCTAGTTTTTTGTAATTATAAATCCAACTACCATGAACATGCATACAGGTCTTCGTGCACGTATTTCTCTGGGATAAATGCCCAAGAGCACAATGCTATGTTGTATTATAATTGCATATCTAACTTTATAAGAAACTGCCAGACTTTTCCCATCTGGCTGTGCCATTCTGCATTCCTACCAGCAAGGTGAGTGACCCAGATCCTCCTCATCCTTGTTAGCATTTGGGTTTATCACTAAGCAGCAGCTTCTCCTCCTCCTCCTCTTTTTTGCCTATCAGTGTCTTATTGCTCCAGTATCATTTGTTGAAAAGGCTTTGTTAAAAATCAAAATAGATTTATCTGTGTGTATTTCTCAGTCCTCTGTTTCTGTTCCATTAATCTGTGGGTAGCAATGGGTGTAACCGCTAGACAGTGCTACACACTACGCAAAGTATGCCTCCATCTAGCTCCTTTGAATGGGGCTTTCTGATTATAGTCCTTTGCCTGGAATTAGGCTGAAGTTTGGCTGTGCTCCCTGGGCCTTGTCTGTTGTGGATTTGGCCCCCCACTTGGCTGGGAGGATCTGCCGCTTGTGCCCTCTAGGGCTTGACTTTGCATCCCTACAGGTTTCTTCTCCATGGCTTTGTTCTTCTGTACAGTCACCAGCCTGTACTAAGTTTGGCCCTTGTTGTGGTTCATGTTAGCATCTTCTAGGGTTTAGACCCCAACTCTAAGAAGTCCTATTAAGTCTTATGGAAGAGCAGCTAAAAATTAAAGACCCAGAAAACTGCCTGCTGCATAAATGCTCCTTTCAGGGTTGTCATGGAACAGAGAAATGAACAGGCCAACTATAAATCAGAAATGTCAGTTTGATGGGCTAGAGAGGCATGATCCAGTAGTGGAGCAAGATTAATAGAAAAATCTATATAACTCTGTACTATAGATTATGTTCATTGTCTATAAAGATCAAAATTAAACTTTTATAATGTTGGCTTTTGAGATTTTTAACGAGGTTTATAAAATAAAGAAGCCAATAATAGTAAACTTACTAAACATTTATATTGGCTCTGTATAATCCAGAACAATGGAAGGTATCCCTATTTTCACCTTTGGATTTTGGCATTTACCCCAACTTACTGTGGAAAAGATTGTTGGCAACTTACAAATGTGCATACTGTATATTGGGTGAAAATAAATGAAAAGGAGTGAAAGAGTGATGAAAAGAAAATAAGGTCAGTAAAATAAGAGGGAGTCGGGTGATTTTGACTTTCACTGTTAGAAATCTCTTCAAATAAGTCTCATTCTTGTTTTGGTCAATGATTATTCTTGGTACAGTATTTCTATAACTGTGTTCATTTTTAACTGTTAAGTAGAACTCATTAGAAATAGGATCGAATGACATTGGCAATATTTTACTTTCACGTCTGCAGTTGGGCATTGGTGGGGTAGAATTGAACTAAATGATCGCTTTTCCAATCCTGTTATTTTCCAATGTGGTTTGGAAAGAAAATCTCTACATATGAAGTCAAGAAAGCACAAGGAAGCCTTCTGGTTAACAAATTTAGTGAGTTTCAGATTTTCCTCTCACAGAGAGTCCTGGAAAATCACTTCAGAAAAGTTATGGGTCACTTATAGAAGAAACTGCTTTGCATGCATATAGGATTTGGTGCATTTTGCAGGCTACTGTAGATTCTTGCCCAATATCTAATGGCTAAACCCAAAACCTATTGATTACTGTATCAAGAATTGGAAACAAAGTCATTTATGTAGATTTCTTTCAGACTTGGAGCTGAAGTTCATTTAATATGTACATATGTTTACTGAAGGCTCAGAATTTCTGAGGATTGTTATATATTATTTATGGCAGGGATCACTTGTAATGCAGTTTTTATAATAGTTTTATTGGGGTACGATTCACAAACTTTACAATTTAGCTATTTAAAGTGTACAGTTCAGTTGTTCAGTGTATTCCCAGTCGTGCAGCTATCGCTGCAACTAGTTTTGGAACAGTTTTATCATTTGAAAAAACCCTTTACCCATTAACAGTCATCCCCAAACCCCCCACATCCCCATCCCCAGGCAACCACAATCTACTTTCCGACCCTGTGGAGTTGCTTTTTCTGGAAGTTTCCTAAAAATGGAATCATATAGTATGTGGTCTTTTGTGATTGGTTTTTTTCATGTAGCACAATTTTTAAGATTCATTTTTTAAGCACATATCAGTACTTTATTTTTATTGCCAGATAATATTTCATTGTAAAGACATACTACATTAATTTGTTCATCAGCTGATGGACAGTTGAGTTATTTCCACTTTTTAGCTATTTTTGTTGCTAGAGGCATCTGTGTACAAGTTTTTGTATGGACATAAATTTTTTATTCCTCATGGTTATATACCTAGGAGTGGAATTGCTGGGTCATATGGTAACTCTATTTATATCTTTTTGAGGAACTTCCAGAGTGTTTTCTAAAGTGGTCACACCATTTTACATTCCCATTGACTGTGTATGAGCTTTTTCAGTTTTCTTCATGTTCTTACCAATGCTTGTTAATCTGTTTTTTTTGGGTCTATAATGCCATCTTTTGTTTTTCTTTTCATTGTGAGCCTTTGTTCCTTCAGGGGATCGATAATATATACTAAAGGAAGTAGGATATGGTTAGCTATGCTATGACCATGAGCTATAATGAAGATCTGGGCTTCTTTTTTTCTGAACTTTACCCCAAGATCACATCATTGAGCAAAACACAATATAGTACAAAAAAATAATTCTATTTAGAAGCTCAAATTTGATTTTTTTCATATGCTCTTGAGATATATAGGACCTATATGAGAATGCATAAACGTATATATCTATAAATGTATAGTTAAAGAACAAGTATAAAGAAAACACCTATGTAACACATGTACATTGTAAAATAGAAATGTACAGCTCTGGGTAACAGTAACGAAGATGTAGCCATTAACCGTTTGGGATGCCCCCTTGTTTCCTTTGTAGTTTTGCTGCATGCCTGTAAGCATGGGCACATGTGCACAAGGTCACACACACAGCGAGATGTAGCTTGTTTTGTCTGCTTTTGAACTTTATGTAAATGAACCCATACTGTACGCTTCTTTTCTGACTTTTGCTAAACATTCATCCATGAGTTTCAGAGAGATCATGTGTAGCTGTTCATTCATGTTTCTGCTCCCACAGTGTTTTGTGCTCCACTTCTTGTTTCCAGACTCCTCTCTTAATGAACATGGGAGCATTCTTGTAGGTCGTTCATCCAAGTCTGCAGGAGTTTCTCTGGAATATAATTTACCGAGGAGTAGAATTACCTTAACTAGATAATACCAAACTAATTTTCAAATGTAGTAATGCTTCCAACAACCTTCCAGACCTTACATATTTTCAGCCTTTAAACATTTTTGCCAGTTTGATGGGTGGTTCTGTAATGGTATTTCATCATACTTTTAATTTCATTTAAGTGTCTTATTACTTTTAAAATTTCACCCAGCACATTCTGAGTTATAATTTTTTTTTATTTTCTCAAGGAAAAATGGGCATTGGGTTACCTGAAAATCATATCTGTGTTACTGAAAAATCATTGAGGGTATTATATTCTTTAGATTATTATAACTGAGAACTAGATCCCTTAGGTCAGCAATTTTCAGCTTGTTTGCTGCAGCACACTGGTGTGCCACAAGAATTTTTAAAATATGGAATAGCCAACAATTTAGTCAGGGACACTGACCTCTTCTCCATTAGACTGTCAAATAAAAAAAATGACAACAGCTAACACAATAGCTGTCTGGAGTGAATGAATGAAAAATTATACCTATTATTAAAAAAATATTTTATTTATTTAATTTTCAGAGATTTGGGAAAGAAGGGAGAAAGACAGGGAGAGGAGCACTGATGAGAGAGAGAGAAACATTTATCGGTCGCCTCTTGCACATGCCCTGAACTGGGACCAAACCCGCAACTTAGGCATGTGCTCCGATTTGGAATTGAACCCCTGACCTTTCAGTTTGCAGTATGACACCCAGCCAACTGAGCCACACCAGCCAGGGCCATACCTATTTTTTTTTTTTTTTTTGGTCACATCCGCAAAAAAACACATTTTTTTTGTGTGCTGTAAAATTTTAGTAATTAGTTTATATGTGCTATGAGTTGAAAAAGGTAGATGAATGCCCTCAGATTTTTTTAATCCAGTGTTTTTTCTCTTGTCATGTACACTTTTGTAGAATAAAGTTAAAAACTTAACAGAATTTCTTATTTAGATTAACAATCAGATGTCTTTTACCTAACATACAGACAATAGAAACAGTAAGTCTGTGGTTTGCCAATAGTGATTCTAAGCCCATTTTATGTATACTGTCATTTGTTGATTGTGAATCAAGTACTTATACTTCAGAGGAATTCACAGCATCTAGTTTAAAGGATTGTAGATATTAAGAAGTAATACCCTTTTGTACACATAGGTATATGTGTCTGTGTGTGTGTGTGTGTGTGTGTGTGTGTGTGTGTGTTTGGGGGAAAGAAGTGCTGAAAGATGTGGTATTTTAATCTTGACTTGTTTTGTGCTGGAGGAAGAAAGTTACTGTTTCTGAAGGGGAAAACTAATTTTTTAAAAAACTTAACAGTAACCTAAAAGTAAATCTTGCTTAACTTAATGAGAGAAAGTATAACTGACTATCACTTCAGATGTGAGGGGAAGGGTTGACAGAAAGTTTTTGTTGGTATGAAATTAAAAAAATGAATTTATGAATATTCAGTATATGAAGAGTAAAGTATCATTTTAGTATTTAGCTAGTTTTGGGGTTTTTTTCCCCTCTAAAAAACAGCTATAGGCAATGTGTTGTCCTGTTGGGTGGTTGCATAGTACTTTAGGAGGGAAGAATTAAGGAATTACTGCCTTTACTTTCAGTTCTTGAATATAGATGAATTTAAGGTTGTTATTTTAAGGGGCAGTATTTTCTGTCTCATCACATCAAGTACCATATTTTGCTGTGTATGATGCACACATTTTTGTGGGAAAAATAAGATGCGCATTATACCTGGGTATAATGAATACATGCCTTGGGCATAGCAATCCCGTGTATAATGTGCACAAAACCATGAGTGTGCGTTATACATGGCAAAATACAGTCTTTTGTTACAGTTTTTACTTAGCAACATAGTCATGGCATATCTTACTTGTGAGCTTATATATTTTTCAAGATATCCCAGGAATATTTGCATTCTTATAGCAACAAGAAAAGCTTACCCAAAAGTGAATTCTGTGTTTCAGTGAATTTTGGGGGAGAGGAGGAGGAGTTTCAAGGAAAAGTGAAGTAAGCAGTTTCTCTCATTGATACTGGAAATCTAAATAAAACTGTTGAATTGCTTTACATTTTTGCTTTGTTTTTATAATTGAATATGTTTTCGGCCAAACTACAATTTGTTTGTCTATGTACACAATTGCAGTATCTTATAAACTTACATTAGATTGAATTTTCATACAAATTGGAAATGAGCCTTTGTTTTAAACTATACTAAATTTCAGTTCTATAGTTATATAAAATATAAATTCTATAGTTATATAAAATATAAATTGCACAAAAAAGAAAAACTGGTAGAAATTTTTTTACTGATATGACATGGGTATTCACTGTCTGGAATTTCACTATATAATTGTCATGAATCATACTTGGTTAAGAAATCCAGGAATATTTCAAAATATATCTGTGCTAGAAAATAACTTCGTTATCAGGAGAGATTGTTCCAGTCTATTCTTTTAAGATGAGCTTATTTTTATTCTTTGGAGGGTATTTCAGTTTTGTTAGGTGAGTGACTGAGTACTGTGGGAGTTTGAGACTGGGTGCCAGAAGAAGTCTTCTTTATACACGAAGGGGCTAAAGTGCTCTGATTTGCAGTAGTACATTGACATTTTAGGAAACTATTTAATTTATTTCAACAAACTAAGATATACTGCGCTTTACCAGGGGCAGGGGATACTAGGCCCATTTCAGAATGTTCAAGTTGAAACCAGAGGTTAAATTGCACTTTTCAGAGTAAGCATCGATACAAAGCTTATTTCAGATTTTTCACCCCAGATTTATTAGTCTAGGTCAGAGTGTGTGTCAGCATTGACTTTCGTGGGAAAAGGTCAGCATTTCAAAGCTACCTATTTCATTCTGAACTAGGAGGATTGTAATCTTACAGCTGAGCTTTTGTGAATCTTCACCTTTTCCCAGTATATTTTGGATTGTTTTGATCACTGCTATATTTTAGTTTTTCAACTAATAACTTGTCACAACAGGCCCTCTAAATTTTTGTTGAACGACTTCATAAAATGAATGAATGATTGTTAGCCCTTCTTTGATTGTTTGAGAGCATATAAAGTATGTTGAATTGTTTGATCTCTCCCCATTGAAATGGTTCTTATGATTACAGTGAGAAGTAGCTCACTTGAAGAATGCATGTGCTCTTGTCATGGTCTGCTTGTTCCAGACATTCTGGAATTCAGATCCATAGGTCTCCTATGTTCATTATTCTTTTAAGGGTAATTATGACTGTGTAAGGTAACGGCTAAAGAATCAGAACCTGTTAGAACTCTTGGTTTTCCAAGCAGTAATTTTTTTATATACCCATTCAAACAGTGTAAAATTGGAGGTCCATTTATCTCTGTTCTTCGGATCTTTCCCAGAGAAAATAATTTAAAAAATGAAGACATTGGTGTCATTTACTTTTCAACAAAGGAGTACATTTAGATAGTGGTGGAGAGTGTCCTTTGCGCCATTTGCATTGTTGCATTTTAATTATTCAAATATCCCTGCAGGTTTGGAATAGTGAGTGATTAGTCCATTTTTCTAGATCGGGAAACTAAGAGTTTCAAAGGTCACATTATTTGTACCTTAGAATATGTACTCCTTGGAGGCTGCAGATGTGTCTGTCTTGTTCACCATGGTGTTTTCGTTACATAGTATAGTGCCTGGCGCATAGTGGGCAAATACTGATGGGCTTTGCTCTGGCCTGAGATCACATGACTAATTAGTGGAAGCCACTGAGATTAGTTTTCACTTGTTTTACAGTCTGAGTTCTTTTCACAGTAGTTCGTTTAAGCTTTCTAAGAGATCCCTTTGACTGACTTTTCTGCAAAAGTGGTCATCTTCTAGTGGCACGCTTACCTTAACTTTCTCGATGGGGCAGGGTTTGGCCTACTGCCTGTTTTAATGCTGTGGCATAGGCCTTCTCTCTACACAGACTGTGTTTATTAGCTGCTCATAGTATTATATATTTTTTCAACTTATGTTTTCAAGCTGTATAGTCAGCGAAAATAACTGGAAAGAAATGTAACCAGTGAACTGGTCATTGTTAAACATAAGGCTCCATCCCAGCACCCTGTGCTCCTATGAGCCCTGTGAGTTCATGCAGTAGTCTGCCTCTCCTGTTCTACTGATCCTATAAAAGGACTCTACCAGATTAGCTCTTTTCTTTTACTCTTTGATTCCTGCTATTTTGAAGTTGTGGAAACCATGAAAGGTGGTGACGTTTCCCTGCCATTCTGCCGCACCTTTGCCTGTGATGATGTGGTAGAATGGAGCAGAGCCGTGCCAGTGGAATGCTGGAGATGACTTGTGCCATCTCGCAGGAGCTGTCAATTTTCAGACATTCTGTGAGCTGGTTTTTAAACACAGCCATTTTTAAACATGAAAAATACAAGCTTGCAATTTATATTTAATAACAAAGCTAATAATAAATACTTAAAACTCCACTTCCTGGTTATTTAACTACAGGTTGCTATTTATGCTCTTCAGGTTTTGTTGTTGTTGTTGTTGTTGTTGTTGTTGTTGTTTTGGGTCTGTTGTGTCTATTATATCTGGTGGAAATGCTGTTCAGCCTTGTGTTGCTGCACATATCTTTCCAAGTCCATGTTCAGCGATACCATGTTGGGTTGGTATTGGCCAGGGTGGGAATATTTATACTAAGGAAACTGGCAAACACTACAATCCAGGACATACCTACCCTCTTTTTTTCCTGGAGAACCATTGGTTGTTAACTATTTACAACCTCACACTTAGGGGGATGCCTAGGTATGAGGAAGAGATTGGTATTGCCATCTTTTGTGTTATTTGTTCAGTTATCTTTATAATATTTAGTCACAGTGAGTGAAAGAAATAGCTAGAATATAGGGAGACAACAGCGAGGAAGAAAGTTTAGGCACAGAGACATGCCTTGGCCTGGAGGCAAACCCAGTATGGACTCATGTAATAGGTCTGGTGAGGCTGCACTGATTTGTTTACTAGTAGTAGAGATAATTTTTAGAAAATTTCCTTTCAAAAGGAGGAAGCTTTAAAAAACAGTGATAAGCCAACACTTCTTTCTTAGGTAAAAGCCTTTTATAATAATCATTTAGTGTGTGTGTGTGTATGTGTATAAATGTTATTGCATTTAGGCAGTTTTAGAATAATTTCATAAGTTTTTAGAGCTCAGAGAGTCCGTTTTGTTTTTGAGACAAACATTTGGTTCTTTCGCTCATTTTCAGTCACCTGGTGGTAGCAGTAGTGGTGGTGTGTGTGTGGTGTCTGTGTGTGTACAACTAATAATTTAGCCTTTCATAATTTCATAACATAATTTACTTATATGTGGGCCTGCAGTCGAACAGCTAAGCTGGATTGCTCAAGGATTTTTTCCCCTCTGTTCTTCCTTAATGTGCAGATTTTGACTTAATGCCAGTTATGTTTTCCTGAGTGACACCCCAGAAGGCATCACTGATGTTTGAGTTTCTTCACCAGCCAGCCCATGTTGGTACTCATAGTCATTTATTTCTGTTCCAAGGGTATTTTTGAACTCTTGGAGAAGATGCAGAGTGGCATTGATGCTGCCAGCGGTGCACAACAGCGCCCGAAGCGGTTCCCTGAACAGGGCTCCACAGTGTTTGCTGTGCAGCACTGCTGAATGCACACGCCTGAGAGTGAGGCCTGCCTGTAGAACCGAGCCAGCTGGTGCATTTGGGGCTGGAGGGGTGGGACTTGATGCTTGTGTATGCTCACAAACTTAGTTACTAAACGTTAAAATAGACATAGGGGATAAATGCTTCCAAACGGATGTTTTTTAAGCAGGACAGTTTTGTTTACAACAGGGATTGGGTGACTTCGTTGGAAAACAGCATTGAACAACAGTGGAGATGAGTCACATGTTTTCTGGCTACTTAGCTATAATCAAATAATTAAAAACCTTCCCATGGATAGGGCCATGCAGCCAGAATATAAACCTTCTCTGGGGACTTGCCTTTATGATACCCACTTTTTTGAGTAGAACAGGCTGGTGAACCTCACTGGTTCTCATTCGGAAGCATCCCACATAACACTGGATGACGACAGCAGCCCATGTGCCGGCCGGTTGCTCTGGTCCATCACCCCTACTGGGCAGGTCACCTCGACCCCACTCCGAAAGCTTTCTGTTACTGTTCCCGTTTAAATGGCACTTTATGAAAATTCTCACATAGTAGCTTCACATTTTCTGCTTACCACAAAGAAAATTCATTGCTTAGACCTAAAAATGGTATTTTTAAAAATTAAAGGAGCGTGAAAGCCACTCTGACTTAGATACACCAGTTTAAGCCACCGAGGTCGGGCTCCATCTTGCCCCCGCTGCTTTAGAGAGCTGGCCGCGCTTCGAGGTGTGCCATGCGCCTTCCTTCAAGTATAATTGCTAACATTCAAATCTGACTTTTTTGTTTAAATTTGAGTATCTTTCTTGTTTAATTGATGCATTTCAAAATACTAGCCTAGTTCTTTTCTCCACCCCCTAGTGACTTATATTAAAAATAGAAATGCAAGTCTAGTGGGGACAATTATTTCCTAATTCTGTAGATTCCTGCAGCATTTGCATTCCAAGGAGCTGTCAGTACCTCTTCTGTCACTTCTGAGTTAAATGTGGAATATTTAAGATGGTGGACAAATCATATATATGTCATCCCATCTCATCCACATCCCCCCTCCATCCCCAAACAAACCACAAGTGCCAAGTAGATTATCGGCCTTTGTTGAGACGGACACATACCCAAACCTCACCTTTGTTGTGATAATGGTTGAGGATGGGGAGGTGAGCAAGGTTGTGATTCATGGCTTGCAAATGAACCAGTTTTTACCTGCCTGATTTTGCACCTCATCTCCATTCCGGTGTGACTCTCAGAGTTGTGGGGACAGAAGAAAGGGTGTGATGATATATTTCCCTCCTACTTCCTTGCAGGAGAACTTGAAGGAGGCAAGCAACAGGTGGATGGAGCTGGTTAAGAATGTTGTACAGAAACAGAGCTGTGTGTAGTTCTTACTGCTTTCGCTTGGTCTTCTCCCAGCTTCCTAGATAAACTAGCAGGAAGAGCTCAGATGAAACACATTTTGTGACTAACTTTCAGGTAATGAAACATGCCCTTCCCATTTATTGACCTTAGCTAGTTTTGAGTTCAAACCAAGACAATAGAATTTCATTATGCAAATCTTTGAGCCACTTTATAGCATCACTGCCTTAGCATTTCTGTCCTGTTAAAAGTATTCTCTGTTTGCTGTAAGGTAAAACCTTTGTGTTTAGTTGGGAAAAGAAAGGGACTCCTTGGAGGCCTCTGCCCATGACTGTGTGGAGCTCTGTAGCTGAGACCCACACAAAGGCCCTCTGTGCGGGGCCTGGGGGGGCCCCACAAAGGGGGGAAGCCGAGCTGCTTTGGGAAGCCCACAGAAACCACAGAAACGCAAAGCTGAAGCTCCAGTGTCCATTATTTCAAGATGCAGTTGCTCCTTTATTTAGAAAACAGAGTGACACACCAGACAAGTACATAAACATTCCAGGCGATGAATGTACTTTAAAAGCATGTGGTTCAAAAGCACATAGTTATCTTCTCTGGAATTGTTACCGGCCATTTTATGTGAGTCTGATGTAGCACTCACATTTCTTTTTTAATTGAAAATTCTGCTTGTGTTTGCTTTTTTCTTGTAGATGTGTCACATATTGCTATTCAAAATTTGGATGCCCAGCATTTTCACCTTCTGTTCTTTTAAGAATGGGATATCTTTTTAAAAACTCTCTTCATATAGTAGTGTGAACAGAGAACGAAATACTGGTGGAGATGGACTTGGGGGAGGTTGAGAGGGAGGAACTGCATTCTTTTGGCATTCCTGAGAGGAATGTCAAAAAAACAGCTGTATTAACTTTTCTGTGAAGGGGGCAACATCAGGGGAAGTACCGAGGCCTCTCTACTGACATGTAAAATTCCAGCTCTTTACAGCCAAGCTCAAACAGCTTGGCATAGCTATTCCTGGAGTCAGCGTGCATGTGTGTTAATGGCCAACAGAAAACAGCTGTATACATCACTAATGAAGGTACTTTGAAAATAAAATATCCAATTGTTGGGTTTCCCCCGATAAACACCAGATGTGCACAGTGGTTTTACCCTGGGTCTGCCCTGTGTTTTAGCACCATTGCTCAGGGACATAAATGGAAGCCAGCTTTTGAGAGCTGGGCATGTGGTGAAAGTAGATATGTTTGTAGCAAAATAGGTATGTTGTGGTTGACTAGAAACATTTTAAGGTTTATTATTGTAAGAGAGCCATTGCTGCACTGCCAGTCATTCCATTCCTCCTCCTTTGCCTCTTATGAAAAGAACACATTGTGTGCCTGCAAACAGATGCTATACTATTAGGATTCGAACACCCAATGGTCTTAAGCATTTAGCAGCTTTGAGTGCTGTTCATAGGTAAATGGTCAATTAAGGGATTTACAATTTATGTTCGCTAAAGCATCTCTGGAAATGGGCATTTTGTTGCCTGTGGGAATTCCTGTACTTTGAGTGTGTTTAACCCATGACCAGAAATTTGCTAGATTTCAATTTCTGGATTAAAAAAAAAAATAGTGACCAAGGAAAGAGTAGCTAAATTTAGAAGTAAGAATATCTAGAATTACCTAAATCCAAGTTTCTGGGTGTGTGTATGTGAGACAAAGTAAGGAATGTCTAATATTACAAACACGAGGGAAAATTCAGAGATCCTATCATTTTTGTGATTGTTCCAAAACAGTATGTTTCGTGGGGGGAGGAGCACCACTGCCTGAACCTGGGGAAGAAATGAAGGAGAACTGGTGTTGAAGAGGCGTCTCTATGGAAACACAGCAAAAACACATTTCCGAAAACTTGCCTGGGGAAGTCCCAGATTCTTTTAAACCTTACATATCAACTAGCTCAATATAAATACAGGTTTAGACATATTGGTTTGATGTTTCAATATCTATTTTTATATGCATTTATATCACTCAGGTCTTCTGTTTTCCACTTGTTCTATCAAGTCATGCTTTTAAAATGTATCACAATTTAAATATTAAGGAGCCTGTTTTCTTTAATGTTTAAAAATTCTTCAATGAAAGATGAAAGGAAAGCCTAGGAGTGGTTTGCTAAGGGTTTATTCTGTTCTGAGTGATGTCAGTTTTACTACAGCTGTATTTAATCTTACATCTTAGTGCCTCTTATCCACATAATGTGGGCATTGAGATGGTTCTGTAATTTGTTGTGAGAAAATTCCAGTAAAATCATTTATAGAAAACTTTTAAAGTTAAATTACTAACTTTTCCTAAGGAGTTTTCCTAAGGGAATTTTCCTTTCCCCTTTTCATAAGTCGGAGAAAAAGTAACTGGAATCAGTGTGTAGTGTTGGAAATACAGTAAAACAAAGGAGGAATATTAGGAGACTTTTACTCAGGGGTAAACGACTGGGGAATCTGTAGAATTCCCTTTTCTGTTTGTCGTGAGGTTATCTGTTTCTTCTTTTGGATATCTTCCTGGTGGTGGTCCCAAGCCTTGTCTCACAGTTTCTTTTCTCACGTCTTAAACTTGCCTATAACTATTTTAAATGAAAGCCCACGGGTTACCAAACTCCTTAACACAGATTTCTCTATTTAAGATACTGGAGGTGAACAGTTCTGATGGGTTCTTTGAACTCATTGCTTCTAGAAGAAGAATTCAGGTGTGAATTTTGAGCCAGTGCGTGAATCATGTTGAAGATGTTTGAGGCCTCACCATGTCTTAGGAAGAGAAGGCTGTTGCTGTGGTGGGAGTGCTGAAAAGGGAATAGTTAGGAGCTGCCAGTGAGGCTCACTCAGTGTTGATATAGCATGACTCAGGAATGTGTTATTTACAGGGAAAACTCCGAGTCCGTCAGTGAACTGAGAATCCATTCATAGGTGCAGTAAAAGATGCCCATTGGGGGAATACGGGCACCTCAGACTGGAGGAATGTGGCTGCTCGTAGTGGGGGCTGTGAAAACTGTACCACTTTCACACCTCTAGGTGCAGAATGACTCCCATTTTCCCTGTCCGAAGGGTGAATTCGTCTTTCTGCTTGTTACAACCCAAGCATTTGAACATATTTGGGGAAAACTACTCTTGTTCTCTAGTGGGAAAATTCTTAAAGACCAGAAGTTTCTAAATACTCAGCATTACTGCAGAAGTAACATGGTTTCTGATGGCTTTGTTTTGTACGGCATGGTGAGACCTCCACCTAGTTTAGTGTAATGAATTGAAGCCTGTTTCACAACACGAAGTATGACATATAATTGTTTTAGCCTAAAAGTCAGGAAAATCATCTATTTAAAACTTACAAATCTGAAAGGGAGTCTCAACTTAAAATTCCTTCTAGTACATTTAAGCCAACGGAAGGGAAAATATAAACAATTTGTTAATTGCTGCAGCTGGTCTCTGAGTATCTTTATGTTAATGTTTTGAATTGTTGGATTGGAAAGATTTTTAGAAAGAGCATCTGGATTAGTGTAGTCCTAGTCAAACCTCAATTTTTAGAAGTAGAGTCTGCCTCTTCAAAACCAACGGAAGCCTTATACACTTGGAGAGGGTGCCTGCAAAGGCATGGTGAAATTTCTATAAAATCATAAAGGAGAATGAAGACACGGCCTCAGTCAGGTTGCGGTGAGCAGCCTCTTACCAGTTTGAATGTGGTGTTTATCTAGCTGCTGTGGTAAATGAGGTGAAGTCTTTTGCATATACAGTTAATTCCCAATTATTCATACATGCTTTGTCCAAATTGCTGATTATCTATGGACTTTGGAGACCTTTCCTCCTCTTCCCTCCCCACCCCCACTCGATTGTTGTCCACCCAGTCCCCTGGCGGGGCTCCTCTCTCGCCAGGCCTTCTCACAGGGGTTCCCAGCTGCTCTCCTCATTTTCATTTTTGTGTTCTTATCAGGCCCCCGCTGCTTTGCTTTCTCTTCCGTGTTCTCTCAGTTTACCTGACATTCCAGGGTCCTTGTACCGTACTACTTTGGTTTCTCAGTTGTCTCAGATTAGCAATGGAGAAATTCATCACTGTCAGGGAAAGACCCTGTGGAAGGTGATGTCTGCTGCTCCTTGCTTCTCTTCCTGTCATCTTTGGGCCTTTGTTGAATGGAGTGAAGACTGGGTAGAGAAAGGGCTTGCCCTAAAACACTTCCAAATTCTTCTTGTGAATGATTTTTTTCAGGATTTTACAGTCCTATGAGGAAGGTATTATAGCTAAGCTCTTAAATAGTCTTTTCATCCTTTATTTTCTTTTTTGTTCTCAACTTGGCCTTTCCTCCTTCCCATTGCCGAGAGGCCATTTAAAGTACCTGTATCTGAAGAAAGCTCAGCTTTGGGATGGAGTTGCAGAGAGAGCCATAGGAACAACCTCAATCAAATGCTTCTTCATTTAGCAAATACCTAATTTATCCAGTTCTTTTTATATTTTTAATAGTGTGAACGATATAAAATGAATTTGACCTGGATTCTTTCTTTAAAGAGGTTTAAGTAAATCTAGGAGAAGAATCTACACAGAAAACCATAAATCTAAAGCCACTGCATGAACACGTGATTGCCGTGGTATGTGAGAAACTTGTCGAATGTATGCGAAGTGCCAGGGCTCTCCCAAGAGGTCAGAGTTAGGGACCAGAGGGGCCAGAGTTAGTAAAGATGTAAAATTCTGCCCTAATATTCCTTGTCTGCACTGAGGGGAGGAAGTAAAAACTCTTTCGTGCCCCAAATACTTTTATTTATACAATTTTTTAGTAAACATGTTTTGTTCCTTTTTTGAATATTAAATGTCTGCACAGAATATGAAGTTCCCCCATCAATTGAGAGCATAATATAGGTATTTAGGCCCTACTTGGCTAAAATTTTGGTTAACGGAACACGTGTGTTCCCTTCCCAAACCAATCCCATGCTAGGTTGGTTGAAGAGGCTTTTGATTAGCCAATCGTTTCAGATAAATCAGCCACACGCACTAGGTTTATAGAAGAGCCCTTTATTCCCTCACTTGTGCCGGGTTTTGTATAATTTATTTGTGGTTCCTCTGAAGTGTTTGGTATCTCAGACCAGATGAGATTAAACCCAGCAAATTTTAAGGAAGGGAAGCTAGCAGAGAGGTTTAGTAACAAGGCTAAAAAACTGCAAGCAGTGGACACAAGAATTCTGAGAATATGATGGTTTTCAGTGAGGTTTCCACTTGAAGTTTTGGTACTTTAAGAGGCGTAGCCTTGCATGGAATAACTCAACTTATTTTTTTGTATTCAAAAGCTTTTTTTTTTTTTTTAAGTTGCCTTTAAATAAGAGCCAAATAAAGATAATCTCTGAATTGGGTTAGAAAATTCAGTTCCTGCCCTAATTGCAGATTTTGTGCAGCGATGAGGCTCCCCAGTACTAGACAAGATTTTATAGCATCCCTTTATCAGGGGTATCCAACCTTTTGGCATCTCTGGGCCACACTAGAAGAAGAAGAGTTGTCTTGTGCCACACATTAAATATATTGTGACATGTAATCACACAAAAAAAATCTTATAATGTTTCAAGTGAATAGCCATCTTGAGCCACATGGGGCCTGCAGGCCGCAGGTTGGGCACCCCCGGGAGAGTTCTTCCCCTTGATGATGATGTTTAAATGAGATCATGTGAGAGTGCTTTGCCTTTGGAAAGGGCTGTAGGAACCAGAAATCCAACTGAAATTGGAGCTTGGAATTTATCAAAGTGAGGCTGATGTTACTTTTCTGAATGACCTGTATTTGCCTATTAAATATTCAGATTCCTGGGCCTAATCCTAGGTCTACTGAATCAGAATCTCTGAGGACAAGGACCTGAGTTTTAACAGACTCCCTGGGCATTTCTTTTGTACTTCATACTTTAAGGCCTCCTTGCACTAGAAATTGCATCCTTTTAACATTTGAAGTTGCAGATTGTGAAACTTTGCTTTTGGATAGCAGAGGGGTATGAATGCAGTAGCTCAGTCAGAGTTGACCACAATGTTACTAAATGAAGGAGTTCCAAAATGCATCTTCTGTCTTGGAAATGGGTGTGAAAAACTCTGGTCTTGAAAGTTTACTATGTGCTATACTTAATTCACTCATATGATATAATTTTCCCAATAGCTCTGAGGAAGGTACAATTTTTATCACTCCCATGTTTTTCATAGGGGCAAAGTGAGGTTCAGAAAGGCTAGGTAACCTGCCTAAGACCACACAGCTAGTCACAAATGAGCTGAACTCGAACTTTGACGTTAAGTCTGAAGCCCAGGCTCTCATCCACTGTCCATTCTGGGTTGCCATGTGTGGATGGTCGTGGCCAGAAGGGGATGGGGTTGGGTGAAGGGAGGCAGGCAGATACTAAGGCAATGGGCTGCTATAGCTAGAATGCTGACCCCTAAAAATAAGACAGACCGAAACCCCAGGCAAATCATTTGGCATGATACACTGCTTTGTGAATTTAAGGCCTAGGAGACGTTTGTGGGAAGCTGGCTGCATTGTCACCTGAGAGTCAATATATTGACTTTCTAAAAGCTAGGTGTGAAGAGAGAATCACAAGTTTTATTTAAAACTACCTATTAACTTTTCACAATACTTGGAAAATCAATGTTCATGTGTTTTTTGTTGATAGATGGTAAGGCACAGACTGGTAAGAGTTAATGGGCATGTCTAAAGTTTTGCAGAGGTCAAGGCTGCAGCTGTGGGAACAACAGGAAAAATAGGAGGAAAAGAAAAACAACAAAGGCTTGATGTGTGAAGACTCCATAAGCTGGGATATCCCTGCAATTTCACATTCTTGTCATTTTATTGCATCTTGGAACTAAAGATAATGGGAAAGAGTGATGGTAAAAGGGATACAAATGCAAGTTATAATAGAGGTTCACAGATAAAGGAAAATTGGAAGAATCCTAAGGTAATTTGTGGGTAAAAAGCCTGTGCCACATTCTGAAAACCTCAGGGTCTTTTACTTCCACATTGCCCTGTCCAGTTCCTCTCCTTCACACACTCAGTGGGTAAGCCCTAGTGTTTTTGATTTTCATATCTCTGCCTTGTGATTAAATACAACTACAACAAATTAGTGTTTGATCAGAAAATTGATTTGTCTTTGGAATGTGTGGTTTTGAAATTGTTTACTCTATATTTTGCTATTCTCTAGGTACCAGTGGACCATGGAGTCTCATAAAGGAAAAATGGTTATGATAAGATTATGATCATAATCATAAAAGTAATTATTGTGATCAAGATAAATATAGGATTAAGGTACAGAAATTGCTTTGAGGCAGTTAAAACATCTATGTTAATAGAAGACATTCAAATATACAGGGGAGATGGTATGAACTGGGATATCTGGGTTTTGTGCCATACCCTTCCCATCAACAACACGCATATACTCTCTGACAGTACGTTTAGACAGGGAATTTTGTGCCTTAGTTTCCTCATCTGTCTGATGCGGGGAGTGACTAAATGACCTCCCGGGTTTAATATTTCACAGTTGCTAACCATAGATTTGTGATGACCCTAAGTGGCCCCATTCTGACCTAATGACTCATGGAAATATTTCTTTTCTTCTTCTCTTCACATTGGTGTGTTCTGATTGCACTTGTTCCTCAGACTCAGTGGGACCACAGGCACGTTTTCAGAGAAACTGTGTTTTCTCTGAAGCCTGTAGAAGTGGGTGTGGACAGGCAGTACTGTCTCTTGGTTCTTAGTCGTGCTTCTGCTGACCATCCAGCTGGATAGTGCTTTGCAAATGTGTGTGTCCTGGGTGTTTGGGGAAAATTTAGAATCCTGAACTTCTTGCAGACCTATTGAGGAGGAATCTCTGGAAGTGAGACTATGGGATCTATATTTTAACAACCCTCCAAAGTGATCTTTGGGCTCACAGTAATTTGAGAGCCTGAAGGATTCATCTCTAAGTAAGGTGTAACACACGGTTCCCTGAAGGCAGGGGTTGTGGGGTGTGTGTGTGTGTGTGTGTGTGTGTGTGTGTAAAACTCAGAATAAGTTGTAATCATCTAGTTTATTCATTTATGAAACAAATATTTGCATGCCTTCTGTATACAAAGGTCTGTGTTAGTTGCTGTAGGAAGGGAGGCAGAACACACAGATCTCATCAAGTAAGTAATGGGATATGAGAATGTGGGAGAGGTCAAAGCAGGTTTATAGTTGGTGTGGGACTCTAGTTGTGCTATTAAGAGAAATAGCCACACAAGCAGAACAAGCAATGACTTTGGGAGAGAAAATGCCTGTATAAATAGGAACCTATAGAGTGACAATAAAATATGCCTGACTTTTTGGAACCAGCTATACAACTGGTACTAATTTGAGATTCATAGTGTCTCAGAGTTGGGAGGGATCTTCTGGATCCTGTTTCAGTCTCCTCAGAAGCAGGAAAAACTGGGATCATTTGGAGGCTACAGTTAGGTCAGGGAGAAACACTATAATACGGGAAGTCGTTATGTATAAAAATGACCTTTGCACTCAGACTTGAGAGGTGCTGGTTTTCTTAATAAAGATAATCTCTAATTGATTTTGAATGTCTACCATTATAAGCCCTAACAGTAAGATTTGAAATGATATAGGCATTGTAAGCAGATATATTCATTTGATGTTTAAAAGCTATGCCTTTAGGATATAATCTTGGTGGTCAAGTGCAGTATTGGCATGCCTTCTTTAAAGACAGCCACTCAGTACCTCTTCTTCCTTAGGCTAAAGAAGAGGAGAGGATTGAGGCCTCCAAGGGGGGAACAGACTGCTGTTTATTTATTGACTGGATTTCCTTGGGTAGCTTCATAGTATTTTCCTAGACTCTTCAGTAAATTAAAGTTGCACATTACTGCCATTGTTTCGGCCTGAGAGTAATGCAGGGTCTTCGATGGATCTAGGGATTCTTCACCATTTTTAATTTTTATTTTTTTAATTCTCACCCAAGGATATGTTTATTGATTTGAGAGAGAGAAAGATACACAGATACACCAATCAGTTACCTCCCGTATATACCTGGACTGGGGATTGAACCTGCAACCGAGGCATGTGCCCTGACTGGGAATCAAACCCGTAACGTTTTGGTGTACAAGGTGATGCTCCAACCAAGTGAGCCACCCAGCCAGGGCTACACCAGAAGTAGTTTTTTGTGTTTTTTTTTTTGGGGGGGGGGGTTGTGTGTTTGTTTTGGGTTTTTTTTTTTTTTTTCAGTTTTATTTTATTTTTTTAATCAGTATTTTTTTAAATTATTGATCTTGTACAGTTTTCTGTCTTTTATTCCCCCCCAGCTCACCGCCCTAGCCCTCCCCTTCCCATTTCCACCCCCTATAGTTTTTGTCCATGTGTCCTTTATACTTGTTGCTCTAAACCGTTCCCCTTTCCCCCTGAAATTCCCTCCCCTCTCCCCTCTGGTGACTGTCAGAGTGTTCTCAATTTCAGTGTCTTTGGTTATATGTTGCTTGTTTGTTTGTTTTGTTGATTAGGTTCCTGTTGAAGGTGAGATCATATGGTATTTGTCTTTCACTGCCTGGCTTATTTTGCTTAGCATGATGCTCTCTAGCTCCATCCATGCTGTAGCAAAGGGTAGGATCTCCTCACCAGAAGTAGTTTTAAGCGTATGTTCCCTTTCCTTCTCAACAGCAGTGACTTCAGGATTGAGTCTTTTTTTTTTTCCCTCATTTGTGACAGTGACTTCCCTTTGTCCCACCAGAATCAGCAAGGTTGGTTGAGTGAAATCTTTTGCCAACAGGACCAGAGGCAGCAAGCAAAGTCTGGGCTGAGTGGAGGAGAACAATTCAAGAAGCTGGTGTGGTCATGGGAAGATTAGAGTCAGGAAGTATGATTCAGGCTGGAGGCTGGCTGTCCACAGTACACTAGCAGCTGAAGATCTGGGACTGAAGGTTGAGTCAGAGCCACCGGCCGGAGGTCTTGGCAACAAAGTGGATATATGTGTCAGACACCAAGAGACGCTTCCTTAGGTTCAGAGCTTCCTGGACTCTTCCTGTTATGTGGGAACCAATGATCAGCACCTTACAGGATGTGGCCCACCCTCTATCCAGTGTGTCAGCCCAGGCAGAGCCCTGGTGGCTGTGCTGGATTCTCTTAGGCCCAAGGTATTTGCAAGATGAGTGGTCAGTGTCAGCGTGGGATTTGCTTTTGCAACAGTGCCCATCAACTGCAGCCAAAGGCAAACCCAAGAACCTTTTAAGGGCAGGGGGTTCTAACAGGGAATCTTTGGAAAGTTTCTTGACTTTGAGAATATCGTCCAATGTTTTAATGCCAATGGAAGTAAAAATGTAATGATATTCGGAATAAATTGTAAGTGTGCTTATAGTAGAAAGTTTAATTTGCTGACAGGATATAACAAACTTTAGGTATGTCAATGAGAAATAGCGATCGAGTATTATATTAGCGTAAAAAAGGGTTAAAAAAGGAATTCTTGAATGTTACACTAAGCTTTCTGCTCCAAAACCCCACCCTTTTGCCACACTAACGGCAGAGAAATTACAGAAAGCTGATTGTGTTTTCTATTTGGCAAGTCAAAGCAAGATACAGCAAGCTAAAAGATGAGTATCCTAGATTGCTTTCACTTTTTGTGACATGAAGATTCTGAATAAAAGAAATAAGAAGCCCCTCCTGTGTGGTTGCTCTCTGGAATTCGTGGGGACAGGTCCAGGTCATCCTTGCACTGCTTAGTGCTTTTTTTTTTTTTTTTTTTTTTTTTTTTTTTCTTTTTTTTCTTTTTTTTTAATATATTTTATTGATTATGCTATTACAGTTGTCCCGTTTCTCCCCCATCATTCCCCCCACCCTGCACACGCTCTCCCACCCACATTCCCCCCTTTAGTTCATGTCCTTGTGTCATAAGTTCTTTAGCTTCTACATTTCCCATACTATTCTTACCCTGCCCCTGTCTATTTTCTACCCACTATCTATGCTACTCATTCTCTGTACCTTCCCCCCCCTCTCCTCCTCCCACGCCCCTGTTGCTAACCCTCCATATGATCTCCATTTCTGTGGTTCTGTTCCTGTTCTAGCTGTTTGCTTAGTTCGCTTTTGTTTTAGGTGTGGTTGTTAATAGCTGTGAGTTTGCTGTCTTTTCACTGTCATATTTCTTATCTTCTTTTTCTTAGATAAGTCCCTTTAACATTTCATATAATAAGAGCTTGGTGATGATGAACTCCTTGAACTTGACCTTATCTGAGAAGCGCTTTATCTGACCTTCCATTCTAAATGACAGCTTTGCTGGAAAGAGCAATTTTGGATGTAGGTCCCTGCTTTTCGAGATTTCAAATATTTCTTTCCAGTCCCTTCTTGCCTGGAAGGTCTCTTTTGAGAAATCAGCTGACAGTCTGATGGGAACTCCTTTGTAGGTGACTGTCCCCTTATCCCTTGCTGCTTCTAGAATTCTCTCCTTCATTTTAATCTTGGCTAATGTAATTACGATGTGCCTTGATGTGTTCCTCCTTGGGTCCAACTTCTTTGGGACTCTCTGAGCTTCCTGGATGTCCTGGTAGTCTATTTCCTTTGCCATATTGGGGAAGTTCTCCTTTATTATTTGTTGAAATAAGTTTTCTACTTGTTGCTCTTCTTCCCCTTCTGGGACCCCTATAATTTGGATGTTGGGACGTTTACCGATGTCCCGGAGGTTCCTAAGCCTCTCCTCATTTTTTTGAATTCTTGTTTCTTCCTCGTTTTCTGTTTGGTTGTTAGTTTCTTCCTTCTGGTCCACTCCATTGATTTGAGTCCCAGTTTTCCTTCCATCTCTATCGGTTCCCCATGCGTCTTCCTTCATTTCACGTATTGTAGCCTGCATTTTTTCATCTAATTTATGAGCAAAATCAACCAATTCTGTGAGCATTTTGATGACCAGTGCTTTGAACTGTGCATCTGATAGGTTGGCTATCTCTTCATTGCTTAGAGGAATTGACTCTGGGGTTTTCATTTTTTCTCCGGTTTGAGCCATTTTTGGTGGGGTTTTTTGTTTTGTTTTGTTTTGGTTTTAGTCTGGTCGCAGCTATTACGTATGAGGGGTGGAGCCTTAGGTGTTCCTCAGGGCGGGGCAGCCTAGTCGCTGGGTTGTGACGCTATAGGTGGGGGCGGGGTCTGAGAGGGAAGAATGGCGCCTGTTCCGCTCTCTTCTGGACTCCGGTCCCTTCCGCTGCTTCTCCTTCGCCTGGATTATCTGCGCACGCGCACGTGCTGTTACGTAGTGAGGGGTGGAGCCTCAGGCACTCCCCAGTGTGGGGCAGCCCAGTCGCTGGGTTGTGACGCTGTATGTGGGGGCGGGGTCTGAGAGGGAACAATGGCGCCTGCTCCGCTCTCTCCTGGATTCAGTCCCTTCCGCCACTTCCCCTCTGCTCGGACCGTCTGCGTGTGCGAACGTGGGACCCCCTGGTCAGCCAGCCGCCTTGTGCGTCCTCACTGGGTCTGCACAGTTGCCCCCCTGTGCCCGGGGTCTGCCAGCTGCCGCCTGTGCGCCCGAGGACCGCCAGCCACCGCCCGTGCACCTGGGAACTGCGAGCCGCTGCTACTTGCATTCCTGGGTCCGCACCTCCACTTTTTCCTACCGTGACTCCGCCCCTCTTACCGGTCTGGATGAGTGGTTGTTGGACTTCCGTACAGTTCAATTTTCTATTAGTTCTGGTTGTTTTCTTGTTTCTAAATATTTGTTGTCCTTAATTTTGGTTGTGAGAGGAGGCACAGTGTGTCCGCCTATGCGTCCATCTTGGCCGGAAGTCTGCTTAGTGCTTTTTAAGAAGCAAGACTTTCTGATTAGTGAGTCAGGATTTCCGTCTGATAGCTTTTATGTTTGATGATTTTAAAGCAATTTGTTATACAAAATTTAAATTTCTGATAAAATAGGAAATGAAAATTGCCTTCTTGCTCCTGATTTCATTTCCAGAGGTTTGTAATTACCATGTACTAAAACCTAGAATTTCTCCTTTACTTTACCAATATATTAAAAGACTCTGATTTTTATTTCTCTTTTGCTCTGTGTCATTAAAGCAGTTTGCTTAATTGCATGTCCAGCATGGTTCTCACAGAGAGAGAACTTTATTAGAATGTGTGTCATTTTAACCCACTCTTGGTGGTGGTTGGAAACAGTTGAGTTGCTTACTGGTCTCCCTACCTATTTGCTGTATAAGAAAATGCAGTCTACGGTCTGTCTTTGGATAATAGTACATTTCCTTTGGTGGCATTTCATGTTTTCATTCATCCAAGGTTTGCTACTCATAGCAGTTTATCTGAATTAAGCTACGTTATAAAATTTTTTAAAAACTGTAGGAAAGATGTATTTTCTTCCTTCCTCACTCAGTTTCCCTTCCACTTTGAAGATGTAAGGCCAGAAAGTCTCATCATCTGCTAGGCCTGATAACTTTCCAATATTTCAACCAATTCCACCCAGACTAGGGATTTCTTGTCACCCCCCACTTTCCCCAAAGTTTTGGTATAGTGCTTTGCATTAATATTGCTAGCTAGCTGTTATTCATTCTTACTGTATGCTAGGTACGTGGCTAGGTATATAACCTTCTGATCCCCATAATTACTTTATGAGATAGCTGCTATTATTTAAAATATAAATGAAGAAATAGAACCATAGAAAGTATAAGTAATTCATCCAAAGTCAAATAACAATTAATGGATGAAATGGAGATTTGAATCCAGGCCTCAGCCAACCTCAAAGCCCTGACTTTTAATCTCTGCTGTGCTGTCTCTTGCATTGTCCTTTTGTTTTTATTTTCACCTGATATTTATGAGCACTGACCTAGCCACATGTGTTTCTGTGTTAAGAAGATGGCAGCAAATGTGGCAAACAGAACTGGGAGGAAATAGACGATAGAGAATTAAGCAAATAGGCGTATAATATCACCAGAGGATGTAATAGCTATGAAGAAAATACTGGCTAAAAGGGATGCACAGAGTATGCTTTCTGGCAAAACTTATAATTTTCTGGTTTTTGGTTCTGTTTAATAGCCTAGGATAGTATGAAGAAAGGATAAGGAAGAAATGAATCAGGTTTTAAAAACAAACAAGCAAATCAAGTCCAGGATCTATAAAGTTTCAAATCTAAATTGAAATGGTGATTTTACTGGCAAATGGCTAATTGTTTGCATACCTCATGGGGGAGTGTGATGAGCCAGAAGGGATATGGGAAGGCCGGGGGAGCTTTTACTGTTGGGAGCACCAACTTTATTACTAAATTACAGTACCACACTTTCAGGGAAGAGTTTCCTTTGGAGCTTTCCTTTTCTGTAGGAAATACTGTTTTAAATGTCTTTCACCATGAAGTGCTAATTAGCACAGGTCTTCTCTTTTATGTCTTTTGATAATTATCACAAATGAATTTTTTTAAGATTCAGAAGCAAAGAAGCAAAGATTCAAAATTTAAATGTTAAGAATGAATGTTGTGACTATTCTCAAAACTGGTGTTCAAGTGCTAAAAAATTATCTGTAACATTTTTTTTTCAGGAAGGGAGACAAAAACCATTACTATTTGCCATTTCAAAGTTGTGCATTTTAATCAATGATTATTTCCATGAACATTGACCTAGCACAGAAGGTCAGTTGCATTGTCAACTTGATTTGGTTCTTCTCTAGTAGGTTCTATCAAGTTTATAGCATCTTTCATTTATAAAAGGTTTTCCCATTTTTTTGCCCTTATCAGGTAGACTTAAAAAAATATTCTGACCTCTTCCTGCTGCCACACCCATTAATTGGTCTGATAGCCTAGAAATTGATTAGAGACCAACAATCCAGATAGATGGGGAAGACACCTAGTCTTTTGGAAGGCCTCACCTTTGAAAGATTATTTGTGCTATAAACCAAATAATCTCTGCTTTGGTTGCTTGTATTCTTATTTTGGGAAAACCAGAGACATTCGGCTCTTGTACAGAATGTATTTGCCCTATTTTCAAATCTTTAATGATTGTGTTAGTTCTTTCAAAGGAAATGTTTTGATTTTAGAAATTAATGAACAAAACTCAATTCCCTTCTGTTTGCAATATGTCACATTAGCTTGTATAATTTCATTTAGAATATGTTTATCATAGTTACAGGAAAATTTAACTACCATTGCCAGAAAACAGGCCAATGAATTCTGTTAACTTTGTATTGGTAATTTAGTCATTACAAAGAAATATAATTTGTCTAAAGTATTCACTGTTTTTTCATTACAGAGAAATACTTTTATTGTAGTAATTTAATGTGGATTGTGTACCCTTTTTTTTTTTTTGGCCTGTTTCCCAACTATTCAATATAGTAAGTATGTATTGAAGTCTTCCTGAATTGCTAACAGTTCTTGGGAGCTATCACTCCTTTTGGAGACTAAGATTCAAAAAGACCAGGCAGTAAAAAGGAGAGCAAATATAATTGACCAAAAGGTGATTGTAGATTATCATATATTTCAAGTGAGAAAGGCTGGAAGAGGAGGATTGCAATGAAAGCTGAAGTAAGGCTTTTGAAAGTTGGGGAAAAGAATTTCCATGAATTAAGCCTTATTGGAATTACTTTCATCACTCCCCCCTCCAACAATGGAACTTTTTCTCTCTATAGTGCTCTGTCTACTATAGTTTTTTAGTTTACAAAAACTGGAAAAAATAAGTAATTGAGTTCATACACTGTCATCTGTTTCTTCTTGATGTCTAAATTGAATTTTGGATTACTTATGCTTTTCTCCTCACCTCCATGAAAATGTTTTGTCAAAATTCCAATTTGGGATTTGAACCTTGTGGCGAAGTCCTTCTAAAACCATCTGAAAAACTTGCTATTTTTTACTTTAGTTAAGAATTCAAAGTTTTATACGTAGGACACAGTTATGAAAACCACCCCCAGAAAACCACCCCAGTCTCGTTGAGGACTCCTTGGAAAGGCCTGACAAAGTTCATCAACTTGACTGAGGCCTGACAAAGTTCATCAACTTGACTGAGAGTGCTGTATCCCAAATTCCTGGTTGCTAGCTCCTTGGCACTATGCTATTTTTATTCCTGGTTTACAAATCCTATTCAGCATAAGAAAATGAGGCAAACAGGAGGAGAATGATGGAAATTCTAAGGCTTTTCTCATTTAGCACCTCCTCTTGTCTTTGCTTTTTTTTTTTTTTTAATTTTTATTTTCATTGTTGATCTTGTACAGTTTTCTGTCTTTTATTCTCACCCGAACCCACCACCCCAGCCCTCCCCACCTCCCTCCCATTTCCACCCCCCCCCCCATAGTTTTTGTCCATGTGTCCTTTATACTTGTTCCTGTAAATCCTTCCCCTTTTCCCCTGAAATTCCCTCCCCTCTCCCCTCTGGTGACTTTCAGCATGTTCCCAATTTCCATGTCTTTGGTTATATTATGCTTGTTTGTTTGCTTTTTAACAGATAAAGGTGGTGAGGAGCGGTTGAAGTGGCAGATTTTTACCTCTCAGTTTATCTTTTCAACTCTGTCTTCTCTCACACTTTTTGTAAGCTGTAGTAGAAATAACACTTCTTCACTACAAGCTTTAAAAGCCTCACTGTGGCTTTATTTTTTTATTTTATTTTATTTTTTTAATAATATTTCGCTTTTTTTTTAAATATTTTATTTCTTTATTTTTAGAGAGAGGGGAAGGGAAGGAGAAAGAGGGAGAGAAACATCAACATGTGGTTGCCTCTCACATAGCCCCCATTGGGGACCTGGCCTGCAACCCAGGCATGTGCCCTGACTGGGAATCGAACCGTGACCCTTTGGTTCACAGCCCGCGCTCAATCCACTGAGCTACACCAGCCAGGGCCTCACTGTGGCTTTAAAATGCCATCAACAACCAGCATGGATTAAATGGCCCATTGCCTTTGTGACTTGAGTTTCAAAGTCAAAGTTGTCTTTGATAACATGGTTTAATTTTTATTTTTTATAGTAGCTGGAAGTCGGGAACTCGTATAAAATCTTGTCCCCATTATTGTGTAAGATCACTGATGTTACCTTTCAGTCCATCTAAATTGCTCCTAGATTACTGCAAGCTAGTTTGTCACATAAACAACTTGACTTGCCTCTGAAAGGCGTTACAAGTATGGTTGCTTCTCCAGATGCAGGGCAAAAAGTGGAAATGCTGGGGTGACTTTTTTTTCCATATCTTCATGAATGAGTCAGGTATAGGTACGTTCATCTGTCTAAAAGTGTTGGTAGAACCTCCTTCTTTTTAAATGTCTATATTGCACATTTTAAAGCAATATCTTACAATTCCATTTAAAAATCCTATCTGCTTTGAAAAATAAATGGAATTGTTTTAGGTGAAAACATTACTTCTGCTTATTTATTGGGTTGTCATAATAATGTATAACTGAACTACTTTATTAGTCATTGACTATTTAGCCACCCTTAACAGACCAGCCAGAACGGTGAGCCCCATGAAAGTAGGAATATTGGATGTCTTGTTTGCCTGCATGTCACTCAGAGCAATTCCTGGCTGTTGGGTGCTCAGTAAATGTTGGAGGGATGGTTATTTGAATATAGGAATTACAGATTGGTTCTAGAGAATATAAAATTGTAGTAGTAAAAATTTCAGACATCATTATTTCAGTCATTTCTAAAACTCTTCAACCAAATTTGATGAATTTAAGCCTAAAGATATATTGCCTCTTTACTTGTATTGTTATTAATTAGAATTCAGCCATAGGAATATACACTGAGTTATAATTAAAGTCTCATTTTTATTTTAAGCAAAGTTTTGTAAGCACCATTAAGAAGTATTATTGAAAGAATTGGAGATTGAGGGAAATGAGAAAAAGTAAAGATTGTGGCACAAAAAGAAAACAAAAGAAGTGGCACTGTTGCAACAAAGCAAATTTTCTCTTGGTTTTTTGTATGTAGCGTGGTAATACTGAATTTAAGTTGGAAAGGTTTCAAGCCTGTGAACTATACTGAGCGTTTTGCCTTCTGGCCTTTGTTTTTAGAGTTCATATTGTCTCCTTAAAATGTGGGCCTCTTACCGCACCTCTTTCCTTCATGCCTCAGGTAGCTTACCTTTGCAGCATTTTAGTCTGCATTGTTCAATTTTGTACTTGATTGTATAATTTTATTTTGTTCACCCTTGTTTTATTACTGCCAGGATGTTTGCCTACTACTGGAAGGAGAGCCCTAGGGATGAACCATCTCAGTAGAAAGGAAGCATTTTACATCTTATTTAATGATTGAGAGGCAGTGAACTTGTCAATTTTAATCATAGTAATGGGATACTTATAGTTCTTATTTGTAAGACTAATTTACTTTCTATCACAGTACTTTTAGAGAGGAAAACTGTACAAAATTGTTCAAATAAAATATTGTCATTTAAACATTCTTATTTTTCACTATGTGAAAAGCAGAAGCCATTTTATCCCACTTCCAGCCTTCTTTCTGCTGGTGTCTCCTGTGACACCCTTCACTGGAAATTTACCTGCTTTCCATTTTTAATTTTATATAACAAAGCTGTTCCTACCTTGACAGGTGCTCACCATGGCAGTGAGGTAGTCTCTTTCATTTTGAAGTATGAATAGCACTTCTTAAATCTAATAATAAATGATAGTCTCAGAAAACCAGTGTTTTAAATAAATTTGATTATTTGCTTTGTTAAGATCACAGCCTATAGTCATGTTTCTTATATTGTTTGGAATGGAGGAAATATCAGGGAATTAGTTTGTGATCTTCTATTACTTTCAAAGATCAGCAGCTGACATTTATTAGTTAATTCTTTTGTGTCTTGGCAGTATACTAGTTTTATTCCTCTTGTACAGATGGGGAAACGGAAGCTCATTTAAGTTAGGTAAGCTGACCACATTCATAGAACTAGCCAGAGAGGGAATGGGAATGCCACCCCAGCAGCATGACTTCAGATCTGCCACGCTGGAGCCCAGGTTGAACAGCTTCTTTGATGAGCCCTGCCTACTCTGGGGGCAGTGACGCTTTGTAAAGGTGCTTCACAAGGGGTGTGGCCCTACATAGGACAAAGTGAACAGAATGTAGGGCGATGAGTGTAATGGCAATTCAGAAACATCTTGGAATTCAGAGAGGAGGTGTCCTGTTACTGACTTTTAAATTATGTAGTTTCAAATGTAATCATCTTTGTAAAGGCTACAGATGGCTGAAAAGTTGTCAGAAGGTGAGGTGGAAAGGCTTAGTGGGCTTTGAAATGGTAGGGATCCGATGGCAGCATCTGTTCCACACAGCATTTGTCATGAAGTTCCTTTCTTTCTGTAGCCATTTTGTAACTCTTATCACTGTAAATGTTAATAGGCTTTAATGCATAAATTAACTAAACCACAATGGGTAAGCTTATTTAGTGCAACATCTGGTGGGGGAGGTTGATGATTACATATTCAAAAATAATTTGATTGGGTTTAATAACCATTATGTCTCTTGTTTAATGATGAAACGTTGACCTTGAAACTACCTTTACATATAATCTCATTTCACTTATAAGATCATAAGTTTTAGAAGTAAATGAGACCACAGAATATAAGCAGCCCTCCTTATTTTCCAGGTGAAGAGACTGAGGCTTAGAGAAGCCCCGTAATTTGCCCAGAGGGTCACAGAGTGATGACGACTGGAGCCTGGGCCCTTTCGGCCTCATCTCAATGAGATTTCTTTTATGTGTTGTGTGTGCATGCGTGAGTGTGTGTGTGTGTGTGGGGGGGGGTATTGTTTTTAATTAGTTCTTGTCTTCATTCTTAAACTTACCAAGTCACTCCCTCCTGTGTCTGTATTTGCTTGTACGTACTATTGTTGATCTCAGCAAGGTGGTAGATTTTCAAGGCAGTGGGATTGTCTTGGAAGAACTTAATGTATGTTAAACATTTGCATTGTGCAAGATAAATTTCACTCTCAATCATCAACTTTAATGCCATAAGAACTGATATTGTTGCTATTGTTTTCATCATCATCCCATTCTAGCTAGACGTTGGAGGGCATGAATTTCTCAGTTTAAGGAAACTACTCAAGTGGCGGATCTAGGTTTCAAATTCTTGTCTAACTTTCAAGTATTGGCTGTTTGCAGCAAGGAAATGAGGTTACAACTCTCCTGCCAGCCCTCAACCAGTCAGTTGTGGCTGATTGGAGTGCCCTGTGCAGGATCCAGAAACAGCCTCTGGACTCAGTGGGGCAGTTGTGCTGTTTAACGATGTTTGCCTGGCCTTGGAATAGAGTCAGAGGTGGTGTATGTGACATTTCTGTTTCCAAATCTACTGTTTCTCCTAACATAACAATCTGCTTTTTAGTTTCACAGGATAGGAAACTGAATTTTAAGTTTACATGGCAAGATGGAGGTAGGGCTTACGATCAGGTTCAGCGGCTGTTTTATAAGTACTAGCAACAATTCAATAATTTGCCTTTCTGCCTTCTGGTATACTGACATGTATTATTTAGGAAGGATGAATTCTATGGATAACTTATCTCCTATTTTATTTCAATTGTTATGATCTCCAGTTATAGGGCATGATGATTTCTGACCTTGTCTTCATTTTGGTGATTTCTTCTCGGAAGAACCTGCAGCCTCCAATGTACTTACTTGATTAACAAGGACAGAACTGCAGAACTCAGGAATTAGAAATTATTATCCATAATGGTTGGGTATACCAAATGCAGTTAGTTCAGATTGGAAACAGCGTCTTCAAAACTTATATCCAGATAATTATCTGAAAGAGTTTATTATATAGAGTCTCAATATTAAGAATGCAGTTTGTCTGCAAATAAGTGGATGTCTTAAATGCATGCTTGTGATTGTCTATTTTTCATTTCTATCCTGCTCGCTTCTCTCCAAATCTGTAGCCTTAAGTTATCCGTGTTAAATATTGGCCCCCAGTTGCTCTCCTGCTGCTCTCTTCCTTTTTAAAATCTGCTTTACATTCATAGTATCATTTTTTTCATGATATTTGGGTTGTTAGTCTCCAGTATCTTAAAAGATATTGTAGAATATTTTTCAAATGCAGTGGGGTCATACTACATTTTTGGTAGATGGATTATTTTGAACGGCTTTCCCTTTTGGCTCGTAGCTCCTCATTCATTGCTGATTCGTCGTAATCTCGTGCTTGGTGTTCTTCCTGCTCCACATTCTCCATAGCACTTTGGTAGCTGGCCGGTGAAACCTCTACCATCCTCCACCACTGCTAGATGTTGTCTAGGATTTGAGGCACCTAGATTTTGTCTTGGATTTTGTCTGGGTTGCTTGGCTTGTTGTCTTTCTTCCTTCTTGTGCTGGCTTTCTTTGTTGGAAAGGAAGGTGTTTTTGGTGTCTAGAAATGTGCCTTTGGGAGGAAACTGTAATAACTCAAATTGTCGAGGAAGATCAATAAAGTTTTTCAAAAATTATATTATCTTTATAATAACTGAAGTGCTCACACTGAAAGTTGAATGGAAAAAAAGAATATGTTAATTACGAGTGAGCAGACAAAATTTGTAAAATCGTATTAACAGTTATGCTGTGGTAGAGTAGTACTGATTCATGCGTTAGTTCCACCAGCAGCCATTAGTGAGGTTCTGCTGTGATTAGTGATTTGCCAGGTATTCCAGTAGATACTCTGAGAGCAACAGAAATGTAAATGCATGATTTTCATCTTAGATGAGGTTAACTGTCCTGTGATATATAAGGCATGAACAGGATCTATATCATACAATTATGAATGAGATTGCATGTCACTGTTATAGATAGGTAGTAGTCATGCATGGTAATCGGGAATATTGTTTTAGTGGGTAGGATGAGACTGAGAAGTTCCTAAGGTGAAAGCATAGCACCTGTGAACAGCATTCAGGTCCCAGGATTGTAAGGAACCTGGGGCACAGTGGAGGCGACTGGTGTTGCAAGCACTGCAGAACTGAACAGCTCGTGTAACTCTTCTTTACAGTTTTAAGTGCTTTTCCCCAACACAAACGCTGTCTGCTGTAGATTTTGGAAAGTGGTATTTGTGCAAATTCTGAATTTCTTTATATATATATAACATTTATTAACCTTCTATAAAATGGGAACAAATGGTTATATAAATAACTGACTTTAAAAGCAAATTACCACTTGTTTTGTAGATTTTTTTATGAATTGGAAATCATTGTGATTTTTTATTATTTGTTTGTTAAGTGGAATTTAAGAATGCTTTCATACATATTCCAAAAGTTTTTCCCCCTTGTATTTGAATTATAACTTACTGCTTCTTATCAAAATTATGTATCATACTGTTAAGTCTGTTGGTGAAAATACTCTATTGAAAAGAATCTAATTGTGGCATACATCATATGCCTGGCTTCAAATTTCTCAAAGTATTAGGAGCATTAAGGATGGATTTACAATTTGAAATTATGTTTCTATAAATATCTACTCATCTAGTTTAGCACTGAAGAGTCACATAAGAATTTAATTTCATAGATGAATCACAAGTGTCATTAACAAAATTTGTGCTTTTCTTGTTACCTTGGGTCTATAGATTTAATACATTTAAATTATTCCTTTCGCCTCAACCCATGTGGGTAACCTGATTCTAATACCATGGTGAATGGTTGCTGTGACTACCATGTTGCTAAGAAACTTGTTATGTTATCACGTTGCCTTGGTGAAGCAATGGCTCTTAGGCCATCTTAATGCTGCTGGGAGGTGCTTAATCAGAGCTGCGAAGGACCTTTGTAGAATTTGGTTCCCAGGTTCTAACTAAATTTTCTTCAGGAAGGGAAACCTGCGTCTATAAAAACTGACATAAAGCACAAGTTATTCTAAATTAAATCATGACCTCTAGTTATTTTTGTTAAAAAGTTGTGATCCAAGATACAGAGTATTAAGTTAGACCAATTTATGTCTTGAGTGGTGTGTATTTCCTTTCCTGCTTAAGTCTGCATTTTGTTTTTGTTTCCTTTAGTGTTTCTTGGTGGTGCATTTGCAGTGTGTGGAACAAGTGTTTGAATTGAGATAGTGAGGAAAAAAGTGAAAGTATTTTAATCATTTGATATAAATTGCTCTTGCTTTGAAATGATTCAATACTCTATTTTAAAAAAATGTTGTTACATTATGTAGCATTTTTTAATGCATCAAGATTTGTTATTAGATTAAGGCTCGGACCTGCTTTTTGCTAGCTTTGCTCTATGGTTCCGTCTTGCTGAGTTCGGCATCATTGTAGATTCTTAGGGTTCCATGTTGCATGCTAACATGTTAAATCATCTGAGAAATTGTGCTGAAAACTGTTAATCAGTTTGGGTAACTCGGGTTTTCTTCATACTGTTTTCTCCTGATAGCCACGTTTTTAAAGTGCTTGTTTTTAGCAAGTCGTGTTTTGAGAAACCCTGTGCTTGACTGTTAGCCCAGAGGGAGAATGCAGAAGCGTTCATTCCCTGTCGACGCCAGCCTCCGTAGAACAGTACCAGTTAAATCACACTCCGGCCTCCAAAACTGGGGTGAGCAGTTTAGGCTCCCAGGAGTGGGCACATGCAGTTAAGAGCCGAGGTTTTGGAAGCAGACTGTCAGGGTTCACTGTTGGGTCTTCTGCCTCGAATTTACTGACCTTAAATGAGTTACATAATGTTCTAATCCTTAATTTCCTCAACAGTAAAAGAGGGTTGATGACAGTTTCTACCTCAAAGAGTTGTGAGGATTAAATTGAGATTTTGAGAAATGCTTAGCATGATTTCTGGCATTAATTGTGAACCTTAATAAATGTACATTGTTTATTATTATAGAGGACATTTTTAGGTGGCTATTATTTAGGTGGCTGCGAGTTGTTTCTTCCCAAACCTTTCTTCAAAGGTTAGGTAGTTGGCATTTGACAAAGACTCCCATGTGAAATCTTTTATTTGCTAGGAAGAGTTTTCAGACTTAAAAGTTTTATTTTATTTGATGATTTTGCATTTTATAGTTTGTCCTTTTTTTTTTCTCCTTGACTTTAAAGTTGGGCGTTCTAGGTGTTGACTCTAACTGTTGGTCTCTCTGGGGCCTCAGTTTTCTCATCTGTACAATAGAGAGGGGTTGGGGTGGCATTTAGTTGATGAGTCAGGTCAGGTCTGGTTCTGCTCTGAACTCAGGGAGTTCACAGAGAGAGGTTCCTTTCTGAACAGAAGATGGGGCCAGAGTTCAAGGACAGCCTCAAAGTCTGATAAAATCCGAATGGGCCACACAAATGATAAGCATCTATCTCACTTTTCTCTTTTTCCTTTTCTAAAAAAAGCAGCACGAGCACTCAGAGGCAGTACGTGAACACTCTTTATATGTTTGGATTAAATATATGCTTTAAAGCCACCACTCTCCTTTCTAAAAACAAGTCTCTATAAATTTTGAAACAAACAACTTCAAACTTACAGAATTGTTCCAAATACAGTACAAAATACAGGACTTGTTGGCTAAAATCAACTTATGTTTGGAAAATAATTTGACTAGTACAAAGAACTTAGTATTTGAACAGTACAAAGAACCTCTGGAGAGTAAATTGATCTCCTGATGCTCATCAACCCAGAACACTTTCATTCTGTTTCCTGTATACCACAATACAAGCCTCAAAATTAGGATAGTCATATGAGAGGGATCCAAAAACCCCTGGAATTATCTTTTGAAGGGCAAACCCCTTGTAGTACAGGTTTCCCTCCTCTAGGTGAGTGTTCTAGGAACCCACCTGTATCAATGCACTAGCTGGCGTTGTGAGAGGCTGCATTTGGCTTCAGTGAATTTTCCTGAAGACTCTTTCAATGCATTTGCCCATTTCATGATGGATGATTTATGAGCACACCGGCCCACACTGTGCTCAGTGTTCAGCAGTTTGTTTCCAAAAATGGTGTGACCCCTGTGCCCCACCCCCCTTATTCACTGGATCTTGCCCCAAGTGACTTTATTTCCCCTGATTAAAAAAAAAGTCCTCAAAGGGAAACCTTTTTTTGATGTGGAAGAGGTGAAACAAAACAATGATGGAAGCACTAAAAGGCATCAAAATCAATGAGTTCAAAAACTGTTTTGAGCAGTGGAAAAATGTCTCAATAGGTGTATTGCATCAAATGGCGAGTACTTTGAAGGTGATTGAAGTTTAAATATGTAAGAATAAATACATAATATTGTAGTACATTCTGGGCTTTTTGGCCCCCCCTTATATATGTATATATTTCTTCCATGTAAGTCTCAGACCCTATTCACGCACGTCTCACCAGTGGTCCCCAATAAAGTTCTTTATGGCAGAAGGATTCAGTTCAGAACCACATGTGGCCTTTAGTTGGTATATCTGTTTAATTTTGAGATTGGGACAGTTACACAATCTTAGAATTCTGTGACTTCCATGCTTTAGAAGATTATGTGCTAGATTATTTTGGAGAACGTTCTTCTATTTGGGCTTGTTGATATATCATCATAGTTAGATTATCTATCTTTAGCAGAAACATCACAGAAATGATGTTATATTCTGTAGGTGGTTTTGATTTTGATTTGTTGCATGACTGATGATGTCACTGTTTGATTACCTGATTAAGGTGGACTTTGCCAGACTTCTCCATTACAGACTTTCTCGTTTTCCTTTGTAATTAATAACTATTTTGTAGGGAGTTACTTTGAAGTGTTGTAAATAAAGCAGTATCAAAATGTCTGTCTGTCTGTTTGTTTGTTTATTTATTTATACACACCAGTACAGACTCATGGTTTTGTTTTAATTCAGTGGGTTCTAATCTATTATTAACATTATTTATTTTTATGCTTAAAATAAAGTCTCTTCAAGCCATCTTACCTGCCATTTTAACATGTCCCCATCTTTCTTTGAACATTTCCTTTCTGATACAAAAAGGTGTTCCAGACTCATCTTGAAATTTTCCTGCCCTAGTCCTGAATTAACCATTTCCTTAGGATATCCTTTTTTTTTTTTTTTTTTTTTTTTAAGACAATGATCTTTAGAAGCCAAGATTTCTATCTGTTGTTACTCTTGGATAGGAACCTCTTCAGGACTCTAGGTTAACACAGTTGGAGTGTATTTGAATGTATATGTCCATACTTACACACTCACATAGATATACACATGCCAAAAAAACCAACACACAAACACGTGTCATATTTATTTCTGTATCTTACTGTATATATTGTTGGTAAAACCTCCTCTTATGACAGTGAGAAATTTGGCTCCCTGTATAAGTAACCAGCCTTGCAGTGTGAGTCACCTGCCTCGCCCCTTGGGCTCTGATAGCACATGCCAGGTGCCTCTCTGCATGGGCACCCCCCTCACCCTCCTGTTGCCCAGCTGCCACTGTGAGTGACTCATCTTCAGCCAGAGTGGTCTCCAGGTCCCCATGCTAGGCTCTGCCCTTTAGGTGGACACCCCCTGATGCGCTGCCTGTACATGTGGACGTCCTCCTCACCTCACCCCAGCTGTCACCGCCCATGTCCACTGACGCCCTGACCTTGTGGGATGCCTGCTTTGAGGCTGGAGAACAGGAAGCGGAAGAAGCATGTGAAGAGCTGTTTTCATGTTTTTAACATGCCAAGCGAAGGGGTGGTAGCTGTTAGGAATATTTTATTTTCAACACAGTGTGCTAATCTTTCCCAGGAAAAAGTTACATATATCATTTCTTTCATTGGGGTTGGAGTTTAAAGAAGTGACTGCGGTGGGTTACGTGCCCTCAGTTCATTGTCTCACTTTGACACGTACAGCTGTACCTGAAAACTGGGTACAGATGATCCTGTAGTTTGGAGAGGAGAGAGGAACAATTGAAGAAGTGAATTATTTTTTTTCAAAAGTGCACTTAAGAACCTTTGCCTTCATTCAATTTTTTATGGAAGGGCTATCTTTGTGGCAGTTGCCAACATAATTGTTGCCATGTGCATATGTGGGCAGAAAGTTAGACTTTGAACAGCACTTGTTAGCAAAAACCAACTTCTCAGTGAATTTATTTGAACAATGCTTATGTTCGTATCCCACTGTGGACATGCAGGCCAGCCATGCTTTCTGAGCTCCCTGCTCCCGCCAGGCTTTCTGAGGGCTCCTGCAGTGAAGTTCTCTTAGCACTTCTATTGGAAACCGATGGCGGCTTTGAGTTCTGGCCCAGTGCCCCTCTCACGAAAGCTCCAGACCCAGCGGCGAGAGCACTGGGTGGATTCAGTTTTTCCACCCGGATTCTGGCTGTTCTCCAGGCCCTTTAGTGTCTGTGAGGTTTCTTCTCGTTTCTTTTTCTCTTTAAAGAATAATGTAACACAACTATTACTTGGACGTATTAGGGCCGTGTGCGCGCTCGCGTGTGTGTGTAGTGAAGTGTGGGGGGTGCTTTTGGTCAGCTCCTTAGTGGTGCTCTTCTGCCAGTGGTTTTCTTGTAAGTGTGGCCTTGGGAGAAGTGGTGGTAGTACCATAAGGTGAGTCTACACTTCTAGAGGATTTCCTTGTCATGGGCGTTTTCTTACCCTGTGGTAAAGCAAGGAGACTCTCCTGCTGGGTCTTCACACATTTTCCTGTAGTATTGTTGGCACACATTGCTGACTTACTGAGAGTCTACGCCAGTGGTTTTCAACCTTTGCATCTCATGGCATACATAAACTAATTATTAAACTTCTGTGGCATACCAGAAATATATTTTTGTTGATCTGACAGAAATATTAGGTATAATTTTGATTCATTTACCCCAGGTGGGTATTGTGTTGGCTGTTGTCATTTTTTAATTTGACAGCCTAAGGGAGAAGAGTCAGGTAATACATATTTTAAAAATTCTTGGTGGCACACCAGTTGAAAATCGTTGATTTGAAGTCATCCTTACCAGTTATCACCCTCTAGCCTATGGAGTATTACAAAATGGCAGCTTTAACGGATGTCAGGATCCCCTGCATGTCTTCATGGTAGGGTTGCAAGATTTAGCAAATAAAAATACAAGATGCTCAGTTAAAGTTGCATTTCAGATACACAACAATTTTTTTTCTTTGTCTAAGCATGTCCCATACAGTATTTGGAACATACATGAAAAAATTATTGTGTATCTCAAATTTTAATTGAACTGATTGTGTTCTGAGTATGTATTTATCTGGCAACCCTACTTCATGAGTTTTTGCATGCTCCAATAACTTGAATACATGTTGTACTTTGAATAGTGGGTGTGCATGATTAGTTTCTATAAAAATGGCAGGCTTCCTAAATAAACCCTTGACTGGATGAACATTTGAGGCTTGACCTTAACCCTCCTTAAAAGGCAACTGAACTGCAGTTGAGCTGGAAAATCACATTTGCTGAGTTCCCCAACTAAGTAGGCGAGCTTGAGGTAGGAACTTAAATCATCAAGAATTTCTAATTACCCTTTTTCTCCATCCTCTTATGAACAACTCATCAGCTTACAGGTTAGAAATTGTATTCTCTCTGTATTGCCTTTGTTAAAACCTTTTTCCTTTATTCATTGAAAAAGATAGCTATCTGAGGTTGTTTTTGTGTATGTAGGGAAAAAACAAGTTTTATAAGGCCTTCCGCTTGCTTCGCCTTTGGTATTTCCTAGCATATTCTACACAAAGACCATAGAGCCCCACATGATACAAGTAAAGATCTCTCCCACCCTCTCTGCCTTCTTCCTATCCTTTGACTCACTTGATTTAATTAACACCATCTTTTGAGGGCAAGTGGTTATTATTCCCAATTTTGTAAGTGAAGGAATTCTCTGAGTTGAACGATTTATGAAGTATATTCCCAAAGGAAAGAGTTTGTTTTATTATGAACTCATAGGGTTGTGTGATTAGCCTTCTGTTGTTGAATGAGTAGAATCCTGGTGGGACTACTTTTGTCCTCAGCTCTGTTTTACTCATCTTCCCCAGAGCCTCTTGTCCTTGACTCCTAGAAGAGATTATTTGAAAGCATTTTCACAAGTTGGCTTCACATTTCCTGTTGGCTTAAATTGAATCAAGAGTTATTATTTGAGGCTTCTGACAAACTTTTTTTTGTAAAGGTCAAGATATAGTATATATCTTAATAAGATCTCTGATGTATATTATTCTTTATTTCATTTACAACCTTTAAAAATGTGAAAACCATTTTTAGCTCCTAGGCTGTACAGAACCAGGCCATGGGCTGGTGGTGGTTTTACTAAATTGGCATAGTTTTCCTAAGTAAGAATGTTTGCTTTTTGAAACATATTGTTTGGAGATTTGGCTGGGTTCTGAGATTTGCACTTCATTTCTGACATATATAGAAGTGATATTGGTGGGGAGGTAAGGTAACAAATAAATACTTAGTAAAAAAAACAATACGTTGCCCTGGCTGTAGTGGCTCAGTGGATTGAGTGCGGGCTTGTGAACCACAGGGTTGCCAGTTTGATACCTAGTCAGGGCATGTGCCTGGGTTGTGGGTCAGGTCCCCAGTAGGGGGCACACCATAGGACACATGGATGTTTCTCCCCTTCTCTCTCCTCGTCCCTTCCCCTCTTTCTCTCTCTCCCTCCCTCCCTCCCTCCCTCCCTCCCTCTCTCTCTCTCTCTCTCTCTCTCTCTCTCTCTCTCTCTCTCACACACACACACACACACACACACACACACACACACACACAAAAGAGTAAGTTAATATGATAAGGTATAGGCAGTATAATACTCTGGGGAGACACTGCCCTCTTCTCCCCCTGTGACATATCTTAATGTCATACTCATTTTTATTTGATTTCATATTTATAGTAAGCAAATGTCATTCTGGACAGAATTCTGTTAACAGATACATAGGGACAAAGTGGTCCTACAGCAAATTCATGCCCAAAGTGTGGAGAAAACAAGAAAGGCCACGAGTTTGTCTCCTTTGTATTGCTTTTACTCATGATATGGAGGATTTGGTGAAAGTTTGGGCATCTAATCAGTGTTCCCATTTTTTCAGAACTGACAGTTCTTAAACTGCATAAGTATATTATCATTTTAAAACCTTCTGGAGAAGGATATCACATTTGTATACACTCCACAGGAAGTTTGCTGTTTGATTTGGTCCATCATTTTTCGATGACTTCCTCTGAAAGGTTATACTTTGTGTTCTTCCAGGTAACAACATCCTTGTTCCTCCCCAAAGCACCTTAAGGGGAGAGACAGCCTATTACATTCATCATCCACTTGGTACCTTTCCTGCTGCTATTCTTTCTGATGGGTAAAACACCATTCTGTCACTTCCTTATCTATTATTATAAATGGACATTGGGGGTTTTCCCGTTACTGTTTTTCCCCAGACCTTTACAAATGAATTTTGTGCCCACATGTAATTGTGAATAGACAGACATAGCTTCTAGGAAAGCTGTTGGGACCCACTGAATTGTGACTGTCAGACAAAGGCATTCTGTTTAGAAGGCTTGTCCCAAAGTGGTGCTGGAGTCTGAAAGCAGGGCCGCCAGTATCTGGTTCTCTCTGCTGTGAACTAATAGGAAAGCTGATGTTTACTGAGTAGATGGCTGTGCTCACTGTCCAAACAGATCTCTGTTTGCCAACTGTGAACATATTGCTGCCTCTGTGAGGCACTCCATCATGCCTTGAATGGATCTTCTTGTGTTCAGAATTTTCTGACTCAAAGAGATGGAGAGGGAAATATTTCTTTCAGTCTTCAGCATTCACTGCAGTAGCCATAGTCTCACCAGACCTTTAGAAACCAAGCATGCACCAGAGACACTTCTTCAGGAGAATGAGAAAGGGTTAGAGAAAAAGGAAGACAGTAAAAGACAGCCCCACTGAAATGTCTTTATTCTGGCCACTTGTGGCCAGGTTTTCGTAAATAAACCAGGACACTTTGGTGAATAGAAAGATGTGAGAATAAAACTTTTGGCACTGAGTTTCCAACCCCTACTTCATTTCTGTTCACTTCTATGCACATATCTGCCTCCCAAAGCATATAATATTGGGTTGGCCCAAAGGTTCATTTGGTATTTTCCATGTGATGGCTCTAGTAGCGCTTGATTGTCTTTAACTTCATTCAAAACAGTTTCGTTAGATAATATTGTGACAGCTGTCATATCAGTGTGCATTTAAAAACACTTACCAAATTGGTGAATTTCCATGAGGCCATTTTAACACTGAAGATGGAAGGAAATAAGCAACGTTATGGTATATTATCCTTTATTATTGCCAGAAGGTAAAAATGCAACTGAAATGCAAAACATGATTTGTATAGTGTATGGAGAAGGTGCTGTGACTGATCGAATGTTTCACAAGTACTTTGCGAAGTTTCATGCTAGAGATTTCTCACTGGACAGTGCTCCACTGTCAGACTATTTGAAGTTGATAGTGATCAAATCAAGACATTAATTGAGAACAATCAACATTATACCACACAGGAGATAGCTGACATACTCAAAATATCGAAATCAATAAAGTTATTGCTGAAAATTAAAAAAATGTGTCTTTTATTTTACGGAAAAAAACACAAGAACTTTTTGGCCAACACAACATTCATAGTAAGTTATGAAATGGGTAATAGAGTTTTATTCCAGCTGAATAATGCCTTAAAAATATTGATATAAAGGAGTTTTGATTACTTTATAACCACTTAATACTACAGGTTCAAACTTATTCTATATTAAAAGACAAAAGTAAAATGGAATTTTCTTGTCATTTTAGTGTATTTAGTCATTTTTTATACCAACGTCTATATTTTGGGCACAATCTAGTATTAGTTGTATGGACTGAAGACACGGCTTACAGGATAATGCCACACATTCCTTGCGTTACCTGTTCTATATTTCAAGGTTTAGAAACCTTGGTTGAGCTGGGGTGGGAAGGGCCAACTACGTCACTGGCAATGGCACTAAATGAGCACATGGTGTGCAGAGGGCGCATCCATCTTGGCCTGAGTCATTTATCATGTGCCTGCTATTCATCATCCAGCAAACTTTGCTTGGCATTATGAGGGAAATGAAGGTTTCTTATGGTTGATGGGAAGGATTGATGTTTTTATGAATGGAAAAGTAGATTCCTATGCAACAATGAATTATACAGCTTTTGTTTAGTTCAGTGAGAAATCAGTGATTTGACTAGTTGGAATAAATGGTTAATTGGCTTGCCCTGATTAAAAAGCTTAAAAACTAGAATCACTACCTCATCTCAAAAATGATGCACTAATCATTTTTGTTGTCTGAATATTTTTATTAAAGACTTGCGCACTTGTAGAAAAGTTTGCGTCTCTAACCTTATTGGTTAGCATAGGAGTATACCAGGGACCTTGGGAAAGGAGAGGAATGGCAGCGGCAGCTGCCGTGTGACAGCGATGGCCTCAGCTAACCAGCTGGTGAGCTAAGCATGTTGCCAGGCATTCTTCTAAGCCCTCTACATCCACTAACTCACTTTTTCCCCAGTTCTGGTGAGATTGGTACCGTTACTTTCTTCATTTTATAGATGAGAAAACTGAGACAGAGAGGATTAGTACTATGCTCAGGATCATACAACTGGTAACTTGGCTTAAATTTAAAAGAGTATGGCCTCAGTATCTATGCCATAGCTAATTCAATGTGGTTCACTGGTAGAGGAGCCTGCATTCTCCTTACAGAGTTTTCAGATAATTTTTTTAATAGCCAATGATACGATTTTCTCTTGCAAAGATTTTGTTTACTTATTTTTAGAAAGAGAGGAGGGAGGGAGAAGAGGGAAAGAAACATCAACTGGTTGCCTCTTGTGCACCTCCAACTGGGGACTTGGCCCATAACCTAGGCATGTGTCCTGACTGGGAATTGAACCAGTGAGTGACATTTTGGTTTGTAGGCTGAGACTCAGTCTACTGAGCCACACCAGCCAGGGCTAAATTAATCTTTTTAAAAAAGATTTCATTTATGTATGTTTGGAGTGCGGGAAAGGGAGGGAGAAAGAGAGGGAGAGAAACACTGATGGGTTGTTTCTCGTACATGTGCTGACTAGGAACAGGACTTCAAACCCAGGCATGCTCCCTGAACAGGGGTGGAACCAGAGACCTTTCGCTTTGAGGAATGATGTCCAACTTGAGCCACACTGGTCAGGGCTCAATTCATCTTTGTTTTTTGTTTTTGTTTTTTTTTTTTTTAATTCTTGCAATGTACTTTAGAGAAGTGTTTAAAGTTACTCAAAATTTTAGTAGTAGGAATCTGAGAACACTTCAGAAAGATAATATATTTGATGGGTAAAGAAATTTGCCTCTCCTATATCTGTTTTTTTTATTATAGACAGGCATTCCATTTTTATTCCCTGTTAGTTACTGTAATATACATTGATGCAGTTACACTGTGGTTTATTAGGTAGGGTTGGGTATTACATTTTTTTTTCAGTACTTCACATTTTGATTTTAAACTTGATGCCACTACATCATTATGAGGTATCTTAATATAAAATTAGGATATTTATATATACTTGTATGCTGTATGAGAAAAATAGATATATAAATTATTCAACTACATATTTCTTTGTGATATAATGAGAGAGTAAGAGGGAGTATAAAGCTAAAAAGCAGTAGTTTGACTGTTTTTTTACTACTGTAAGGTAACATGACTAGAGACAGCATAGTTTTTCTCAAGGGACAGTAGGACTGATTGATGATTTCTTTAGGAGTTACATTTATTGCAGCTCATTAATGCTGTTTAGTAGTTACTAGTCATCTGAAATGATACATCAAGTAAGGATGATAGGAATTCATAGGGCTCAAAGTTGTCTTGAATGAATAAAATAAGGCAAGTTTTATTGATCAAAAGTTCATCAAAAAATTTGTTTAGAATTATATTTGAGAGACTATATTCCAAAAAATCAGTTATAAAGGTAGAGTGGACCACATTATATTGTGATATTTTACACAGTCTGTAAACACTAGCAACTAAATTAAATTTCTTTGCAAATGTGTTGAGCACATGAAACCTTTCTGGAGAAGTTTCATTATTGAGTTTGCTCTAAAATAGGGGTTTGTTCATTATTTCCCGTTTTTGAGAGAGAAATTATGACAGAAAGTAATAGCTCAGCTTTCTGCCTTTCCTGATTGTTTACAGGAATCTTTGTTTTCCCCTTTGTTACTTTTGTTAATTTTGTTTATATGTCTTCAGTCTGTTTTACCTGTCTTGATCCTGTTTTTAAGGGGCTCCCAAACTGTCCCACCAAAGAGCTCGTTAGTGGAGTTGTGACTTCACCCCCAGAGAATTCCCAGCCCCAACTTTCTGATTAGCCCTTACTGCCACCCCCACAATGTTCTTGCAGCTACCAGCCGGTAGATTTTAGCAGTCCTTTTGGCTTGGTTTACAGTTAGTCTGTAAATTGTTGCTAGATGTTAATTTATGTGAAAACTGGCAGAAACTGGAAAGTTTGTTTGGTGTTATTTTTGCTTGATATCTACTCAAAAGCAGGTATTAGTGCTTGCTTTCCAAACAAACCATTGAGAGACAAATATCAAATAAATAATAGAATTTACAGGGGTGGAAAAAGTGACTAGAGCATTTTGTGGATCGTATGTGGCTTTTTGCTTTTATGTACATATGCTTCAAACTGTTGTATTCTGCTTGGTAAGTTTTGATAGATTAAACTTCTTCAGATGTATTGAATCATTTTGTGAGTAGTGAAGTCAGTAAAATTAGGACATTAAAAGGTAAACTAAATAAAACCTTAGCATTGACAGGGATTCTTTTTAAAGAGTCTTTAGAGAGAACAATTCTTTTTTTTAACTTCCTGGTACATCTCATCCAGTACAGCCCCAGTTTGGACCACATACTGGCAGTTATTATCTGAGCCTTTACTTCTTCCTTCTCTATGCTCGAACTAACTAATAAAAATATTGTGATCACCTGGGAGCAATAAAAACAGAAGGCGTGATGAAGCACAAATTAGCGGAATGCGGCATGTCTCCCAACTGCTGAAGAACAATAGTATTTAGAAGTTTAATTATTACAGCCCTGGCTGGTATAGCTCAGTGGATTGAACACAGGGCTGCGAACCAAAGTGATACCGGTTTGATTCCCAGTCAGGGCACAGGCCTGGGTTGCAGGCCATGTCCCCAGGATGGGGTGTGCCAGGAGCAACCATATATTGATGTTTTTTTCACTCCCTCTCTTCCCCATCTCTCTAAAATAAATAAATAAAATCTTTAAAAAAAAAGTTTAGTTATCATGCAGATACAGTGATCATAGATTAGGCTGCCATACTGTCCATGGTCAGAAGTGACTTTTTCAAAGCATGGATAATAATTCATATGTTTATTTTAAGCCCTTCCCAATATAGCTTTCTTCCGCATGTGGTGGTGGAGGTGGGGAGCTGGTAGATTGAAAGCAATTGGAGAAGATAGTACCATGTTTTTTAGCAGAGAGTGTTCTTCATTGGTTATTATATTCTAATAATAATGAGATAGAGAAGAATGTAGAACTCTTTAAAATGTTGAGTAAAGCAATATTTTTCACCATGCTGAGACTGATTTTTAGAAAACATTTGCGAGACATGGTATGTTAATGCAAATAAAATGTATTGCCAAGTCCGTGGGGTGACCAAACTTTCCTAGCATTGTTTACAGTCTGTCCAGTGATACCAAACTTTTGAAAGTAAATTGTTTTTACTTTGTTAAGCGATTGTGCTAAGAGATCTGAACAATGTGTGCTTTCAGGATATGAGGAAGCTAGATTTATGGCTAATGTCAGAAATTGTCTTCAGTTTGGATTTAGTGTGTATCATATTGAGACTGCCAGTTTCTTCAAGGGGACAGTGACTGGTCCTTTTGTAAATTTTGGATATTTAAAAAATATAAAAACTGCTTTGTATTTAACTTAACTGAAGTAAAACAAATGAGATGGTTATGGGAATACTGAGTTCAACTGAAGTTCAATGGATTTGCATTTGAAGTTAAAGGAGAAAGGGGTAGGGTGTATATTTATTGCTTCTTATGACGATATCTGAGATTTGGTGAAATAATATTTATAAAAATATACTTGTATACTATTCATAAAAAGATGAATTTTTTTTCCATCTTACTCTGCTGGTCTACAGTAGGAATTCCAGACTTTGGGCTGTTGTTAGTAAATATAGATGATTGTATTTTATTCTTTTTGAATAGGTAATGCCACTGGGAACCTCTTTAGTTGAGAGCTCTGTAAGTTGCTATAAACCCATAGCAATGTGATTATACTGTGAACAACCCTCACACAAACAACAGCAGTGGGGTAAAGTGAAGAAGTCAATCCAGAAAAGGAAACGAAAAAATAAATAAATAAATAAAATAGAAGCTTCTCAGAGTAAAACCATTACTTTTATATGCTATTTTACAGATTATATTGGCACTTTCCAAAAAGTAATGAAAATTAAGTATAGTAGAAGTAGTTACAAACTGTGTAGAGACTGGTGGAGTAAAGGCCATCAAAGTTATTGATGTGTTTCAGTAAAATTGATCAATATTAAATTGTTTTAGGTTTTAAAAGGACTTAAGTGCTAATTTTTCTTAAGATTCTGCATTTTTGTAGTGCTTAGAAAAAAAACCTTCCTAGCCATATGCAAAAAAAAAAATGCAAAGATTTGCTGGTGAATACCCAAATGAGTGTGAATGCAGAAAAGAATAAACTAAGGTTTTAGGGATGAAAACATTCTTTTTCCTGGCTCAAGTCAGAGATTTGTCAAATGAGAAGTTATTTGCTTTTTAGATATGTTACCCATATGTAGAATCATTAAGTCATTAATCTTACACAAATTGTTAGAGTTGAAATTTTACCACTGACACATTTACAAAAATTGGGACTAAAAAATAAAATAAAATAAATACTTTAGTATCTTGATTAAATTAGACTTAATGCCTGACTATTCTGTTACAAAAACCTTTTGGTTATAGTTACAGATAATGAGACTATTTCATACGAAGTGAACTTTATGCTATGATTTCATATGACAATGTACACACACCTAAAAATATAACTACAATATCTAAATGACTTCATATAATATACATAAAAATTAGTCATAGTGTATAAATGTGAAAATATAAATATTTAAATAGTGACTCTAGTGCTGATTCAACCACGAATGATTTCAGTAACCTAGTATATTTCAGAATGAAAAAAAAAACACTGACATAATCTTCTCTAGGTTTGAACTGGACAGGACCCTGTTGTTCAGGCTCTGCCTAACTCTGCAGTGGGTTGGGTTCCCAGCTGCAAAGGTCCATGGGTTACCAGAGGCATGGACAATTCAGTGATTCATCCTCGCTGGTCAGATGGCCATGGTGTGGAGGAAAGGCTTGTTTCTGCCTGAACTTGACCAGGGTGATGATGATTCTCCACACCTTGTGCTTGCGGAGTGATGGAGTGTAATGTTTTTAGAACCTAATTTTTAAAAGGGCAGTAGACAAGGTAGATAGTTAGGTTGACTCATGATGATGTGGTTATAAGCTGTGTCATGGAAGGAGAGAGGAAAGAAGTCCCAAGTGGTGGTATTTGTAGAAGAGGCGGCCTGTTAAGATCTTCCTCTCCAAGTATCTGCAGGATCGTTTTGTGGGATGTTGGGCACATTTACTCTGTATGGCCCTTAGGAACAGAATTCAGATTTCTTTTTGTTCAAAGGGAAGCCCTACATTAATTAAGATCTCTAAAAAATGGAATTTGCTACCTTTTGAGAAAGTGAATCTACATTACTTGAAGTATCTGGCTACTTGCTAGAGATTTTGTTCAGCAGTTCAAGCCTTAACTGGGCAGTTGAACTGCATGACCTTTTTTTGAACTTTAATTTTTATTTATTGACTTTTAGGGAGAAAGGGAGAGAAACATCAGTTTGTTGTTCCACTTATTTAAGCATTCATTAGTTGCTGCTTGTATGTGCCCTGACCAGGGATCAAACCCAGAATCTTGGTGTATCAATGCTCTAACTAACTGAGCTACCCGGCTTTTACTGAACTGGACAACCCTTAAATCGTCATCCCCAAGGGAGTTCTGATTCTGTGGTCCTGGCTGTCAACTAAAAATGTTTATGAAGATTTTTTATCAACTACTCTGTTTTCCTATTCTTAGATGCATAGTGTTTCATATTAAAATATCAGTGGTGGCCAGTAATCATAAATAAGTGCAATAACTGCATAGTGTTTCTTAATAGGGTGCTTATTATTCTGTTTTACAGAAAAAGCCTATGATCATTTTGCTGTTGCTATGGAAATATAATGGTTGCTTTATTATGACTAAAGCTGGAGAACTAGTTTTGGCCAAATTATAGTCATCTTTATTATTTGAAATGTATTTAATTAAATACCCATTAATAGGATAAAATTTATGGAACTCGGCTGTCTTTTTCCCCCTCTTTTAAACATAGTGCTGAAATTAAGACCCAGCTAATTTGGCTTAAAGTGAATACACATGAGATGTGCCTCGAGGATCTCAAATGTGCTTATTTTTTTTTCTCTTGTACTTATTTGTGTTCTTTCTAGGTCACTATTTTTCTGACTCCTCCATAGAACCCCCACTCCAAAGTCAGTGGGGGGGGGGGGCAGTGTGTGACTCTGGGGCGAGGGAGGGAGAAGTGGCCATCCTGTGAAAAAAGGCAGGTTCCAGAGCCTGAAAATCTACATTTTCAAAAGGTCTCAGACAGTGTAGCTCACCTTGGAGGCTCACAGCTGGGAAGGATTTTAGGGACTGGAATCTAAAAGCTGTTTCCTGGAATCTGCGAGCACAGACCTTAGTACACCAGTGCCATGCAGCCTACTGTTCCCGAACAGCCATTTCCAGCCTTTTCTATGTCATGGCACACGTGAACTAATTACTGAACTTCCATGGCACACCAAAAAATGTATTATATTTTGACAATCTGAGAAAAAGATAGGTATAATTTTGATTCATTCATACTGGATGGCTATTGCATTGGCTGTTGTCTTTTTTAAAAAATTACAATCTAAGAGAAAAGAGGTCAGTGCCTCTTTTAATCAATATTTGATTAAATAGTCAAGTATTGCATGTTTTAAAAATTCTTGCAGCGCACCAGTGTGCCTTGGCGCATGGGTGGAAAATCAATCTCTGCTCTAGAGGGAAGCCTAGACAGACATCACTGGTTTTCTTTCTTTCTTTTGGCATGTGAATCTGTTGACAGGGACAGTGACTCGCTGTAGGCCCTGGGTATCAGATCCCATGTTTCCACTGAGCTCCATTTGGTTTTGGTGGGGTAGATTGAAGAGAGTAGCTTTTAAAATACCATTTCAAAGCTGAAATGAACCAGTGAGTAGCCCTTAGATTCCTGTAATGCTTTTCATGAGTTGCTATTTTGAGCATCTTGCGTGTGCTATCTTTATAGACCTGTTAATTGGAAAACAGCTGCCATTCAAAGATTAATTGGGGCTCTGTGTTTTTTGGGAGTGGTCTTTCTGCCTGGATTGTCATTTCCCCTCCAATCCACCAGATTATTTCCTTCTGGTTTGCATGTGTGCATGTGTGTTTTGTTTTGTTTTGTTTTGTTTTGTTTTGTCTTTGTTTCCTGCTCCATGTTAGGTAATCTGTCTAGTTCCTCTCCTCTTCAAAGAGGTCAGCTTTCTGCCCCAAACCCTTCTCTCTCCTTGTCTGCTCTTCACTTTGTTCTACAAACACATTGCCTAACAAACCTGATCTCTCATACCTGTGGCCAGCCAATTTTTAATCTAATTTTTATGTCATTTCACTCTTCTAAAAGTGAAGGTGATCACTTGGTAAGTATGAGACTGAAGGTGTCTCATTGGACCTCGGAATGTGGGTGTCTCTTCACATGGAGAATATTTTATGTGTGAAGTCGGGGTGGGGAGAAGTCATATAAAACACAATGGTTTCTCAAAGGCAGTGATGGTAATAAGGAGATGAAACAGGCAAAAAAAAAAAAAAAAAAAATTAGGTCTTCTCATGCTCACAGTTTAACCTGAGTGGGATGTCCCGAAAGGGTGGGGTATGATCTGAATGTTTTGCCTTGAAGGGCTTTGTTAGTAAACAAATATGAGTTCATATTTGTATATTGTATGTCTGTATACATATGTTTGTATATTGCATATTGTATGTATGTTGTATATTGTTTTGGCTATCTTCTCATCTAACCATTGATAGTACTATAGGTGAGATTTCAGTCTTGATATACTTTCATTGTTTTTATTGAACACAATCATTTTGCCTTCTCCCCTTCTTACCTCCGCCAGTGGGGCCTAGCCTTGGCCATTCCTAATTTGCACACCGAGGGCTTATGGATTGGTAGTTGTCTGGATGAGTCAACCTTAGAATGTACGCATTCTCTTGAAAAGCTTGTTTTTTCGGCTCAGGACAAACAGTAGTGAATCAGCTAGGAGTTCTTTCTAGTAACCTGTTTCCCAAGTGTACACCCCTCATTTTCATTTGTCTCAGGCCCCCTTAGTAAATAGAAGGTTAATGTCTGAATGTGAAATTGTGGCCTGTTTAGTAGTGGAATCGTTGCTGTGGTACCAGTGTGCCAGGACTAGAAAGCCTCTGTGCCAGGAAGCACTCAGCTGCCCTTCAACAATAACCTGTCAGCTCATTTTTATAGCTGAGAAAGTAACTGGCCAGGGCAACCTAACCTTCCTGCAGTTACTCGGAGTGAGGGGAGTGAGGGGAGTGAGGGGAGTGAGGGGAGTGAGGGGAGTGAGGTGTTTGCTGACTGCCCCGATCGGACTATAAATGGGAGTGTCTAACCTGCCTACAGTTGTTCTTTACTGTCAGTTCCCAGCCTGCCTTTTCTTTTTTCTGCGTACAAACAAAGGTATGCAGGCAACAGGCCATATCAACATGGCTGGTCTACGGGAACTCTCATTTACTCCCCAGCCTCCTCTGTGTGGTGTAGGTAAGGCATTCCAGAGCTATAAATTAAACTAGTCATCTCAAAGCTCATTATTAGGTCCCAGCCACTGGACAATTTAGAGAATTTTTGTTAGCAACCAGAACACTTTTGTAAAATTAAGTTAATTTCAAAAGATTGCCAGCCTTTGGTCGAGAGACAACTTTCAAACTGAGATTGGGTGATTATGAGTGAGTGAGTAGCCTACCAGGTTGGAAAGAAAATAGAATCAAGTATATAAACTGATTTATTTTATGGGATATTTGGTTTTTGGGTTTTTTTTTTCATTTCCATAGTAACTGTTGGTTTTCTTTAGTACTTCTGTTCTGTGGATCCCAGACATTTCTCTCTTGCCTTTGGATTTGAGGCACAGGAGTTAAAAGAACTAAGCTAGTAAATTATGTTGGGATGCTGTACAGCATGCACTCTCACTGGGGCAGCCAAGGGAGCTGCCCTGGGAGCAGGTAAAAGCCATCCTCTGGGGTTTACTTTGTAAAACCTCCTGAGAGCCGTGGGTAATTGAACTCCCCCTTGAGTGACAATATGTTGGTAAAGCTCTGCATTATCTTTGTTAGTTTTTTTTTTTTTTGTAAATCATTTTTCAGGTGGGTGATTTATAATGTTCTTTTATTTGTAACAGGTGAATAATGTACTATAGATTTTGGGAGGAATGCGCTCATATCGTGTGGCTAATGATTGGAGCACTGTTTTCACACTTGCCTTTCTAGAGCATGACACTGGAGTTGTAAAGCGGAGCACACATAAAATAAGAAATGCACATTTGCCCCCGAGTTCTTCATGGAGTCGTTATGAAAATATCTACTTGCTGTCTTGTCTTGTTTTCTGTTCTGTCCCTCCTGGGAGAAAGGGGCCTTGTGGTCAGCCAAATAGGGTGGGAGTGGGGTCTGGAAAGAAGGGCGGACAAGGTTTTATTCGTCCTTGTTTCCTTTCATAACCCTTCCTGAGAGCAGAGAAAACTGGTAAGAGAGTGAAGACAACCCTTCCGAATACTCAGGGCCACAGCGAACAAGTTCTGCCCTGTCCTCGCCTTCTCTGCCATATGTAGGCTTTTAATGAACAGTCTTTATTTTTGATCCTTTATCCTGCAAAATTAATCATTTTTAATATATTTTTTAAAATGTGTTTGTGTTTATCTCAGGACATTTAAAATGGAATTTAAAATAATTCTGCTCTAATAAGTTTTTACCCTCAACAAGACCACCTGGAGGGCCCCATTGAGATTATGCTCACCTGTTCAGACTCAGCTTTCTGGTAACTCTGTCCTGACTTTGTTGTTAGCTGGAATACACGTAGTTGCTTGAATTGGTTCCCATTATTCTCTATGAGAATGTGTGAGGGGCTTGCGATGCCCTCAGTGGGCCTGAGAGAAGACATGCTGGGGAGGATTTGCTTTAAAGGGCTTTGCTCTTAATGTTCTTTTTGATGCCTTTATTTTAATTTTGCTCCTAATATTTTCAGGTACTTTTCTTTGTAAAATATCAGAAACCCTTTCTCAGTATTATTGAGTTGTGTTTGTGGCGTTCCTCAGAACATTGAAGTTTATAAGGTCTTGGTTTAAGTGCAATATAAATAAGCTAAACCCTGGATTATCTGCCTTTAAAACCTGACATTGCAAATTAAAACAAGGACAGCCTGAATCTTTGTATTCATTTAGATGAGTTTAACTGGTGGGGTGATGCTGACTGGTTTTCGTTGTTATGTTCTGAATTTGAATAGGGTGATAGTTTAACTTGAAGTGTAGGGAGACCTTGGAAGATTCAGCTGCAGTACCAGGCTGGGTGTATGAACCCAGCATTTGTTTTTGTTTGTTTGTTTTTCCCCCAAAGATCAACTTCTTGAATCATTTCTCATAGACCTTCTACCTAATTATTTAATTTCTATTGCTAGGCCAGACTTTCACCGAATGCCCACACTGCTTGATACGCCTCGGCTGCACACCTGACTCAATGCTGAGGTGCAGTGTCTGTTACAAAATCCCCTGGCCAAAATCTGGACACAAAGCTGGGGCATGCCCCCGCCCCCACACACTCTGTGCATCTGTGCATTACTCATTCCGCATGCCATTCTCTCCATAATTAAGAACAGAAGTGCTTGCTCTCTTCGGTGTCATTGTGTCCTTGGCATCCTGCTCAGGGTCTGGCAACTAGATTGGGTTCAGCAAAGCCACAACCAAGAGTTCTACCATCAGGAGTTGAAGTCTGTCTCACCGGCCTCTGTCATAGTGCCTAACATCTGTAACCGTCGTAGAGCTTGTCTCTTTTAAAAACACATTAGGCCATCGCACCTGTTGGGACTGGATTCACCAACTTCCTTAGCCATTCATTTTCAGTCACTGAGAGTTTTAGATCTACTCCCCTGCCCTCCCCATGGATAATTTTTTATAGTCTGGTTCCAGAGCTCTTGGCCTCTAATAAAACAATGGCTGCTCGTTTATGTAGTAGTGTGTTAGGAATGTATCTATTGTAAAATCCTCTGTGTGGCTTTAAATTCCTTCCAGCATCTTACACAACAAATGTTTGTTAAATTGAATTCAATAAAATATTAGCTAATGTAAATAGAACCCTACTGTAATTACACAGTAATTATATAGAATAACATTTAAGCCTTAAACCAACTGATAGAGCATGCAGATAATCTCAATTTTATTGAAATTGAGGAAAATTTGGATTCATGGAGTTTAGTTTTATGTGAAAATTAAACCCTGTCTCTTTACTCCTATTGCCTTTATAAAAGCTAAATAGCAAAATAAGTTCAAACATATTTGGAAAGAAAAGACTTGCATTTCAAATTGGCAAAACAGATCTGTTAACTCATGCAGCTCCTTCCTTCACGGGCTTTAAAATGGTTAAGCTACGAGATGGTGGTGACGCATCACTTCTGAATCCTCTCTATAACTCAGTTTCGGTTCTTGGTAGTGATGTGCCGCAAGAAGATTTCGGCAGGAATGTGTAGTCATTGGCAGTTTGTTGTTCTGGTCACTTGCTACTTTTACGGGCAATGGCTGAACCAGCCTAACAATTCTTGTAATAAAGCCAGTGTCAGAGAGACATAGGTGATCCAGCTTTCAGAAGACAAAGGCTGAGCCTTTGATTCAGAGCTGTCTCAGGACAGTCAGCATTCTAAGGTTTCCTAGAAAGTAGGGAAAGGTAACAGGTAATTTGGGGAGAGGTAGAGAGCTAGGATTAGGGAAGAGGAAGTAGGCAACTTTGAGAAAGCAGCCAACCATCCTTCCCATTTTTAAATTTGAGTCCTGTTTTTTAAGAATCATAATTCATGTATCTTAAATGCATTACATTTTTCAAAGGAGGATATTATTTCCAAACTGTAAGATGGAAACATGTTTTTAGAAGACAGTATGTGAAGAACCAAACAACTAACTTGCTCATTTGAGAAATTCTATAATTCTTTGCCCCTGTGGTAAATGATTACTCTCTATTAACCTTATTTTCTGTACAGTATTTTTCTTCTTGTAGTACAATGTTAATGTTATTTTTTTTTTTAAATACCATTATATGACAAGGTACTATGCTTGGTACTCTATATGCATTTCATCTTCCAATCTCCAGAACAACCCTTGGATGTAGCTCTTTCTGTAAACAAAAGTGCTGATCAGTCAGAGATTTTAAGTAACTTGCCCGGGGTCATGCTGGAAAATGGTAGAACCCATAGTCAAACCCAGGCCTTGTTAGCTCCCAGGCTTTGGTTTCCCTCCGTGCTCAGACACTGCCCTTGCTGGCCTGTTTTCTCTCTGGTGGCATGCCTTTGGGAAGAAGTAGTTAAGGTCAGAGAGACCAACCTGAGCCAGTGAAATGTACTAATCTCCTGGGCCTCAGTTTCTTTATCTATAAAGCAGCGAGACTTCTATGAAATCTTTAGGGCCTTTTAACTAACTACGGTTTCTGCGTTACTGACGTGTTCACAGGATGATATCTTTAAAAATCTTGCTAAATTTAGACAATGCCTGAAGCGCCTGCTCGTGTTTATTTGTTTTACAGGTCCGTATCTCCATAGTTAGACTACCGGTACTTTGAGGACAAAGAATGCATCCTTCCAGTCTCTGCACCCCACAGTGTCTAGAAATAGCTCCCTCTGACACGCGAATGCTGAACGAAGTTGCACTCCAGGAGACTTATACTCAGTTGCTTTTTGGTAGTTTATTTGTAATCCCAGTTTTATTGCCTTACATTTCTTTGGCTATGTGCTCATCATCTTTAAAAAAAAAAAACTTTTATTGAGGTGAAATGCACATAACATCCTAAAACATTTTCATCACCTGAAAGAAACCCTGTACCCCCTAGGCAGTTACTCCCCAAATCCCCTGACTCCCACCCTCACCCCTTAGCCCTTGGAAACCATATGAGTTCTGTCTCTGTTGTTGATTCATTTATTCTGGATCTTTCATATAAATGGAATCACAAAATATTTGACATTTTTGTGCCTGGCTGCTTTTACTTAGCATAATATTTTCAAGGCTCATCCACATAGTAGTCTGTATCAGCACTTTCTTTTTATGGCTGAGTAATGTTCCATTGTTTGTATTATATCACATATTGTTTATCCATTCATCCTCTTGCGAACATTTTGGCTGCTGTGAATAGTGCCACTGTTAACGTGTGTGTGTGTGTGTGTGTGTGTGTTCAGGTTTTGATTCTTATGGGTGAGTATACCTGAGAGTGGTATTGATTGGTCCATATGGTAATTTTATGTTCAACTTTTTGAGCAAGTATCGCAGAGGTTGTACCATTTTACATCCCTACCAGCAATTGTACAAGGGTTCCAATTTTCTCCACAGCTTCACCAACAGTTACTTTTTTATTTTTCTGAGAATAGCCACCATAGTGAGTATGAAGTGGTACCTTACTGTGGTTTTGATTTGCATTTTCCTAATGATTAGTGATGTTGAGCATCTTGTCATGTGCCAGTGGCTATTTATATGTCTTCGTTTGTGAACCATCTGTTCAAGCCCTTGTCCATTTTAAATTTTGGACAAGGGTTAATTTTGGGTTGTTATTTTGCTGAGTTGTGAGAATTTCTTACATGTTTGGGGTCCAGGTCCCTTATCAGATAAAAGATTTGGAAATATTTTTTCACATTCTATAGCTTTTCTATTCACTTTGGTCCTTTGATGCACAAAAGTTTTTAACTTTTACGAAGTTCAGCCTTGTCTATTTTATTCTTTTTTGCTTGTGCTTTTTATGTCATATCTAAGAATCCAGCACTATGGAAACATCCTCATGTCTTCTTCTGAGATTTATGGTTTTTTAATATTTATTCACTACTTGTTCACCCGTTGGTGAATACTTTGCTTATAAAAATACCATTTAAATGTGTCTGAAATTGTGGTATAATTAAGTATTTATAGCTGGTCAATTTTAAGGCTGTTTTCAGTGATAAGTTTTACCCTAGGTTCTCACCTTCCACCACTTCAGATTTCTAAACCTCGTTTGTACATTTACCTCAAGTCAGTCTAGTTCGTCCTGCTCCCAGAGTGGGTGAATATTCTGAATGCAGACTCAGAGCCATAGCTGTATGAATGTGTTAGCTGTGGGGGTCCCTGGCCGCAGGGAAGAAGCCCAGAATGTAGCAGGATGGCCTCCGCCGTGGCGGCGGCTCAGGAGCTCCTCACGTGCATGTGTGGTCCGAGAAATACAACTCGCTGGCCTTACCTTCAGTCTCTTGATGTGGGAATTATGTCATAGGGTCCTTGTGTGAATTATTGTTGATCGAATAAGTAAGCTACTCTCCAACCTTTCTCGTTGAAGGTCTGGTATAGTAAATGAAACCTCAATTCATTAACAAACACTAACAGACTTTTAAGATGTTGTACCATGTATATTCCAGTTTAATTTTTTAATGACTGTAAGCCAATCACAGTTCTTGTTTGTGTCTCACATCTTGTTCAGTGCAAATAGAATTCTTAGCTGTTGAAGTCACAGCCTAAAACCTGAAATTGATCAAAATTCCCAAGGCACTTTTTTCATGGAGTTAGTTGGCTCTTAGCAAACACTCTAATTCCAGCTCTAGAAACTGTGCCTGTGACATTTTTCATCTGTTTGTGGAAGAGTTCATGTGGTCTCTAGCTAAACTGCTTAATTATCTTTAAAAAAACATACCTCTCACTGACAGTATTTTGGAGGTGTGTTAGCTTACTTTCATTTTCAAATTATCTAATGTATGTATACATACATCTGTGTAGTCCCAGCTGTATGTAACAAAAGTATTTAATTAAAGGGGCTTCCAGATAACCTTAAGAGACTTAAAAATTATTTCTAAAAAGTTTTAAAAATTATTTTAAAAGTTTAACAGTTCAGTGATTTCCCAGTATAGTTAGAAAGGAGGTTGGTTTGAAAAGGTTGTGTCATGATACCCCTCCAAGTACCACCGCCCCCCAAAACATATAGCTAGTGTTGGTGGTTTGAACAGGGGGAGAACCATTTTTACCATATTCTAAGGGCGATGCCCTTTTCAGTCTTGTGTGTTAGGAGGGTGTTGATTAAAAAATCCAAAAGAACCTAGTAGTCCTAGAAGTTCACGGAGAGAAGTCTGTGTTTCCATTAGGTAAGGCTTATAACAATATCAGGAGGTTCTCAAACACAGACAGTTTACTGCACAGAGGAAGTAAACTCACTGATTGGGAGACAAGTGTTGAGCCAGGCAATAGCTTTGCTCATGCCACCATTGTGATTCATTCATTCATTCGTTTGTTCGTTATTGCTTGGTAGATTTTCAACTGCAGAATGCCTGTGAACGCAATGGTTTATTTCAGAAAGGAGAGGAAACTTGGGGTTCCAAGGCGCAGTTGAGCTTCGGAAGTCATTACTGTGTGTTTGGCAATGCCCTTTGTGAGGGTTTTGATGACAGTGACAATAGGAAGGGGGAACAAGCATGTTAAAGTAATTTGGCTACTTTTTAAATCAAGGCTGGGAAGAAAACATTTTCTGGCTGTAAATCACTCACTTGTCCTACATTCTTTAAAGCATTTTATACAAATGACTTTAACAGTTTTAGGGGTCATGCCTGGGGTTAAGAGACTGCCTGGTATACATTTTGGTGATGAAAAAACAATACTATACTGAGGTGGTAGCATTTCTGTTCACATCTGCATGGTGAAACATTTGATATTTATCTGATAATGAAGGGTTTCCTCTTAAGGCAATATTGTACAAAGTGTATACTTGTTGATTTTATACTTTACGAGGGCTATTAAAATAAATCAGTACTTAAAATGTAGCAAACACACCAAAAAACCAAAAAGCTATAAATAAAAATGTAAAGAAACATTGTAAAGATTGTTAACATTTTGATGAGTGATCATTGTGCTATGTACTACTGTGTTTTTGCGTGCATTGTTACATTTAATCTTTAACCCAACCATATAAGGTATAGGGATTGTTTTCTCATTTATAACTGTTGAGCAGTGAGGCTCCAAAAGTCAATTGTTCAAGGTCACATAACCAGTATGGCAAGTGAGCTGGGAATGCAACCAAGCGGAGACCCTTGGATTTCACAGATCCTGCTCAGGCTGATGCTGAAGTAGTTGTCTGTGATTTTTAAGTGTGGCAATCCAAATAAAATTATTTAGTAGATACTGAAATGTCTTGATGACTATGACAAAAATGCTGAAGCTGATGAGAAAAATAGATTTGGAAAGTGCCTTCAGTGATTAATGGACATATTAACTGAAATCATACTTAAAAATAGAATAGACTCATGCAGTTATCCATTCTTATGACATTGTATTTTGCTTTAAATGATCACCAGTCTGTTAGTCTGTGAGGGACCACTGTGGTCTTGTATACGTTTAGAGATTATCAAGATGGTTCAGTGCTTTGATCAAGATGGTTTAGCGCAATGTCATTGTTCATGACATTGCAGTGTGATCTCAGGTCAGAAGCTGTGTTATATGAACATCAGTATCTTCTCTGCCCTGCTACCATGGTTGTTTTTTTCCCCTTGTAGACCGTGGAGGGGCACCGCAGTGTCTCTGTCCCTCTGCTGGTCCTCTTCTGTGAAGTAGTTATAACACCAGGTTGTACTGTGAGGTGAAGAGTGCATTATACTTACGTGTAAATGCAGCATTGGGTGGCAGGATCTGTCTTCTTTCGCCAAGAAAAGTATTGTACTTTTCTTGGTTTTTGTTACATACAGTCCAGCAGTTTTCATTGTTGGCAGCACAGCACCCATTAGGGGAGAGCAAATAAACAAACAACACAGGGCACTTGGAGCCAGGATGTCCCATCTCAGACTGGAAACGGGAGCAGGGTGGTGAAGGAGAAGGGTACCAAATGTGCGGTGACAGATGATGATTTGACTTTGGGTGGCGGGCACACAATACAGTATATAGATTATGTATCATGGAAATGCACACTTGAAACCTATATAATCTAATTAACCAATGTTACCTGAGTAAACTTACTTTCTTAAAAACAGAAACAGTTTGGGATTGACATTTGAAAGGTGGGTTGCTAAACAGGGAGGCCAACCACCAAACTGAAAACCAGTGGTGATGAGGATCACGTGCATCTAGGGAGACCATTTAATCATGAGGTCTCTGGAAGGGGGGGTCAGAAGTTGATTTTGATGTTATGACAAATGGTTTCATTACAATTAAACATTCACTGTGTTTTAGGTCAGTGGTGCCTTGCTGTCCATTGTTTGCGTCAGACATGTGATTGACTTTCAATGAATTTGAAACCATCCTTTTGTTAATTGAATGTTTTGCTTTGAAACAACCCCAAGTAAATTTGGCATTAGTATTTCTAATAGTGCCTAGTTTTAAAATTGATATTTCCCCCCTGCCTTACAACATAAGAAGCATACCGAATTCAGTGGGTTTGGAGTATTTTATGGTTTTTTCCATTTCAAAATTAATGTCATGTTACAGTAACTTACTGAAAATAATAATTTGGAAATGAAATGATAAACCCAAGTCCATTGGAGCTTTTTAAACCCGAGGAGATAAATTCATTTACAATTGATTTGTTTAAGCCATAACTCATACTTTTAAAGGCAAGTAAGAAGAAACTTTTTGACCCACTTTGTTAGACTACTCTTAACTAAACAGCCTTGCTTTGTGGAACTTGAGGATTTGGGAATTATTAAATATTTGAAAAGATGTGCATAGTTTTGGTTTTTTCTTCTCGACTTACATAGCTGGAGAATTCCTTTTCATCCATAATTTCACATCTAAGGCACAATGTACCAATTATTGAAATTATCAAAGTTTTTAATTCCTTAGTTTTGATAATATTTTTAAAATACCAATGATTATTTTGAACACTGTGTATTTCTTCAGTTGTTGATGTCTCACTCTCGCCTCTTTCAGGACCTGCTGAAGTGCCCATGATGTCACCCAACGGGTCCATCCCTCCCATCCACGTGCCCCCAGGCTACATCTCACAGGTGGGCCACTCAACGGGCTTCTCCGCTCACTGTGGGCAGTATCGCTGTAATAAGAGAGTATGGAGTCTTGAAAACTTATCAAGGATTAATTTAGTTAGGAGAATTCTAGAGTTACCTTCATTTTTGTGGCACCACGCAGCCCTTTCTGAGTCTTGCTGCTCGATGTGCTGGAGCGTTAGAGGGAGGGAAACTCAGCAGGGCTACTGGGCTGCCCTTGGCCAAGGTGTGTTTCATGAAAACCTGATTGCAATTTCTTCAGAGTCTACCGCCTTAGAGATTAGTTAGTAAAAACATCAAAGAAGATGCTGTTAACACACTTAGGGACTGTCCTCTGTTATGGGAGTCCCATTTCCCCTCACTGTGGCACATCCTGGGCTTGGTGAGTCACTGAGTATGATGTGAGGGCATGGCTGCTTGTGCTTAAATTTCTTCAAGATTTGATTTTCTTTTAAGTAAAATAACTAACAGCAATTTGAAAAGTAATAGGTATATTGGAAGATTAAAACAATGTTAAAGGAAGAAGTTATACTCCTGTATCTGAAGAAGATTTAAAATGTTCCAGGTGCCTGGAATGTGGATGTTTATATATATTTCGGGTTTTGTCCTAGGCTCAGTGAAATATGAATGTCTCCCTGTTCCTCCCTACACATCTTCCTTTCCAAATTCCTGACCAACCATTTTTCTGTCTCTTTGCTTCTTTTGTTCTTTTTTCTCATTGTAAGAGCATTCTATACTCATTGGGAAAAAAAATCAGAAAAGTATTACAAATATTTATCATTTTATTACCCACAGAAGACAGTTGTTGTATTAACATTTTTTTGGGTTATAGTCTTCCAAATTTTTTCTTTATTCTTTCTCTGTTTTTACAGTGGTCTTAAAAAATCTGTATTTTAAATTTTTAATGATTTGTTAGGATAAATTGGCAGCTACATAGGAAAATTGCTGAAGTGCAGGCAAGAATCAAAGAAGTATTCTCCTTCTCTGATGTAAAACTTATCCATTTCTTTACTCTCTAAGTCATAGTGCAGACACTATAATTTAATTTTTTCCATCCTTACTTTCACGTGAGCCAACTTGGCAGTTGTTTTTGTTTTTGTTTTGTTTTGAATAACTAGAATGTGTGGCCAGCCTTCCCCGTGTTTTAAATAAATGACTTGTTTTACACAAGTCTTTGTAAATAAGTCAGTGGAGGGAGGAAAGGGTGCAGAGCAGCCCCGTTCAGCCAGGACATGTGATGATAGATCGTGTTCACGTTGGCAGTCAATTAACAGAAAAGAACAAGGAATGCAGAATTCCATTATGTCTTCTCCTCATTTATTTTGAGGAACTGTTTCGTTCCATTGAACAGAGTACAGTTCTCACCATTGTGATGGCAGAAATAACACCTCCTTTTTTTGTCAAAGGTCCCTTTAAATACCAGTTAAAAGTTGAACATTCTGGTGGAGAGAAGCTGCTGTGTACTTTTTCTTGCCAGTGTGTGACTGTGATTTAATTATGAGGAAGCTGAGGCTCAGTGTAGAACCAGAATTGCAGCCCGAGAATTTTTTATTTTACCAACCTGTTTCCCACTGTGATGTGATCTTGAACTCAGGGGCAGAGCCTGCCTTGATGGATGTATTTGCTTTACACTACGTTACTTTCTGACAGTGTGACCATGGATGTGTGGATGCGGCTCCAGTACTAACACATCAGCTTCTCACATACGAGATGGTCCGTTACTATAAGAAAATTTAAGGGGGAGGCAAGTGAGTGATTAAAAGTGTTACATTAGTAACTCCAAACTGAGTCAGTGGAGAAAGTCTTGATTATAACAAAGTCGTTACATAATTAAATAGCTAAAACAGCTCTACAGATAAATTGGTAAACTCAATCAAACAAATTCGACAAAAGACAAATGTCAGTCATGTGCAGAGATCCTCTTACAGTAAGAGAAACGCCTGCAGTCGAAGAGACAGACCGCTGTGGGCTGCTCTGCGGTGCAGTTCACATCACACAGCCTTGTGTTCGCAGGTTGAGAAGGACTGCACCCCTGGACCTTGGAGAGAGTGTGGACTCAGGGCAGGAGAACAGTGGGGTCTGGTCACTTCACCTCAGTAGGCCCTGGGGTGTGTGCATCTTGTGCTCTCCTTTTTGGTGGGAGGCTGGGGAAGGTTTGAGGACAAAGGCGACCTGACCTTTTAACTATGAGAGAGCGGATTTAGGTAAGGAAGAATTTAGTCTTGTCGCACTCATCATTTCCATTCCGTGAAAACATTTGTGAGTGTGATAAGGGTTGAAGCAGCGGGAGGAGCAGGGTGAGCACTGTGGTTGGGAAGAACGTGGACATCAGTTGAAGAGGCCTGCCTCTTCACCATGGCTGCTTCCCATGTAACTCTTACAGAGTCTTTCACCACATGTGCCAGTTCCTACCTGATCGGTATTATGTGAGGTGTGTAGCCCACAGCTCACGTAACAGTGTGCATTCAATAAGCGGCAGCTATTATAATGAAGAAGACTGTTAGAACAATTTCAATGAAACTTTGGCAGTTTGCCTTTCTAAATACATATTGAGATCACACAAGTATGAAGCAATTTTTTCCTTTCATTGTATACTGGCCATGATTCTTCTCAATTTTTAACCTCATCATTAACTTTCTGGATAATTTATATATAAAAATTTCTTAAGCAGATGCCTTGCGTTCTATTTTCCATCCTTTCATAGTAATTTATGAAACATTTTTCAAACGTTACAGGAAAAACTTCATGTAGACCAAAGATTAAAAAAGCATGTGAAAAGAAAAGGTGAAATATCCAAGTTAGTGTTCTGTTATTGGGAAACTATTCTTTTCCCCCTTAGATTAATTGACATAACCTAAAAAACTGAACAGTAGTTGAAATAAGTACTTTTGTAATTATAGCAGAGTACGTACTTTGCCTCATTCCTTTGTTTTGGGGATTAGTTAATGGGTAAACACCTGTTGAAATTATATATATTCTGTTTCCCTTGACCTGGGAGAGACATGAAGTCTATTTAAAAATGTATTTAAATTTTGTTATGGTTGGTGATTCTCCAGTGAGGATTTTTTTAAAGGGTTGGCCAGAAATCAGAGACCCTGTGGGGAAATTATTGGGCCTGTCTTGTGGGAGCCCTGGCATGGTTTCCCCCATTTTGCTCAGCTGACCCAGCTGGGCTCATTCCCTGTCATAATTACAACCTGTCATAATTACAACCATAAGAAACGCTGTGTTTCTTCTTTAGTGCTGTGAAAATGATGAGCAGAAAGAGCATGGAGGATTGCCCTGTGCCCTGGCAGACTGAGACTCAGACCCATTCAGTATCAAAGAGCAAAGAGAGTTGGAATCTCTTACATGTCCTGTGGAGGAATCGATTCCTCTGTAGGAAGTCAGGGAAGTGTTCCAGAGTGAACAGAGAGAGTGTACGCGTGGAGGTTGGGAGCTGTAGAAAGAGCGGAGGACTTCTGTGTCTATTCTGTTCGAGCTTCCCTTACCAGTAGTTTTTCAGCAAGTTTATTTTTTATTTTCTGACCTACTTTGCCCAAGGAATGGGTTGGCATTGCTGAATTAAAGAATGTGCCCAGGATATACCTCCTCCCTCAGTGCAAGTTTCCTCTTTCTGAGCCTTCTGTCTCCCTGTTCTGCGTTTTCTCTTTGATTTCTTTCCTTTGTTTCTGAGACGCTGGCATTGTGATTTAATAAAACACAGGACTACCTAGAGGAGACATAAACCTGGGGGCAGGGCTTCTGCGTCCAACTCCCTGAGTGATTTTTAGGAATATTTTTAAGTTATTTACTTGGGTGTTTTACTTGTTTGCTCACTTGATCATTGTTGGTCTTCCTCCCTGTTAGCATTCAAGTTCCTCAAGGTCAGGGACCCTGTGTCTCCTGTTCCTCACTGGATCTTTAGTTTCTTGAAAGGTGCTCAGCACATAACAGGCCCCATCTGGCTGGCATCATCGTTACCTTGTGGAGGAGGAAGGAGGAAGGAAGGGGAAGGAAAGGGTTGGAAGATGTCTGAGGTTCTTTTCTGATCTAAAATTAGGTGATTCTCCTCTACTGCATATACTGTTCCTTAAAAAAGACACCAAATGAGAATATAAGTTTAAGTTTCCATAAGCAGTCTTTATAAAAACTGTGTGGCATATTCCTTTGGTATTTGGCAATCTATTGACTAGAATGCTATTCTTCATTTCTATGGAAAAATGATAGTTCTTTATAATAATAATATTGAGGCAGTATCATATCTAGAAATGATTTCTGAATCATTTAGTAAGGCTTAAATTATGCACATTATATTTGATTTTATTGCACAGTTAGTATAGTCTTTCTAATTTAGTAACATACTTGTCATATCTAACAACTTTTCTTAGAAAAACATCTTTCCCTAATGCACTGGATACAAAACTTGATGAAGGTTAAGTAGATTTTATATTTTACATACTCTTTGGAACCCATCAGGCTTACAAACTTTCTTTGGTATGTGATAGAAATATGATATGAGTATCATTAGCATGGATTCCTAATCCTTTCTTGGGCTGTGGAACCCATTGGTAGGCTGGTGAAGCATTTTTAAATTAAAATATAAATTCATAGATAGTATCAAGAACAACCTGCCAAATGGAAAAAGACATTCTTGGTGATGTTTCTAGGTTTCTGAAAACCCTTTATGTAACACAAAGGATTGCCCTGCAGAGTAGTTACAGATTGATAATAGATGGCATCCCCAGATTTTTTTTTTTAAGTTTTTTTGAAAATTCTGATCACTTTTCTCAAACAGTTCTTGCAATGGCTAAGTAATCAACCAATTCATCCGCTGTATAGGCAACCAAACCTAAGGTTTTAAATAATAAGGTGGTTCATGACTAAACAAAAGTTCCTCAAACATTTTACCTACACACTCATTTATGTTTAAACATCTTAAATTTTCTACTGATGCTTAATTTTTTAAACCACATGCCATGGCTGAGGTATAACCTGAAAGGGGAATGACTGGGTCCAGATAACAAATCTGAGCCAGGGCACTACACAGGGGGTCACAAGTTGAAGGTATTGGTAGGGACTTGTCTTCAGGACTTTGGGATGTGGTTCTTCCTGATGATAGGCTTCTTCAGGGGGTGACCAGTGTAAGGAGATATCCCCAGTGTTTGCTTTGTATGTGTCAACACTTTTATCTACATGGAAACAAGCCAAGCTACTCACACTTACTTAAATCTGTTATCTGGGAAAAGGAGCCCAAGTAGGGCATATATAAATAAAAGAACTTTTAGTACTTTACTTGACATACCTGGCTTTAAACCACTGAGGTTTGGAGAGGGTGATGGAAACAAGTATGTCCTGTGCAGTATATCTGTTTAATCCAACTTACTTCAGTAACGCAGTAATGACACATTTGAGAGGACATTGGCAGCAATTTATGAAGACCTTCCAAATTAAGAAGGAAGCCCGGCAAGGCTAAAAGACACAGTTTACACACTGTGGAACCAAGGTTAGGTCCTCTGCTGGCTCCAGCTCTCTAACTGTACCCCAGGTACCCCAACTTGAGGGCCCATGGGAAGGGACAGGCCCCTGTTCAGACAGAGCTGAGCTTCTGAAGACACTGCTGATGGTCAGTCAGACCCTTCTCTGAGCAGAAATACAGCACTGGGCAGATGCTGAAGGCAAGTGGCAAGGGAATAAATTTGGTGTAACTATTTAAGTTGTAACAGTAACAACTCCTGTGATTTGTATCTCGCTTACTAGTTTATGAAATGCTTGGCACAGAACTTACCTTGCATAATACTCAGAAGATCCTCTACCATAGGCAACATCATAGTCCTAAATTCTACATGAAAAATTTCGGGAGCAATTAAGTAACTTAATAATCTCAGGTCAGCTAGTATCATATTTTATTGTATTTCACCAGCCCAAATATCTAAAAGAACCACATTTGAAGATCAAAATCCAGTCTAATCTTCCCCAGTATATGTGTGGCACATAAGAACACCAGACAAGTGAGAAGTTATATTCAAATCTTCTGACTTTTCTGTCCCCTCAAATTTCATAATTACATCTGTAGTTGAAAATATAAACATGATTCTCAATGTCACTTCTCTTCCTGTCGGCAGTGGCTGACACTGATGAAATCCTATTTGCTTTTTCCAATATTTTTTGTCATTAATGTCCTGAGACATAAACCCCCTAGGTGAAGGACCAGCTCCTTTGGCCATGTAGCATAGATCAAAACTGAATTTGGTAATTAAATATGTTATACTTTGTGTTTTGGAAACACAAAGTCTTTGGACACATAGTCTTTGGAAAGACAATAAGCAAAATACTTAGCACATATTTTAGAGGAGAATGTCAGATATGTACCTGAGTTATGGCGGGGGGGGGGAAATTTGATAATGAATGTGTTAATAGCGGTTGGTAGATATCAAATATAAGCAGCTAAGACCCTTTTTTTTTGGGGGGGGGTGCTTTTTTGTTCATTTGTCTACTTGGCCAGCATTTATTGAAAGTCTCCAGTGTGTCCAGGTGCCCTCGAAGGACCTGCCATTGTGTGGGAGAGACAGGGATCTAGTTCACGCTGCGTGCAGGACACAGGTGCGGGGAAGGGGTGAGCACCAGGCTGGCCAGGTGAAGCCTGGACTCTGCCTGCCCACCCCTCTGTCCATGCGGCTGTTTGTACTGCCCGGCCTCTTCACCGAGATTTCTTCCTATCTCAGAATGGCCTGGGAGCCCTCTTCAAGTATGTTCACAACAGTTAGGAAATGAACTTGAACCTGACTTCCACAAACTCATTTGGTTCCAGTTTTCTTTGTGCAGGCAGCTCACTCAGCGTTCCTTGACACACCCCCACCCCCCATCCCTCGTCCCCAGAACTGGCTGCCAGGCCTTGCGCTCCACCCACACACAGGCAGGTTTGTGTGTGTCCCCATGCAGTCTGCTCCGTCCCCTTCCTGGCTCATCTTGGCCTTCGGAGGCAGCCTTTAAAAATGTTTCTGTTGCCTCCTGCCTTTTAAGCTCTTCTTTTGATTCTTGTCACTTACTGCCCAGAAGTGGAAGAACAGAGTGTTAGGAATTGAGGAGTTTATTAAAATTCCTGTGGTGCATTTCAGTTCAGTAAGCTAGCTTCCTTCTCTCAGCTATGAGAAAAGACACTCAAACTGTAAGTGTTTATAAGAGACACATTTTAATTTTTGAACTCAAAATTGCCCCCTTCAGCCCCTGATAGCTGTCTGACTTCAGGTGAGTTAGCTGAACATCCCTGAGCTTTATTCCTCTTACTTCCAAAAGGAGAGAGCTGTGTATTCCTCATGGGATTGCTGGGCTGTCGGAAGGGTTTAGAGAGGTGCTAATATTAATGGTAGTAATTAGTAGGTAAGATTTTTCTGTTAGGTGTCAGTTACTGTTCCAGGGCCTTAACACATGTTAGTGTGTTGCCTTATTTCAGGAGAGGGTATTAAAGCAAAACAGCAGGTGTTCAGTAATTACTGGTGGCCTTTTGAATCCTTTCACATCTCTTAATAAGCCAGCCATCCTATTTCTCACAGTCCATAGTTAATATATTTCTTTCTTAGCATACCTACCTTGTGTATAATTCTCCACATAATGAAAACTTTGGAGTACAGACCAGAATGAAAGTCTGGTTCTGCAGCTGCACTAGTGCATTTTAACAGTGCTGTGCCTTGGTTTCCTTCACGTCCAGCAGGGACGCTAATATCTAATTCCAGTAGATAAATGACATAACCCATGTCCAGCAGCTGGCACTGGCTGTGAGTTTTTTCTCATGTCTCTCCCCATGCTGCTCCCTCTTGTTGCTTCCAAGTTGTTGTTGTTTTTTTCTTTTAATTTTAAGGGTTCTCTTAGTTACTTCTAAAAACACTTATACAAGTGAGACAAACACTCTCCCTGTTTGTCATGGAGAATGTTTGTCTTACTTGCATGCATGTTTCTGTACCCTGTTCTCTAGCCTCTTCTCATCCTGTGTCTAGGCCACAGGATAGCGGGAATGCTAGGCACACAGAAGTTTCCCAGTAAACACTTGCGGAGCAGAATAAAAGACATGATAAAGGATCAAACTAGCTTCTATCAGGCTTACTTTCTTCCTTAGGCTGAGGAAGGTGCATTTCCTCATGGAGGATAAATACACTACTTTTTTGTAGAGGGTTTCTTTTCAAGCAGACAAGGCTGCTAGTAGAACTTAGAGGAAACTCAGGAGGCCCTGCTAGGTGGTGTATTTATAGGGCTGCTGTAACAAAGTGCCCCCAGCCTGCATGGCTTAAACAACAGAATTAATTCCTCACAACTCTGGAAGCTACACATTTGGTTTATTCTAAGACCCCTCTCCTTGGTTTGTTGATGGTCATCTTCCTTTGTCGTCTTCACATGGTCTTCTTCCTGCATGTCTGTATCCTAGTTTTCACATCTTATAAGGTCATCAGTCCTATTGGAACAGGACCCGCCTGTACAAGCACATTTTACTGTAATTACATACCTTTAAAATCAGTCACCTGCTGAGGTCCTGCGGGTTAGGATTTCAATATACAAATTGGTTGGGGGAAGGGAGGACATAATTCAGCCCATAACAGATGGCAGCCCGAGAACCTAGCACACAATGATCTTTTCCAAGGGTGTGTGCTGTGGAGAAGATATGTGAGTACCATTCCGTTGAGTTGCAGAGCTAGAAAAAATGTCGTGATGAAGATAACTTTGTTTTAATTCCTGAAAAAACAATGCTTTGTTCTGATTTCTGAACAGCACTTACTAAGACTTAGCCTAATTTTTCACTTTATGTTATTCTTAGGCTATGTAGATAAATCTTACTGTTTAGCGCCTATTTTTTTCCTTCATCATTGACTATCCAGTGCTTCCTTCATAGTATGTGTCAGGAAATGATTGTCGAATTGAATGCAGGTGACTTGTCTGTCTATGGATATTGTCACAATTTCACTCATCCCAAAAGGAAATGAATCTGTCCTGTCCATGGTTATTTGTGAACATTGAAGGCACATTTTGTCTGAGGATTTTGGACTGAACCCTTTCTGATTTCTAAATTATTCTGCAATAGTCATATTTCTTTATGAACCATACTTTTTTAAAAAAGAATGTTATTGCTCTCATTTCCTGAATTGCATATTATTTTGTGCATCATTATTGCTCGTCAGACTTACTTGTTCTTTTAGGAACATGGGCATAATTTCTTTAGACATAGATCAAAAATTTGGTAATTAAATATGTTGTAATTTGTGTTATGGAATAACAAACAAATTACTTAGTATATATTTTTTGTTTTTGCATATGTAAATAGATGTCTTTTACAAATACCACAGAATAATTTAAGGTAATTTAAATGGTGCTGTCCAACAATTTTCATATATGTAGGCAATTTGTGGTTTCAGAAAGCTCCTTAATTTTCTAACTGGAAACCTTTTTTTTTTTTTTTTTTTTGGTGAAGGGTAATCTATACTTTAATTTTTTTTTAAGTTTTATTTATTTTTAGAGAGGGGGAGGAAGGCAGAAAGAAACATCAATGTGTGGTTGCCTCTTGCATGTCCCCCACTGGGGGCCTGGCCCACAACCCAGGCATGTGCCCTGACTGGGAATCGAACCAGCAACCCTTTGGTTTGCAGGCTGGCCCTCAATTCACTGAGCCCCACCAGCCAGGGTAGACTTATTTTTTAAGTAGTGGAAATACTTATTCTTAAAAGATATCTAAGTTAAAAGATGTTTTTGGCTCTTTATCTCTTATTTTTCTTCTGTTCCCTTCACTAACATTTTTTATTTGTTAATGCTTTGTGCCTACATTTTAAAAAAATACTTTGTTTTAATGTCAGAAGTTATATGAGAAAATGATTAAAATAATTTCATTTAATTATAATTACCCTCTTTTACAAATCCAAAGAGTTGTTCTTCGTATTTAGTGAGAGCCTTTCTCTTGGTTTACTGTATTGGTCAAGTTAGTGTGGCTGGTTTTAACCTTGGGAAGGTTTACAGTGACTGAAATAATGAAGGTTGTGTCTAGAAAACAAATACTTTGCTTCTGTGGACCTTCCAGTGTCTAGCACAGGACTGAATTAATGTTTTATGAAAGAGGAATATCTGGAATATGCCTTACTTTTTTCTTAATAGCCAGTGGCAGAGAAGGGAAAGAGAAGACACTATGGAATGATGCATGTTTATATTAGATGGTAAGAAAAATCCATACTTGTACAAAGTGTGCTACTAAATATATTCATAGAAGATGTGCTTTGATGTTAAGTATTAGCACATGCATTAGAATTGTCAATATCATGGTTTAAGCACTATTTCACATACACCTGAAAATTAGCAGTTATGCATTCATAAATGAGGTTAATGTGATTGGCTTGCCAAGGTCCTGAAGAAGTTACGCTATTAATGAATATATAAAAAGATATGTTTTGAGCTTTAGTGGGGAGTATGACCCAGAATCTTAATTTTAAGGAGTTAATCTTACTTTATTAATGAACTATTAATATAGTAGTTAATGCTTATACTTTTTTATTAATTGGTTCAGTAATATACATAAAGATTTTCTTAATATGAAGATTAATGGCTATTAATTCAAACCAAACCTATTTTGTACACCAAAGTGCAGAATAACATTGATAAATTTGCCATTTTGTATCAGGCAATATTTTAAAAAACGAAGTTCAGTATAAATTTTATTAGAATGTTTTAGATACCATTAAGTCATTTTATTTTGGCCAATAATCACCTTATAGGGTATAATATATGCATTTCAATTACAAGTTTAATTTTCAGGGTTGTTTGTTTGTTTTTAAAAACAAAACTTCCTACCTTGTGTGTGCCTGATTTTCTTGGTTAGACCAATAGGTCCCTCTGGCAGCCTCGTCCTGGCTTCCAAGTGTACTCTTATGCCTTTCCTGTCCCCTTCCTTGCAAGGGCCCTTCCTCGCAAGGGCCCTGCCTCAGGGGCCATTGTCTCAGCTGGCCCAGCCCTCCCAAGTCTTTGCGGTTCCTGGAGCCCTCCTAGTTCTGTCAAGCAGAGGTCTTCGTCTCTGTATTGCGTAGCTTTCCCTTTTGATTGTGGTGTCTGTAATAGTAGTTATTTCTTATCTTGTGTCTTAAAAAGATTGTTTGCTCTTAGATCAGGTAGCATGAAATTGGCCACAGAGGCAATAAATGTTGGTATTGTGCTGCTTTAGTTAATTATCTTCCTGGGTAAATTAAAAACATGCGAAGACAGTACAGATCTAATGTTGATTGGTGTTCACTGCTCTGACAGGCCCTGCCTCATTGTGTCTCCCTTCGCACCGCTCATTTCCACCGCCAGGATGTGAGCACAGGTGTGCAGCTTCATTTGGGATTGCTCAAGGTTTTCATCGGTCAGAATCCCCTCGTTTCATTTCCATCCTTGGTCCCAGATTAAATGACCTTGTGGTGCTCTTACGGCTTCTGCAAGTCAGTGGTCCCATCTCCCCACTGGAGCCTTTATGATGATGGAGCTGTGTGTGCGAACGTAGGAGGGGCCCAGTGTCATCAGGAAGCTCAGCCCTGCACAGCACACTTACGTGACCCGGAAAGTCTCTTCTTTCTGGGAAATCCACTGTCAGTTATATTTTAAGCCATTCCTAAAATCACCTTAAGCACACGTTCAATTCACTTGTCTTAGATGAAGTCTTCAGGAGTCTTCTTCCAAGTCTTCCTGAAATCTTGGAAGAAGATGTCATCTGTGAAAATTTTGAGGCAAAGAAGATTGATTATCAAACTCTTCATCATTCCAGAAGTTTTGTATAATTAGAATTAGGTGGTCAATGAAAATTTCATAACTTATACTGCTTAAATGTTATTACTTCTAAAACTCATCTAACTGGTTGAATTACAGAACCAGAATTTAACATGTACTAATTTTTTCTCCTATGAAGGACAGAAAATTAAAATTAAGGGGGAAGTAATTAATTACTGTATATATTCAAAAGATATTGGCTAATAATACATACTACGCTCTTTCTTTTTGCTATTTTCTTTAGGTGATTGAAGACAATACTGGGGTCCGCCGGGTGGTGGTCACACCCCAGTCTCCTGAGTGTTACCCCCCAAGTTACCCCTCAGCCATGTCTCCAACCCATCACCTACCCCACTACTTGACTCACCCACATTTTATTCATAACTCACACACGGCTTATTACCCACCTGTTTCCGGACCTGGAGATATGCCGCCTCAGTTTTTTCCTCAGCATCATCTTCCCCCTACATTATACGGTGAGCAAGGTGAGTAGGTTATGGCTGGCACTGACAGCTGTTGAAACTGATTCCAACACTTAACGTAGCTTAAGAGCACCAGTGCGGCCTTTATTTCTTCTGTAATAAGCATGGTAGGAGACAGTCTATCTGATGTATAAAGCTCATGGGGAATGCCTAGCTTCTTTTGTCCTAACTTGTGTCTTGCAAAAATTACTTCATGGGTTGTAGCTCTTTCTTTCTTTATAATTCCCAAATTCTGCTTCTCTGTCCCACCCCATAGAACAACTGGGTTCCCAGTTATTTTAGAAAAGAGGCTATGATCTATTTTATGTTCCCATGTCCTGTTAATGTTATTTTTGTGACAGTGGCCTGAGGGCACTGCAGCATATCATTGCTTTGACATCTGTGTAGTCTAGCAGTAGAAGGGAAATTACAGTGGGTTTTGGACTCCCTTTCCAATGCTAGAAGACTGTGAGGTCTCAGTAACCTCTGAGTCTCCCGGATGCTCTGTGCTGCAGTCCTGGCAGAACTCAGAGTCCCCTCACTGTTGATGTGGTCCTCCTGGCCTGTTTTTAGTTCATTAGTCATTTAGCCATTAGTGCAGCCAAAAGGTCACTGTTTGTTAAGCAGATACTTACCTTGCAATGAGAAAGAGTCTGGAGATACCAACATTATGGCTTTTTAGTTTCAGCTTTGGTGTTGGTAGACGCTGAAGCCCTTTTGTATCAAAATGGATACTAAGAGACCAGATAAGGGAGGGTAAAAATTAGTCTTTAATCTTTGGGACTCCGCAAAGTAATTTTCTTGAGTCAGAATATGAAACAGTGTATCACTTCAAATATTTATGTTGGTTCAGATAAATCATTTGAGAAATACCTGTTATACCATAGAGTTTTGGAGCAAATTAGCACCTCACTTATTCTTATCAATTATACATATGTATTTTTTTCTGTATGTTCATCTCACATTGTAATTTTTTTTCTTATTAACAAAAGAACAATTCGAGATGAGTATTTTAAATGAAATTTTCTGTTGTAACTTATGGATAGAATTTGATTATTTTTTTTTTTTTAGTAGTTCCAAAGAAATTTAGTATCATTCAAAGAATCAGGTAGTATCATGATAGAATGTGAGGAGATAATAGCAAAAGATGAAATTAATACTTTGACTTCATAGAGGTGTCAGTTACTTCAATAACTTCCTGTTGATAGTGACAGAATACCCCAGAATATCTGAGGAATGAGTATATTTCATGAAAACATTTGGATAAAAACTGGAAAGGATCCAGTTAATTAACTGTATTTTAAAAAAGTATTCAGTGCTTTGACACGGGGTACATTCCTGAGCATTTGTCAGAGTTTTCTGGTGAGGTCTGAGCTGAATGACGTTGTGAAAGCCTGGCCTGCTGACTCACTGCTTGTTGGAGAGCAACCTGGCTCATTTTAGCAGCCAGGTAGTTATTATTTTGTAAATGATGCACTTAGCAATTCTAGACCACAGTATGATTCAAATCCTCATTAGAATTAAGCAAAATAATATTTTGTGTTCATTTCGTATCATATTTTGATGTAATTTCATTAAATAGCACATATCAATAATGTAAAAATAACAGTGCCTTCACTGATTGCAAATTAAAGAAAGCAGTAAAAAATTTCTTTGAATTGATAAAAAAAAAGCCATATATATTTATATTTATGTATATTATGTCAAGATTTTATTTATTTTTAGAGAAAGGGAAAGGGAAGAACAAAGAAAGGGAGAGAAAGATCAATGTGTGGTTGCCTTTTGCGTGCCCCCTACTAGGGACCTGGCACACACCCCAGGCATGTGCCCTGACTGGGAATCGAACCCATGACTCGTTGCTTTGTAGGCCTGCACTCAATCCACTGAGCTTCACTAGCCAGGGCTATATATTTTTATATACATAAAAGCCATATATATTCTATAGAATATATATTTTCATATCTTAGTCCTCATTGTGCATACCCAAAAGAAATTTAAATGTATAATTTCCCAAACTACAAGAGCTTAAAAGTTTCTTGTTATGATTTAAAATATTATATTAGTGCCCATGGTGAACACTTAGATATATTAAATCTGAAGCGCAATGCATTGGGACATTTAAAATATTTGTCATCCTTTTTGTATATTTGAACATAATTATTTGGTCCTATGCCTTTTCTCTGGTACAAACTGCTTATCTTGTGAAGACTTTCTTTTTAAAGATCTTCCTTTTAAGCCTTGTGAACAGAAAGAAAATGAAAAGTGGAGCATTACCATTGAACAATTGAAACATCAGTTGGCACGTTACCTAGACTGACCATACATTGCTGTTACGCCTAGGACAGTACTAGCTTAGGTCACTTAGAGAAATGATTAGGAGTTTCCTCCTTTCATTCTCAAGTATTTGGGTTGGGGGTAATTTATATGGTCACCTTATGCATGTAGGGCCCTTTTTCCTTAGAAACATGTAAGAACCCAATCTGTATTCTGAATTGCATTTTTAATAATGTCTGAATATATTTTTAATTTATTTAAATTTAAAATAATCTCCCCCTGCCTTCCCCCAAGTCATGAGATTATTTTGCAGCCCATTTTCTTTTGAGTCACTTAAAAATATGCATAGTGAAGCTCGGTGACATTCTGCTAGTCAGTTTGTCTTGCCTCCTGATTTCCCCAGTACAGAAGTTTGAGACCCCTGCATATTATGTTTGGTGCCATGTTGAAGAGGTGGCTTATGTTTACCCTTACAGTTTCTTCTTGAATATCTCCCCTGATTCTGTGAGCTTTGATTCTTTTTAAGGAAATTTCTCCTCTTACCACTTTAGTAAGATTTGTTCAAATGTTGGATATTTTAAGATGCCACAAATAACTCCGTATATTCTGGTTGCTATTATATACTTTCCAATAGAAATGCTGTTCTGTCTACAAGAATAACTATTCTTTTAAATATCTTGATTCTAAGTACACATTAGGGACATTTTATTTGTTCTAACTTTGTATATTGCAACAACTGAAAATACATTTTGACAGGCAAAAATCAAACATTAATTTGATCAGAATATGAATATTTTGGACAGCAATTTTTCCTTCTTTAGTATAATAATTTCTGGAACATTCCTGAACACACAGTATGGTTTTTAATGATTATTTGTTCTTTGATTGATTAGAAACAAATGTATATCACTGTATTAAACATTTTATACTGTATTGTGTAACATTTTTAAAAATTTTTTTGTTAGTAGTCAGATCATTTAACCACTTAATAATTTATTATTGAAAATGTAGTCTGAGCTTGCGTTTGTCGTAATCATCCATTTTAGAAATCATACCACTCTATGGAATGTCAAGCTACATTACCCGAGAAGACCAGTACAGCAAGCCTCCACACAAAAAACTGAAAGACCGCCAGATTGACCGCCAGAATCGCCTCAACAGCCCACCCTCGTCTATCTACAAAAGCAACTGCACAACCGTGTACAATGGCTACGGGAAAGGCCACAGTGGTGGAGGCGGTGGGAGTGGAGGAGGCAGCACCGGCGGCGGGCCGGGGATTAAGAAAACTGAGCGCCGAGCAAGAAGCAGTCCAAAGGCAAATGATTCAGACTTGCAAGGTAATGTGCAGAGACATGCGCCCTGAGCAGTGAATTGTCAGGACAGTGTCTTCTGGAAAGAAACATCTTTTACGTAAGAAAGTTACTTCCCGTGGTTGGCCTTTCCACTGGGAATGACCTGGTAGACCTCTGATCTTCTTCCTAATAGGGACAGAGTGTAGCATCATCTCTTTTTTATTAACAGTTCATGGAAGAAATATTATTTTTTAGTTACATATGCCAGGTAATATTTTCCTTAATTTCAGTAACAAGTATCTGAAAGTGTTTTTACAAAGTTAGCAACTATTTCAGTTGTTTCACTCTAAGTAGACAGATGTGGAGGAGATCCAAAGTAAAACAATCTCTCTGAGACATACAGGGCTAGTTCAAATCTCAAAATAATTACACATCATAAAAGGAGATGTAATTTCGTGCCGTACTGAAATTTATCATTGTGTAACAGGCATATATTTCTCTTCGGTTTCAGACATCAGTTATTGTTTAATGCCACCTTTGGCACCCTGAATGAACTATTCATAGGCCAAGAATGAGATGGAAGAACTAGGGTCACCACATATTAGAGAGAGACATCCAGTGAAAAGGGCATGTGTGTTATTGCAGATTTATCTTTTGGCTGTAGATCAGTTAATTTGTGAAAGAAGATATATGTGTTTTAAAATGAAGTTTTTAGGTCAGATTTAGAGAAAACCTATTTTGATGCCACAGGAGTTACAAACAGGCTTTTTGTATAGGTACAAATAGTGGACTTCACTTAAATGAAGCAAAGGAAGGTAACATTTTGATAAGGTAGGTGAGTTTACAGATATAAATAAACAAGACATCAGCAGTAAAAGACTAGAGAAGAACTGATTATAACACTCGTTAAATAGACCCCTTCCTTATTGGACCATAGCCAGGTAGAATCTGTGTGTGAATGAGAGAGACAGGGTTTGTGTAGGATTGTGCGGTGGAGACGGGCCTCTGTGAGAGCAGAGGAAAACGAGGTAAAGCCAGACAGCATCAGCATTGGTCCCCATATTATTTATAAAAATGAATTGCAGCATCAAAACAGAAATAGTAAGATAACAGTGAAAGGCAAACAGTAATTTCTCTGAATGAAATATATGATATATTCTTTTAATTTTGCTCTTTATTCTTAATTTTCAAAGTTTTATGAATCATTCTTATAATTATTATCAAGCATTATTCTTAAACTTATTAAATAAAACATAAACAAGTATATAAAAGAGACCCAAGGTTCAACAGGGTTTTAAACAGCTCTTAAGGCAAAGTGATATGTTGGCCATAAAGAATAATTTTTAGTCAAATGATACTGTAATTTCTAAGTTTGAAATTATATTACTAACAATGTTATAATTTTTAACCTTGGACATATAATAAAAATCACACAAAAAATTAGAAGTTTGCCTAAGGAGAATTTTAGTCCATAGAAAAGAAAAAAAGAATGTATAAGCCATCTTCAGAGACCCTATGAGTTTGAACTACCTTGATTACTTGATATATTCTTTAACAGTTTTTGTCCTGCCTAGCACCAAGAGAGATTTAAAGAAGATGACATAGATACACATAGAGGCAGATAAAGTAAAATTCAAGTGCCAAAGAGAAAATAAAGAAGAGAAAATAAAATCAAGTGGGAATGACGTTAGCATATGAAATTATTGTAGTTAAGGATTAACTGTGGCAAAAGTAAATACCTTCCTTGTATATGTAGTTATTTTGTAACACGTACGCCTAACTGGGTAAGCTGCTCTATATTTTAATATTCTCAAAGTTGTAAGAGAGGAAATAGATTTGCATTGAAATCTGTGCTGAAATATTTGCTAACATTTGTATGTTTGCAAGCAGTTTGGCATTCTGTGTTATGACAGAGAGTAATCATTTTTAGTGCCTTAAGCTCCTTGCTATTATTGTGTGGAAAACATGTTATTGTGTTGGTAATGGTGACATCACCTGTGCTGTGGCCTCTGGGAGTGTGTGTTTCACAACGAAAAGAGCTGGAAAATATTTTTATTTCATCTTTAATTTGAACTCAGTCTATTGTTCCTATGCTCATCACATTATTTGCCTCCTAAAAGTCATTCAAAGTGCTTCTCTCCATGTGGCTTAGCCATGAGATAGAGAGTCAGATGGAGTATTATTTTGCGTATGCTAGCTCATTTCAATAGGAATCCGAGGGGGTTTTATGTTAGATACAAAAATAAGTATCCATTTACCCAAATGCATTGAAAACTTGTGTCCTGACAGAAATCTGCGCACATTAATGTTTATAGCAGCTTTATTCATAATTGATAAAACTTGGAAGCAACCAAGATGTCCTTCAGTAAGTGAATGGATAAATGAGCTGCGACATATCCAGACCATGGAGTGCTAAAAAAAAAAAAAAAAAAAAAAAAAGGGCTATCAAGTCATGGAAAGACATGAGGCACCTTAAATGCATGTTACTGACTAAAACAAGCCAAACTCAAAAGTCTACATACTGTGTGATTCCAACTGTATGATAGGAAAAAGCAAAACTGTGGAGACCATCTTTTATTTCTTATTTTTTTTTAATTTTTATTTTACTTGTTGTTCTTGTACAGTTTTCTGTCTTTTACTCCCATCCCAACCCACTATCCCAGCCTTCCCCACCTCTCTCCCATTTCTACCCACCCCCCTAGTTTTTGTCCATGTGTCCTTTATACTTGTTGCTCTAAACCTTTTCCCCTGAAATTCCCTCCCCTCTCCCCTCTGGTGACTGTCAGTCTGTTCTCAATTTCAGTGTCTTTGGTTATATTATGCTCGTTTGTTTGTTTTGTTGATTAGGTTCCTGTTAAAGGTGAGATCATATGGTATTTGTCTTTTACCACCTGGCTTATTTCACTTAGCATGATGCTCTCAAGTTCCATCCATGCTGTCACAAAGGGTAGGAGCTCCTTCTTTCTTTCTGCTGCATAGAATTCCATTGTGTAAATGTACCACGGGTTTTTGATCCATTCATTTACTGATGGGCACCTAGGTTGCTTCCAACACTTGGCTATTGTAAATTGTGCTGCTATGAACATAGGGGTGCATAGGTTCTTTTGGATTGGTGTTTCAGGGTTCTTAGGATATAATCCAAGACGTGGAATTGCTGGGTCAAAAGGTAGATCCATTTTTAGTTTTCTTAGAAAATTCCATACTGTTTTCCATAGTGGGTGTACCAGTCTGCAATCCCACCAACAGTGCACTAGGGTCCCCTTTTCTCCACAACCTCTCCAACACTTGCTGTTTGTTTACTTTGTTTATGATGGCCATTCTGATCAGTGTGAAGTGGTATCTCATTGTGGTTTTAATTTGCATCTCTCTGATAGCAAGTGATATTGAGCATCTTTTCATGTGTCTCTGGATCCTCTGTATGTCCTCCTTGGAGAAGTGTCTGTTCAAGTCCTTTGCCCATTTTTTAATTGGGTTGCTTGTCTTCTTAGAGTGGAGTTGTGTAAGTTCTTTGTATATTTTGGAGATTAAACCCTTGTCTGAGGTATCATTGGCAAATATGTTTTCCCATACAGTTGGTTCTCTTTTTATTTTAATACTGTTTTCTTTAGCTGTACAGAAGCTTTTTATTTTGATGCGATCCCATTTGTTTATTCTTTCCTTTATGTCCCTTGCTTTAGGGGATAGAGACTGTCTTTTAGATTCTACATGTAAGTGAAATCATATAATACTTGTCTTACTCTGTTTGATTGATTTCACTTAGCATAATACCCTCTAGGTCCATTCAAATGGCAAGATTTCATTCTTTTTTGTAACTGAGTAATATTCTATTCTGTATTGTACCACCTCTTCTTTATCCATTCATCTATCGATGGACACTTTGGTTGCTTCCATATTGATAAAAACATTCGCAGGGATGCAAAGTACAGCATAGGGTATATAGTCAATAATACATTAATGACCATGTATGGTGTCAGGTGGGTGCTAGACATACTGGGGTGATTACTTCATAAGTTATATAAATGTCTGTTATACACCTGAAATGAATATAATCTTGTATGTCAGCTATAAATGAAAAAAGTAATCATTTTTTAAAAAATCTGTAGAGATAGTAAATAGATTCATAGTTGGTGGGAGTTAGGAAGGAAGGAAGGAAGGCAGACAGACAAGACAGAGCACTGGTGACTTTTAGGTCTATAAAACTACTCTGTATGAGACTGTAATACTGGGCGCCTGTCACTATACATTTGTGAAAACCCATAGCATGTACACCACCAAGAGCTACATATACTCTAATGTAAATTGTGGACTTTGGGTGATGGTGATGTGTCAGTGTAGGTTCATCAGTTGTAACAAATGTACCTGTCTGGTGTGGGATTTTGATGGGTGGGACAGGCGGTGTATGTTTGGGGACAGGGCATATAAGAGCCTGCTCTGTCCCTGCTGCCCAATTTTACTTGAACCTAAAACTGCTCTAAAAAAAAAATAGTCTATTAAATAAATATCTGAGGAAACTGAGGACAAATCAGATGAAGACATTAGTAGCTTTGTCCATGAAAGAATCCTGCAGAATTGCTTATGTAGGCTGTGTAGGAGGCTCTGAGCCTTCTGGTTGTCAAAACAAAGAAGGAAACATGAGTCAGGTGGAGTAGGTGAACAAAGGCACCTCTTATTCATGTAGTCCATTATATTGTTCATTTACCAGTCTTAAAAAAAATGATTTTCTAAATTTATTTTTAGAGAGAAGGGAAGGGAGAGAAAAAGAGAAGGAGAGAAACATCAATCGGTTGCCTCTCATACATGCCTGGTCAGGGGACCAAACCTGCACCCCAGGCACATGCTCTGACAGGGGATCAAACCAGCAACCTTGTGCTTTGCAGGACTGTGCCCAACCACCTGAGCCCCACCAGTCAGGACCATGTTTCAGTCTTGTCTGCCTTTAGAGTGTAGAGTGTAGTTGTTGGCTGTAAAGGTCCCAGAAGTCTTTTTTCCCTGCCTTCTTGTAAATGGGAACATTCTCCCAAAGTATCTTGTGCTTGAATTTATTGCAGCTGACTTCTATACCCAGAAAACTCATAATTCTCAAGTGTATGACACCATATGATTAATATTAAACTGTAGTTAATACTAGTGTGATCGATCTGTTTCCGTTCATGTGTGGTTTGCACAACAATAAGATATATACTTAACCGTGACATGTGGCTTATGGTATTTTCTACATTCTACTTAGGTTAAGAAGCCCACATTTCCAGAGGCCAACCTTTTTACTGCAAAGTTCCCCAGCTTTTGGGGGAATCTAATTGAGTTAATTACCTTTTTACCACTTACAAAAGACAAACGTTAACAGAAAGGGGGCAAACTTTAAATTTGTAATTGGTCCTGTGATAAAACTAAGTACACGTAAAGAAGCAAATAACTTAGGTTAACCTGGAAAAATAAATACATTAAAAAGATAGAGATAGATTATGTACTGTTGCATCCTGCCTCTCCCTTAACTGTGCTTCAGAAACCCTGGTGGAACCTCAAAAAAATACAGATTCCTCAACCTCATTTCAGACCTTCTCAAATCAGAATCTCTGCCAGATCTGGCTTCATGGTTTTTTTTTTCTTTAAAACTTTTTATTTATTAATTAATTTATTTACCTATCTGTCTGTCTGTCTGTCTGTCCGTTTATTATCAGTCTCATTGGGCGTGATTGTCATCCAAGAGAACTACTGTCAAATATTAAGTGTGGTTATGGAAAGTGTTGTTCACGACATTGTACCCAATATGACGTAGGAACTTAGTTTAACTAAGCATTCCCTCTACCCACCTCCTAGAACTACGCCTGGTAGATAGTAGGTACTCAGTAAATATTTGTGGGATGAATCTTGTGTCCTTAATTGCTTTGTTTTCCAGAACAGGCCTTCTATTTGAACACGTAGTTATTGTACCATTTCCTCTTCTAGAACAAATTGCTTCATTGCTCAAGGATAGAACTTTGCAGCCAGTTCCTCCCTTCATTTACGATTACCTTCAGGAAAACAGCCTAGGCAGGACAGACTCCCACGGTGCCCCAGAGAAATGGAGGATGCCTGTTTCCTTGCACTACTTACCTGGAGTTGATAGTGTGATGTGGGTGGAGAACAGTTGGGGCTTTGGTGTCAGAGTCAGGCTTTGTTACTTGCTATTTGCTTTTAGTATTCCCTCATCTCTGTACCTTCACCTGCAAAATGGGTGTTTTAATTCCTGTTATTAAATGTAGCCTAGCTTAGTTCTTAATACCTCAGTATACCAGTCACCCTTGTTACTAGAACATTCTTATTGTCTCCCTCTTGTAATCTTAGGATCCACCCTTATCTAAGTGATCCTCTTCTCAAAACAGGTATCTCTCTCCTCTCCCATGCGATGGTCTTCCCTCTGCCCTTCATGCCCTTCCCCTGCCCTTCTTCCCTGGTAAGCCAGACATGGCTTCCTTCTGCTTAAACCCATCTTACAATTTGAAAGCTAAACCCAGACTACTCCTTCTGAAAGTCGCACTCAGGCTGTCTGGGAGGGGCTGCTACTGGGGTGGAAATCTGGCACCTTCAGCCAGGCACCAGATTTCACCTATCTTCTTACACCTCATTATGGGACACCGGCAGCTCCGAGGGAGGGAGCACTCTGCGTCCCTTCTAGGGGCACCCTTCTTCGTGGGCCCTGTCTTTTGGTGTCTTCTCATACATTTCTTATGCGCTCCAGTTATGATTCCCTTTGCTCAGTGTGATCCTTAATAGACCTTCCAGGGGACGACTTGTTTTAAGATGTGTGGTTATGTTTTCCTCTCCATTCCGTTCTCTGTATTAAGTGTGGCTGCAGCGACATTAGATCCAAACATGCTGTTCTCCTCCCTAAGGAACCTCTGTGGTGGTCCCCATTGTCCAGGGAATCAAGTCTGAACTGGTCACTGTGGCACCTGCCAGCCTCCTAAAGTATATCAGACCCCACCACCCCATCCAAAGTTTTGTCCCATTTCATAACTATTTGCCTCATTCTCTCTTCTTGGCCCCTCCTTCAAGAACCAGCTCAGATGCCACCTCCTATGTGAAGCCTGCCTGTGTCCCCAGAGCATAATAATGGTTAGTTAGGGAAAAATAGTTCAAGAATGTTTCTCTTTTTCTTTGTCCAGCATGCGATTGGAGAACAGTCCCTGGGCACCAAGTCCATAGTCGCTGAGGGACAGGAATAGACCATGTCCTTGTGTGCAGATTGTGGTGCTACAGCTGGGCCTTGGTCCTGTTCTTTGGCCAAGATCCAGTTAAAATTATCCGACTGCCTTTCATGACAAAGGCTTAACAGATTTTTGTTGCTCTTTATTGACAGGAAAGCCTTCTTCCTTCCATTTTATCTTTGGTAAAAACCACAGTGTATGATATTAAGGAAGTTACCCAGTGAGATACAGATTGTGACTGAAATTCCCCAGTTTTCAGCAGAGTTTAGTCCCTTTGGCATATTTCCTCAGAAAGGAGAGTAAGGTTATCTGCTTGAAAAGATTCTGTGAATTCAGAGTGAAAATCAGATATCTGGTGAGGACCCACTGGTGGTGGGAGGGCCCTTTTGTGTCGCTAACAGGTATGAAGACCTCTGGAACTTACCCTGCCGTGTGGGAAAAATTGGGGCAAAATGGTAAGAATTCCAAATATGGAAGAAATGAGGGTATAGCATACTTTTGGCCTTTGACTTTTGGAATTGTTCAGAATCCAGAGATTCAGTTACACTTCAGATGAAATTCCACCACGTAGAGTCATAATTTCTGATTGTAACATTGGAAGCCGGTGACAAAAGCATTATTCTTGTGCTGTCTTCCTTTAGAGATCACAAATTGCCTTTGGACCCGAACTGTAGTTCCTATTTTCAGGTGTTTGTATTCTAATTCCTTCTCAGAAGGTCCTCTCTGGCGGGTTTTTTTCTCTTCCTAATATTCTATTGCTATCATTGCTCAGAAAGCAGAATCCGACCCGTGTCTGTTTACTGAAAACGGGTGTGAAAAGTTTATGCATTCTGCAGATAAGAATTACTGTAGTGGGTCTGAGACTGTGGACAGTCACCGGTCCTTGGAGGCTGCCCTTGGCCGGACAGCGTGCTCTCCGGGTGGGGGTGGCTGCATCCACCTGTGCGGCGCTGACAGTGTTTCCTTTGTTTGAAAGGCCGGGCCTCCTGTTAATAAGGTCTGGAATGTTGGGAGTCCAAGCAGATTTTCTTTTGGAATCTCTTTTGGTCTTGGCTGCCTGCAAGAGAGAACACTGGTGCTTTTCTGCTTAAAATAGGATATTGAGTGGGGCTTTCACACCACACGAGGGGCTGATCTCTTCTTTCACTCCCATCCTTTCCTACCCCCTGAGCACGCATCCCCCTCTGCATGCTCAGACAGGGTGTTTTGGAAGAGAGTTCAGTTGTGGAGGGGGCAGGGTTCTTTTGTTCTCCTGGCATGTGTGCTCTCCTCACTGTATTTGAAAGCGCACAGTTTCTAGATGGAGTTTTATTATTGCTTCTCTCTCAGGCCTTTGGTGATGATAAATCCTGTGTGTTTTCACCTGTCTGCAGCTGCGGACACGTCCTAAGCATGGCAACAGTATCAAGAAATCATGAAAAAAATCATAAGTGAGCTCAGGTCAGTGGAATGTATCCATCTTTCTGCCAAGTAGTCTGAAAAGTGAAAGTAGTCCAAACAAGTCCAAATAACTTATTTTTTTAAAAGGATAATGTGGACCCCTGGATCAGAATGCAAGAGACATTCTTTTTTGGCAAGAAACTGGGCAGTTCACACCCTCACTTCCATTTTAAATGTGGGCTGCCAGGTCCACCCATCCCCAGTCCGGAGGCCTCCGAGTGACTTCAGGCCTTGTAGCAGCCGCTTACCTATGGGATGGGAGAGGAGGCAGGCCTGGGGACCGAAGGCTGTTTTCAGGAGTGTGCTGCTAATTGACAGGTGCCTTCTGACCTTGGCGTTCCCCTCTGAGGGCCAGAACTGCAGAAGTCAAACTATGAAAAATTCTTTTTCTCTGAGACCCCAGAATGCCGATTATTTTTTTTCCCTTTGAGCGGTGTGGACTGTGCTGGTGCACAGGCAAGTCTGTGGCTCAACAAAGAGGAACTGTGATGGCCCAGGTCGTCGCTAATGAGCAGAGTGTGTGGTTGCATTAGCAAGTTGCATCACTCACCCTTTATTTTTGCCCTTTCCCCTGTCTTTATGTTGCAGTCTGGTATGTTTTAAAGGTATTAAGTACATGATTTTTCCAACAGGCAGGATGAGACATTTTTGTCCTGTCAATTTAAGTAGTTTTAACTCATTAAGTCATACTTGAAGCTTCATATTTTTCACCTACATATAAAATGACAAACAACGTGCAAAAAAATTCTTTGAGTTTCTTTTTGAAGTGAATGTTCACCAGAAGATTGAGGGCAGAATTTTGATCAGTTTCTACCATACGTAGTACTTAACTCTGTGAACCCATATTATTTTTTCTGCCCTTTTGCTTTCTTGGGAACTGATCACAGAGGCATTTAGATGACATCAGAACCTGTGTTGGTAAAATACATGTCATCCCCCCCCAAAAAAACCTTAAACAGCAGATGTAAGTGATGATGTGGCTTGTTTCTGGTACATATATAACCTTTAGTTTTATTGAATTGAAACTTTTATATGTCATTCTTTAACAAAGTTGAATTCTGGATTTAACTGGGTCAGAGGTCATCACCACAAAGGTGCCATGCTTAGAAGCCAAATAACTGAACTAGTGGGAACCTGGTATTTGATTCCAGCTCTGTCAGTTGTAAGCTGTGTTCCTTTGAAGAGATAATTAATCTCCCAAAGCTGCAGTTTCTTCCTGCATGTATAAAATGGAGGTAATTAATAGCTTGTGTTTCAGAGGGCTGTCATGAGCTCTTACTACAGTTTCACGCTCTTACAACACACTTTAAAATGTTTAAAAGAATATGGGGAGAGAAAGACCGTAACTCTTTTCTGCTTGTGAGAACTTCCTCCCGTGGATCCCGTCAGCAGAACACGCAGCCAGGAGCACACCCCGCAGAGGGCCGAGAGGCAGAGGGCATCCTGCAGTCTGGGTCAGTGCTGAGTAACATTCAGTGCCAAGCATTTGAGATATGAAGGGATTGCCAGGGGCATCCAGACCTCCCACACTTATCTTGGCTTTGGCTACCCACAAGCAATATGATGAATTCTGGGCAAGAATAAAATTTAGCCTTCTTCCCTCATCTTTTCTCTGCCTCACCTCTGGGCTGGATTCTCTTGTGAGTCTGAGGAGAGGAGCATGATAGGCCAGCTTGATTCTGTTTGAACCTGCTCGAGACATTGACTGCTTTAAATTACTCTGCTAGATATCAGAAGTGTTGGGAGAAAAGGGGGAGGGTTGGCTGGGTGGAGATGAGTTGGGTGGATGACAACTTTTTGATACTTATTTTGCTGACACTCATATTACTTGCTGTAGGGACAGTTAGTTAATCCAGGTGGATAAGCTAATTGCAAACCCACTAAATTTCAAAGTTCAACATTTTTTTCTTGTAGCTCAGAAATCATACACCATCATTTCCATATTCTGTTGGTGATATTCCATTAGTCACGTGTCGTGTCTGTTGATACATTGTGGAAGACCTCTACGCAGAGGTGTGAATACCAGGGGAGGATGTGCAGGGGCTGGGGTGGGGGAGGGAGGGTGGCATCGCAGAAGCTGGCTACCAGTGGGCAGAGCCAGAAACCGTTTCTATGAATAGTCCATCTGAACTAGTCTCAGCATTTGTGATGGAATTTTGGCTACTTTCCAGCTGTTATATCAACATTGATTTGTCACTGGATCTCCTGTGGAATGGTGCTTTAGGATCCCCATATGTAACTTCTGTATATGGAGGCAGGCTATTGAATCTTTGGTTTTATAGGGTCAATATATTGTAAAATGACAATTATAGTCAGGTTTGCAAATGTGCTAATCACAAGTCATCCTCTCTGCCATGACTAGCCGTGGCTTTATTTTAAATTTAATTTGCCCAAGCAAACACACCACAGTGTAGCAGACCATATTACCCTGTTCCAGTTTTTGATGCTTTAATAAGACCTTGAAATTGTATTAAGAATTGAGCAGAGAACATCAAATGGAAAATGGTAAAGGTCCCTGGGAAACAGTAGGGATAGTAGCTTATTGCTTGTGATTTACTCTTTGCAAACAAAGTAAAGGGTGTAAATGTCCTTGTAGTTGACTATAAAATTTCTTCTTTTTTCTCTAGTGTTGAATTTTTGGAAAACGTGAAGTCCTAACTACTTCACAACTACACCAGAAGAATGGGAACTTTCTCTGTACATGCTGTGCTCAGAAAGGGGCCGGGAAGGCTAGGTGATAGTGGTGGGATGATTCGCCTTCCCCAGGTTCAGGAAGGCTGGAAGATCAGGAGGTGTGGGCGAAATGAGAAAGGCTTCAGGGAAGTGGGCTTGGAAATCAAAGGACGGGGCAACACTGGAAAACGAGTGAAATGAAAGGAAGAAACACAGTGGGCAGGGAAGATAAGGTGAGCTGTGGAATAAAGGTATTTTGGAAAAAACAAGAGGCAAAAAGTAAGAGAGGTTTTATGTTCCATTTTTATATATTCCTCTCCTCCCACTAGGTTAACATTTTCCAGAGGAGAGGGGTGCCCTGTTCTGGTTGGGGAGCCTTTTTATTGGCTGCTCCACCTCAAGCAAATCTCCCTATGAATGAACTCCTTACTCCTCCTATTTGGGCTTTCCCAACACTGCAGTGTACATTGATTTGATAAGCAAATTGAAAACACAATCTTATGAAAAACTTTGAAAGGAGGTAGTAGTACACAATATTGAAGTATTGGGTTTTTGAATAGCAATCTGTATTGTTAAAGAGATGTTTTAGAGTTTTGATAATAGTTTAAAGCTGGAAATTCAGAAATTTTCCTTCTTTTTTTAGTTTAAAAAAAATTAAGAACAAGAAAAGGGTTTGCCTTTACCCTTGGGTCAGTGCGTCTGTGTTAAAGGCAGCCTGGCTTTAACTGAGATACCATGGTTATCGGTCTTCTCTCAAACCGAGGTCACTTTAAAATTCGGTCAGTTCTTTCTGAAGAGAAGGAAGTTCATTTTCATTTCACCTTTATCTGTAATAAAAAGGAGTATCAATAGCATTTTTATTATATGCCCAAGTCTTGCTTTGTTTTCTTATTAGAACTATCTCATTGAAGCAAATGAGGAAGTGAGAGAAAGAACTAGGCCTACCAACAATTTTTTTAAATTTTATAAATGAATTTATTACTGCTACTCTTAAGTCACACTGCAAACTTACATTGACCTCTTTTTCACTAGTATTTGAAAAGACTCAAATTATTTCGTGGAACAGTGAGATCCTTAAAATGAAGAGCAGTGAAGAAACTGCCATATTTTAAGTTCACTGAGTTCCTCAAAACTATTTCAGTATTTTGCCAAGCACATTAAAAAATAATATTTAGTCTTTCAGGAAGATTTATCTGTATGCGGAATGTGGCTTCAAGGAACTCCATAAGATATCAGCATCTCTTGAAAACTGCTTAAAAATTATGTGTTACTCAAGTGAAAAATGGTTATTGGTGCCATAACTCTTCAGTTCTCAGGGGTTTGTTTTTTTTTTTTTACTTTTTTAAATGCACTGATGCCATGAATATTATTTACTACTCACCCTGTCATCTGTGAGAGGATGGCTTGAATTCAATTATAGGCAATTTTTAATTTAAAACTGTATTTTGATGTTATTTAAGGTTTCCATGTTTATGGACTATTATTATCCATGGATTTTACTCTTTGGATTTAGTGGACTTGGCACCATCTAGATTGTCATTCATGAGGGCAAAACTGTCTTTATTAGGCTTGATAAGTCCCTGCTGCATTAGTATTCTATGAAGGAAAGTCTATCTTTTAGCAAGTGTAGATACTTACATTATAAGACTTCCCTCTGATTTGCCTGATTCTACAGTGCATACACACCTGTTTTCTCCATCATTTCTTTTAAATCATTTCAGGGTCAGGTGGTTGCCATTCTGTGGCCATATGCTACCCACAGTCGGAATGGGAGATACAGTAATAATCTTTTATACATTAGCCTCTATACTTCAGCTTTCAGAACTTCAGTTTTCTGAACTTGTCAGTCTGTGGGATATTTTATAAACTCTCACTCATTCTCCTTCTTCTCCTATTGTATACTTTTCTTTGTTTCTTGCTTTTTTAAATTCTATGATACCTCTTTTTCTTCCCCACCCTGTATAACTTGGCGTCCATTACTTGCCATGTTTATCATTGCTAGTTCTACAAATGGACTTTTAAAATCCAGAACTTTTTATTTGTTCATTCTTTTGTTCATTTGCTGCTGGCAGAGGTAAATTTTTCCTCTTTTTCAATGTCAAGAAAGAGTAGGAGAAAACTGAACCCCAAAGAATGCAGATGATTCATCCACTGCAGGCAGCGTATCAAAAGTGGTGGTTTAGGGGAGCAGACGGTCAGTTGGTTATGTGTTGAAGGCAAGGTAGACTGGAGTTTATAAAGTTACCATGAAATAAAATGGAATAAAGTTACAGTGCCCAAGATGTTTACTTGAAATGGTGGCTGGAGTCATATTGATTAATGCCAGGGAAGAGACACCAAAATGGAAAATAAGCCATTCCTAGACAAGTGGTAATCATAGGTGACAATTATGTTAATTATACTTTATTTAGTTGGCGGGTTTTCTTCCTGGAAAATTACCTTTTTTTTTTTTTTCAAGAGAAATTTGAGGCATTTGAGAATTGGATATTTTGTGGAAACTTGTGTGTAATTTTTCAGTTTTATCCAATTTCATAAGTCTCCAGGGGATGTTTTCAGGCCTAGATTTACGGACACTGTACATAGTATCAGCTACCAAAAGAACGAGCTCCCGTCCAGCTTATTGGAAAGTGTATTATCCATCTTTCTCCTACACTGTTTTAAGCAGATGTTCCCTCAGCATTTTTGAACCATTTAATGCACAAGATGGGGGGGACAGGACATTAAAAGAAAAAGACTGGCATTAACTTCTGAGACCAGGAAACTGTGTTCGAGCAGGGGTAAATGTCCATAGTCTCAGTCTTTATTATCCCTCTGCTACATTTGGGATAATACAGTGTAGTGACCTAGTCTCTGTCAGACCCCAAAAATTCAGCAGCAATGTCAGTTCTGTATTACTAGGAGAGTGGATTAGAAAAGTTTATGATAAATTCTAACACAGTCCTGTCATGTATTAGGAACTCAGTTCATTTGATTTGGCTTGATTTTCCTTATTCTCTCTGTTCACACTGAAATTACTGCACAGTGGAGCACACCTCCGACAGGCTACGGCGTGTTAGTTTCCTGTGACCAACAAATTACCACAAGGTCAGTGATTTAAACAATAGGAAGTTGTTTAAATAGTTCTGGAGAGAATCTGGAGAATACAGTTTTGGAGGTCAAAATTCCAGAATCAGTGTCTCTGGGCTGAAGTCAAGGTGTTGGCAGTCAGGCTTCCCCCAGAAGCTCTAGGGAAGAATCTGTTCTTCTTTTCCAGCCTTTGCTTGCGGCTGCATTAATCTCATTTTCAAAACCAGCATCTTCAAATCTCTCTCTGCTCCATCTTCACATAGCTTATTCCTCTGTGTATGTCAAATCTATTGTACCTTCTTATGAGCATACATGTGATTTCATGTAAGACCCACTCAGATAATCCTGGATAGTTTTCCCGTCTCAGCATTCTTAATCCCAGTATTTGCCATGTTAGATAACACTCACAGGTTCTAGGGATTGGGGGCCATTTTCAGCCTACTGCAGACTACTTCTAGCGTCCCCCAACTAGAAACCTGGCAAGAGCCAGCCCACTGTCCTCCGCAGTGTTTAGGTCTGATTGGTGTATCACCTGAGTCTGGTTAGCATCCATACAGGCTTTTCTGTGAGTTACCGTCAATATAGACATACAAGAACAGCACCAAGTACCTGTCTCTAGTAGTCATGCAGGTCAGGAATCATTTAGCAGAGCCACCTCCTCTCTTGATGGTAGCAGATGCATCAGGGAAATCTGCACAGTAAATTAAGCTAATTGAGGCAAGTCGATTGAATCCTATAACGATCACTTTAACTGTGGAAATAGGAGTGAGCTATCTTCTGGGCTTGTATGTGTATATACATGTACAATGGTGGATATGTATTTTTAGGATATGTTTCATGGAAGCTAAATGACAGGATCTGTATAATTCCTTTAAACATATGAATAGTGGAGTTAATGGCATTTCCCAAAAAGAAGTGAAAGGAACCTCTCTTAATTTGAAACATATATTATCTTCAAAGAGGATACAAAGATAGTTTTTACCTAGCATGAGATAAAACTCACAAAGCTTTCAAAATCTTTGTGAATATGGTGATTCTATAATAATTAATAGCTGTTATAGAGTTACTCCAGGAAAATTCCATAAGAAAACTGATGCTTGTTAGCCATTGCCTGGATGGCGAATGCTATCAATTGAGTACATACATCCTTTCCTTGACACTGTTATCCAGGTGGTGTCTAATTTTGGAATTAATTAGGCTTTAATTTTGGAAATGGACCCCAAGGTATCACAAAGGTAATAAATTCTAAAGCCCTGTTATTTGCCTTCCTATGTTTTTAATAATTATTGCCTGGTGTAATGAAATTGTGCCTTAAAGATTTCATTTTTTAGCCCTGGCTGGTGTAGCTCAGTGGATTGAGCGCGGGCCTGCGAACCGAAGGATCGCGGTTCGATTCCCAGTCAGGGCACATGCCTGGGTTGCCAGGCCAGTTCCCGGCAGGGGACATACAAGAGGCAACCGCACATTGATGTTTCTCTCCCTCTCTCCTTCCCTTCCCCTCTAAAGATAAATAAATAAAAAATCTAAAAAAGGGGGAAAAAAAAAAAAAAAGATTTCATTTTTTACCCTGGTGTGGGTGTTTTGCCTGAAATAGAAAGACAGAAGATTTTAACTATGTATGTGATAGTACTGAGTTGGCCAAAAAGTCCATTTAGTTGTTTCCCCCCATACGACAGCTCTAGCAGTGCTTAGCTGTCTTTAACTTCATTCAAATCAGTTTTGTTAGGTTGTATTGTGACAGCTGTCATATCAGTGTGCATTTTAAAAATAACTTATCAAAACTGGTGGATTTTTGTGCAGCATTTTATTATTGAAGATGGAAGAAAATATGCAACATTTTCGGCATGTTATGCTTTATTATTTCAAGAAAGGTGAAAACACACCGAAGCATACACAAAGATTTGTACAGTGTATAGAGAAGGTGCTGTGACTGATTGAATGTGTCAAAAATGGTTTGTGAAGTTTCTTGGTACTGTTGACATTTCAGCCAAATAATTCTTTGCTGTGGGACAGTCCCATGCATTGGAAGATGTTTAGCAGCACCCCTGGCCTCTACTCACTAGAAGCCAATAGTGGGAAAGAGCCGGCATACTCAAAATGCCCAGATCAATAAAGTTATTGGTGAAAATGAAAAATGTATCTTTTAATTCATGGAAAAAACTAAATGGACTTTTTGGCCAACTCAGTATTTGAAATCATTTAAGATTCTGTCCTCTTCCAGAATTCTATGAGTCTATGAAATTGGTAGGAGATTTTGTGTGTGTGTGTATGTATATGATTCGTGAGTGTGTGTGTGTATATAAAAGATAAGTATATATCACTTTATAGTTTAAATTTAAGCAAATCATTGCTTGGATGAACAAAGTAGTCAAAACTGTATCTGCTGTGGGTTTCAGAAGTTTCCTTGGACTGCTGTTATAAGGAGTCCTAAAACAAGAGGTCAAGAGTAATAAAGTTGGGGTACGTGAAGAAATAAGAACATGATAGGAAAAAAGTTTTGACCAACACGAGAACACAGCTGGATTTTATAGTAAGAACCAAGGTCATAGAAGATTACACATGACAGAAAGCAGCAGGTACAGGTGCTGTGACAGGAAGTGGAAGATCAAGAAATGGAGGGTTAAGTTCCGGTCCAGCGACATGAGTCTTCCCTGTCGCCAGGTTCCAGCTGTATCAGATGTGCTAGGTTAGTGCTATTGCTGGGACCCACGAAGCGGGGAGAGAGCCCGAGGGGAAGGCACCATGTCTCCTCTCTACAATAGTTTCTCCAATCTTGCTTTCAATGAATTTAAAACATGATATCTGTCTATTTAGGCGCGTTAACTTTGTGCATGGCTATAAGCCTTTAGTTTTAGCTTCTTACATGTTTTTTCCATAAGAGTATCAATCACTTACAGCATATACTGTGCCCTGCCAGTTCCTTTGGAACCAATTTAAATGAGCAAAATAAAGGCGTTTGGGAAAAACCATTTAAGTATGTCTGGTAAATTGTTTTACTATTTGAGGACAGCCCTGGAGACTGAAATACGTTTTCCACTTAGTAGAACTTGGCTTTTTTTGTGAGCCACCACATTCATGGAAATATGCTGAAATCTTAAACGTAGAGAATATGACTTACTGCTTTTGGTATCACTTGCTGTCTGGCATAATGCTACAGGCTATGGGACAGTAGATCTCTGATCAGCAGCATTCAAAACAAGGATGACTTCAGACGATGAAGCAGGCATATCATGATTTAAAACTTTCTTCCTGTTTTGGATTCTTTAGATTGTAGAGCAAGTATGCTGCAAATCCTTGCTTTTCTATGGGTGTAGAAAATCACATTGATTATTGCGAAACAAGTAGTAGGTTTCTGTGTATCTAAAGTACATTTCATTAAATGTGACTTTTTCCCTAAATTTTTGGTATTATTGTAGTGCTTATTTTTTGAAGTCCTAAATTTTGTTTAGAGGAGCTTTAGGTTTACAGAAAAATTGAGAAGGTACAAAGCTTTTTCTTAAACAGTACTGGTTTTTAAATCTCTGTGTGTGCATGTACACCTGCATAGAGATTTTATTCACTGAGTTAGTTTCTCTGCTTTAACTTTGGGTTCCTTCCTATTCATTTTTCACACAGTAGCCAGAGGATCTTATTAAAAACCCTGTGTTTTCCTTCTGAATGTAGCATAAAGTGCAGGCTCTTTATACTTCTTTCAGCGTTCTGCATCAGCTGACTGCTATGCTACCTCAGCTCCTTCCAGCCTTGCTCCTGCTCCCTGGGCTGTAGACACAAGGCTTTTTTTCCAGCACTCTAACCCTGCCTGCCCCAGGGCCTTCACTCTTGCTGCTTCCTGAGCCTTGCAAGTTCTCTTGCTCTTCATCCTCCCTGCAGCAGCCCCAATGCTTCAGAGTCGGAAAGGCCTTCCCTGACTACTCCATCACATTATCCTTGAAAAAATGTTCATCAAGGCACCCACCACTTGCTGACCTCATAATGTGTGTTTCATGTATGTGTATATTGTCTGTACTCTCCCACCAGAGTTCACCCCTTTAATGTATAGGAAACAAATTGGCATCAGAAGTTCAAGTGCAGAGCTCATTCAAAGGGACTTCCAAACATCTTTTATAGATAAGAAATGCTGAATTTTGTTTTTTAGTTAAAATTTTTCATTTTATAAGGCTTGGCTTAAAATACAGAATTCCAATTACCGTTGGAAAGAGTTACCAGATAGTTCGTTATGCGGCTGTGTGTTCCAGAATTGCATGGCATGTAGCGCAAAATGCTTTTTGGAGAAACTGAACGGGCAAGTAAGAATTTTATGCTAAGCCTAATTCATCCCCACAGGTGCCACTCTTTCCCTATAAATGAAGTCTTCTATTTCCTTTCTGCCAACTGAAAGTCATGAACCGTTGTCACTGCTCCTGCCGCCCTATTTTTGTTTGGGAGAATTAGCCTCTTTCAGTGGGTGCAGAATCGCTTTTGGCAATCTATGATTCCTTCCGCTACCATTGGGTCTTACCATTCATAGGAATTAAAACCTCACTCAGATACTCTTCACTGCATGGCAATGAAAATATTTTGGAATATTAAAACAGTTTCAGTGTGGAAACTGATTCAACCTCTTGTTTGGAACTATTGATTTCTTCCATAGTGTGGGGATGTTTTTTAGACAACAGCTCTTAGTAGTCTGATTCTCTTAGCACTTTTATTAAATCGTCTTTAAAAAATGGTATAACTTTTATATTACTCAGCATCTTTGGCAGTCAGAATGGTTTTATATGTTCTTGTTATGTTGAAAGAGGAGATGAAAGTACTCTTTTCTGATTGCAGGGACACGTCGTGGAACCTTTCTGGCCTCTTTGTACTAGTGCTGGGGACTGTTTGCTCACTTGTTCCCACTTGGCTCTTCCACCCAGGGCCACCTCCACTGGTCACTGTGTTCTTAGGAGGGAGCTCTTAAGGAAACCTCAAGTCTGTGCCAGAAATAAAAATGGGATTCATCATCTTCCAAATGTTAATAAAATGAGAGACAGAACAACAGGTTCTACTTTGAGAATTATTACTGGAGACTCCAGACGCATATGAAAGCCTTCTCTACCAGGTAGTACATTGACATTGTGAAACCGGGGTGGACTCTACCCTGGTTCAGAGAGCCCTCTAATAACAGCATTCTAGGAAAGGAAGCCTCTGACCTGTAGCCCAGGAGATAAGCCTGTTCTGGTAGAAGACGTGTGAATAGGAAGCAAAGCCTAGCCCTCATGACACTGTCACTTGGGTCCAGATCACCACTGGGTTTAAGCAGAGACCTGTAATTCCAGCTTTTTCTCAAAAGATTGCAGCAGTGTGAACTAAAGGTATTATAAACATGTCATACAGGAGATATGACAAGCCTGTGTTAGCCTAGAAACCAGGTTGTCACCAAGCTCAGAACCCATGAAGGAATCATTCCTCCTCTTCCGCTCTACAGTGACTCTGTAAGGAGAGCGGGGGGCTGGAAAGGCATTTCGGTGTGCAAAAGTGATAAAACATAGTCCAGCGAGTCTTGCTTGTATCTTGAGTAAAATTTGGGTGTTTTCTCTAGTAAAACACCTTTTCTGTTCTTGACTTGAGCTATGATGACCACCTGTGTGGAGCCTGGCTAGGAAGTGCTTTAAAACCATGAGGAAAAAGCAGCTGAGCTCGGTGAGAATAGGGAGCGTTCACAGTGCCAGGACCTCGTCTCTGGTTGGTGACCGAAAGGCAGAGGTCCTGGCTTGCAGTGGGGAAAAGGAGTGACTGCTACAGAATTCATAACCTCGTTGTAGATGCAACTGGGCATAATTTTTTTAGACATTGCCTTTTATAAGTTCTAGAGAAATTTTAATTTTACATTTCAGGCTCATATTCTTTATTTGAGCATTTGGGCTTTGCTGGACAGAATAGAACTCTAAAACCTCAATGTGGTGATCTTGGATCCTCCTTAATTTCTTTTTTCCCCATTCTTAGTCTCTCTTCGCATTTCCTTTTACTCTTCTGAAAATGAGCACCTGCCAGCGAAATCAACTTTATGCTGCTTTCACTGGAGACTGGTGTCTAAAAATCAATCCTGGCACCTGATGTAAAGTGAAATTTGGAAGACGCCTGGATTCTCATGGAGTCGTGCAGGCTAAAGTTATTAAAGAGGATTAGGGACCACAGCTGGTGAGCAGATGGAATGCTTATAATTTCACCATCTTTAGGTAGCTGTAAACCCGAGTCTGCACAAAGCCTATTTGCTTTTTCTCTAGTTCATTTCACTTCATCCTGCTAGAATATAACCCTGGTCAAATGTGATACTTTAATTCTTGTACCTGATGAGTGGTCAGTCACTCACTTAGGTGATGTCATTTAAAATTTTGGTCATGCAATTTATTACTCAATTGCATTTTAGTGACCACTATTTAATAATGTACTTAAAAGAAGCTTAGTAGGTGCGGAGAAGAGAATAAGACTTTTATATTTTACTCAAAATGTGGAAATGAAGACTAGTTCACGACAAACTAACGATGTGGTGTAATTACATCATGACGAAGAGTAGCTCACAATAATTACAACTAACAGTTTAACTATTTGCTGCTTAAAGAAACCCTTGAATCTGTTTCCTTGGCTCTTTTTCTGTGTGTTCATTCTGCATGCAGTCAGACAAGTCACCTAGACCAGCAACTGCTCTGCTATCTAATTGTAGACACCTGCCCTTCCTGACCAATGTTCTGTGTTTGTCCTGGCTTATTAGAATGATGTTGGGGCTATATATGTGTACAGAGTAACTATTAGCCTCCCTAGAAGCACAGGCCTGGACCACACTCTATGTTTGGCAGTTTGGTGTTTCTTCTGCAAAACAAAATGTTTGTGAGACATTTGCTCTGTGGCTATAACAGAATGTCGAATTAGGAGCTTTATTAATACAAAGATATTAATTTATGCTTTAGTGGTTGTTAACTTTATCTAAGAACAGAATTAGTGTCCACTAGACATCTTAGCTTACCTAGACTTCTTCATGCCTACTGAAAGATTTCAGAAAAATAACTGCTCTTCTTTTCAGCTAATGCTGAGTGTCTGAAAGTGTGGAAAAACAGCTGGAGCCATAAATAAGTTGAGTAGTCTGGATACACTCTGTACTAGCTGCCATGGAAGAAAACCATGCAGATGATTCAGGTGGTGCCACACAGCAAACAGCTGTAGTTTATGGTCCACCATAGTTCCTGTTCCTTTGGAACCAGTATGTTCTTCTTCTCTAAAGCCACGGTCAGCTGCAAAAATGTTATCATGTGTTTTGGAAGCAATTACTGCATAATTGTGTTCTAGCCTCAAAATATCGATATATGTGGGGTGAGAGAAAAGAGGGTGAATACTGTGTTACTGATGCATTGGCACGAAATAGTCAGTAGAATTATCATAGGAAACGGCCTTTTTTGGATCAGCTTTCCAAATGATTTTCAGTAGCTTCTTTTTGGACTTCTAAATTGGCCTTCTGTAATTGGATATGACCTCATATGGAAGCAGTAGCATAAACACATTTTAACTTCCAGTGTAATTATTTTGTACTGAACCAAGTGGTCTAGCTATCCCTTCAAGCTGGTAGATTTGTTTATCTTGCATAAGTAAAATTGTTCTCCCCAGCATTCCCTTATTCCTCTGGGACATAGGAGATGACAGGATGAGAGGATGTTTTAAAAGTCCTCTATGAACAAATAGAGCTGAACTGAGAATCAGAAGACCTAGGGTTTATAGTGGGTTCTTCTAGATTTGCCTATGTGATGTTGACCAAATTCTTAAAATCTCTACTTTGTAGGATCCATATCTGGTAAATGGGAAAAACAATACCAAATATATATTTGCATGTGAATGATATGTGTGTCAGATTATTAGGGCTGCCATAACAAAGTACCACAAACTGGTTGGCTTAAACAGGTATTTGTCTCACAGATCTGGAGACCAGAAGTCCAAGACCAAAGCATTTGCACGTTTGGTTCCTTGGGAGGGCTGTGAGGAAAGATCTGTTCCAGGCCTCTCTCCTTGGCTTGTAGATGGCTGCCTTGTCTCTATGTCTTCACATCACCTTCCCCCTGTGTGTGTGTGTGTGTGTCCAGGTTTCCTCCTTTTAAAAAATACAGTGGTAGTTCGGTACTTGTCATTAATTTATTCTGGAACTCATGACGAAGGCCGAAACCAATGAGTAGTGAACGATGAAGCATTTTCTCTTGTGGGGCAGTGTCATAACTCATACAAGTTCTAGCAAGTGAGGCAAGTGCCGGGCAAGTGCCGAGTGCTGAAACATTTTTTTTCTAGTCAAAATGGGACGAGAACAGGGTTTGACGGGTTCTGAAGCTGACGAGTACCCAGGTATAACTGTACCTTAGTCGCATTGCCTCAGGTCCCATTCTAATGACCTTATTTAAACTTAATTACCTCTGAATAGACACTCTCTGAGAGACAGTCCCATGTTGAGGTGCTGGGAGGTAGGACTTCAAATACATGAATTTTTAGAGGAACACAATTTAGCCAATAACAGTGAATTACAGAGACTTATGGCAATTAAAAATTATATTATAATTCTTTGAATTGCTCTAGTTATTTAAAATAATTTAATAAAATTTTATTACAGTGGATACAGTGATAGGGAAAAAAAACACACTTTTTTTCTTTAAAACCTAAAACTTTAGATTCATCTGTGTTTTCATTCCTTATGGTGAATTTGCAAGTGAAAATATAACATGTTTGCTCTGTGAGAATAAGAAGAAACTGTTGTGTACATACCATTCTGGTTCCTATCTCTTAGAGACACCTTTTATTTTTATTCTTTGACTGTTAGTTGTGGAGGGATGTTTTGGGAGTTTATTGGGAAGGTGTTAGCAGGAATGGATGAGTTAAATTGTTTATTGCCAACAAGATTAAACAATCTAAATTAACCTTTTGTTCGAGGGTCAGTAGACTTGCTTGGAAGTTAAAGTTTGAGCAAATGGCAGTATGCTCTCCAAAGTGTCCAACTCTGCTAGATGCTTGCTACAGGTGGTGAGCCAGAGGCAGAGGCCACAGCGGAGCCAACTGGGGCTTTGTGGGCATGAGAGAGCAATGCAAAGAATGAGATCCCTCAATGGAAAATGCTGAGCTTTTCGTTCACTGGGATTGCGACTGGAGGGCTGTTAATTATGGGAAGAATGGCAACCAGATGGTCACATACTCCTAAGCAGAAAGCAAAAAGGGTAGTCAGGGCAGTTCGAAGCATGCATTAAGACTGCAAAAAGGGAGACTTGCAAATACTTTTGCAGGTCAAATTTTTCTATTAGGCTGAGTAATTAATGGCATAATAGAGTCATCTCAAATGGTTCTTTAGAGATGCACAGTTTGTGCACACACACACACAAAAAAACTGTTGTGGAGCTGGAAAACGACTAACTTGGCTAAACCTAAGACATTTTAGCCTCTAAAAGCAACTTTGTGCATTCCGATTTAATTTTCTGAAATAAGATTAGTGTGTGGCAGATTAAAAAGTTACCACTAGTAGATAAAATGCTCCATTCTTCTCCAGAATACTGTCTAGAGTAAGATCCAAGAACTTTCAATTGCTTAATTAGTAATGTGCATAGCTGCATTTTAATCTTCACAGCACTTGTGATGGCACTACCAAGGTTTTTTCCCAGGCCAGCTGTTAGTTTTAGCTGTAGAAATATTTCTAATCCACACCAAATTTAGAGTTCTTAGGAATTTACTTTGTAGGTGCATACTAGTTTCCTGTGCAAAAATATAGATTTATACATCTTGGACAGTTTTGTTAGAATGTGTTATTAACATAAAATTGTGATCTGTCAAGGTACCTTCCCGTGCAATTCTCTCTACCGTGCCATCTATCGCGTGCTTGCTCTAAATACTCAGAGACTAAAAGCATAGTACATGCATTTGTGGGTGATGTTTCTCTGAGCATGTATTGTCATACACTCAATAAATGTTCCTGTGTAAGGCACTCAACTAGGCACTAGGGAATCAGTGACGCCCAGCACAGACATGATTCCTGTGCTCATAAATAGCTTAGCTTTATCATTTTGAACAGGAACATGCAGTGGGATATATACTTACATGTGGAGAGGAGGATAGGATGTTAGGGGAGAATCCGTCTCTCAGCAGAGGCATGAAGGATGAGAAGATTCAGCCAGACCAAGAGGGGACGGATAGACTCGTGTGTATATTCTGTACAGTCCTTCCACTCTTGGGTCACTTAAAGTTTGTCTGTCACAAATTAACCTTTTACATTTTGGTGTTTTATAGTAGAAATTTTATCATTATAATCTCCAGGAAATTATTTTAGAGTCATTTGCCTAGATGAGAAATTGTAAATTTTAATGTAATTGTGAGAGCTATATTTTGAATCTTTTAATATAAAAAGATATATATTTTTTATTGTTGTTCAGTTACAGTTGTCCCCGTTTCCCCCATTGCTCTCCCCTACCCCGTCCAACCTCCACTCCCAAAGACAAATCTCCTTCCCACTGTCCTTGTCCATGAGTCCTTTGTACACATTTCCCTTTCTCCTGTTATCTCCCCCACACACCTCCACTGGTTCCTATCAGTTTGTTGTTTATTTCCACGTCTCTGGTTCTTTTTTTGCTCATTTGTTTGTTTTGTTGATTAGGTTCTACTTATAGGTGAGATCATATGGTTATTTCTCTTTCACCGCCTGACTTATTTCACTTAGTGCAATGCTTTCCATTTCTATGTATGCTGTTGCGAAGGAGCTCTTTTCTTTCTACTGTGTAGTATTCCATTGTGTAAATGTACCATAGTTTTTTGATCCACTCATTTACTGATGGGCACTTAGGCTCTTTCCAGCACTTGGCTATTGTAAATAATGCTGCTATGAACATTGGGGCGCATAGGTTCTTTTGGATTGGTGTTTCAGGGTTCTTAGGGTATAATCCAACATTGGAATTGCTGGGTCAAAGGCTGACATTTTTAGTTTTTTGACAAAATTCCATACTGTTTTCCACAGTGGCTGCACCAGCCTGCAGTCTCACCTATAGTGTACTAGGGTTCCCTTTCTCCACAACCTCGCCAGCACTTGTTTGTTGATTTGTTAATGGTGGCCATTCTGACCGGTGTGAAGTGGTATCTCATTGTGGTTTTAATTTGCATCTCTCTGAGGGCTAGTGATGCTGTGCATTCTTTCATATGCCTATGGGCCCTCTGTATGTCCCCCTTGGAGAAATGTGTGTTCAGGTCCTTTGCCCATTTTTTAATTTGATTGTTTGTCTTCTTGGTGTAGAGTCATGTGAGTGCTTTATATATTTTGGAGATCAAACCCTTGTCCAAGATATCATTGGCAAATGTATTTTCCCATACAGTTGGTTCCCTTTTTATTTTGCTGATGTTTTCTTTAGCCATGCAGAAACTTTATAGTTTGATGTAGTCTCATTTGTTTTTCTTTATATCCCTTGCTCTAGGGGACATATTGGTGAAAATATTGTTGTGTGGGGTGTCTGAAATTCTCCTGTTTACATTCTCCTCTAGGGCTTTTATTGTATCATGGCTTATATTTAAATATTTTATCCATCTTGCATTTATTCTGGTGTATGGTGTAAGTTGGAGGTCTAGTTTCATTTTTTTGCATGTACCTGTCCAGCCCTGCCCATCCCAACTTTAGGGTAGGGGCATCTGTTCTGTTTTTTCTTTGCTATCTTATCTTTTATATTTTCCTCTTATGCATTTTTGTTTCTTGTCCTGCTTGGTCCAACTGGCTGATTTTGCTTATGGGTCCCCCCAAGGCCTGATGAGCTCACTGTGGTCTAGGGATTGTATATCTCAGTGGTGAGTGGATGGGTCCCAGCTGAGAATGATTTGTCACCTACAGACTTTGGAATGACTGATATGGCTGGTAAGGTGTGCCATTTATATAGCAGGCTTGGGGTACAAGTGTTAATATTCCGGTTTTCAAACCTTTTAACTGCCTTTTTAAATATGCATGCAAAAGACATTATTCAGGCCTCTGTCATGTTTTGAACAACAAAGGCAGCTCATTTAGACAATGTAGATGCCAGCTGTGTGGCTCAAAAGAGTCCTTTATTTTATATAGAAAATGTATCATTTAAATTCCAGATAGTTTAATTTTATAAAAGACTCAAAATGAGACAGCAGGATCAGTGAATGTGATTTTGGTATAGAGTAATTTGCTTGAAAACAACTCATGACTTCTTTCACGTTGACCTTGGATTTGTGGGCTATCTAGTCCTCAGAAAATTAATTCTGGAGAAAAATCTCTCTTTGATAGTGTCCTCCATTTAGACATTCCCTGCTTGGTGGCCCAATCTAACGTTTCACTTTAGTTTATTTTTCAGTTTGATGCATTTAGCATACAGTCCGTTTTCTTTTTTGGATTGGAGCAGATGGTGCTGTCTCTTTTGATTATCTGTCTTTTAAAGGGAAATGTTGATTAGGAGAAATAAGAAATGAAACATGGCCAGATTAAATCGAGAGCAGAAATTACACAATCCAAGAAGAGCCAAGTGCATTCTGTGTTTTTCTACTTAAAGTTTACCATGGTTCATTTTTAAGTTTATGGAGTTCAAGTTTGCTATATGTTCAAGTGTAACATAAGGTGGCTCTTGGTTTATTGGCTTTGTTTTAACTTTAATTTCTGAAAAGTAGAGGAACCAGACATATTGAGATTTTTTTCCTTCTAGTCACATTTAAATAGGGGAGAATCTTTGAGTAATTTTGGCTAAACTCTACTTGATGCTACTAAAATCTCTCACCTGTGGTCTGCACATTTTCTCATTGTTGGCCAAGTGATTTTAAACCAGAATTTCTAACAGGTGTTCAAAACAGAAGTCTGAAGAGAGTGGACCAGGAGGCGTAGAAAACAGCTTAAAGGGCTTCCCACTGGCCACATTTGGGACAATTTTAGCATCCAAAAAAATGACGGCCCCCGGGGTATTGCAAATTTTATTGAACTTAAAAAGATAGAAGCCATGAGTTAGTAGACAGAGTGGGAGAGGGAACTGATGTACATAGCAGGAATGATAGAATTAGGAATATCTCCCCCTCGCAACTAACTATTGACACATTATATTCTGGCAAAGACCATCAGTGTTTACTATAAGCATCAGGTGAAAGAGGGAGAAAGTGCTTTGAGGACAGAGAAATATGCTAAGCAACACTGTAACCAAGTCATTACATCAAAGTGCTATAGAGAATTCTTGTTGAAAATTTTTACCCTGAATTTAATTACGAGGAAATAGGTCACACAATCCAGATAGTGGTATATGCTATAAGAAAAGTGGTTTAGATGCTCCAAAAATATCAGCCTGAGGAAGGTAATATATATAAGGGATTTCTGTCCTAGATTAAAGGAGATTAATGAAACCCAATAACTAATGCAACATGTGTTCTTTAATTGGGCCCTGGATTAGGGGCAGTGGGAACATTAAAAACATTATTAGAACAATTGGGGAAATTTGAATAAGGACTATAAATTAGATTTCATTCTATCAGTGTTATATCTCTTGGTTGTGATATGATTGTGATTATGTACATGAAGGTCCTTGGTCTTAGGAAAGACATGCTGAAGTTCTGGGAGTGGAGTGTCATAAGATCAGCAACTTCCTTTTAGACGTGCTTGTACATGTGCAGATGAAGTGTAAGCATGCAAGTGCAGTGAAATGCTGACAGTTGGTCATTCTAGGAGAGGGGCACGTGGGTGTTCATGGTACTCTTTCACTTTTCTGTAGATAAAAGAATAATTACAAGTCAGGTAATTTCTTGATAAACTTTTCATTTCCAAATTCTCTGGAAAAATCCTTTCTGGCAATAAATGATTGAATACTTAGCAGCTGCCCCCTTTAGACAGAGTGAGGGCTTTTTCAGTTTTCTACAGTCCTTCCCTTTTGCCTGATATGTCCACCTCCTTTTACTCATTGACATTACCTGCCTGGTGGCTGTATACATTTGAGTGTGCGCCTACATAGGTAACCTTTGCTGATTTCCGGGGTGAGGTTGGTTGGATCATGGAGAGTAATGACTTTTCCATATGCCAAAATACTGGCTAGTTCTTTGGAGCCCTAGCCCTTGACGTTAGCTCTGGATTTAATCCGGTGATCAGCTGATGAACTTCACTGGATCCTGTCACCATAGATTTACTGTCTGTTGTCATCTGCAAATGCATATAATTTAGTCACATGAGACATCAGTTAAGAAAATGTGAGTGTAAAAACTGTTCAAAACTTGCTGTATTGATAGTATAAGTATTAAAATTCTCTTTCAGATTTCACATGTTACAAAATTGTGATCCCTGGATTCTGCCTGTCAATTGACACAGCCTTGCGAAAGTATTAAATATGCTACTTGAACAGTTTTCATGCAACACACCAAGCCTTAATGAAAAAACATTTTGTGGAAATGTTTATAGATGCCAGTGCAGAAAGTAGTGTATAAACTTTAAACTTCAATTACCTTTGTAAATCGTTCTATCCTGTGTTTAAGCGATCGCCTTCCTGTTACACACCCAGGGAGGGTCCAGCTTTTGCTGGATAATCATGGAGTTGAGCCTTCCCCCAAAATAAAAGAGCTATATCTGGCACAGGTTCGGACTCAGCTAACTAGTGCCATGGTTCAAACATGCAGAAGGGAGGGAAGGGAAGGACTGGTGCTAGAGTCACACTGGCCAGGCAAGCATATCTACCTACTACTTCATCCATTTTTTGTGGGGTTTTCATCCCTGTTTAATTTGATGTCCTTAAAAATACTAGTTGCTTTTGTCGAGTTCCATTCATATATATGATTTTTGCCTTGTGAGGTAAACACAAATATTGTTCTTAGAGCTTTTGAAAGAAATGAATATAGAATCTCCTGGTATTTCAGGTAGAACTCAATTTACCTGACATCCCAGAAGGTGGCTAAGAGAGAAACTTGGAGTTGACCTGGGCGTCAACGAAGGTATGGCATCTGGTGCTTTCTCTTTTCATTAAAGACCCAGACCTAGCTCTGCTCTTTTGTCTCTTTTATTACCTAATGCGTCATACAGCTTTTGTCTGAAGAGACCCATTTTGCCTACAGGTAGGTTAATGTGAACTTTACTGGTAGGACTTTGCTCAGATTTAGGCCAGGAAAGAAAAGCATTCTTTCTACTGAATTCCAGAAATAGCAACAAAAGCTCAGAGGAAATCAGCCTCCCTTATCCCATTTACATTCTCCAGCCATCCTTCCTGTCCAGCCATGCACTCCACCTGCAAAAGGAATTCATTTCTCCTTTCCTTAAGGTTCCAGAGTCTGGGAACCCAGGTTACTCTGGAAAATATTTTCTTAGACTGGACAGCAACTTCCCACAACATAGGTTCACCTGCCTGCTGTGTTTTTTCTTTTTTTAGTGTTGGGAGTATGGTATTCCCTTGGCTATCTTTCAGAATTTCAAATAGAGTAATCACTTAACTAGCTAAATGGCTAGAGATGTTTGCCTTTGCATTTTTAGCATCAGGATGATTGACATCTGAAGGTATTTCTGGAATAGGTGTCTTTGGGAATAACTGCATTGTCCTCCTATTTTGCAAATTTATTCCCTGTGCTTTTATACATTTTTAATACATTAACACCATTAAATGTGGATCATAATCACTAAATGAAGGTTCTTCGGTAAGAATTCCTACGTTCATATTCCATTTTTCCCCAGCATAGGTAATATTCAAAAATGAAGACAGCTGATTTATTTTTCTGATTGGAAAGGCAATTCAGTTAGTATTTTTAACCTGTCTTTCTTCATCCCCATTCATTCTCTTCAGCATTTGGAGGCATTAACTGGATAGCCAGCTTATTGAATCATTTTTTAAATCTAAAAGTATTTATCTATGTTCATTTAGTTTTTATATTGAGTGTCTGCTATTGATTTTAACCTCTTATCCCCAAAATGGGCATGACCAGAAGCTGCATATTTTTCCACGCCCCTAGTTTATTACACATAATTTGTTAAAAAGATTAGCTAAGTCAGCTCCTTGGCAAATCTGAGAAAGCATATTATGTTATACCAGGCATATCTGTAAATGAGCCCTGTGGATGAACACTAGACAGAAAGTTACAGAGAAATAATGCTGATGTCATTTCACTGGTATGAAGGGGCTGTTACAACCCTAAATACATTCTATAGCAGCCAAGTGTCTAGCTGGATTTCTCTTCTAAGAAGGAAAAAATGTGAAACAAACCAAAGAAGTAAATTGTGTTTATAAAAGGAGATATTTTAATTAGTTTAGGCCTTACAGTTATTCTAACAGTCTGAACTTCAGGTTCTTTTCAGAGCAAACATAAAAACCATTATTTGTGGAAAGTTTAAATTTCACACGACACATATTCCCTTTATGTGTGGGTTTTTTTCTTTTAAATGTATTTTCCTGGCTTATGTATTTTTTTTAACCTTTCCTTTGCTAAAAATGTTTTATTTCTTAGAAGATTGGCTTTTAGGGGGAAGAAAGGCATAAGTCACCGAGCCGAATTCCCTCTTTTCCCTTTTATAGCATTTCCAAATAGGGTGGTGCTCAGTGGGGCATGTTTAAATGAGAGGCTCCCATCTTACTGCCTTTTCAAGAAATTACGTCTCCCCAAATGTGTTTACATCTGCAAAAGCAAAACCTTCTCTGTTTGGAGCTCTATCCTGAGAGCCCCCTGTAGTCCTTCACCACCTTCACTGCAAGGAAGAGCCTCTCAGACGTTAAGAAGGCAGCGATATAAAAGGTGGGCTGGCCTATCCATCCACTTCAGCTGGGGTCACGAACATAATTGAAGTGGGTGGAAAAATGGTTTTAGTCTGTTTAAACCTCGTGGCAGCTTCCATGCCAGGAGGAAGAAAGACAAAGTTGGCCTGCAGGAGTTGCCTCTGGATTGGTTAATATACTTACTGCAAACCAGAGGGAGGAAGGGAGAAAGAGAACCTTACATCCGAACCTTGTATTTCTGCCTCTTCTAAAACAATCTCTTGTTTATTTGCCACACACCAGTTTCTTAGGCGGAGGGAAAACAAGAACCAACATGGTTTTCTTTTTAATTTGATATAAAAGTTATCCAAAAGGCAAAAGGATCAGGACTATTGTTTTGTTTTGGTTTTGTGAAGGGATTAACTATTATTTTTCTTCTCACTCACAATGTGGTATGCGTGTTTCAGAGAGACAGGAACAGAAAAACAGCAAGCATGCAAGCAAGCAGAAACATATTCTGAAATATACTCTGGACAGTTGGGCTCCAAACCTGTTTTATAAAAAGGGTGATAATAATTCAAAGGCTACTCCAAGGCACAGCTAAATTTTGTGTAGGGAAAGCTAGGATGAAGTCTGAGTTAACTCAGTTATTTAGGCAGCAGAGCTGTGAATTTTGGCATTTTCATACCAGAGTGTTAGCTTTTATGTACAAGAGTTTATTTTATATGTGGTAACTGTCACTTTAGCTCAGTTAAACATTTTATTTTCACTCTTGTCTTTGCAAATTGTGTGCCTGGCATTTACTTACTTTTCTTTTTGTCTGTGGCAGCACAAATGGAAAAGCATTAAATAAATGTGGTGGGAATGCATTTTTCTCTTTTCTCTCCACGTTCACAATTTAGAACCTTGAAGGAAAGAACAGTTCCAGTGGGGCTTTGATGCGGTGTTTCTGCTGAGAGAATAGGGTAGCGATGGTCCTGGCACTACCTTTCTCCTCCCCACGCCCTTCCCTTTTTACTTTTGATCTTCTCAGAATCCTTTATTTGTCTCCATTCATTGCCCAAGTTTTTTTATTCTTCCTTTTCTCTCATACCTTCTCCCCAGCTCCAAAGGCCTTTGTTTTGTTGATTTAACAGCTTCTTCAGAGTTTAAAAAGCACCAACAACACACTGTCTCCTGAAACTTAGGAGTTCTTCTGCTGCTGCCTTCTCTTTCTCCCATTCTCCCCATCAAACACCCCACCAGTCTCAAACCGCTGCTCCTCTTTCTCCACACTCTCTGCCTTGTGAATCCCATGTCTCCCCTAGCTTGTCATGATGCAATCAAAGGTTCCTTTTGCTTTGGAACCGTGTATTAGACTTGTGGTTCTGGGGAAAACACGTCCGCTTTTGGAGCCTGTTTCCTTGTTTGTCCCTCTTCCTCATTCCCCAGTCAACAAAGACACCTGCAGATGTTGTACTCAGTACCAGAAATGAAAACTGGGTTGTGCAAGGTAGACTTCAGTCCTGCCTGCTGCTGTAAAATGGAGCAGAGAATATTCATCTTGCAAGGGATGTTGTCAAAATGAGTGGGATGCTGGTGCGTTGACGAGCATGTGAGTAGGTGCTCAGAACTGTCAGCTCTGGTTATTACAGTAGGACAAACAGGGAAGGTCGTGACCCCTCTCTGGAAGTCCTTTTTTTCTGAGGACCTTTCACTAGTGTTACTGGCTCTTACCTGAAACCCATTCTTTTCTGATTTATACAGATTTTTTTTCTTTTCTAATCAAACCTTCTTACCCATTTTTCCTTTTCCATAAAAGCGTAACTATTTCTTTTGTCATCAGTGTTTGAAAGCTGGCTAGGGAAAGGGTCTCTGGTTTCTCTTTTTCTCCTTTCTTTCATGTCTTAAATCTAGTACACAGTCCTGAGATTCTTCCTTCGCAGAGCTCTTTAATCCTTCCCGTCTTTGTTGAATAGGCGATCATCTCTGTTCTAGGCTAAATCAAGGCTGGAGCCTGGCATCTTGTTCTTCTAAGACCCTTTCAATGTGTATGTCTTGACAGGAGGAAACAGTGGCCTCCCTCAGCCAGCATCGGGAGGTATCCCGCTACGTGTGTGTTTGAAATCATAGGATCTTTCTGGAATAACCAATGACTGAGAATGTTTTGTCTTTAACAAACTGAGCCAGTTGTTTTATTGCAACTGTGCTGATGGTTTGTCTGTTGTTGTTTTTACTGACACTTAACTTCAAGGCACTCGGTATTTATGGTTTACTCAGTAGGAGCTTCCAGAACAGGTGCAAGTATATATGTATATGTATATGTATATGTATATGTATATGTATATGTATATATGTATGTATATATGTGTGTGTATATATATATGTATATGTAATATACCCTTTTCGCTTTTGCGTATGATCCATTATTATCTACATCTCAACATACATACTTGATTAGAAATGAGCTTGTGACATTTGGTCTTTGGAACTGAATTTTCTATTAGTTATAATTTTAAAAAATATGCTATGTCTACTAGCTCATTTCTTTTTGTCAACAAAATCAAGGTAAGCATGTTCTAGTAAATAGAATGCAATGGGGAAAAGATGAAGAACTGATCTCTTTATAGTTTAGGTTGGTGCCAACTATAAATTCTTATTTTTTATGTAGGCTTGGTTTATCGACTTAGTCCACAAGTACCCATTGAGCTCTGATCGTGCAGGAACTGTGCTGGGTGCTCGGGCTAAATGGCGAGCGTGTCCTGCACCGGTGTCAGCAAGCTGCAGGCTCTCTGTGGCCTGTTCCTATGTGTTTCTCAAGCCAAGATTTTTTAAATGGCCATAGAAACAAAGAAGAATGTGACAGGCCTATGTGACCCAGAAAGATTAAAAAAATTACTGTCTGGTCAAAAAAGGGGAAAGGGATTAAGAGGTATAAATTTTGAGTGATAAATAAATCACAGAACTGTAATGTATAGTACAGGGAATGCTGTCAATATTATCATGATAACTTTGAACAGTGGCAGAGAGGGTTATCGGAGTTATTGTGGTGATGACTTATTGTAAGGTGTATAACTGTTCGGTCTTATGTTGTACCCCTGAAACTAATAGTATATGTCAATGATACTTTAATAAAAATGTAATTAGTTAAAATATTTACTATCTGGTTATATACAGAAAAAAATTTATCTGCTCTGGCCCTATAGAATCTCCACCTTCCAGAAGCTTATATTTTGGTAGGAAAAGACAAGTCATAAACAAGGGAGCATATAAACAAGAGGATTAAATTTCAGGTTTTGATAACTGATAGGAAGACTATAAGTAGGATATGAGAATGACCACAATGGTAGGGCGGGGGCTAGGCGTTGAGGGGGCGTTCTTTGCAAAGGTGACATTGAAATTAGACATGAACGATGAGAATGAACAGTCCTGTGAAGAGCTGGGCTTACTGACCCCTCGCTTCCTAGTTCACCTCCATGTGCCTGCTTGTCCACAGAGCTCAGCTAGATGGTGGTCCTTAGGAAGCTTATAGAATCCCCTCTTAGGTTTTACTCACCATAGCACTGATCACATTCTAATTGTCTATTTGCTGTCCCTCTCAGCCCTCGCCCCAACCCCCACTAGACTTGAAATATCTTAAAGGCAACGACATATGTCTTGATAATCGCATAGCCTAGCATTTAGTTCATGAACTAGATTTAACAGTTAAGTAAATCTATAATCTCAAAATTAGGTTCCATCAAGCAGGTTTTGAAAGTCAGAAGATTCCTCTAGCAAAACAGGTTAAGTTTAAATTCTATCATTTATCTTTTTTTATATACAACCTTCCTACCCCATCCTCCCTATTCCTAGCAATTCCCCCCTTTCATTTCTAAAACAATTCTTGCCCTTCTCCAAAACTTGCCCATCTCCCCATCTTATTAGAAGATACCATCATTCATCTAGTTCACAGGTGGCAAACACAAGGCCCAAGGGCCGAATCCTGCCCGCCACCTTGTTTCTACCCGGTTGCAGCGCTGAGCTTCTTGCCCCTAGTTAAGGAGTAGTTACATTTGTATAGTCCTAAATATATCCGGCCCTTTGAAGGCAACCACGAGGCCGAGGTGGCCCCCGGTGAAAATGAGTTTGACACCCGTGATCTAATTGATTAAGGCACCATCTAGGGATTATTCTTGATCCCTGATTTCTGCTCATGCTCTCACCCCTGCCCATCATATCCAGTCCTTCAGCACTTCCACCTCCCAAACCAGTCCTGTTCTCACAGTCTGTACTACCATCCCCAGCCCAGCCAGCTCTGTCCTCACCTACACCAGTGCAACCATGCCCTGCCTGGTCACTGTGCTCCCACCCTTACCTTCATAGGTCCGTTTGTCGTGCAGAAGCCAAGCAGAACTTTTTTTTTTTCTTCTTTTTTCTTTTTTTGGTTCGCAGGCCAGCACTCAGTCCACTGAGCTACACCAGCCAGGGCCAAACAGAGCTTTTCAGACTCAAAATAAGATCATGCCAGCCCCTCTACTTAAACACTCCAGTGGCTGCCCATCCAACTTAGAATAAAAATTGAACTCAAAAGCCTGAACTCACAGCCCTGCGTGAACTGGCACCTGTCCCTTCAGACTCGCCTCTTCCTTTCACTCAGTTTCCAGCTGTACTGGTACCCTCCTCCTTTTCCTTCTTAGGACCTCTATTCCCTGTTGCCTGTTGAATTATGAGGTGGAAGTCAGTGTTAATCTCATCAGCTTTGTGAGTATGGAAGCTAATATAGTGGCTAGTTAGCACAACCACAGTGAAATCCCTACCCCAGAGAATCCCCATTCCTGATTTTTATTATCATGTTTGTGGTACGAAAAGTTGATGGTAACAGGCAACTGACTGAATGATAACCTTTGGTATAGGCCTTGGGGAAAGTACTTAACAACCTGATTGCCTTCTAATGGTATTAACTGTTCTTCTCCCCCCGCCTTCTTTTTCCATGCAGAATACGAGTTGGAAGTAAAGAGGGTGCAAGACATTCTTTCTGGAATAGAGAAACCACAGGTATGTCTTCTGGATGTCTCAGCATAAATGACACTTTCTTAAGTATTTCAAGTGTGCTTTTCTTGCACCACATAGTAGGTAAGTAAAAGGGCCCCTTCCCATTGCAGATTATTCATAAGCTATGAAATAGTGCTGCTATTAATGGAGCATGAAAATACAGAACAGAGGTCTTCTGTTTAGTTGTAATCCACTGAAATGTCCTCTGTATTTAGATATTATGAATGCAGTTAGGTACTCTTCATAACCTCCAAGGGTACAGCGCCGCCCTCCCTCCCCACCCCTGATCCCTAAGGTCTACAGAACAGTTTTCTTTCAGTAATTTTTCTTTTACCTATGTAAATGTAGTAATAAGTTTTGAAAATCTCAGTAATTCTAAGTATTTTTCCAGGTAAATTTCAAAAAGATACTTAAATATTAGTTGAGAAAAACAAGTCCAAAACATTGAGTGTTAACGGCAAGGGAAAAAAATTGGTGGGAGCTGTGACATTAGGAGGTTTTAAGCTTGATTTTGCCAGGTGCTCTGAAATTGAAGGGGAAAATTCAAAATGTTGATTCAGCCTTTCATCTGAGATTAGAGAGCCAAGTTCTTGGGAGTGTTTTTTTCCCCCAAATGGGAAAACCTTGATTCTTTCTGTGTTTGAAATACTGAGGCTTTTTAATGGAAGAGTCCAAACATGCCTCAGGGTACGGTACATAGCTGAGTTTGATTAAACCTAAAAGCTTGAGGTGTGTTGGAGGAGGGGCACAATGTGGTACTTGAAGAGGAGTGGGGAGTCAACACTTACTCTGCTAAGGAGCAGGTTGCCATTTAGAGTTTTTGAGCAAAGAAGTTATGTAACCAGGACTGTACTATCAGGACATTCAGACAGTTGGCTGATGCATTGGAGGGAGAAGAGGATGGACCCAGGGGGACGTGTCAGGAGTCTGTTACTGTAGTGCTGGTGAGAGGCCGTGGCTGTCAGAATTAGGTTGGGGCATCAGCTGTGGCAAGGGGAGTGTGTATACCAGAGCCATTCTAGGTAGAAATCAATAAGGTGTCATGATAACCGGGCTTTTGGGCTTAGATGCCTCCTTTTGGAAGTTACTTCCTCTGTCGTGCTCCCTGATTGCTGTGTCGGCCCATCGGGTGGGACACTCCACACAGTACTGTGCTCTGCGTGTATTTAATACATCATACTCCACTTACTTGTTTCTGTATCTTTCTGTGTAATCTGCGAGTTCTCTAGTGTAGGTTCCTATCTGTGTCCCTTTCATATCTTTGGTGCCATTCTTAGCCACGTGAAGCTTGTTTTACCAGCAGAACATCCGGAAGGATAAACAGTGGGCAGTTGCAAGTGTCCGGTAGGTCAGCACAGTGGGGAGAGGGGAGCAAGATACCGATGGGGAGATCACATGCACGGAAATGATCCAGTCATAGGAGTGAGTGATAGCTCTGGGAGTGGGCGGGGGCTGCAGTACAGAGAGAGACTGGAAAGGCTTGAGGGCAGAATCATAGGAAGAGTTTACATGTACAGTTCAGCAGAAAGAAAAAAACTCCATCAGGAAAACAGAAGTCATAATCAGAGAGAGAAGGCAGAGCAGCAGGTCAGTTGATTGTCCCAGGTGTATTCACACAACTTCACAGCCTTGTCTCTGTCATGGGTTCACACACACACAGTGTTTTCTTGAGGTATTCCTAGCCATTTGTCTACTGCATAAGGGACAGAGTCCATGCTTTCTGAGGATCACATGGTTCTAGCAAGATGAAAGCAATATTGAAGCGCATCAGTCTTTTCCTTGATTCAGTCTACAGGATTAAGTAGATCTATAAACTCAAAATTAGGTTCCATCAAGCAGGTGTTGAAAGTCAGAAGGTTCCTCCACTAGGCTAAACTCAAGGTGTCCGCAGGATTACATTCCTTACTGTAGACTCTGGGGGTAAGCCAGATTCCTTGCCTTTGCCACCTTCTAGAAACCGTCTGCGTTCTTTGGCTCGTGGCCTCTTTCATTCTCATGTCTCCTCCGACTCTGACTCTCCTGCCTCCGTCTTTCACTTACAAAGTCGGGCCCCGTAAGATAACCCAGTTTAGTCTCTGCTTCAGAGGATCCTTAATTTAATGGCATCTCCAAACTCCCATTTACCTTGCAGGGGAATAAGTTCACACGTTCCAGGGATTACAGCGTGGACATCTTTGGGTGGGTGGGGGTGGGGGGCGGGAATCATACTTCTGCCCATTCCATCCCCTGGGCCCCATATGCACCTCAGTCTGGTGACAGTCCATTCCTTTGCCCAGACCAGTTAGTTATTTACACAGTTTTTCTCCCTTCCTCTCCCTCCCTCTCTTTACCTTTCTCTGTCCGAAGTTCTTATTTATGTTTTGTTTTGTTTTTTTACTTTCACCTGAGAACATGCTCATTGATTTTAAGAGACAGAGGAAAGGATGGGGAGAGAAACAGATGTGAGAGAGAAATGTTGATCGGTTACCTCTCGCACCCCAACCAGAGAATGAACCCACATCCTAGGCAGGTGCCACAACCTGGAATCGAACCTGTATCCTTTTGGTCTACTGGGTGACACTCCAACAAACTGAGCCACACTGGCCAGGGCATGATTGTGTCTTATCTTTGTGCTCCTCACGCCTAGCACTGTCCTTGGTACATTGTGAACCCTTAACAAATACTTGTGGAGTGGTTGCACTTGGGCTCTGGCAGGTGCGAGAGATGTCCGAGGGCTGGCCGGCATTAGGTGAGGCTCAGCCAGCCTGGTGGAATGTGGGGACAGCCGGCGTCAGAGCGCGAGGCAGCAGCAGGAAGGCGAGGGCCCATGCTTTACAATCTGGTTCTCTGGGTTGGGGTCCAGCATGGTCATTAACTGTCTCTGTGACCTGGAGTAAGTTGTATAACCTTCCTGAGTCTAGGTTTGCTCATCTTTGAAAGGCAGGATAATAAATACCACATGGGACAGAGAAGCAAATTATATATTATTTACAGAGTACTTGGAATGGAGTATGGAATATCTCTTTATAGTTTATAACGTATCATTAGGCAAAAATGAAAGTCCCTGTTACACTCGGAAATGCGAAGGAGGGGTGTCTGGCTACCTTGCAGAGAAAGAAGGGAGCTGCAGAAAGTTTGGCCCACAATTGTATTAAGCATTGTTGTTGTTCATTTTTTTCCTTTCAGCCACATCTGAAAATACCCCTAAATAAAAGGCGTATATTTTTCTTTGAGATCTTGCAGATGAATTGTTTAATTTGTCAAAACAGTATTGAGGACTTGTGGATTCCAGTCATCCTTCTAGAATTTTGGGGATCTTGAATTAAGCAAGTTACTTACTTTTAGAAACCCAGATACTGTAAAGATCCAAATATTTAGTCATTGAGTAAAAGAGGATACAAATATAATGGGTATTTGTCCTGAGACTAACAGTTAGGTGCCTTGGGGACTGTACTCACAGCCACTGCTGTACTAGAGAAATAAGCTTAATACTATTCTCAGTGGTGTAGGAATTAGCCTGTATTAGTACCAGCCACCTCCAGCCTGGTGTGGTATAATCTGCTTGGCTGCTGGTGCTGCATGAAGTTCTCCATGTACTGCCAGGCTGTTCACTTTTAGGATGTAAATAAATGTCACCTGAAATTGTGTTTTCTGCATTGTTTCCATCTGCTAACATTTACCTAATAGAAAAAATTGATTCGTTGGCTCCAGAAGTGAGGAAACAACTAAGAAGAACAACTGTCCTTCCAAGAAGCGATTCCTTGAAAGATAAACAGCAGTATGTCTGGAAACAGATTTTAGGTTTTTAGCATTTAGGGATTTACAGAAACATATGATTGTGAAAACCCTATATTTGAATATCCTTCATTCTTTTGAATGATGATCTCTGTGACCTTTACCTTTTTAATTTTCCTTTGTGTTATTATTTTTCACGATGGTGCTTTTGAAGTGAAGCCAGTATTTTTATGGTATTTATGGTCATATTTCCTTAACATACTTACTAATTGGATCAGCAGACCACCCACAGAGTTAAATCCAAAGACCAGACCAAATTTAGAAGCTAGTAACTAACGTACATAGAAATATTTTTAGACATGACAGTAATAAATTTATTAACTTCATGAGAGTAAATGGTGTTTTTGATCCAAATAATAACATTTGCATCTCATATTGCCTGGGATGAACAGGAGAGGAAGGGAGCTAAGGATTATATATCGAATAGCTACAAAATAATGCAGTCCTGTCGTTCTGAATGTGTGCATATAGATGCTTTTAACTAACAACTGTTCTCAAGTGGGAATCTCCATTTAATAAATACACAGACAAGAATGATTTCGAACCGGTATGTAATCATTTAGAAGTAGATGGTGGTTCTGGAGTCCTTCAAGATACTTTAAAGTAGTGTAATTTAAATAATTTCTGTGCAGACTTAACACTAGTGACCCACACAGCAGACCGTTATATCACTAGGGCCGAGAAAATGTCAAATTGGGTCTTGTCCAGTAATTCTGTAATTAGAAATCACCACTTTAATCACCATTACAAAGGAGATCAACTTCTGTTTATGGCAGAATAATTAAACATCAGAAAGCCATTTAGTTTCGTGGCCTTGGAGCCTCTATTTTTGGGTCACAGCCATGGCAGTCACTGGGATGATCAGATTAGCCGTGCCCCAGTTCAGCTCGGTGGCTACTGCTGGTGAGAAAGTGCCACCCCCGAGAGGGAAGCTTGTGTGAGCATGCAGTTGCTCGGAAAGAGGCCTGAGCCCAGTCGGATTTGCTAGAGTTCTGAATCTCTTGTTAAGGTTATCACCGCCCTGCACACTTGGAGGAAATGCGCATCTACTGCTGAGGATTCCCTTTTACGTGGCATTCTCTTGAAAGGCACCATGTAATTTGCTGGCATCAGCCTTGAAATGGGAGTGAGCTCCAAGTTCTAACAGAGACAAAGCCTTCTTTCTCTCCGCTTCCACTGCCTAAAGAAAGGAAACCTGAGGCCCAGGAATCAGTGAAAAGGAGGCAGCGACTGCGCACAGGAGGGGTTTGGCCCCGTAGCCGTGGCGGTAATCTAGGTGGCAGGCTGGTTGCTTAGCTCGAGGAAAAAATTCCCAGAAGCCGCTGTCCTTTGAAAGCAATGCCGAGTTCTCAGAGTGCATTTCTGATAGGCTGTCTGTCAGAAGACTGTGTTTGCCTGGAGCTCCACGTTCTCCATGTTCTCTGTGTTGCACAGGTGTCAGCTCGCCTATTTAAGGTAAATCTAGGGAGAAGGTGGACGTTATTTTAGTTGATGCTCCAAGTGCTGTGCATCACTGTTAGGTTAAGTAATAATTTAACCACATCCAAAAGGAAAATAGTAAATTCTTAGTAGCTGATGGAAAAGATAGGCTAAAAGGTTGTGAACTGATGAATCCTTATTCGGCATCTAAAGTGCTAGCTTTTGACTGAACTGTTTTGAGATATGATGTTATTTCACACCACCAGTCATGGAATCAGAGTTACTACCCACTGTGCTTTTGGAATTATGCAGAGCAGCCATTTATTACCTCAGTGGAAGGTTTCCCAGTACCTAATCAGCCACCTTTTAAATTATAAACTGAACTTTTCATAGCAAAATATCTCTTTTTAAGTTAAAAATCAAATATAGTACTTAGTAGCTCAAGATTACTCATTGGTGGTTTGTGAAAGAATTTAACAAATACTCGTATGTATGGTGGAAATGCTGTCTTAGAATGGAGTCAGGGGAACAATGCACAAATGACCAAGCAAAGCCCAGATCAGTGCGAAAAGTGCCAAATACAGGTAGCAGCCAAATGCAGCCCAAGCAGAAAGAAAATAGTGATTGATTCTGAGCAGAACGCCAGGCAGGACAACGCAGCAACCTTTCCTGAATCAGTCACAAGCTGCCGTGGGTCCCTGCACTCCATGTATTTGCTACAAGGCCCCCCGCATATCTGTTTCTCTCCACCAGGTTGGCACTTCTTGAGGTAGAGCTCATATCTTAATCATGTGTGTTCCCACAGCCCCTCACAGGGTGAGGGATGAGGATTAAAAGAATAAACAAAAGCAGTATTTGAACTGGGTCTAAAAGAAGTTTGCTAAAGCCAAGAAAGCAAGAAAGTCAAAAGCTAAGTCCCAGGGTTTTACAAAGAGACGGCATCCTGAAGGCACGTCACAACCGTGTGGCAGAGGAGGGGTGCAGCGGGAGGTGTGTTGCTTGTCTAGAGCCATAGCAAGAAGGCCTGGGTCTGCCTTGGCCAGGTGGTTCAGTTGGTTGGAGCATCGTCCCGTACACCTGAAGGTCATGGGTTTGCTCCATGGCCAGGGCACGTACCTAGGTTGTGGGTTCCATCCCCAGTCAGGGAGGGAGGCAACTGATTGATGTTTCTCTCTCTTCCTCTCTTTCTCTCTCCTTTTCTCCCTCTCCCCTTTTCTCTCTCTCCCCCTTCCTTTCTCTCAAAAATCAATAAACGTATCCTTGGGTGAGGATATTTTTTTAAAAGGAAGGCTTGATTGATTTACTAAGAAACATTTGCTAAGCAACGGCTACTCACAATTGAATAGGACTTGGGCCCTGTCTTTAGGGTATCCCACAGTGCAGTGGGGAAGGTAGAAATTTACCGTCAGCGTGGCCAGCAGTAGTAGAGATGTATCAACCAGGTTCTGTGGACAAGAGGAATGGGGATGGGTGAGACACTTCAGGAAAGGCTACCTGGGGATAGTGAGGCCAGGCTGGCTCTTAAAGCGTGAGTAGAAGTTTGATTAGATAATTGGTTAATTATATCATGACCATATCTGTGCAGACCAGAAATACTATGGAACAGTCTGCTAAAAATGGAATGAGTAACAGACGGAAAAGGGAGACTCAGTTTTTATATTTACTCTTCATACCTTTAACTAATTCTATATTACATCCTAACGCTCTTTATATAGATCAGACAGTGACAGACATGGAAGACTGAGCAGTTTACGTATCTCCATCCACAGCCTAATACTCTACGGCTATAAAGTATGAACATGAAGCTTTGGAGTCTATATTAACTCTTAGTTGGTTTTTAATGTTATCCAGAGAGCAACAAAATAACCTCTGTAAAATTAGCATGTTAAAATTCTGTTCATAGAGGTATTTTATAGAATTAGACCATGCATTAGGTTGGGTTTCTCCAGAAACATTGAGAGTAAATAGCGTTTATGGGGAGGTGTCCCAAGCGAGGACTTGGGATGGAAGGGAAAGAAGCCAGTGCAGGCTCTGGAAGTGAGCGGGTCACAGTCACAGCCGTGGGTAGCTGGCGGGGAGTCCGCTGAAGATGGCTGGCAGATGGTACCAAACATGCCTCAGGGAAGTCCTTAGGAAGGGAAGGAAGTGGGGTACTTCGAGCCTCAGACTGCTGTGTTCAAATGACGTTTCAGGTGGAAGTTAAACCAAAAAGGTGAAAGCAGAGCCTGGAGAGGTGAACTGTCCACCTCCACACACGTTTGTACCCTGTCGTCCTGGGCCTTGGTGTCCAGGGAGCCCACAGGGCTTAAAAGGAGCTTCGTTTGTAAGGTACAGTGAGTGGGTCCTCAGATAACTTCACTTTGCTCAGTTCAACATCGTTCCTTTATAATGTTGATGAAATGCCACAGAAACTTAACTTCTTGTTTATGTCAATTAGCCTATGGTAAAGTTGGTTTTGTTAGGTTTTGTTATGCGTCATTTCACTTAAAGTTGCAGAACCAATTGACAGTGTTCAGTGATCACTTGCTTCCTTAGCTTTGCAGGATAATGCTGCACCACCCAAGGCTTTGGAGGCCCCTGGAAGGTACCTTTGGGTATGGCTTGTTCCACATAATGTGATAGGAATCTTGATCATTGAAACCTTACATTCGGATTGTCGCCTTTAACAAATTACCGAGCAGGACAGATTATTTTACTTTCTGGAGCACAGGGTCGGAATTACAAAGGGCTGGGTGAAGGTGTGTGTTCTGAGGACAGAGGCTGCAGGCTCTGTGCTGCGGACTGAGGACTTGACAGGAGAGCACAGCACCGTGCAGGGTGCTTGTGTGTGCTGTCATGAACATGGAGGTGTCACCTGGAATTACATCCGAGTGGTCTCATGCCACCTCTGCTAATCCCAAAAATGTCATTGGAAGAAGTAGAGTTTGATTTATGTGAAATGGATTTGAGTAGTTGTGTTTATGTTTTTCTTCCTCAGGTTTCTAACATTCAGGCAAGAACAGTTGTGTTGTCCTGGGCTCCCCCTGTTGGACTTTCGTGCGGACCCCACAGCGGCCTTCCCTTCCCCTACAGTTACGAGGTCGCCTTATCTGACAAGGGACGCGATGGGAAATACAAGATAATTTACAGGTGGTGTATATTATTCTCATGTATTTCTCTGCAGTGTAATAGTGAAACTGGAGTTGTTAAGGAAGAGAAAAAAACAAAAGAAAATTGGAAGGCTTTGCAAATTTTCCTTCAGATTGTTCATTTAAGAATTAGCGATAATTACAAAACAAACAAACAAGCAAAATATAACCAAAGACACTGAAATTGAGAACAGGCTGACAGTGACCAGAGGGGAGAGGGGAGGGAATTTCAAGGGACGGTGGTAGGGTTAGAAGGAACTAGTATAGAGGACACATGGACAACAACAAGGGAGGGGTGGACCAGGATGGGGGTAAAGGGCAGAAAACTATATTTGAACAACAATTAAAAAAAATTAGTGACTATTAGAATGTCGAGAGTTAATTTTGTCTAGAGTAATTAATCAGAAATGGCTATTATAAAGCTATTTGGTGTTGGTGAAATACATCATTTCATTTTATTAGCCTGTCAGTATAGAATTAATGAAAATTTTCTATTAATATCTACCAGGAGAAAAACCATGACCATGACTTTTAGTTTTTACCTACAGTATACACTCATATGATTACCCCTTTTAGAATCAGGCCTATAATTAGTTTTTTTGTTTGTTTGTTTGTTTTTAAATTCACAATACATTTCATGGTTATATGAAAAAAGAATTTCACGGTAATTTTTATCTTCCTTAACATTTTCTAGCCTGTAGTAAAAATTACTTTAAAGTGTTTCATGGCAGGGCTTTCTTTAAATGCCCAGACGTTTAGCACACAGAATAAGGGATTATCTTCTGCTTCATGGACTCCCAGTTATTAGCCATCCAGATGATTTATAGCTGTGTTCTAAAGGTGATAAAGTTTTTTAGGGTCAAGTCTGCTCAACCTTGTGATTGTAGGGACTGGGCACACTTGCAGGACAGGAAATCAGAGTTGGTCTTGTTTTGACCATGTGTTTTTTTACTATAAGATGCACCCCCCCTCCACTCCACCCCTGCCAATTTGGGAGGAATAATAATGCTGCTGTTGAGTTTTGTTTACATTTACATTGGTGAAATATTATGTTATTTATGTTATTAAATATTTTGCCACATTTTTTTGCTTCAAATTTTTTTCCTATTTTCCTCTGAAACCTAGATGCGTCTTATGGTCCAAAAATATATTACTTGTCTGAGCTAAGCCCTCTCCCCCTCAACCCCTGTGAGTGGCCCCAAGAATGACTAGAGCCCAGGGTAACATGGCCACACAGAAAACCGCTTGCTGGTTTTCTCTCCCGTTCTGCTGCTGCATCAGTGCTGCGGGCTCTGTATCTCCCCGGCCCTGTTGCTAACTCTTAACCTGCTCCAAAGGCATGTCTTCATCGGGACAAAGAACAGGGGAGATAGGGGAGGAAGTCCCGTAGCCGGTCAACTCCTCTGGCTGCCCATAGTGCTCTGTTGTCTCTTCTTTGGACTTCTACAGGAATTTCCTCAGGGTCTTCCAGCATCCTCTGTTGCTCTCCTACAATCCAGCTTCCATCCTGCAGAAATAGAAGTCAGACAGCATCCTCGCCCTGTGGACAAAACTGCAGTGATTCCCCACTGTATTTAAAATTAAATCCTGACTCCTTCCTCTGGCTCACAACCATTTGGTTCTGTTTTAAAAAGTCAGAATTGGTGGAGACCTTAAAGAAATACAGAGCAGCATTTCCTGCAGCCTCGCTGAGAAATGGATAGATTCTTTTAATGCCAGAAAGTCACTGGTGGCAGGACCGAGTCTCAAGTGCCCAGAAAGACAAGGCAGATAATATAAGTGAGAAAAGCCAAGGTCGGGAATTAGGTGGACAGGAGAGCTCCTATCCCCACCTAAAATAGGTCGTGGCCAGAAGGAAATGCAGGCCAACCATCACTGATTCCTTGGGTTGTTTTTTTATTTGTTTGTTTGTTTTCCAAGAAATACTGAAAATCTGAGTTGTTATGTAAACTTTCCTGATGTTAAACTAATTCGGTAAATTTAAAAAAAAAAAAAAAAAAAACACTTCAGAAACACCATGCAGGCCAACCAACGGAGCTGCAGGCAAAGTGTGGAGGTGGGCCCCAGTTCACAACATCAACAATTATTTTTATTTGAAATAATTTTAAATTTATAAACCTTGGAAAAAGTAAATATATCAAGAAATATGTGTATACTCCTTACCCAGACTCACCTGTTATTAAATAGTCACAGCGCAGTTGTCAGCTGCACAAACCGACGCTGATGCAGTACTTGCATCAACTGATCATCCATGCTCTAACCTGGTCCGTCGATCTGAACGATGTCTGTTACAGCCTTTTTCGCCAGCTCCAGGACACAGTCCTGTCTAGGGTCAGACATCGCATGTAGTCGCCATGTCTCTTGAGCCTCCTTTAATTTGGAATACTTCTACAATATTTCTTTGTTTCATTACGAACATTTTTACAGAATGCAGTCATGACCTTCCACATCCTCCTCACCTTTAAAAATATTTTAATGGAACATTCCTTATTTTATGTTGTTTCCTCATGATTAAGTTGAGGTTCCATTGCAACTTCTGATGATATTAATGGTTTTATTTTATATTAGAGTTATTTATTGGTATTGATATGTGAGGGAAGCAGATCGAGATTGCTTTAGGAGGGTTGAGGGGTGGAGGTAGCTGCGATTCCTGCCGAGGTGAGTCTGGGAGCTACCCTCAGTTGACGGCTAGCACAGTTATTAACGTTTACATTTATCTTGTCTATCTATTAATTTGCTTATTTGTTTACTTATTTTTATACTTTGAAGAAGTGGTAAGACCTTTTGGAGCTATTAGTAAGTTTAACTTACCATGTTTTGGAGGCCATAATTAAAAGGCATCTAGTTTTCTAGTTCAGAAAGATAGTAATACCAAATTGGAAAGTTTATTTCTGGTTTATGGCAGAATCAGGCATAACAGTTCTTGCATCATTGTTGGTACATGTCAGAGAGACCCAGATCCAAAACCTGTTTTACTTTTGAAACTAACATCATTGACTAATGAATGATTTTTCTTTGCAGTGGAGAAGAATTAGAATATAACCTGAAAGATCTTAGACCAGCAACTGATTATCATGTGAGGTGAGTTAGAATATTAGAGCTGAACTATATTGAATTCAGATTGCTAAAATCAATTATGTATGTGCCCCCTTTGAAAAGTTTGTAGTTGCCTTGACTGGTGAGGCTTAGAGTGTTGGGTATGGTCCTGCAAATCAAAAGGTCACAGGTTCAATCCCTGGTCACGGCATGTGCCTGGGGGTGGGCCAGGTCCCCAGTTGGGAGTGTGCGAGAGCCAACCAGTCAATGTCTCTTTCACATGTTGAAGTTTCTCTCCCTCTCTTTCCCCCTCCCTTATCCTCTTTCTAAAAATAAATAAATAACTTCTTAATAAAATTCATGGTTAATGGCATTTGCCTAACTTTAAGTTGTAATACTTTGGCTCTTTCTCTATCCATTCATTCTCCAGTGCACTTCTATTCCGCACTTGGGCATAGTGGTTGGGAGTACACAGAAGTGCTTTTGCCAACCAAAAGTAGGTGATGCATTAAACAAAATTGGAAAAAAATATTTTTAAAGTAACTTTTATTTTCTATAGTCTTCTATAATCTATTGGACTGTGTGGTTTAATATATATTTTCTTTCTGTAAAATAAATAGGTGTATCAGTGTTTGTTATAGACCATAAATATAAACCATGTGCCCAACCTATGTGACAAAAGCCCTTCCCAGGTGCAAGAATATCTTCAGATCTTTCAATTTGAAACAAGAAAAGTAAAGCAGATATCAAATTATCTTTAACAAGAATTAACCCGATGTAGCAGAGCAGTGAACCTATATGGTCTGATATGTAGCCTAACATCTCACTGGGGTTTTTCTGAGATCTCTACTGAGACTACTCTGGAAGGCAGGGCTGGCTCATCTTAGTGGAAAATCAAGCCAACCACAGATCTGTGAAGTGGAAGGTATTACCTGGATATTTACAGAGCTAATCTGATTATTTAAAGTAGATAGATCCATACATCCATTTGCAAATACGCAGATTTCTGAATATGATCCATAACATTTAAAATATGTTAATTTTAATTAAATTTTATTTTACTTAATTTTTAAGTTGACCAGAAATTATAATTTGATCCTATAGGATGCACAACATTTTTTCTCTTTTCTTCAGTTAAATACCTGTATATTAAAGATTATGTGATAAAATTGCAAGCATTAAGTATACATCTTCTATTATACTTCCCAAAGGTTAATTCACACCACATGTTCCTTTGTGATGGGGTGGAGACAGGGTCACCTTATAGGAAGAACATACTAATTATCAGGAGGCTAGAGTTCTAGTCTGGTTTTGCCATGAAATACCTGTTTTAACTTTGGTTCATCACAGAATCCTTATGTCACAATTTTCCCAGTGAGAAAGGTATGGAAGTAGAGCTATACTCAGGTTATAATATCTTATTAGGTGCACGAGTATTTAAAACTAAATTTAAAGCAATGCATAAAAGAGCAAGGTGTTTTATATTCAGCCATAAAGTGTACATCTGCTTAGCCGTTGTGATGTTTACGTGGATTCTTTTGCAACCATCGCTTTCTGTTTAAATCAAAACTTTTGGGTTTTGAGTCAGTTAGCTTTAGCCCAAACACATTGAACTTTTCATGTAGCCTGTACAAACAAAAAGATTTGTATAACTTGTAAAGCTGGGATGATAATAGAAATAGTTTAATCATTCTGTCAAATAGTCTGTTTAACAATGAACCAGAAAATGTAACACTATATAGAGAGTCATGTAAATGTTCCCCATTAGTCATTGTTAACATATGTTTCCTTTTTTCTCCATCTTTTAACAGTTTATTGTTATTGCTTTACTAAAGATTTACTTTATTAATTTCCTGCTCATTCATGAGCTGACAGTATCTTTTTAAACAAATTTAAATGTCATAAAGCATTGGCCTTTTATTTACCATCCTGTCTGTTGTTTCCTTCATTTTTTTAACCACTTTTACTAAAGCTAAATCTTGGACAATTAATTGCTCATCTTTTTTTTTTTTAACTGCCATGGCTTTCGAATACCTTGAACTTCTGGGCAGATAAAAGGAGTAATTCATGAATTCCCCCACAAGGGAATAGAAGTATGAGGCAGTTATCATCTAGAGGCCTTGGATCCACATTCTCTTCTGACACATTTGGGTCCCCTACACTGTGACATGTATGACACATGCGTGATACCATACATGTGCAGCCTGAGGCACCACCAACTATTATTTGGCGTAGTTCTCTGCCTGCCGGAGAGATTGAAAGTTCATAGTTTCTTTTAGTATTTTAAAAAAATTATCTGCTAAGAAAAGTGCCTATAGTCTAAATTGATTCTTTGCCTTGCCTAGTCCACAGTCTATATAGGTTATTCATTCTCTTTCCTTAAACAGTTTTTCACTTTTCAAGGTAGAGAAGAGTCTTAACACTTCCAGCTCTTACTTCGGTTCAGCTTCTTTCTCTGCCTTGAATTGCTCTGGCAAGGCAGCTCGATATCTAGTGGAAAGAGCTTGGAATTTGGGGTTAATGGCTTGGTCACTGAGTAAAGGTGTATGCTTAGACAAGCCATTGACACATCTGTGGCCTTGCTTGCTCATTCACAAAATGAAGACAATAATGGTAGCAGCCTCAAAAAGATGGTGTGAGAGCAAATATATGCAAATCCGTTATAAACCCATCGAGTGTATAAATGTGGTTTTTGTTTGTTTTGTCGTTCCAAGGTCGTTGCAGGTTTCTCACACTCAGAAAAGAAAAATGACTTCATGATGCAGGTTCTCTGAGCCTGTGAATAGTTTGGCCATGTCACTCACTGTTTTACTAGGATAAAGATATACCATACTTGGCACAGACAAAAAGAAGTAAAGTCCCTTTTTTTTTTACGGTTCACTTAAATTAACATTCTCAAAGTTTTGGTTCCAGGAATGTGAACTTTTATCAAATACAGTAGTAGCGTTAAATACAGGTTTAAATTTAATAGTCACCTGTAAGGCCTCCAAAGGCTATGTGGAAATAAATTCCTCACAAAATTTCCATAACAGAAGCTACAAAAGAATTCCATTACTATACAGCCGTAAAATGAGCAGTTATATTCATTGCCATTTTTATTGGTTTATACATTACCAATTTAGCAAGTGTCGCCCTAGCGAACATCTGTGGAGCCAGTGATGAAAATGGACATATTTATTTTAGCAGCGCCAAGCCTCCTCCATTTTCCTTCCAGTTTCTGATATTGTACACTTTGATGAAGGCATGGAGAAGGCTTCGTTCAGATCACTCTGCAGAAAAGTGAAAGGTTTCTTTCTCAAGTCTGCTGAAGTCTCTCACTTGGGGCCTCCGTTCTTACATTTCTTGTTGCTTTTGGTTTTGCTATTCTGATTTTGTCCCCTTCACACTGATTCCTTGGTATCTTTATATAATGCCTTTTCTCATTTTCAGCTTTTTCCTCCTGCATGTTAGTATTGTCAGAGTTTAGCAATCACATATGTAACCCTTTTTACTGAGCAGCCATCTCTCAGCCATGGTGTTCTGTCACTGAACTGTCTGGTGGTTGACACCAGTTTCTAGGCAGTAACAGCTCTTAACTTCTTGCCCTCTCACTGTTACTGCAAACGATTGATTGAGAGATGGGTGCTCATGCCTGGGGCAGCGCTACAAGTCATGTGTCTGTGGCTGTTTAGATTGGCACCTGTCATGCCATTTAGGCCAAATTCCACATGGACAACTGTATCCTGAGACATTTCAGGTTTTAAAGGGTTTTTTTTTCTTCCTCACTTTTTGCTCTGAATTTTTGTGTATCATTGCCTACATAAACTATTCAACTATTATTCTTTTTACTCTCCTGGTGATTGAGCAAATTAATGCTCCTCTATTATGTTGATTTGCAGAATGTTAGGTCTTGGGTGTTGGCTTAGATTTTCATTAAATCATCACTTTTATATTTGTTATCCAGTTCTTAAACACATTGCTCTTTTTGGTTTAATATTGCTTGAATGTTCAAAAGGAATCAATTTGTAATTGTCAAAGTATATGTATTCAGTGCTTTCATATAGGACATTGTATTATGTACTGTATAACACCACCAATACAAAATCTTGTGTGTGAGTGCATAAGAGAAAGTGTGTGTGTGTGTGTGTGTGTGTGTGTGTGTGTGTGTGTGTTGAGAAGGAGGTATGAGAAAAATCCGGTGTATATGTATATATACATGCACATACAAACATTATTTTTATAATACTTACATAGAAGAGTGTAAGTTTCTGTATATAAGCATTTATATATTCACTTATTTATATAAATATTTATGAATATACAACAAAAAGCATATTTCTATTTAATTGGTAGTTTTATACTTAATACTGGTATTGAAATAACCATTTCACCGTGGGAGTCAAGAATTTATATTTTTGTCAATGATGGGATAATCAGGAATTTGAATGATGGAATGGATAGCAATTTCATGATGAAATTTGAAGCAATTTTCCAGTCATTGGCATAAACAATTTGGCAAAGAAGTTTCCCAGAGATGATATCATGTAATAACATTTCCCAGAAAAATTATATGATGACACATTTCCAGAAATATGGTTGACCAGCTCTGTGAAGAGTTATGAAATACATGTTATCGACCAGCAGCTGTGGCTCGTAGTATGTTACAGATGTTCTGGAAGAAGCTAGAAGCAAATTTCTGAAATTCTTGGAGCACCTGTCTCATAAACAGTCAGCATTTAAACTGAAACAAATGTGAAAACCTAACACAAGGCTAATTATATTGTTAGAAAAATGTGTTTTTCTTTGCTGGGATAAATGAAAAAGGAACTGAATTTTTTGCTGACTTATTTAACCTAGGAAACTAATTATGCTTCACAAATCTTCCTGTCACATGCTATTTAAAGAAAACACATCACCATCATGTGCAAACACAGTTGCAACATTCTTGAAAATATAACATCATTTCCAGAGAATTTTCTTTTATATAAAAGTGACTGGTAAAAACCACTAGTTGCTATCTGTACTAAACAGTGTTGAATGACAGATATAATCATGATACTTAAGTATCATGTCAAATTTTAGGTACTGTATGCAGCACATTTATATTGCCATGTGAAATGGATCTTGGTTACTTCATAGAAAGTCATTGATTCCTAATTTAAACACACTAATTTGAACACTACTTTGAATGTAAAGACAAGGAAAATAACTCCATGTTGCCCATAGGACTGGCCACCTTCAACTACCTCAAAAGTTTGCTTCTGCTGTCAGGTTCTTTTATCCCGACTGTCATCCTCCCAACCTGGCTGCTAGGAGCTTCCATCACTCGCGCTTCTCTGGCCTAATAAGTATGGATTTCTGACTCCAAGAATCTCATTAAAAAGAAAGAACAAACTGACTGCGTCCAAATCTCCCCAGATAACCACTGTGGTCAGAGGGTACTTCGCAGGCCCTTTCCCTGCCTCCCTTGTCTCTGCTCTGTTGTCTGGGTGGATGTTTGGTGTCAGCTGTATTTGTGAACGTTTAGGGAAGTGTTCTACAAGAGTGTAATTCACAAATGCCTGGTGATTGCACACTGAGAAGTGGGTTGTGTAAAAGGCAGCCGAAACACAGTCTCGGTGTGGAGGCGACAGCAGCAGGTGGGGAGTTCTCTGAACTGGGTAGCATCTGCCCCATCTTAAGGGGAGTGCTCTCAGCTTTATCTAATCACTGCCATGCAGGTGTGCAGCTCAGTGTTGCTAGACCTTCTAGTTTTTAAGAAAAGCCAGGGGTTTCTTTTTTAAAATGAGAAATCTCTGAGATTTTTTCAGCATTGGCTTAATTTTTATTTTAACTTTTTACTTCAGGAAATTTCAGATATAGTAAAAAAGATAGACAGTAATTTGAATAAACTGTCATATACCCATCACCCAACCTCTTATTTTCTTGGTATCCTTATCTCCCCCTACTCGCCCACACAGTTTTTTTGAAATGAAGTCTAGACATCATATTAATTCACCTGTAAACCACATTATTATTTTCACATGCCCATTCAAAACAGAGAAAAATGATAAATTTCTTAATGTCTTTAAAATCCAGAGACTGTTTTTATTTCTTCAGCTGTCCTAAAAATGAAGGTTTTGTTGGTGTTTTTTTTTTTTTTCAGTGTGTTGTAATTGGAATTCAAACATGGTAGAAATATTCTGTGTGGCTGATGTCTTGCAAATTTCTTTCAATCTATAGGTTTTCCCTCCATCTCTTTTTTCTCTCCCTTTGGATTTTATTTGTTAGAATAATTTTTTCCTGGTCCTGTGGAATTTTCTGCAGTGTGATGTAGGCTGATTGCATCTTTGTGGTGTTGCTTAATATGTTCTCTCTGTGTTTCCTATAAAGTGGTGAAGAGGCTTCATCAGATACAGGTTTGGATTTTCTGGCAAGGATTTCGACAGTGGGTGTAATCTTTCATTAGGAATGCATAATGTCTGCTTGTCTCTTTTGTGATGATCATTGCCTATATCCATTCACAGGTGGCTCTAATATTTAAAAACACTATTTTATGTCACCCTGCCCCCCATATTTTGGGTCAAATGCAGCTTATAAGCCACCAGTTGAAGAATTCTGATCTAAAGTTCAGGCTGGAACCCTTCCCTTGTCGAGAACATTCTATGATTCATTTTAAGTCACTCCCAGGGAACCTGTCCTAGTAACATGGAAATGATCTTACCAGATCTACCATTCAATTTTATATTATCATGTGTCTATTTATGAAAAAAAAAACCAAAACACCACACATTTATCAAGTCAGATGGAGAGCATCCTAGTGATACGCATTCTTTGTTTGGATCAGTGTCACGGTGGATATCCTCCCAGAAGGCAAGTGACTCAAATATCTAATAAATATGTGTTTACCTTTATGATTTTATTAATACAGGATGGGGCCAAAGTACGTTTAGTTGTTTGTATGGAAAATAATACAACAATGAATAAGTAACAATACAATAATAAACTGTTTTTGCATACTCACAACTGTAAACCTACTTTTGGCCTACCCTATATGTTTTTGACTCGGATGGTCTCTATAAATCTTTTGTGATGGGCCTTGAGAAGAAAAGATTTTGCAAATCACTCAGCAGGCAGGACTGCTCAATGGTTAGACTTCTACAGCTGGTCCAAATTTATAGCCGTGTAGCTAGGAGGTAAATTCCTGGGGAATTTACTTCACCTTTCAGTTGTAAGAATTAAGAACTTTGATGAGTATTTTTTAACTCCAAATAGCTTAATCCTTGCATTGCTTTTAGGCAGCAAAGATTCCTTTGTCTTTGTTATCTTTTTCAAAGGATATGTTTTCAAATTTTTTTAATGCTCAGTATAAAAAAATGGAAAAGTAGAAAGTAGGATGGTAAAAATCAATGTAATTTTATGCTGTTTGAAAGAGTAGTTTTATAATAGCACATTTTTCTTCACAGCTTCTCTGGAGTTATCAGGCACATATGAGCACATATGTTCAGTGTTGGGCCAGGCATTTTAATGTGCAGAGTATACATCTTTAATCTTGGCACCAGGTGCAGGAGTTAAATCTTCACATGGGTAAACTGTACCTGAACATTGTTTTTTTGCTGAATTAAAGGGAGGTTCAATCAGCAGTAGGAACCATGTTTCTATGTAGGAAATGTCCATATTTCTGCCTGAACATGTGCAATGTTACTCCAAGGTCCTTGTTGCTTATACTTCTGTGCTGCCTCTCCAGCCCCTGACTCTCATCTCTGCTTCTTGTCTTTCACCAGCTCTTTACCTTTAGCCATTTCTCAGGCCAAGTCAACTGGAGAGTGACGGGTTGTTTTTTAGAATGTACATTTGGAGACCTTTCTGGGGATTAAGGGTATTTAGCATAGTCTTTTTCAGTCAGTAGACCTCGCCTATCTTAAATGGTACTGGTTGGTTCTTACCTTCAGCAGATGGAGAGAACACAGTGTGGCACGTTCCCAGAGGGGGGCGGGCAGGCGGGGGAGTATCCCCTGGAAGTGCTGACCGTGGTTGGGACAGGGCCAGACTACCAGGTAGAACAAGAGTCAGGTGTGCCCTGCATTAGAAAATCTGTGCTGCCGTGGAAAGCCCTGCTCTTCTGTGATGGGCCAGTGCCACTGACTGTACTTGTCTGTTTTGTTTTCAGGGTATACGCCATGTACAATTCCGTAAAGGGATCCTGCTCTGAGCCAGTTAGCTTCACCACCCACAGCTGCGCACCCGAATGCCCGTTCCCGCCCAAGCTGGCGCACAGGAGCAAAAGTTCACTAACCTTGCAGTGGAAGGTGGGTAGCTCAAAGTGTCAGGAAGAGTTGGACGACTCTGGCCCTTTGAAACATTTATTTAGCACTGTTCCAGTTTGGTGTTGATGTTTGGTTTTTTCCATAGTAACTATGTGAAATAAATTATGGTATCAGAAGCTGCCATGTCTATAAAAGGGTGGAAGAGGGGACTACAAAACCAAGCTTTAGCTCTGTTTGCAAGGGAGTTGTGTAAATTTCTTAGGCTCATGAGCAATACATTATAAGTGATATAAATATTTAAGATAACTAAATTCCATCACTTTTTAATGGTTTTCATCACTTCCTAATTCATCTCAACAAACATTTGAGGACTTTAGTAAAAAGCATTTTGTAAATTTATAGATAACGTAGGTTCATAGCTCTGTTGGCTTCTTTTAGTGGTGATTCTGAAATGTTTAATATTTAAAACTAAGTATTCTAAACTACATTAAGATTTCATTAATTTTTACTTATTTAGGCCTTAAATCAGTCAGGATTACTAGTTATTTTTTAAAAGTCCAAATTATATAATAGATCTCATGTTACTGGTACAAATAATTTGTGCCAAAGAGAGGTTCGTAATGTGCTTCATGAGCTTTATTAGTCACTCATACTTGTGTTTTTGCAAGAAAATAGTAGATTATGTTATTAATCCTTATAGTAATTATTTCTATATGAACATATCTTAAAACGTAGTTTAAAAATGTAAGATTTGTAAAAATAGAGATAGTACAGATTTACGGTATGTGGGTAGAACACTAATATGTAAAAGAAATAAAATGGTTAGTGAGATCCATTATTGGTGAAGAAATATTTTGTCTCTTTGTTCCTATACCAGAGGGTCAAATTTACCTAGAAGCTGGTAAAAGCAACTGAGGGTAGTGGTTGGCAGCAAAGCCTGGGCCTCTCCAGACCCCTCTGCTTGTGGGCAACTGCATTCTCATTGCCAGTGGCCAACACTGTGTGTGTTACTTGGACAAGGGCAAAGTTTAAACTGGCGTAGAATCTGAACTATTTTATTTTCCTTCCTGGCTTCCAGGGATAATCCAGGTCAGTGATTCCCCACCTTTTCAGAGTTTTAACACCCAATCGGTCATCATTGTTTAATTTCGTGGAACATATACATCCATTTTAAAATGTGTTCTATAGTTACACATATACATATTTAAATATATCTTTAATTAAGGGAAGAAGTAACATTAATTTTGTTTGGAAAATATAAGAAATCTTCTTAAGAATACCAGAGGGACCTCGGGGTATTATAAACCTAAAGTTGGGAATCACTGATACGTACTCTGCTTCAAACCTACATGCAATTCAGATTTCAGGCAGACTAGCAGCTTGAGGAAAAAGTTTTCTTATTAGAAAGAAAATGTTTTACCTTTTCTTTCTCTCTTTGTTTAATTGTGAATCAGAGACAGCCTCCTGTTCCATTCAGTCCTGTGCAAACTCGAAAGTTCTGAATTTAGTTCAGTTTTTGTTTAAATGTTCTTAAACGGATTTCCTGATCACAGTGTTCTGGCTGGGGGCACGAAGACAGGACATGCTCTGGCTGCCCACCTGCCCTTGACTCCACAAAGACACTGGGAGCTCGGATCTTCTGATGTCTTCTTGTTAGTCAGCAACCTGTGGTGGAGCGAAAAAGCCAGAGTTGGCACTCCCACCCTCATGGATTGAGGGGCACTGGTCGGGCAGGATATTGTAGAAGAAACTGCTGAAAAACAATTTCTCTGTAGGAGTATGAGCCATTGTAAATGCAATTCTTATTTTAGAAGTGGTTTCTCATCTGAAACTTTAGTTGTTTATATTATTTAGAACTTTAAATGTATCCCTTTGTGTCTCCCAAATAGAGTCCACAAAAGCCTAAAATTACAGTTCAGTAGAACTTACAGCCTGAAACCAGCTCACCTGAAATTTGAGTTTGGGGAATCAGAGATTATATGATTCAGAAGGAAGAAGGAAGGAAAGGAGAGGAAGAAGAGTTTCTTTATTAATTTAACTAATATTTATGGAGCCCCGATGATGTTTTATTAACACTAATAAAACAACAGCTGCTGTTTACTGAGCGCTTCCTATAAGTCCGGGTAGTTTAGTACTTGATTTACATATATTCTTCCAGTTACTCATCGCACACATCTATTCTTGGAACAAGAAATTAAACATTGATATTAAGCTAGTAACATCAGACCACACATGACAAACAGCTGAGCTGGACTTCAGATCAGCTCTGGTGACCAGGCTGCCCTTTGCTAGAGGGCAGGACACAGCAGTTTCCAGGACTCTGTTCTCCCCCGGGGGAGGAGCCTGGCCCAGATGCATTTTTGCAGTGGGGACATGGTCCCTTTTTGGTTGCCTCCCCCACTTTTTAGTTTCTCTTCTCTCTCCCCCTCTCTCCTGCTGGCCCTCCCTTTTCGCTCTCTCTTCCTCCCTCCCTGCACCCTCCCCCTTTTGCCCTCGCCTTCCCTCCCTCCCTCTCTCATCTCTCTCTCCTCTACCCTACTCCCCTAGTGTTGTAAAGGGACTCCAGTGCTGCACTCCCCTCTGGCAGGTCTAATCCTGCTAAACACTCTTTTCCCCAAAGGTTTTCGCTCACCCTCCCACTGTCCCAAGCTTGTTTTCTCAGTGAAGCAGATCTCAGCATGCTCTTAAGAGGAAAGCAAATGACCCTTTTTTTTTTTCCCTAACTTATAAAGGTCTAATAGTCTCTGGTAATCTAGTCAGAGGGTCCTATTTTTCCTCATTTTTGCTTAAAAGTAGTTTGGGGGGGATCTTAATGCCACAAAAGTACAGATTCTTAGCTGTGAACCTAGCTGGGTCAGCTCCATCCTGGCAGACCCCAAGCAGTGGCTGTGTTTCTTAGCTGCCTTATCTCTCCTCTACTCTTAAACTTAAAGTTGCCTCTTAGAGGTTGTTTCCCCAGAAGATAAAGGTGTAAAGGTAGAGGTGGTAGGGAAGGCAGGCAGGTTTGGCTCTTTGTGGTAATGATTTATTAATAGTGGATGGCTTTCTTTACAGTTGAATTTTATTAAAATTGGTTTCTGATCATGTTTGACCAAGGAAATACAGGAGTATCCAGGGTCATAGAATAGCACAAACATAGACATTATGTTTGAACCAAGTGGGTAGCTCATTACTTACATCTGTGAACAACTTCCTCTAATTCCTCCTCCTCTTATTTTTTAGGCACCAATTGACAATGGCTCAAAAATCACCAACTACCTTTTGGAATGGGATGAGGTAAGTATATTTTCATATTCATCTAAAACACCATTTGAAAAGTAAAATTCCTGAACAAATACCATTTTATTTTTTTTTATTCTTTTTTAAGATGTGCTAAACACGGAAAAAAGAATGTAAGTAGAGAAATATTTAAGCCAATAGTTATTGACTGAAAAATGAATATGAATTGAAGTAGCATAAAGAATTGTGCATTAAACCCTGGCTGGGTGGCTCAGTTGCTTGGAGCGTCGATCCATTCACCAGGAGGGTTGTGGGTTTGATTCCAGGTCAGGGCACATACCTAGGTTGTGGGTCAGTCCCCATTCCAGACCCATAACTGATCGATGTTTCTGTCTCTCTCTTTCTCACTCTGTCCTCTCTCTAAAAGCAATAATCATATCCTCAAGTGAGGATTTTTTTTTAAAAGGAGTTGTGCATTAAAACATATTTGCAAGAAATGCTACTGAAGGAAAATATAGGGTCTTAATTATTTTGGAGTTCCCAGTGTCTAGCCATTCATTAATTAGTATTAAAAATTGATTGTCCTCTTTCTGCTCAATGTGATCTGCATAAATACTTTTGAAAAGTTAAACCACCTGTGTCTCGGGAAGCGCTGTTTGGTTTTCCTTTTTGAATCCGAACGCCACATGTGCACGGCGGTGTTGCACTGTTGGGTGCTGTTTCTGGGGGAGTGGGGCAGCACCTGGAGGTCTCACTCTGCCATGTGTGATCACCCTGTGGGTTAGAATATCCTCAAACAGGTGTACTCCCATTCGCTTTTTCTGTCCCCTGAGGCCCTTGGAAGGGTCTTCATGGTGGAGTATCCCTGTTTTGAGGCAACTCTGGGCTGAATGGTGACCAAGCACATTTCTGGTCTAGTTAAGCTACAAACACAATCTCAGGAAGGAAACAATGTAGGGGACTTTTGTTTCTGAAAAGTACCTGTACTTTTTGTACCTGTAGATCTTAATTCTGTTCATTCATTTATCCTTGCTTTAGTCTATTTTTGTGTGATTGAGCAAACAGACTGAGGATTTTAAGAAAAGAAAATGTGGAATTGGGGGAGAAACGTATGTTAACTAGTCTTGAAATTCAGGGGAATGAAAGATTTAGAACACAGGCTTAGGTTTAGGCAAAAGGTACCCTATTGAGTATGGAAAACATGTCTTAACCAAATATAAAATGAAAATTGGATGAAATTCTCTTGATGCAATTTTGATGTAAAAGAAGGGGCCCTTCATCACTTTCTGCAGGAGCATATTTTCCCATCTGGGTTGCATCTGAACAGCTAGTCACAAGTTACCAAAGACAACGATCTTTTGTTCTTAGGATCCTTGTGAATGGTTTCTATGTACAGACTGGTGAAATCTCAGACCTTACCGTTAGGTTTTGCAGATTAGGTGGCTTTTATTTTAAGGTGGTTTGATCGGAAAGTGAAACCACCTCTGTGGCCCTTGTGGGAAGAGATTTTTATAGGCAGTCAGGAAAGCTGGAAAGGAACCTGGCTGCCCTGTGACGCAGAGTGAACATCTTCCCTCTCCTCTTCCTCCTGAAGGAGGAGTGCAAGTGGAACGGAAGTCTGTTTAAGTGTGTTGCTTTAGTGCAGTGACCTAGTGTTTTCTCTCATATTTTGAGGTTTTATATTGAGGTAGAGTTTACCACTAAAGAGAAGGCTTTTTTTCATTTCAGATATCTTCTCCGGGCAGTGCAATAAAACAACTGTGTGTGTTTCTCTCCTTCCTCTCTGTTTTTTGCTGCTTCTCTCCCTCATAAGTAAGATCAAAGAAGTTGAGCATCCTCCAAGGAAAACCCAGGTGCTACAGGAAATGGTACCAATGACTCAGTTGTTGACTTCCTTCTTTTTGAATTTGAATTGGAAGTGCCCTGGCATGGTACGGGAGGAAATACACCACAGCCTCAAATGAAATGGGGAAACTATTTCTGATGACCGTTTATAAGCAATAGGACCCACTGTAGACTAGTGACCACTAGTCTATAATATTAAGTGTTTTGTTTTTGGCCTTCTCTTGTCTCTCCCCTACTTGCTCTCCTTCCATCTTTTCCTTATACCCATCTTAACTCTTCCGCCTTTCTCTCTCCTCTCTTTTTTCTCTCCCACCTTGTAATTCCTGCTGATGAGCCTTATTGGAGATGCAGGTTAATTAACACTCACCTACTGTAGGCCTTTTGTTAACACAGAAATCCTTTTACATTCTCTGGTATGATATTCACCTTCCCAAAAAACTTCTGACCCCGAACTCTGTATAGTACCCCTTAGAAACAGAATAATTGGAAGAACACTGTGACTAGAAGATATGGATTCTGTTCCCAGTTTTAAACCGGTCACTTGACTTCTTTGGTCCTCAGCATATCAACTTATGTACACTAGTATCACTTACCCTCTCTCAAACCTAGTTACTTGGATTGTCCTTCCTGACAAGAGAACATTTTGGGGATCCTTTTCACTGTTGTTTGGTCTATTGACTAATAATTTCTGCATCTCTGGAGCATACCTCTCAGTTCATACACATGCATAGGAACACTGTTCACCATCATATGAGGGATCTGTGACAGGGCCCAGGTAAAGTCCTCATTCTAATGGCTGAAAAAGCTAATGTCGTGCTATCTTTCTATACTTTTTGGACAGATAAAGAAACAAACTTAGCCACGTGCTTCTCAAATTATTCCAAACTGAGCCATGTGCTCCCAAATTTTTTTCCAAAAATTTCCATCAAATAAGCTTCCATCCAGTAGCTTATTTGCTTTATGTTGTATCTCCCTCCTTTCTAGTCTCCCTAAAAAGATCAAAAAATGGTACCATTGGGTTTCCTGGCAACGAGTCCAGCCATAGTAACCAGTTCATTCCTGCCCATCCTATCATTTTAGAAGTAAAGTTTCTGATGAAGCAGTCTGACAATCTGTGCTTCTAAAATTTGTGGCTAAGTTGGGGATCAACCTCTTGGGGGCAGCTCACCTGTGTTGGTTTTTGGTTCTACATTCCCATGCTATTCAGGCCTTGGCTTCAAAAAAGAAAAGCAAATATATGAACAGAGACCCGCAGACAGTGTGAACACTATGAGACTCCGGCTATTGCTCAGAAATCTGCTGGTAGTTTTCGGAAGCCAGGTGCACCTGGTACCAGGGGGCATTTTCCAGGCCCTGCCCTAGTGGAGTCTGCTGGGGCAAGAGAATGGAGGGGAGTGTTTTGCTGGTGTCACACCTCAGAGGCAGACCTCTCGTCTCCCAGGACATCTGTCCCAGCCATACACCCATAGCCTTCTGTCTTTCAGTGGGGTGTAGGAACAACGTTAAAGGGCACAAAATTGTAGGGTGCACACAGGAGTGAATCTCCACCTGATAGAGAGATGGGTCCTACTCAGGGTCTCAGGGAAGGTTGTGCTCATGAGTAGCACGCTGCCTGTTGCTGCTCTGGCTCCTGGTCTGAGAATTACAGCATGAGGCGAGGTGGTCCCATCCCTGTTTATGCCGCCACCAGTGTCTGGGTGTGCCCATATTTGTATCCAACATAACAGCCCTAGTTAGAGTTCCCAGTATACTTTATTCTTTTGTTCAGTGTTCAGTCACCATTCCAATAAAACAATTAGTGTAAAATACTGCAAGTGTTCATAAGATTAAAGCACAGGCATCAAATCCAGCTCTCGAGCCTCTTAGAAGATGACCTCCGTGAATGAAAGAGCAGCAGCAGAGAGGCCAGTGAGTGCCTGGCCTTTGTTTCTTCTAGGACTGGGGCTGCTGGGCTGAGCTGACCTTGGGAAGAGCCACCTGACTCAATAGCTATGGTCGCTGAAGGCAGGTGTGGCCCTAATGGGGAACAGAGAACGAAACATGACAGCACAAGAGAAAGCTGCTACACCACCTCCTAGATGTATTGCCATTACTGTCACATCACTGTTCTGTAGAATTCACTTAGAAATCACTCACTAACTGTTCTTCAAGAGGGTTAGCTGCCTACTTGTCTCTGTTAATAATTGTAACTAGGCAATCCCTTCGTTTTTAAGTCAACGTGGGAAGTAATCATGACTCTGAGATAGTAATGAGCAAGTAAAAATGGAACATGCAGGTGTCTTTGGCTTTTCAGCTGTGGCCGTAAGTTTCCATTTTCCCCTGAAACAGATCAGTTCTCATAACTTGGAAAGGTGTGGCCTCAGCTGGCCGCGTCCCCACACGTGCCGGCCCAGATGAGTGAAGTGTTTAGAGCCCTGGAACCTCCAGTCTGGCCTTGAAGTTTTGCTGCTCCAGGAGACTCCTTGTACGAGCCACAAAGCAGAAGACCATTTTCAAGGCGGGTTTCTACTTGAATATTGAATGAGTCATCATTACATTTCAGTTTCTTTCTGATCATCATGTGCCCCTGCCCCCATGTTTAATTTACAAGTCAGCATTATTCTGGAGGCTGGCAGAAAGCAGGTCTGTGGCCTTATTTTGTTTTTTCCTTCTGCTAGACTTGAGTATTACACCTAGTCCTGACTTAAAAAAAAACACCAAAAACTCTTTTATGAATTGAGTTTTAGTTTAATCCAGAATTACGAATGGGAGAAAAGCTTCTAACCATTTTAACAGCAAAACAATGCTTAGATGCTGGGTTTCTCGTGGAGGTAGTACTTACAGTTCACTGCTCCATGGGCCCCCTTTAGCTAATCCCCCTGACCTGCCCCTCTCCCCTCCTTGGGCACCCTTCCAAGCTAAGTTGGCCCCTCTGTGCTTTTCTGCTAGATGACACGATGGAGGTGGCAGTTTTTCTCTGGAAGAAGCTAGGAGGGAAGAATGAGGACCTAGAGGCCTCTAGAGCAGGGATGGGCTTTTAAGAAAAGGAATTACAAACCTCTGGATTGATTTACACATAAATGCCTGCCCAGTCTGTTTTAAGGGATGGTGGTCTGGCCTTTTCCTTGAAAACTTGAGTAAAAGGGCAAACTCCACGGTCAAGTAGGAGCTTTCTTTTCCACTTTAGAAAACATACATTCAGTAAAGAAAGTATTTATAGAAACTTTACTTGTCGTGTGCTCTACTCTTAGACATTGTCTTAAGTCACGCCATGCAGAAACACTAACTGGTACTGTTGCAGCTAGTTACTCAGCAAATACCCGTATCCCGGGGTCTCCTGTGACTCTGTGGCATGGCTTCATATGACGATTGTGTCCATGATGTGATGTTCACCTCGAGAGATGTGGATTAGTTGTCTCTGTTTTGTGTCTAACTAGTCAAGCAAGTATAATAATTTAACCTCCAAGCCTCAGCTTCTTCCCTTGAAAAGGAATTATGTCATTTATCTCCTAGGAAGGTTGAGATTGAATGAGATTCAGTGTAATGATTATTTTTTGTCACCTAAGCACAGGTTAAGACCTGGGGCAGGAAGAGGTCACCAGTTTGAAGGACTGAATGAAAGGAATATGACATTCTTCTGTTAGGAGCTTAACAGGAACCCTGAGATCAGTGTCTCTGGTTGGCACTGAACAAAAACAGACACAATGCTATATATAGATGTTCACTTAGTTAGTTTCCGGACATGACACGCAGGGAACATATGAAAGAACCAGAAAAATAGCTTTGTGGGAATGGACTAGTAGAGTTCCCAAGAATCTTCCTCACATGTGACTCAGCTAGACCAAAAAGGAATTTCCCATCTCGCTCCCTGGTGACTAATGAGCTAATACAGTGGATTAAGAATACATTAAATACTATAGAAATCAAGGGATGTAGAATTTGAAACGGAGAGAGCAGAAAAGGCCAGCGGCAGGTGGAGCCCATATGCCCCTCGGGGAGCCATTAGCAAGCCCGGTGGTACCCAGCAGTCCTGTTGCAGAAACCCACAGTGGCAGCCCCAGATTGTCACTTCTGGGACACCTAGTTCAGGAGCAGCCAGCCTTGCTCATTTTAGGAATTGAGCTGTCCACATAGGTGCTATCTAGTTTATGAATCAGAAAACTGTTTAATTTAGGTGTTAACTAGTTAGTATTGTTAATCTTGCAGAACATTTCTTTTTGCCCAAGTGAATTTGCACGTGGCTTTTCAGGTTAGCAACAGGAAGCAGAGTGACTTGGGTCTCACAGAGGGGTTCGCCGGAGCCTCCCTGAGGATGATGCAGGTGACTGTCTGTGGTGCCACGCTGCCTTAGGCTGCATGTCTGCCCAGTGGAGAAAACCGGGATGGCCTGGGTCCATGTGCCCTCTTGGTCATTCTCAGGGAGAGCCCTCAAGGAGATTGGAGAGTGGGGTCTCAAGTTGGTTTGGCGCCCTGTCCATCAGAAACCATCTTCCACACAAGTTCCTTGAGCCAAACCAGTGGCCTGGCAGATCAGCAGCAGTGTGCCCCGTCACAGACCTTCACCGCCACGCCCAAGAGTGCTGTCAGAGAGCCGGGGAGAAGCTTCCTCCCCTCCAGCTCCTGTTGAAGGAAACTCGGCCAGGAAGGATTTAGCAACTCTGAGAGGCCCACGGGAACCTAAGGCAAAGAGCTGAGTTAAAAAGAGCCCTCTCTCTTAGGGACCGCAGCCCAGTCGTCTGCACACCTGAAGCAGATTCTCCATCTGCTTATCGTTGGTCACACATGTGAGGGATGTGTTCGGGCAGCGGGATTTGTGAGGAGCTTCTGGCTGGGACTGAATTCCGAATACCTATCTTGGGCCTTGGCGCGGAGCTGACCAGCTCACACCTACTGTGCCTTTTGGTTTGTTGTGCCTGCTTGGGCCTCGGCTAGGAGGGTGGACTGAGCGCATCCATCTCTTATGAACAGTATAGGCTCCTGTTCCAAAATCACCACCTTGTTCCTTTCTTCTCCGTTCACTGGGACGGTCTCAGCACAATGATCTTATCGAAGAAGTTGACAACTGATGCACCACCATCTTTGGAGGGATATATAGAAAAATTGTTTGTTTGTTCTAAGTCAAAGGACCTGGTCACCCTTGCCTATTTCAGGTAGATCAGCCTCTGTCACTACTAGAAAAAACGAGTGTGCCAGGGGATGAAATAAATGTGGTATTTATTTAGTAGCTTGGGACCACAAACTATCCCAGCCCCTTTTCTTACCTTTGAAGGTTCCTCTTTGCCAGAGTGCTCAGTATAAAACGAAAGAGGCATCACTGAGGAGAGAGTGAGGTTTGGCACAAGGACCTTTTGAATCCACCCAGATGTGGAGTGTCTCCACCTCCCTGTTATGAACCCTTCTTATATATGGTTATGCTGCACATACATGCTCTTTTATTTCTCAAGCCAACATTTATCTTTGATGTTGCCTGGGGTCGGCCAGTGCTGGAACAACTTCTAAATATAGACGTACTCGCAGACTAAATCTTTGAGCCTGGCAGTAGTTCAGTTGGCCAGCGCAACCTTATTTTTTATTTGATTTATCTCTGCCGTTTCTGACAGGCTGAACTACGCCTGTTACAAAGAGTGCCCAGCCCAGAACCACTCAGCCCATGTCTGGATCCCGCAGCCATAGCCTACAAACACATAACAACTGATAACTAAACCCATGTAACCTTTTTAGCAGACAGTTATCAAATCTGGAAAGGGCAGATTGATAGGGCAGCAGGCATGGCTGTGAAAGAGCCTGTAAGAGAAGGAGGTCAGTGGAAAGGGGCCAGAGATCCAGAAAACCTCGGGAAGAGTCGCACCCACATGACCGAAGGGAGCCAGGTCACCGTGGGTTCTGGCACCCTATGTTGTCCGTTCTTATTTTCTCTCTCCAGGAAGAGGAACAGGAAGGATCATTTCCACTCTGTTAATTTGAAGGAGATTGAAAATATCAGCCAACTTCATCTATTAGTGCCAGTTTTGGAAAGAGCAGCTTCCAGGGTCGTTAGTGCCAGAGTAATTGGAAATGTTAGCCAGAGCAACCACATTCCCCACAGTCTACAGAATTACTCCTGGCAGGAAAATACTGTAGCCCAAATTAATTGGAGTATGTGTGAGTTATATGTTAGAGCTGGCAATGGATGTGTTAATTCCTTAACAGGAAAACAACCCGCTTAGTTGATTCATCTTCCCAAGTACTGAGGACAGCTTTATGAAGACACTTAAGAAAGAAGAAAAGCTGACTGGAAAAAAATTGTTTTCAGCCTTTCAGTTACATAATTTTACAAATTAACAGTTACTTTTAAACATTTAACTTTAAAAATTAGTTGCAAATGAATCAAGTTATTTTCATATACTTAGAAACTAGTTTTCAAATAGGCATCCCCACGTGTAACTTGATTTCTCCTGATTTCTCCACTGGAACTTTATTCCACTGTGTGTTTATAAACAGATGCCAAAGAGAGGTTACCAGTGGAGGCCCTTTGAAAGGCTTTTTAATTTGTTCACTCATGTGGCTTTGGGTTATGCCATCCCTAAACCATTATCAAAAGACTGTTGTATGTCTATTTGAAAATCTCTCCAGTTCTCTACAACTTTTGGGATAGCATTTTGAAAAATCTTAATTTAGTCTAAAATGTAACTCAGTAAGATGAAGCAACTTTATTGCCATTGATTAACAGCTTTCATTGATCTTTATCATGGACGAGGATGGTTGGTTACATTTTTATCTTCTACAAAAATAGTTTTTCAAATCTCTTCAGAGAGGCCTGACTTTGTCAGATGGTTCTGAGGGAAAAGGCATGGACTGAGTGCATGTAGAAAATAGAAGCCTTTGTTCAGGCATACATTAAACATGTGTTCTAGCATGCACACTTCCTCTCCCTTACTTCCTGGCTGTTTCTAGTACAGGACAAATCTATAAAAGTTTACCGAGAAACTTCGTACTAGTAACATAAATGGATGGACATCAAAATAGAAGAGTGTAATATTGCATAACAAATTAACTCAAAACTTAATGGCTTAATGCAGTCTTTTTCTTATGAGCCTGGATTATGGGTGGGAGTTTGAACAGGACACTGAGGAAATGTCTTGTCTGGGTTCCACAGTTGCTGGAGCTTTGGCTGGGAGGGCTCTTTGGGGGTTCATGTCTTCTAGGGCAGTCTTCCCTCACAAGTCTAGTGATCACGGGTGGCTTTGGTAGGACCTCACTGGGGGCTCCTTCACAGCATGGCAGCCATTAGGGAGTCAAATTGCAAAAGTTAATGTTCCTAGGGAAAAGATAGAAGCTGCATCAACTATTCAGACCTAGCCTTGGAAGTCACACAGCTTCCTGTTCTCTCAGAGTGAATCACAAGTACACCCACATTCAGGAGAAAGGGCCATAGATTTTGCTCCTCAGTGGTAGAGTATCAGAGAGTTTTTGGACGTGTTGAAAATCACCACCATGTGACACAAGGCTTCTCTTGACTCTTAGTCATGAGAAACCATTAATAAATCTTTTCCCCTTTATCTCCCCTTTATCTTCATATAGCACATGTTGTGTGTTTGAGTAACTAGTCCATAGATACAAGGCCATGAACTTTGAAAGTTCAACATAACTCTTTTTCCTACCCCTGCTTCTCTTCTGAGTGTTCTGGGGAGAGGGAGAAGGAAGACGGAAATGTGCACCCAGAAACGCAGCGGTCGGTCGGGACTCAGACCCTGCTCTGCTCAGGGAACTGATGGAAGAGATCACTACCTGCTCCCTTAGTGATAAGGAGAGGGAACCCAGGAGGTGAAGGGTGTCTCTGCCAATTCATGCCTCTGCCTCATGTCCTACTCCTTTGGGTGACTCACAGCAGGTCAGCAAAGTATTTAAGTTTTTGTTAGGGAGGGGTAACTAAGAAATACAGTTTTTTTTTTGTTGTTTTTTTTTAAATATTTATTTATTTATTTATTTATCTTTAGAGGGGAAGGGTAGGTGAGAGGGAGAAGGAGAGAAATATCAATGTATGGTTGCCTCTTATGTGTCCCATGCTGGGAACTGGCCTGCAACCCAGGCATGTGCCCTGACTGGGAATCGAACCGCGATCCTTTGGTTCACAGGCCCGCGCTCAATCCACTGAGCTACACCAGCCAGGGCAGAAATACAGTTTTGTTTAATAGCAAGTGTTTATTAAACTACAGATTAGGAAGTAATGGGAAATATTCAAGTAGATAATTAAACCGCAGAAGATAAAAATAGGAAAACGGAGTCTGTGTCCCTCAAAATATTTAAAACCTTTTATGTTTATAATTAAACTCAAAATTCATTTTAAACAATGAAACAGTGTTTGATAAGGTCAACATCTTTGTCCCTGCGGTCATTAACACATCTTCACAAAAATATTCCCAGGGGCGAGTCATTCTGTGCTACTCAGCCACATAAGTATAATTTACTCACTCCTCCAAGCTCTCTTCTCTCCCCTCTGCCTGCCCAAGACTGGGCCCTTTCAAGTCTGACGTGAAGTGGGAGGTTATTGACATTCTTCAGAATTTAGCAGGAACCTTGTTGGATCCGGAAGGACATATGGATTCATTATTTTTGGACTTGTAACCAAATTCTTGACTCTTTAAGAAAGTGGGGATGAGGATGGAGCAACAGAGAGGCAAATGCTGCTAGAGTGTCTGCTGTTCTAAGTGCGATAAGGCTGGAACTTCCCTCCAGAGATGTCAACCCCCTTTGGAATGTGAATCTAGAACTGAAAGGCAAACCTTGCTCACCAAGAATAAGAGGAACGAGATGTCCAGGCTAGGTCAGGTAGGCTTCATGGTGAATAAGGTTTGCAGTACGTGGGGGACCACACTGCCTGAGACGTGCTAGTGGGAATGGGGAATAGCCAAGCCAGTGCAGTCTAGAATGTAAATGATATGCACTGTATTGGTGTTCAGTGGTAAGACAGAGGACATAGAGGCAAACTGGGAAGCTTAGGACTGGGGAAGGACTGATCTGATATGTTGTGTGTATGTGAGCCAGCTTGCTGGCAAATCCAGGGCTTCCCTGGAGAGCAAATTTGACCAGAAGTAGAGGACATGGTGCCCTGGGCTCTGGTTGCAAAACAGGTCCACATGTCTCAACACCCAGGGTATTGAATTGGTACTCGCAGGGTAGGTCTGGGTGTGGGATGACAGCAGATTAGCAAGGACCATAAATTCAGTTGAATGAGAAGAGGAACAAAAGAAGGCAACCCAGGTTTGTAGTACTGCACCCCATGCCGGATTGAGTGCTGTGAAGTTTATTGGCACACAGTTGATTTGTACTTCAACATTGCTTCACATTGTAGTAAAGACTAGCTCTGTCCTTGAATGAACCTAATGTGTTCTCGGGCATGGCCTATATTGTGAAATGGAAACAAGCCAGGGAACCCTGAAAATCTGCCTTTTTTGGCCTGGGGATGCTGGCAGCAGAACGTGAGGCCAGAACAAGGCCAGGTGTTATATTGCCTCATGTCAGGCAGAGCCCAGGGGCCAGGTCTGCTCCAGAATGATCAAGGATGTGGGCTCAAAGCCCCCTCTCCCCTTTTTCTCTAATTGGGGTGAAGTTTTCTTCTCTTCCCCAGGAGAGCAGGAACTCAGGTGCTCATCTTAGGGAGATTCTGGTCCTCATCGCTCACATGCTTCGTGCCTGATCTCCCCTGGAAGAGCATCCTGGCCCCAGCTCCTGGGCCTTTGAGACCCACGCCTGACCCCCACTCTCCACTCTCCTCTCCTCTGCGTGAATCACCGCAAGTGGCCTAGCAGCAGTGGTTGACCAGGGTAGGGCCTGGGCCCCGATATACCTGCCTCCTGTGTTGGACCGGAGGGTTGACGACAGCAGGCCTAAAAGCGGTCGGATCGCCCGTTTCTGTTAGGGCCATGTTTCAGTGGGAACCTTCGCACCAGGATGGCTTTCAATTATTAAGTGTACGTTTCCTGTCCAAGTAAAGGTAGTCCATCTCAGGAATCCTGTGTCGTTTAAGTTGGATTTCATTAGAACAGGGAACATTTCACAGTTTGTAATCTCTCCAAATCATTTGCAGCCGTGCTGCCTATAAAATCTGGAAGTTAGGATTTGCCATCTGTAAAAGTTCACTCGTAGTAAAGGCTTGCACATATTTAATTTCTGATAAACGATGATTAAGCATTCATATTGTAATTCCTGTCAATTTGTCTGAATCTTTCAATCTTCTAGATCATTATCTTAACAAAAAAAATTCCTATCCATTTCTGTCAACAACAAGAACTGGGTAATATTTTATTTATAAATGCTGTTTGCAACCTGAGCTTCCTCTTGGTTTACAAGCAGATCTCAACATCACCTCTACCTTTGAACGTGGACCTTGATGCCTAAGCCCCCGGCCGTTCCAGAGCCCAGCACTGTCACTGACGTCCAGGGCTGCGGGAGCCACAGGGAGTCCAGAGCCAGGGGCTTGCTCCATCCTCATTTGCTTCCTTCTCAGTTGTGGATCACTGTTGCCTGCAATGACTTTTGTGAATGTTATTTTTTTTTTCTTCCCAGGTGGCCCTTTTAAAATAATCTCCATGTCGTACATGAATATTTCCTTTTACTCAAAAGCTTCTCTCGTGTCTGAAATATTTTAACCTAACTTTCTATTGCATTTGCTTTATTCTCAGTGACTTCTAAAAATTCACCAATAAGCCTTACTTCTTTAACTCTGTGAACTATTTGTACCCTTCCCTCTCTGACTCTATAGGCTCTGGGTCCCCAACTTGATTCTAAGGTTCCCGCAAGTCTGGCTCTTTTTCTTTTTTTCTCATGTTCTTAAGGACCATGCACAAAGTATACCTTGGAAGGCAGTAAGATGGAAAATTTGGCATACTTTATCTAAACAAGTTGGAGTTTATTTAGCAATTGTTCCTGATACTGAAGTAGAAATTGAAAATAAAAATGTTAGCAACATAGGAAATATCTTAAAGCTTACAGAATGCCTTCCCCTCCGCCCCTGCCCCCCCTGCCCACACACACCATTCTTTAGTGAGCCCCATTGCTATGGCCCTTTAAAAGATAAAAAGTCTAGTTCTCATCACTGATGCCTCCGTGCTCTTTTTTCTCATTTAAATCACAGACAGTCTGGTTTTCACCATATTGAAGCAAATCAACCTAGTAAGGAACAGACTGACTTTTATTTACTGGCTGTAGTTCTGAGCGCCAGAAATGGGCAAAGGAGACCAAACAAAGAAATACGAAAAATGAGGCATTGAAGGGGAGCCAGCATTGGGTTTGGAAGGGATGAGGCTTCCGTGGCGGCAGGATGTGCCTTTCTTGTTCTGTTTACTCTGAGCTCCAAAATAGCGGAAAAAGAAGGTAGATCACACTGCAGCCTGAGAGGGATACAAAACATACCAGGGCATAGAGTGTAATCAGACACTGGCTGTAATTATGCAAATGTATGTATAAAGAGCTTTTATATGAATAAATCGTCTGCAGCAACCTTAACACTCAAGGTTAAAGTAAGGGGAAGGACACAGTGACTTCACTTAAGGAGCCTCGGAAAAATGCTACACTTTACTGTTGGCACCTGAATGTTTTTTGAACCCTTGATAAAAAGACTTCTGCATCTTAAAGAGATTCAGACTTCTCCTCCCTTCCTGGAAAGGCACCACCTTGCTCAGGGAGGGGCTGGTGGGGAAGGGTCAGTGTGAGGATGCAGGTGGCAAGGTTGTTTTTAATCTGGTCACCCTAGTAACACTTCCAGCTATTTGTATGTGTATTTGGTTTTTAATTAAAATTTACCTTTTAATAGTAAGCATTTGGAGGTCTGCTTAAAGGAAGGAAATGTTTGAATTTGCTTAGGAGAAAAATGTGCTTTCGTCTTTTTTTTTTTTTTTTTAATAAAATAAATTGAGAACTTCAAACATATTTCTGAAGGCCCAGGGCACAACCATCTGATTAGAATGCTAAGATACTTTCAATGTTAGTGGGAGTTTTTCTTTGCGTGAACGTAGATAAAATACTGTGGATTCAGGTAGGAAATATTTGTTCTAGCAAACTGCTGATGTGAGTATTCCGTGCCTCCGAGCATGGCACAGTGCAGTCAAGTTCTGGTGGGGTTTTTTTTTTTTCCTTCATATTCATTGGTCTATTAAGAGAACCCACTGGAGTGTTTTCTTTTCACTTCAAGGAATTTGAAGCATCGTGTAAGGCTAGAAAGGTATTAAAAATATATTTCCAGTCTCATAAGACCCTTAAGAGTAGCTGTAATACATATAAATGAATTCAGCCATGTTCCAAGTGCTTATCAGCCATTCATTTCACCTCTGCAAGCATTGATTGAGCTCCCAGATTGTCCAGAGCACTGTTATGAGAACAGCAGATGTGGACGAGATGATTCAAAGGCATGTGACCAATATTTAGGGATCAGTGAGCAAATAGCTCACCATCGCTGGAATGTACAAGTGGGGAGATTGGTGGCTGAGGCGAGACAGGAGAGGAGACTGGGGAGGCTTTTTGTGGCAGGCCAAGTTGCGTAGACAGTCCTCAGCTGCTGAGCAAACGCTGGGAAGGACCGTGTATTTCCCACCCTGGCGGTCCTTCCAGGGCCACAGACTTCCTCTCAGTTGGTCAGACTGGGCAATGTGACCAACCTGAGTGAGGAAGATTTGAGAAATTGGGTATTGTCGTGTGCCTGAGAGGGCCTTTTTATTTTGTTAACCCAAGCCACCTGAGAAGTATCACAGATATAGTGCATTATTCATCCCAGTTACAGAATTTTCTGAAGTGCCTTTATGTTAAGGATGACATTTCATTGAGAGCATTTTTATGTGCAACTAAAAACAATTTGCTAGAAGCTTTCCTGCTCTTGGTTTAGTTTATCCAAACTAGGAAGTTAAACAGTTATTCAAAATGTTCCTTCATTTTCTTACGGTTTTTTTTTTTTTTAACTGATGTGTCTTGTTTCACTTTTCTCTCAGGGAAAAAGAAACAGCGGTTTCAGGCAGTGCTTCTTTGGGAGCCAAAAGCACTGCAAGTTGACAAAGCTTTGTCCAGCGATGGGATACACATTCAGGCTGGCTGCCCGGAATGACATCGGTACCAGGTATGGCGTTTCCTCGTCCTCGTTTGTGTGGTCATTAGGAGTCTCCCTCTCATGCTGCTGGAAGGCATGAGGACGCCCACTGCCTCCCCACTGAGCCGATTTAAGGTTTTTCAAGAAGGAATCTTAATCAGAGGGAAGAAGGCCACTTCTGAGGTGATAATGCTGCTGGGTGGCCTCTTTGCAGTCTTGCAAGCTATAATGCAAAGGCCCTGGGAGGTGTCTCTGAGAACCAAGATGAAGGTAACAAGTGCAGATATTGAAAGGAATCCCTCTCGCAGCTGCGTTTTCTTCAGGCCCCGTGCCTTTTTCTTTTGTCCTGTTAGCAAACTACTCATTCTGTTACCTTTTTCAATTATGTGTATTTCCTGATACAAAGAAAGGGGTGCTGGGCCAGCCTTGTTGTCCAGCTGAGGTCAGATACTTACAGGAGGGGAGAAAATATGAACTGCCCGGGGCACCACAGCTTGGAGGCTGCGGGAGGAAGATAAGAGCAGGTGTACAGCAAAGCGTAGGAGGTTGCAGACACTTTGAGCAACCGTATTTCAAGTGCACTTCCTTGATAACTCTTGATTAAATGAAAAGTCTTTTCATCACTGTTTATTGAAAATCCTAAAGACTCAGCACATCACTGGTCCCCAGCCTTTCTTGAGTCTCCGTCTCCGCCCATGATAGCTGTTGTCATTTCAGAGTTCACTGGTTGAAGAGTGACAACGATAAAGGCTTCCACAGTTGAAGGATTTGTAAATGATGGGAAATACCCACAAACTTCTGAAAAGTAGCACTGTGTGTATTTGTAAAACATTTGTTTTATCAACAGACGTTATTTATATTCGCATTGAGTCGAAGGCTCCTTGGTAGCTGTGGCTCACAGCTTGGTAAACATTGCACTAAATTGTGCTTTCTGTGGGGTGCTTCTGGGGAAAAATAAGTTCTTATATTTAGCAGGAGACTAAAGGAGGACACTGGCAAATAGAAGTTGTGGTAGGAAGTATCTCCTTTGCTTGCTGAACCCCCAGGCCCCAGACTTTCCAGCCCAAGCAGCTTGGGCAGTAGGCAGGCCTGTCCTTCCCCACTGAAAGTACCGAGGCTCTTCACATGCTCCTAAACCTGTGTGCTCCTGGGTTTATTTCTCTACAGTGGTTACAGCCAAGAGGTGGTATGCTACACACTAGGAAACATTCCTCAGATGCCCTCTGCACCAAGGCTTGTTCGAGCTGGGGTCACCTGGGTCACACTGCAGTGGAATAAACCAGAAGGCTGTTCACCTGAGGAAGCGGTCACCTACACCTTGGAAATCCAGGAGGATGAACATGTAAGTTTTGCTGATCTTACACCTTTGCATGTGTTCTGTGTAAGTCAGTATTGGTATAACTGCAGGACCCCATGAAGGTCGATTAGCTACACAAATTCAAAACCAAACCCTTAACGTCATCCACTACAGTGACCACCACCAGCAACAACCTGTCCTTTCCACAGTCTTCCCCATCTCAGTGCGTGGCATCTCCATTCTCTCGTGTGGTGGGCTAAAAACCCTCCCAGTCATCCTTGACTCCATGTATAATCAGTCAGCAAATCCTTTTAAATCTTCCTGCGGGAATTATTCAGAAATATCACTATTTCTCAACACCTCCACGGCGACGCCTCTTTCACAAGCCACCACAGTCTCACCTCTGGATTACTGTGATGGCGCCTGAAGTATTTCCGCCCCCTTCACCCCGATTCTGCTAGACTCAGCCCTGTGCAGGAAGCCTGGGTGATCCTGTTAGTTAAAAAGGCTCAAAACCCTTCCCGTCTCAGTGCTGCCCTCTGCCTTCCAGAGGAAAGGCCTGCACTCTGCCGATGCCCACAGCCCTTTGTTCCGGCCACTGGAGTCTCAGGGAGCACACCAGGCAGCCCGGCCTTCCGCAGGTCCTAAGCCTTGAGGCTAGAATGCCCTGCCGGAGAGCTGTGACTCACTTCCCTCATTTCCCTGCGGTCTCTCCTCACACGTCACCTCTTTGGAGAGCCCTTTCCTGACCTGTAAAGCAGTGCCGTCTAATCCAGCTTTCCATGATAAAAATGTTCTGTAGTTTGTGCTGACCAATAAGGCAGTGCCTATTTCCACAAGACTATCGAGCATTTAAAATATGGCTGTGGGCTCAAGGAATTGAATTTTGAATTGTGTTTCATTTAAGTGTAAAGAGCCACCCGTGGCTGCCTCATTCAGCTACGGAGAGCAGCGCCTTACTTGGTCCTCCATTCTGTCCTTTTACCCAGCTTAATTTTTTGTCACAGCACTTAGCACCATGTGATATGCTTCATGTTTGTATACAGGCTTCATTTTGTTTTAGTCACTTTCTCCAGCTGGCACGTTAGCTGTTCTGGCCTGTCCTTGGGCAGTACTGAATCCCTAGGGACTAGCAAAGAGGGCCTGGTGCATAGGAGGTCTCAGTGACTTTGGATGGGTGGATGATAGTCATATTGAATGAATTTTGTACTTTCGGCTTTTAGCGGGATATTTATTCTCTTAAAGGTCATTCCTTCCCTATCCAAGCTGTCCTTTCTTCCTTGGCCAGAAGAGGACACTGTGTGGTCAGAAATCTCAGCCACAGTTTATTGCATAGCACATTGCAGCTTGGCAGTGAAGACCTCAACACAAGAGGCTTTTTTCAGGACAACACTGTTAAATAATTTTTTAAAGTGTGTACTGCTTTGTAACAACTACCATTTGGTGGTTAAGTTCTTTGTTTAAAATGCTTATTGAGTAACCAGGGAAAGTTTGCTCTTAAGGAAAGCATATGGTAGCATCTATTGCAAAGCAAATTTTTACATTCTCTCCAAGAGCATTGTTCTCATTTAAAATAATCTTAGACTCATGATAAAGTTGAACAGACTCAGGAAAAATTACAATGTGATAAGTGTTGAATTTTTACCTAAAGCTGGAGTGCTGTCCTCAGCACCTACGCTTCGGACACCTTTGCAGTAGCTGCCAAACCTCTGGCCTGCTGGCGATGACAGAAAGAGGCAACATAAAAACCCTACATACACAGGTGTTTGCTGCCCAGATTTTATGGTACTGATGTTTCTTTCTGGCTTTGCCCTTTCAGGATAACCTTTTCCACCCAAAATACACTGGAGAGGATTTAACCTGTACTGTGAAAAATCTCAAAAGAAGCACACAGTATAAATTCAGGGTGAGTCAGTCATTTTGATACCTGAACTGCTTAAAAAAGAAGCTGTTTTATGTTTCACCCATTTACTATTTTAAATTGATGCTACAGGTCAAATTTTTTTTTAAATTCACTGCATTTACATTTTTTTTTAAAGTTATAAAATGCACACCAAACTTTAATGTTAAAACCTACTTTTGAGAGAGAAAACTGTCGTAATGTGCTGTAATAAATTGCTTTACAGCATGGCCACATGGCCCCGCCGGGGAAGACCCAAACCAGATGCTCAGTGCGCCTGTCTCACCTGCACGCCACATCCTCTTCTTCACTCTTCTTCCTTTTAATCAGATTTTTCTTCTACTCTCCATTTTCCTTTGCGCTTCTGCCCATTTTTTTTCCCCCAACCATTTGGTTTTCTTTACTCACTCCCTCCCTGCTTTGGCTTTCGCTTTGGTTGTTAACAACCACCATTAATGCCAATGTAGGGTTTTATGTTGTAGCCAGAACCAGTGCTTTACATCCACTGAGAAAGAAACCCAGGCTGCTGCAGATGGTTTACTGCCCCTGCGCATGGTGCTTGCTTCCTAGTGTGACAGCGTGCATTTTGGAGAGAGAAGATCCCACCCTCCCTTCTGTAAATTGGGGGTCAGATGGTGTTACTGGGCAGGTAGTAGTAACTCAGTACACAGCTGTCAAATTACCAAGTGAAGGTTGTGACTATTTGAGGGAAAGGATAGTTTCTGAGATTTTGAGGAACCCTTGCTATTAGACCCTGGCTGTGAGGACATAGCTATACTGCTAGCATTCTTCCACAAGGTGGCATTGCACACTACTCTTACACAGGTGAGGTTGTTCGGTCAGCCTTCTAGCCCTTCTGCCCACTCCATGTTTTCCTTCCACGGAAACTAAGAATAAGGTGGTGGTAACTGGCATTGCTTTGTGTCTTCTTGAAAGAGTAAAATGTCAGCTAAAAACCACCTTATTTTATTTTTCATTAATAGCCAACTATACAGAAAATAAGTACTTCATAAATGCTTAGCAGTAGTTTGAGACTGAGAAAGTGTGTGTGTGTGTGTGTGTGTGTGTGTGAGAGAGAGAGAGAGAGAGAGAGAGAGAGAGAGAATTTATGGATGCCTTGATCTTGCCATGTTAGAAAATCACCACTGATTTGATAGCTGGTATCTCAAGCATGTTATTGTTCTCTCGGTTGTGGTGTAGCTGACTGCTTCTAACCTGGAAGGGAAGAGCTGTCCCAGTGAAGTCTTAGTTTGTACGACAAGTCCCGACAGGCCTGGACCGCCTACAAGACCCCTCATCAAAGGCCCAGTTACATCGCACGGCTTTAGTGTCAAGTGGGGTATGTTTTGCTGCTCGTGCTTCTTTTTGGACAGATTTTTTAAAGTGTATTAATTTCAGTAGTGGCAAACCGAAATATAAAATAAAGGGCAGTATTACAATACTTATGGGGGTTTTACACATTTGGAAAAAGCATATGAGCGACATCCGGAGAACTCCACAAATTAGTAAAATGGACAATTTTAAAAGCATCTCACCCTACTTTCTGATTTTCCTGTATTACATGGTTTTCCTTCTATATTTTTAATGTATTATTGATTTGAATGTAGTAATCTCTGAGTATATATTTCATTCTTCAATAGCTTGCCCTTAAGAAAGCAGTCATATTTAATGTAAAAATTTGTTTTATAAAGTTAATATTGAAGTTAAATTTCAAAATTTAGGTATGCCATCATGAGTTAATTTTGACATGCACAATGTTCGAGTTAAAATGAATTAGGAACACTTTAGATTTTGTTGTAATTTGTATATGACCAGCCAGAGGTCTTCAACTTCAGGCATTTTTCCTATTTAAGTTCCTTGTGTAGTGGTTGGGGGCATCAGGTAGAATGATACTGTGGCTCACCGCTGCTGCTTCTATTATTTCAAGGACATGAATGCCATTAGAATATTGATAAACATTTGCAATTACATGTAAAGCTTTTATGATATGTATATAATTATCCCTAATGTCATAATAATATTAGTTACCTAAAAGGTGTAAAAAAAAAAAAAAAGTAGAATTTAAAATAAGATTTTATTTGGCAGTGCAAGTAACATAAAGGGAATTTAAAATATTATTAAATCATTGTTGGAGACCAACCACTGAGACATATAACTGTTTCAGATTACCTAATAATTTTGAGACAGAATTATTAGGGTCTGTATTTCCCTGGAAGATCAATATGATTAAGAGAAACTGTAAAAATCTAGATGTGCTTTTTGCCAGACTATAAAGCTTTTTTGTCCTCAGAAAATCTTAGAAAGTTCTGTTAGCACCATATATTTACTTTTATTAGCCATATGCTGTAATATTTAACTTTGTTGCTTTAAATATCTATTACTGAAGTCTGTATGCATTAATGGAAATGGCAGGTTAAAGGAGAAGGGAAATAAATTTTCTGAGTCTATATGTGAGTAATCTGAGAGTACATCTAAAATACAGAGGTGGCTGACCAATAGCAGAGGTAAAGTCTGTGTAGTCTTGCAAAATTACAATGCAAGACATGTTTCTGCTCAGAAGAGAAAAGTTGCACGCAGTTAGGAGAGCACTCAATACCCAGAGTGCCACGGGGCTCTGGTCATAAGCCAGAACCTCTTCTCAAACCACCTCTTCAGTGTATGTATTCTAATCCACAACTCTGGTTTTGTATTAGTTTCACTTGGGAAATAAAGTTTGATTAATAGCAGGCTGTGGTGGTACAGATTTATTATACTCTGATGTTTTGTTTATTTTGTCAATAATGCTGCACTTCTCTTTCTTTCATTATCCATCTCTCAAAAGAATCTGGCCAGTGATAATAATATAAGTGAAATAAAAAGAAATACATAAATATTTCATCTTATATAAAAATCACTAAGTATGAAAAAAGCAGGTTTCAGAATTCTCAAGGTAAATGTATTAACATAAGTCTTAGAAAAATCAATTCATATTTTGAGTTTTGCTCATGTTTCACTAAATAAATGCTCTTTGCTATTTCTAGCTCTAAGAACTTTGAATAATTGGATAGCATTTAAGGTGTCTTGGTGTTTGTGTTTGTTTCTTATGTTTGCCAAGGAAGAAATTGCATGAAATAATATTGTCTCTTTTGGTTAAATACAGAATTAAGGCAGTATAATATTAAATGATTCTATGGGTTTCAGTGATATTTACTAATAAAAATTAATGTCCTTTCATAATTAACATAGCATTTGCTTACTTTCCAGATCCCCCAAAGGACAATGGTGGTTCAGAAATACTCAAGTACTTGCTGGAGATCACTGATGGAAATTCTGAAGGTAAAGTTTTTGGAAATGCTTTTATGCAATTCCAAAACAAGCCCTATTTTCTAATATGAGAAACATCTGTATAGTAATAGTGGGCAAACATTCATTCTAATGCAAGGGTGTCAAACTCATTTTCACTAGGGGCCATATCAGCTTTGCAGTTGCCTTCAAAGGGCTGAATGTAGAGCTCTTTGCCCTTAGTTAAGGAGTAGTTATATTTACATAGTCCTAAAATTACATTCGGCCCTTTGAAGGCAACCTTGAGGTTGATGTGGCCCCTGGTGAAAATGAGTTTGACACCCCTGTTCTAATGGTAGAGATATTGTAATAAAGAAATCTTGATCCCATGTTGACATTTTTTCTCTGTCAAACACAGCATGAAGGAAGAGAATCTGCTTGAAATGTACATTTTATCATGTTTTAAAATTTTCTATGTTATTTCTTTAGGCCAGAGGTCCTAATTAGTAGACTAATTCCATTTAGTTCTTTTCCCCTCCTTTCACACACTTTCTCTGGACATTCTTATAAGCAGGGTGAGTGTCAGAAGCAATCAGCAGGAAAGATCAGGTGGGGACAGCAGACAAGTTTGGTAGCCTACAAACTCTCATGTACAATGTTGGCAGACAAAATACAGTATTACTGTAGGCTAGTGACAAGTGTCAAACAAGTAAGAAAATGTTCTTTTCATCTTTGTTGTGATTTCTGTGTTAGATTGTTTACTCGTTACTTGTCATACTATGTGGACCCAAGTGGGACAAGGTTGTATATCGGGTTCCTCAAATACTGCCTTTTTAAAAATTCTTAGATCTCTCTAATAAAGTTCATGAAGCTTTTTTAAAAACTATAGTCACCAGAACTTTAACAATGATTTATCTCACTCTTCTAATAATCATTGTCAATCAAAAGTGATCCCTGCATAGGAGCCCCACGTGCTGCAAGAAAAAGAGTCGACAGTAACCTTTACAAACCAGCCATCCAGGTGTGTGGCCAGCCCTTTATTCTGTACCACAGAAACCACCTGGAGTGCTTGGTTTTCCTGTTACTCGGGTCCTATTTTAAGCTAGAAACATGAGAATGCTTTGAGATGGGCACAGCTGTTGTCAGTACAGTCATATTCTCTACATTAGAGCACCCACCTAAGAGACGAGGCATGTATGTGTGTGCAGTGGCTTATTGTGAAAACCTAAGTGCAGTTCAAATTGTCATGGCTCTCTTGACCACTGATGACAAGTCAAAAGTGGATGTCATTCTCTACTTAAAGTCAACAGTTTTGCAAGTGCATAGAGTGATACTTGAAACTTTTTAGTGGTCCTTATTCCCGTTCAGCTTTTCAGTACAGGTTTCCTAATCAGCATTGTCAGGATAACTATCTTTAATGTTCTACCTTCCCCTGTGACCCTAATGCATGTAACTTAATTGTAAGTCTAACTGAATGAGCAACCGTGGTAATTCATGGAAGTTACTTTAGTAAAATAACACAGAATAGGGTAAAAACATTTTCCCTACAACAACTGCATGGAGTAAAAGGCTTTTGTAAAACAGTTAACCAGAAATGCAGCTTTAGTGAGAGCAAAACAGGAGGAAAAGACACCCCAGCAGCCCAGATTGGTGAGGCAGGCAGTGGGTCAAAGCAGCTCCAAAAGCTTGTTTCCCTGGTGGCATCAGCTTCATCAGGCACCCAGCTTCCTCCGGTGGCCCTGATTGCTTTCTTTAACCCTGAGAAGAGTCAGATAACTGGGTCCCATACTGCGTTTCCTCTTTGTTACACTCCTAGGCATTTTTATCTTTTAAGTGGGGCTCCATGAAGACAGCAGGACTTTACCCAAAGGACTCAGTCTGTGACGGGAGGTTTTCATTCAATTTCCCTCCCTGCAACCTCCAGGCAGATAAAAGCAGGGAGAAACTCTTCAACAGACTGACCAGGAACCTCATGCCCCAGCAGCCTTCCCCATGCCCAGCTGGTCGCAGAGGCCTCCCCGCACTGGGACCACGCCACAGCTCTCCTGACACGGTCCTGTCTCCTTTCACCACTCCCATGTGCCAACTACAGATCTGTGCGGTTTCCAGCGTCTAAACCGCTCAAAGTCGGAAAATGTAATAATGGTGATATTTCGTAGTCTAGCCAGCAGAACCTAGTATTAAAAATGACTCCATGTTATTTTAATATTTAACTTTGTAAAGGAAATGGAAAGAGAGCCCTTTGGCCATTAAAAAAGAGAGAGAGAGAGAGAATAGGTGATGCTGGTTTTCATGGAAACCACTTTAAAGCTTTAATTTTTTAAATCAGTTGTTGATAACTATTTACACTTTTACCAAAGGCACACACTCATACACGAGTCTTGTTTTGCAGCAGGCCAGTGGGAAGTGGCCTACAGCGGATCAGCCACAGAACACACGTTCGCCCACCTGAAGCCAGGCACTTTGTACAAGCTCCGGGCATGCTGCATCAGCACTGGTGGGCACAGTCAGGTCGGTGGTGTTATGGTACGGATTTCAGTAAACATCTTCGGTCAACTTTCAGACAGCCCATCAATGACATCAGAATATAATTGCTATTTTAAAATGTGTCATTTTTTTTGAATTGTGGTTTAGAGGACATAAAAGATAGGCCCAGCTAATTCTCAACTGAATTGTGACATTTTCAGGTACATTTGTCACTTGGTTAATTTTTACAAGGTATTGTTGTGATCCCATGAGACCGTTGAAAACTAAGTGTTGTCTGGAGTTTGTGTAAGCTAAATAAGGGGAACCTCGGTTATTGCAGTGATAGGAAAGCACAGAAATGGGTCATAATGAAAGACGTCCTGCACAGCTCCGTTGTTAACACATCCAGCAATTTTGTGAAAACATGAGACACACCTTTCTCAAGGGCCTTTACTGCCATCTGCTGGAAAGTTGCTATAGAAACCATGCACTTCTGCGATGACTGAGCTGAAAGGCAGCATGTGCACTTGTGTGCTGCCCAACGCAGCATCTGCAGGTTTCTCGTTTTACATTCTTCCTGTGACTTCCGACCAGCCGGTTCATGCGCTGAGAGCCTTGGTTTCAACCACATAGTGTTCTCAGAGGCTCAAAATAACCTAATAAAGCCACAAGAAGTGCTCTAGAAGTGAGGTAGTTGTTGTCTAAATGGCTGTAACTTACATTCAGAAAGTGAAGGACAAGATGGTAAAAAGACATTTTGATTGTAGAGACATTTAATACTGTGGTTAGAAACCATTAATATTGAGAGAGACAGACATTAAGAGACTGAGAGATGGTGCTTTGTAACCTTGTGCTGGGTTGATTTTTTTAAGAGAATATCTGCCATTTGGGTCTCAATTTTGCCCATCAACCCACGTGCAGGATTGTCCTGCGCTATCTCCCTCCCCGCCCTCCGCACCGTGATGGTTAGATGGCCCACAGATGCATAGGACTCCTGGTGAGGAGGCCCAGTTAGACCATTCTTAGGCAGCACTCCCTGTGCCTCCCAGGGTGTGGGGTGTCTCCACACCACAGGCACAGATTATGCGCAGGCACCTCCCGTGTGTGAGACCCTACCCACCCAAGGCTCACAGAGGCTGTGCTGCTGCTCAGCGTGTAGAGTATCTCTCTGCACGGCTTCTCAGGAAGAAGAAGGAGTTTGCTTGAGCTGCATAGCTCTGCCTTATTCTCTCCTGCCTCAAAAAGGCGTTCAGCTTCCACACTACCAACCTTACACAGCCAATTCCTGCAAAAGAAGGCCTACTTATTTTCCCATTAATAGAACCTGCTGGCTAATGTCAGACTCAGTTGATTAATACTGACTTTATTTGCTTTTCTGCTCTGTATGTGGATGGTTGGCCATTTATGGCACAGTTTAAAATTTTCATCCAGCTGTTGTTTTGTGTCCTCTTCTGTCCTCATGAAGGGTCTTTCTAATTTTGGTTTAAAGGAAAATAACTGTGTGCTTAGGATATGCGGCACTCCTGTCTACAAACCCAACTTCAAAAATAATCATTTTGACCAGAGCCATATGCAATATATGTCCACACTTAAAACACACACATGAAGATCTCATTGCATAGAAAATCATGTGTACACATGCAATGTGCAGTGCCCTTTTGGTAGCATTTACAGATATGGGTGGAATTTGCCTGGTATGTAGAGGTCTAATAAGTTCTCAGTAACTAAGAGATGGTTCTCTCTGGTGTTTCTCCTGCAGTGTTCTGAAAGTCTCCCTGTTCGCACACTAAGCATTGCACCAGGTCAGTGTCGACCTCCGAGGGTTTTGGGTAGACCAAAGCACAAAGAAGTCCACTTAGAGTGGGGTGAGTGAACCGATCTTCACATGGACGTGGACAGTTTGGACAATTGGAGATCAAGTTTAAGACTTAATGCTTTGAAATTAACTTGGTAGTCTTCCTTCTGAAAATCTTTTTTTTTTTTTCTGTTGAAAAGTGTCCGTATTCTTTTTACCGTATGTTGACTCAGGTTTGTGTTCTGCTCGCTGTTGTTCGCCCTCCTCTTCCTGATGGTGCCACACATGTGGTTCACCTTCTGCCCTTCAGAGGGCGCTTTTCCAGAAAGTGTTTCAGAGCAGCCCATCTTTTTCAGGAATTATTTCAACTTCATTCATTAAAAAAAAAAAAAAAAAAAAAAAGTTGTGCTCAATTTAGAGATAAGCTGAGAAATGAGGTAACATCTAATTCCTCCTCATCTTTGCTGCTTTGTCATGTGCGGGTCCTGTTTTGATTCAAGCTATATTCGCATTTCTTGTATCAGCAGTTTATAGCATGTAAAATTGCAAATACCTGTGGAAATCTATGAGGCTATTTTTCCCACCATTTATGTCTAAAATATAAAACGTCATGCCAACTTTAGATCATGTATCTTTATTTAATGTGACCTTTGTTTTGACATCAAAAAAGATTTTCTTCTGTTTCTTCCCTTCCCTTAGAATGTAAAGACATTTGCGTAATGGTTCTACTGTTTATGAAATTATTTTATTAACATAATTAATGTTCTTAAGTGTACTTGCTTTGGAAAGTACCGATAACACCACTCAGAAACTTTTTCTTTTGTATCTCTTATTTTGTGGGGGAGGGTTCTTTAGTAAGAAAGCTACTGAGGTGGGGCCACCTACATGACATTTTGCAAACCATGTGGAAAATCAGATGTGATTTTTGTCAACTGGAAGCACAAAAAGGATGTGATGTGAGACATTCTTCATTCCTAGATGTCCCCGCCTCTGAGAGTGGCTGCGAGGTCTCAGAGTACAGTGTGGAGATGACAGAACCCGAGGATGTGGCATCAGAGGTGTACCACGGGCCAGATCTTGAGTGCACCGTCGGCAACCTGCTTCCCGGAACTGTGTATCGTTTCAGAGTGAGGGCTTTGAATGACGGAGGGGTAAGTAGAAGGTTTTAACACTTCGGCTTCTGCCTTCCTGAAATTCCTCAGCAGTGTCTAGCCAACCTTGACCACCATTAAAGATGTGCATATAAAATCGTTTTTCTGACTTGATATCTTGTGATTTCATGTTCCCAGCATTAGAAAATTCATTACCATGTCCTCATATCATTCTGTTAAGACAGAGTTTAGGATTAATATCACCCTTTAGATGCATTATTTGTTTTAAAAATAGTTTCCTATTTGCTCTGTTGCCTCTATTAATCAGTTATGAGAAATTAAAAGTAGTACATACAATAATATTCCTTTCGCATATTGTCTAAATTATCCAGCAAAGTCTTAAGTCAATTTTAAAACCAAATGGCTGTAGCCCTGGCTGGGTGGCTCGGTTGGTTGGGCTGTTGTCAGTGTGGCAAAGATGGGCAGAAACATAAAAGCAGGCAGAAGGGTGTCGGTAGAACAGATTACCACTAACATCCCCCAAAAGTGCTAGTGATTTGTTTAGATGAGTTCCATGCAAATAATTACATGAAATTAATTGATGAAAAATTTTAGAATAAGAAAGCCCACTAACAGTGACACGAAGTTGACAGTGACTTTTTCTAGTTCTCAGTAGTGCTGTCCAAACCGTTTCGAAGGGAGGCAAGCTATAGGGCATTTCGTGTTCACCACAACTGATGGTGAAAACCTGTGGTCTGAAGACAGGTCTCAGACTTCTAATGGGAGCTGGAGTTCTTCTCGTTCCCTATTAGGAAAGCATTTCAGACACAGCCCAACTTAAATTACTACAGCAGCACGACACTCAACAAGGAAGTGTATCGATGAGAGGACGAGAAAGCGTGTGCACCCAGACTTACATAAGGGGAAAGAGGAGGGAGGGTGGTGACCACAGGTACTTCAGGACTTCATTTTACTTTTGCCCTTTTCCCCATCAGCCTTTCAGGGGACCTCTGCTGTAACAAAGATAAATGTGCAACTCGGCTGGTTTGAGTTTCACTTACTCTCACCTTTAATTAATGATATAAAAGCTAGTTTTAGCTATGGTTTATTCCTGTTCTGTTGGAAGTTAACCATGTATTTGACTTTTAGTCATCACGTCCATTTCAGAGAGCTTCTCTCCCACCCCTGACCACCCCCCCTCCCACCCCCCACCACCACCACCATACCCAGTGTATTTGCAAGTTGTATTGGAAAAATGTGAGAGGTTTCAGGGTTTTTTAATGTGCAGGTTTTAAAAACTTATCTTTCTTCCCATTTTGAAAAATATAGTCATGTACTTCATTAGCCTGGAAATTATTTTATTTTACTCTTTGCCTTAAGTCTTTGGAGTGTCAGATATTCCACTATTAAAATGGGTGACTCTGGTTCTCTCGGAACGGTATGAATCTCTAGTGCTGGCTGGCTCTGAGACTGTGGCCACCTTTGGTAACAAAGAGAGGGGGGCAGTGTCAACCTGCACATAGTGAGATGGGGGGGGACATGCTGAGCAAACAGTGACAGGAGCATTAGTGTTCAAAATGGAAAATACCAATAACTAGAAGAAATACTTAGAGTTTTGTAAACAACAATTTCCAGTAGATGTTTGTATATGAAGAATTAGACTGCAGTGTGTACCCGACTTAATGTTCTTTGGGAGAGACGTTAAAATACAATGCCTACTGTGTCAAGAATCAACATGTTTTTGTTTCTAATGTCACAGTAAAGGGAAATGTTTGGTAAACCAACTTCCTAGTCCTTTTGAATAAAATGAATGTACATATATAATAGACATTTACCACTCAGGAATATATGTAGGAAAAACTGGAACACACGTTTAATTGAAAGCGAAAACCCCATTAGGTCATTGTTTAATCAATTGTATTGATGATGGTATTAGCCTAAGCCTTATTTGGTTATCAGCTTGTACATGCACACATGCACGAACACGTACACGGGTGTGCGTGAACACATGCGTACAAACGTGTGGGCATCATTCTCTTTCAGTACGGTCCCTATTCCGATGTCTCAGAAATCACCACTGCTGCCGGGCCGCCTGGACAGTGCAGAGCGCCGTGCATTTCCTTTACACCTGATGGATGTGTGCTAGTGAGTTGGGAGGTGAGTCAGGCACGTGTTCCGCATCAGTTTCTGTTTCTTTGACTTTACCAGCTCCCAAATGCAAGTTAGGAAGAACGTCTTCAAAGCCGATATTCACTCCTAGGTGATTTTTGCACGTTAATCTTTGTTGGCATTTGCTTATAGCTTTTCAAATTGTGGAAATTTTACCACTGGTCAGAATTCAGAGGTAGTTGAGTATGTTTTTCATGCCTTTCTTTTGTATGTATTTGAAATATCCTGGGGTATGTCACTCTTTTCATTTGCTTGAGTGACCACAAATAACAGAATTTTCTTCCCAATGAAATTAACGTTATGAATTTCTGCTTCCCAGAGTCCTGAAAGCTCTGGCGCCGACATCTCAGAATACAGGCTGGAATGGGGAGAGGACGAAGAATCCCTGGAAGTCATTTATCACGGGACAGACACTGGCTTTGCGATAAGGGATCTGTTGCCCGCTGCACAGTATTGCTGTAGACTGCAGGTCGGTTGGCGTCACTCAGACGTTCCTCATAAACATTGCAGTTCCTTGGAAGGCTCTTGGAAACCTACTCCAAGAGTCATGATGGAAGCTACCAAGAGGGATAGTATGGGGGAAAAAGAGTCCTTTTAAATAAAAATAAATTTCACAATTAATGTCTGCTACTCTAGGAGGTCCTGCAATGTAAGAACAAAACCAGATTCTTCTCTGCTTCTCACCACCCTTGCATCTTTCTTGTTTATCAATTCCCTGAGTAAATGACTGAGCCCAAGACAAGGGTCATAGCTCCTTAGGAAAAGTCCTCTGTCTGAATTTCTTCGAAATGTACATTTCAGTGGGAAAGCCACTTAGAGCTGGCAAAGACAGTAATTTTATATGCCAGCTGTTAAATGGAGCCTAAAACAAACATCAGAGTAATGTGGACTGGTCTGCATCAGATCGCATGACCCATCTCCCACTTGTCAGTGACCGTTCATTAACAAGACTGGTTATCTGTCAGCTCCCACTTGTGAGTCCACATAGAACAACATCAAGAACAGTTGGCTCCTAGCCTAACCCCTAAGAGTAACAATAGTCATGGGTTTACTTTGACTTTATTGACTTGCATGAACGATGTTTTTATTGTCCTGAGAAAATGGGCTTTTGTGCATTGGTTCAGTAACATCGCTTGAGCACTGCTTGCGCCAAAATCAAAAGCCGATCAGGATGATCTGGGGGAGGCAAAGGCTGGTCAGATGTTTTTCTTGACCTTGAAGAATTCTGTCCTCACACACGTTTAGATTTAGATATCGTAGATAAAGAAGCAAAGAAGCCAGATTTAGGTGTCTATCTGATTTAAGTCACAGATCAAATTGCTTATTACAAATCCATCAACATTAGTGTCTCTGACCTCTTTGAAGAAAACATTCCCTTCACAAGTTCATTTTCCAGATCAGTTGAAGCTTTTCTGTTAAATTCTGAGTCCTGCTTAATCATAAACATTTCTGAATAAACTCTTCCATTATACACCTTCCTTTCTGAATGGAGCACCTGGGTCATAATTAACCCTTTATGAGTGAGTCAGGGTCACAGCGCGTTATCCGACCTTCGTAACAGCAATGCTGAGTCACTGGGAAAAGGCTAAATTATGTGCCACTCCTGTTTTTGGAACAAGGCAGGATATAAATAAAGAACTCTCTGTCACCACAGGAAAGAATTTCATGCCACTCTGCTTTTTGATTTTTGGTCTCTTTCAAATGTCCTTCTGCTTCCTTTTTTCCTGTCAGGGTCTGTGTTGTCAGTTACCATTGACTTCCCCAAACTGCGTTTTAAAAGATACATTGGTAAGAACAGAGCCTACATAGTGATTATGCCTCCCTGTCTTCACAGTCAGAGGTAGAAAATACTTTCAGATACTTCTTTGTCATAAAATGAGTCAGACCTCTGGAAAGGGATAGTCCTTTTAAGGCCATCATTGCTCTGCTAACGAAGTATTGCAAGAAAAGGGGTCTGCTCAGTCTGTATTGATTTCTTGCTAACTATGGACCAAATATGAATTATTTTCATTTGACATTACTACAAAATCAGGTTAAAACCCAAACATCCTTTTGGAATACTTGGTCCCTTAAAAATTAAATCACTGTAATACCTATACTGTGTTTTATAAAAATTGGGTGAAACATTGCATGTTTGCTCAACAATTTTTAAATTTTTATGCTCTTCCTTAGGAGTATTTTAATTAACAAGTGCCAAAGTAATCCTGTTTACATGAGGCATATTCTTTATTATAGTCATAGTTTTATTTGGTAAAAGTTTCTTCTGAATTGTTTCCTTTGAAAATCAGTAATAATAGGTGGTATAAGTCAAGAAAGCATTTTCCAAAGAATGAAGCTAATAAAAAAAAGTGGGATCCTCGAATACAAAAAGAACATTGCTGGAGAAGTTGCTGAGATTTTAATCATGTCTGTATGTAGTTAGTACAGTCATACCAATGTAAATTTTCTTGTTTTAATCATAGTTCTGGTTTTGTAAGATGTTAATATTAGGGAAAGCAAGGTACAGGAGATACAGAAGTTTCTTGTACTATTTTTGCAGCTTTTCCATTAGTCTAAACTTAGTTTAAAATAAAATGTTTTGGTTTTTTAAGTATGAAATCTGCCATTTTGTTCCTGGTCTCCCCCATGGGAGGGAAGAGACACGAAGCACCGACCGTTGGCCTGACACGCCACCTGGATTTTACATGTCACTCAATTTAAGTTTTATAATTGTCCTGTGAACTGGGTGTGTTGTCCCCATGTTATATCTAGGACACAGGCGCAGAGATACTAGTTTGCCTCAGATCACACAGTTAGTAATAGAGCGATTAGGATTCGGTCAAAGCTCCAGTTCAGAAAGCATGTTCTTTTCCTTCTTTCCTGTGGTGACATGGAGCCTTCGCTGCTATGAGCATTAGCTCCACTCTATCTTATTTTTCTGGCCCTGTGATATATTTGTACCCCCAAATAAAATCTCTAAACATATAATCTTAAAATAAATTGTAACGTTAAGATTTTTAAATATTTTAGTAGAGTTTCAAAAGTGATTTGATAGCAAATGAATACTTTTAGCTTGCTTCTTTGAAATTAACAGTAATGCACAAATATTGTAAGTCTTGTTTTGAATCTTTTATTTAAGATCTCATACTTTTGAAAGTTTTGTAATTGTCCTCATAAGCTCTCCTATGAAGTAAATGGAAACTAAGTTTCAGAGTATATTCACTTTTGTAATGAGGCTGCCAAATGTTTTTCTCTTTATAAAGAAAAGAATGTTTCTCATAATGTTTATTGAGCAGAAATTTCTGTGTCAGATACAATTCTAGTTGTTTGGGATGCAACAGTGCACCAAACATAGCCCTGCTCTCATGGAACTTACATTTGAATCAGAAGAATCATTAAATGAAAGATATATACTATGTTGCTGATAAATGTCGTGATGACATAAGGCAAAGCCAGGACATAGGAAATGAGCAAAATCATAGGGGCCCGAGGGAGGGTGGTAACTGCAAGTTTAAATTTGTTGTTTAGAGAGCATTCACTGAAAAGGCAACATTTGAAAGAGAGCCTGAAGGATATAATCACGCAAGCTATGCAGAAGTCTGCGGAAAAGGCTTTCTGGACAGAAGGGGTAGCAAGTGCAAAGGCCCTGAGGTGGGAGCAAACATGGTGTACCTGTGGAATAGCAAAGGAGCCAGTGGGACCAGAGCCCAGTAATTGAGGGGGGGAGTAGTAAGTGATGGAAGTGAGAATGGCAATGGCATTGGGGGGATGGTAATGATGAGCAGATCAGCCAGTGTCTTGTAGGCTGTTGTGAGGACTTCATAATTTATTTGGAATATGTTTGGAAGCTATTGAAGGCACTTAAGTAGTAAACCTGTTGTAAATGTAGACTATGGGGCAAGGACTGACACATCACAGTTAGGAAGCCACTACAGTGACCAGATGGGAGAGAGTCTAACTGGACCAGGGCGGTACAGCATGTGTGGGTCCCCTGGGTATGAGAGGAAGAACGATGACGGGTGATGTCTCAGGGATATGACTTGAACAAGCGGAAGGCTGGGGATAACTACAGGAGCTGTGGTGGGGTGGAGATGAGGAGCTTTGTGAACAATGGAGTTTGAGGGGCTTAGTGCGCATTCAAGTGAAAATACCCAAATGGCAGTTGGATTCATTAGGCTGGCATTTAAGGCAGAGGCTCAAACTACACAAGTAAATTTGGAAGTAGGATATAAATGGTACTTGTCCCCCGAGACAACATGAGATCTCTAAGTTTGAGCAGAAAAGCAGAGGTGTCCAAGGCCTGAGCCCTGGCCCTTCACTGTTGAAAAATCTGAGTGATGAGTAGCAGCCTGCATAGGTAGGTGATTGAGAAGCAATGGCAGGTAAGTAAACACAAGAGGCTGGGACCTGGAGACCAAATGAATAAGTATTTGAAAGAGTGGTGAGTGAGGTCAGTTATTGGTCTCTGGTAAAATCAAAAAAGGCTGAGAATTGACTTCAGATATGAGTTTATCAATCACATGGAAAACAGTAGAGACCTTTAGCAAAATTCCTGTTGCTCTCCCAGGGTGGCACTGGAGTGGAAAGTCAGATTTATTACTGAATTCCAGGCCCAGTTTTGCCTATATACCTGTGAAAGGCAGGTAAGAATAGTGCTGCAGATGGTTATTGTGAAGATCACATGAGACAGTATATAGCCTAAAATGGGCCATACAAATATAAAGAACTATTTTTAAATTAATTTTCATAAAAGGGGATGTGGGTGATATTATTATCTTTTACTTAACAGAAAAGATGTAATGGGCATTTTTTGGAAAGTGTTTATTAGGTTAAATTGAGCATTTCCTAGGATTTATTTCTACCTAATTTCTAGATGTAAATCATGTATCATTTATTTTGCAGCACCTAACATGGAGGCGTTAGAATGTACAATGGGGTGATACGGACTTTTCTTGCTGTTGTCTCCTAGGCCGCCAATCAAGCTGGAGCAGGACCGTACAGTGAGCTTGTCCTTTGCCAGACGCCAGCATCTGCCCCCGACCCTGTCTCCACTCTCTGTGTCCTGGAGGAGGAGACCCTCAGTGCCCACCCTGATTCACCTTCTGTGTGCCTTGTACTGAACTGGGAAGAGCCGTGCAATAATGGAGCTGAAATCCTTGCTTACAATATTGATCTTGGAGACACTTGTATCCCTGTGGGCAACACCACCACCCACGTTCTGAAAGATCTTCTTCCAGAAACAACATACCGGTGAGTGCAGGGGAGGAGAAATCAAGCTGTACAGACGGACACATCAGTACTGGACCTACAGACCCTCCAAGTTCTTGAGGGCAAATGAGTAAATTCTAAGTACAATTCTAAGTATGCTAAATATTACATTCTTAATATGTTTAAGATTACTAAACGCAAATATAGCTTTAACACTTATATTGCTTTATAGGTTATGTGTCCATTACAAATTTCCATAGTTTCACCCTTCACTTTAAATCAGTTGCTCCCTCTTGGTCTCTTGGTAACCACCTTTCTTTGCACCTTTACTCTTTTCTTTGCATTTTTGCTGTGACTCATATCCTTCTGTGGACACGCTATGTCCTGGACATGTACTTGCCTACCTCTGAAGCAGGACTCCACTCTTTTCCTGATTTCCTAAAAGCAGACACAGTGGTACAAAGAATTTGTGATGTAGCCTTTACTCAGGATTTCACAAGCTTCTAGAGAAAGAATAAATAGTAGGTGGAGTAAAACTCAGTTAACAGCCACATACTTCCTTTTCCCCAGGGCTCCCGTCTGGGAGCCAGCCTCCTTTCCTTCCTCCTCTCACACACCTTCATGGCCTCTTAAATTTTCAAATCGCTAGCTCTGTCTGCACATTGCCATGACTCACTCTAAACAAAAAGTTCACGGTTAGCTTCTGAGGAGGGCAGGACCTGTCTGCAGTTACACAAGTGGGGGCATCTCCCTTTGTCCGATTGAATGGTGTTTTGGGCAGGTGAAGACGAGCATAGATTCAGGTCATCAGCTGTGCCTTTAGGCCAGTTACAGAACCTCACTGTGCCTCAGTTTCTTCTTCCATAAATGAGGAGAACAAGACTACTTACCTCATAAGCATATTGTAAGGAGTAAAGAAATTAATATCAAATGTTTACGCACAGCACAGCAGTATAGAGCAAGCTCACACACAATACACACACATCCTAGTTTTCGTCATCGTCAAGGTCACCATCCAACAAAACCAGTCCTTCTTGGGGGTAGGGTCGGCGAATGAAGAAAGGGATTCATCATTTCACTCATTTTTTCCTGCAGTTTTTCTAGTTCGGTAGTCTGTTACACTACCTTTTTATTTCCAAAAGCTGAAGAAAGAGCTGGCTAATCAATTGTAAAATACAAAAGTTCCGTTCTGCCATATCTTATTATCTCTACTCTTTTTTTTTTCTCTTTCTTACCAAGTCCTTTGTGAATAATTCCTATAAGTATATTCATTTTGCTTTTCAAAACAATGACGGCATTTTATTTTAAGGACTCTGCTTGGAGTACTGCACTTTACACCGCATGTCTGTGAAACCAGGGGGTAGGGGGCGGGGGTGAACAATGTTCTTGCCCTGAGAGCACTCAGAGTTGGGGGACACTGAAACAGCAACCTGAGGTAGTGGGTTACTGTGACATCCACCCCAGGCTGAAAATAACAGGCTGTGTACACAGGCCTGTTGACATTTCAGAGAGGAAGTGCCCGGGGCAGAAGGGTCAGGGTGGTTCCCAGTGGGACTGGAATTAGAAACAGAGTAAGGGGGCAGGCCAAGGGCGATCCTTCAGTCATGACCTTTGCAGGCAGTCTCGGAGCAGCAGTCTCCACTGTGGTGTGCTCGTGCCCTCTCAGCGCCCATTGTGTCCAGAGCCGACTACTCGTTTCACTCAGGTGCTGAGGAAATGATTAAACCCAGACCTTGAAGCTCATCAGGGAATTTCCCCCATGACAATGCTCTAAGGAAACCTGCCTGTGAGGTTTATCTCTGGGGGGAAATGACCAAATCAGTGTCACCCCCTCCCCCAGCTGTTTTTAAGAGACCAGATGTCCAGAATATTGCTTGTCCTTAATCCCTCATGAGGCTGTAAAACTGTGAAGAAGCACACTGGTTTAGGGACTCGCCGAAAAGCTTCATGACCACTCCGATTCACATCCTGTCTACCTTAGAGTGGGCTCAAGTCCTCGGGCCAGTGCTCTGACATTCGGATCAGGCATCAGGAAAGGGCTTTCAGGACCCGGTGTTAGCCCAGGCGTTCAACCTCTTCCTGACCTTGTGCCTACCTTAAAGGTGGCTTCAGTGGTTGTAAACATTAAGGTTTATAGTAGGATGATACTGGAGGATGCTGACTTGTACTAGTCAACACACAGTCCGATGACTTCTAGAATGACACCTGCAGCTCAGACGAAGGAACTGATGTGGAGAGTCTTTGCTTCATGATACAATGCCAGGTGCAGGGGGAATTATGAAAAATATCTTCCACTTGTTAAAAAAAATTTCTCAGAAGAAATTCTGCTATGGAGAAGATGAAATGGTTTAGTAACGGAGGGACTATGACAGAATGACCATAGATAATACCTCAAGACTCTATTTAGTGTTAATATGCAAGGCTAATACATTAAGCTGAATGTGGAAAGTCACACTGGGAGGCTGTCAGCTCTCGACTTGATGGGATAGCTTGGATGATATCATTTTAGACATTGCATGAAGTCGAATAGTTTTAGAAAAGCCACACCTTTGGCTCTGTCATATGTTGTGTTATTCTCCCCACCCCACCCCCTCAGTCCCCCAAGGAAAAGATTTAGCCTAAATCTTTGCTGGTCAGTCAGTCAATCATTGGGATGTTTCATATTTAAGGCACTAAGATTAATACCCACATTTAAGGTCATCTCAATACAACTTCATACTAGTCTATAGTACGTAATTGGGTGCTCCATAGTGGGGCTCTGGTCAACCTCCGTTCTGTTCTTTTGTTTCAAAAACACAATTGCAGTGCTTATAGTGAAATATAAAATGAGTATCTTAAGGAACCAAGGATGTAATTTTGGTCCAATCAACTTCTACCTCACCCTTTTCTGACCCATAAATTTGTTAAAATATAAATGAACAGATCATGATGTTCTAGATAAAAATGTGGAATAAAACATCTTAAGCAGGCTATGGGGCTTTGGTAAAGGACTTGTTTCTTTGGTTTGATTTTTTTTTTTTAACTTTCAGTAATTACAAATTGTTCTCACACTGAGTTTTGTTTTGTCTTTTCCCTGTATTGTGGGGACAGAAAAGTTCACCTCTCTAGCAAACCTGACGCACAAAAGGTATTTTAATAGATCCATCGCTTCTCCGTTGGTGCTTACAAAAATACACATTGGCTCACCCTGGCCAGTGCGGCTCAGTTGGTTGGAGGCCGCCCTATGCACCAAGGGGTCCCTGGTTGATTCCTGGTCAGGGCACATACCTAGGTTGTGGGGCCTTGGTCCCCATTCAGGGTGAGTACGGGAGGCCGGTGCTCCCCTCTCACGTCAGTGTTTCTCGCCTTTCCTCCCCTCCCCCTCTCTCCCTGTGTTCTCCCTTCCTCTCATTCTAAAGTCCAATGGACATTTCCCTGGGGTGAAGATTTTTTTAAAAAAATCATTGGCTTACTGACACACTGTTTGGAATTACAATGCTATTTTTTAAAGCATTACTTTTAAGCTTAGAATTGAGTTTGAAATTGAGCTTGTGTTTTGGTTTGAGGAGGGTAAAGACGTTATTAGTAACAGGTGTGCTTTCCTTCACGTGCATCCAGCCACAGAGTCACAGTCTTTGCAAGCTGACTGAGACACGGTAACGTGGTGTCACCCATGCCCAGTGCCTGGGCTTCAGCATCTTCGCTTTCGGGGCAGTGGTTCCTGCAGGCAGTCCTTTCTGCTTGTGAACAACCCTATCGTGTTGCAGCCTCTCTCTGTCTAAACTCCACATAGTTGATCCTGGGCCTTCCTCTAGAGCAGCGGTTCTCAAACTGTGGATGCTGAGCCAGCAACACCAGCATCACCCAGAAACTTAATGGTATCACGCCCTACTCTAGACCTGCTGAATCAGAAACTGTGAGGTGCAGCCAGACACTCTGTGCTCTGAGTAGCCCTGCAGGGGACTTGGGGGCATGTCACAGTTTGGGGACCTCTGCCCAAGAGCACTGATTCCTAAACGTTAATTTTATGAGAAGCACCTGGAGTACTCCTGCAACCTCCCGAAGTCTGAACCCCGCTCCTATAGTCTGAGGTTTCATGGTTCCCAGGGGTACCTAGTCATCATTATCTCATGAAGTCAGCTGTTTCCTACCTACCATCCTCACTGCATTCCAGCCTGTCTTGACTAGTGCAGGTTTTCTGTGACCTTCTCCATGCTCCTATTTGGGTGAGTTCTGTTTCTTGATGGCCTGTTTATTTATTAGTCTTCACCTGAGGACATGCTTATTACTGATTTCAGAGAGAGAAACATCAACTGGTTGCCTTCCGCATGTGCCCTGGCTGGGGACTGAACATGCAACCCAAGCATGTCCCCTGAACAAGAATCGAACCCACAACCCTTTGGTTTACAGAGCAATGGTCCAGCCAACCGAGCCATAATGGCCAGGGTTCTTGACGGCCTCTTTATGAGTCGTGCCCAGACCACCAGAAATGGTGCTGGTTGGCTGGCTCCGAGAAGAGCCAAGCTGTCACCTCACTTGTTTTCCAAGTGGAGCAGTTAGTAAGCTTGCCTGACATTACTTTTTTTGGCAGCCTCATTATATGTCTGACTCATACTGAGCTGGCAAACAACTAAAGGTAGATTTGTTTGTTATGATCATTTATGCTCTTTCTGCTCAGTAAAATGGGGATGAAAATAACATTTATTGAGTCCTTACTCTATGTCAACCACTGCATTAGCCTGTCAAGAAGTGAATCATAAATCATTTCATCCTAACAAGATGAGGTGGGCTTTATTAGGAGACATATTCTGCGGAGTTCAGAAGTAGCACAGTGGAGTCAGACGGCCTTCACTCCAATCCTGCATCCCTCACTTACTGTCTCTGTGACCTTCGAAACCCTCTGTGCCTCAGTTTTCTGGTCTGCAAAACAGGGATAATAACCTTAACTATCTGATAGAGTTATGTGTGTTTTAGGTAAGATTTTAGGCACTTCATATGGGACTTGATGCGTTGTAAGTAAGCACTCAATAAATCCTGTTGCTGGTGTTTGGGAGGAAGGAAGCAAGCTGAAAAGTGGGTTGTGACCAGATTAGAGGCAGGAGTGTCTGTGGAAACCTAGCATTTTCCTTTAAGCAGTGTGGGAGATATTTAAGGTCTTTTTTCCTCTGTGAAGGCAGGGCACGAAAAAAACCAAGCCTAAGGGTGGAAACAGAAGGGCGGCTGAGAGTCCCGCCGGGAGCTGCTGGGAGGAGCAGCGTGGCTGCAGCAGGGGCTGAACCCAAGCCAGCTCAGGCTACCTTCCCGGAAGCCGCCTCTGAATAACTGCACTCCGAACCCATGTTTCCCCAAAGAGGTTTCCTGTGCTGACGCTGTTTTAAATTCCTTCAGAAGTTAGCTGACAATTATTCTGTTCTTGCATATTTTTCTCTTCTTTAGTTAGATGGTTAGAGAGATATTAGATTGGGGGTGGGCATGTATTGTAAAAAGCCTATGTTTTGATTCTTAGGCCTCTCCTTCCCCCACCCTTCACGGGAGGGGGACGCTGTCCTCCCTGCTCACCCACCTCTGTACTCCAGGTGTCCTGAGTATTAGGATGGCTAACAGTGAACAAGAGTCACCTTCCCCAGTGGAGAAGGGTTGGTTTTAAAAGTCATTCTTTTTTAGTACAGGGGGTGTCAGAAATTTGGTCGTGTGTATCGAGTGCATTACGGCAGGTTGTGATCTGAAGCGGGAATATATCCAGAACTAGACAGTAGATATTTTAAGAGTAGATTTTTAATAAAAACTTACAAAGAATATTCTTCTTAATTTGATTATTTAATCAGTACTTATCAGTGTATCGGTGGGCATTGCAGGCTCCTGGACACTTGAAGAGATTGTTCACATCAGTCTGGCCAAGATAGACTTTCTCAGAGTTACATCACTTTCCTAAATTGGAAAGCAAATTTCCATTTCCCTTATACTTAGGTTGCAGACCTTAAGATTTCAGAAACCGATATGCAACGCATGTAAAAAAAACAAACAAAAAAATTGCCCTGCATATCCTATTTGAATTTCCAGATTAACATACTACTTCAGCCAAGAGAAGACTTCTCAACTTTGGGTTTGGGATAAACTTTAATTAACTTAATAAAACCTGAAAGTCGTTTTTTTCTGAGGTGAATTCTTGGACGTGTTTCTCAGGTGAGTGAGTGTTCTGCTCGTTAGTCTCAGGTGAGCTCTCACTGGAATTAGGAGATTACTTTCACATACTGCATTTTTCACCCCAAAACAAAACGAACGCTAACTACCTTAGTCTTTGTTCCGCTTTCCCAGCCTTCTGGCCTTCTGGGCTCCGAGTTCTGAATGTTTATCAGAATGCAAGGAGACCTGGCTTCTTTTCATTATACCGGCTCCACAGTTCTACTTCAATATGGCAGGTGACTTGATCATTAGAACTAATTAACATTAGTTTAGTGCATCAGCTACATGCGAAAATGTTTTCCAGGCATTTTTACTGAAGCAAAATGTGTTTTTGTAAAAATGGGGGATAAATTGAAGTATTTTAAAATCTAGGTAGTTGATTTCAAGGCCCAAAGTTATTTAAATAATGTGAAAGCACATTTGTTGGCTGTTTTAAATATCTGTTTCATTGGCAAAAGGCCCCTGTTAAACTGAAAGTGTGGTTTGAATTAAAAATATCTTTTGATTGGATTAGAAGCTGTGCACGGTCCAGGTTGTGTTTGGGAGAGGACGGTGTGCCAGAATACCCGAAGACCTGGAGCCTAAAACCAGTTTACTACCCAGTTCTGACCTGTGTCCATCAGTGCAGGTGACCGAACTTAGCCAGCGGCAGTTCATTCGCTTTAAAATAGACAAAGTACTTCCTGCCTCATGGGTTCGGGGTAGAAATCAGAGATCATGTTGCACATATCAAATCTGGACTTCAATATCTAGTAGGCACTGTGTCATTGAGGTTGCATTATTTCACCTCTAGGAGTTCAACTGCGGATACCTCGTCTCTAAAGGCAAGGGAAGTTACTAGTTCCTACTCCAAGCGCAGATCCTTGTGCAGAGCGAGTGTTCAGTGTTGTTTGTGGCGGTGCTCGTGGGTGGTCATGGTCAACATTTGCATCTGTTCCCGAGCTCTTCGTCTCACCCTCACCTTCTGAGGATGGTTCACAAAGAAGCCAGTCCTTTTGCCGGACCCTTGACCATAATTAGAGGAAGCAGCAAAGTACTCAAGTCATAAAGTGAGGTCGTGGCAATAACGCAACTCAAATGAAGACGCGCGTTTGTGTGTCCAGCACAGAGCCACTCCTCCTGGGCGCTCAGCACGTGAGGAAGAAGTCAGAAGAATAGTGATGAATGACAACTCTATATGTTAGCCCTTTAAAGGCCACCAGAGTGCTTTTGATTATTTTCTGGTTGTGTGGTGGAGTATAAAATATTTAAATATTTAAAAATATTTTTAAAATATGTGTATTTTTAATTATTTAAAAGATACGTTTAAATATTAAAAAAGATATAAGGTGCTTTCCGTATCCCTTATCTTAAGTAATCCTGTCTATAAATGCGGCAAAGGTGTTACTATCCCATTTTATACTTAAAAAAAGCGTGATTGAAAGGTGTTAGACGATTTCCCCAAGGTGACCAAAGCAGGGGCCCCACTGCTGAAGAGAGCACAGTGCTGCCGCCGCATTCCTGGCGCTGTGGGTGTCGTTGCGCATGTAGGGCAGAGACTGTGTGCCGTGGGGCACTTCTCAGTAAAAGGTCAGAGAACCAGGAGCCACGGTGTAAGGAACCCAGCCCCTGTCACAACACCGTGGAGGCTTTGGTGAAATTACAAAAAAAAAAAAAAAAAAAATTTTTCAAATATTAAATCCACATGTTTTTGATACTTGTATTTTTTTAAATATTTTTAATTCTTATACATGATTTAGATTTCTTAGTATATTTTTTCTTGAGCAGAACAACAATCTTAAGCAATAATTGTCTCATTCAGTAGCTAAGGGCTGTGTGTGCTGCGCAAAGCCAAACCCGGAACCCAAAGTGAGCTCTGGAGCACTGTAGGTGAGCAGATGGAAGAAAGCGTCCTGACCCCTGGGCTCCAGGAATACCTGCCCAGAGGAGAGGGAAGGAATGGCAGTTTAAATGCTAGAAAGACATTAATGTAAACCTCGGAGTGAGGAGGTTTGTTACACCTTCGAAGGAAGACCGAGACAATGTTTGGCTTAATTCCCTTTTCCTGAGGAGGGAAAAAGGGTAGTGATTCTTACCACCATGATTACCACCTTTTAAAAAAGATTTTTCTTCTCTAGTTAGAGAAAAATTTCTTATTTTCCAATCATATGGTATTAATACCATAAAGCTATTTGATAAAGCTATTGCGTTGTTTGTTTTCTTACTGATGAGTTTTAGAGGTCTTTGTACATTCTGGATACAATTTATTTGTCAGATACATAATTTCTCCCAGTCTGTATCTTGTCCTCATTCTCCTAAGAGTGAAGAAGTTTTTAATTTTTATGAAGCCCCCTTTTTCAGTTTTGTTCTGTTATGAACCATGTTTTCCACATGCTATCTAAAAACCCTTTACCTAATTTTAGGTAGCAAGTATTTTTTCCTGTTCTTAAAAGTTTTATAATTTACACTTAAATCTGTGATCCATTCTGAGTTAAGTTTAGAATAAAATGTGCTTTAGATTGAGATTTATTTTTTCACTTTTGATATCTAATTGTTTCTATTCTTTCTCCATTGAATTACTTTTGCACATTTGTCAAAAAAAATCAATTGGCCATATTTGTGTGGGTCTATTTCTGGAGTCTGTATCCTGTTATATTGATCTATGAGTCTGTCTCTTTACTAGTACCACACTGTCGTGATAATGTAGCTTTATAATAAGTCTTCTGGGAGGAGTTTTATAATTCATGAACACAGTATGTCTCTCTCCATTTAGGTGGTCTTTAATATCTTCAGCAGTGTCTTGTAGTTTCTGCGTTTTGTTTTTTTTTTCATATCTCTATGCCTTTCCCCCTACTCTCTAGAATTTCCAGTACATCGAGTTGAATGGGAATGGTGAGAGTAGACATCCTTGCCTTGTTCCCCATCTTAAAGAAAAATTATTGAGTCCTTTACCATTAAGTTCAATGTTAGCTGTGGTGTTACTATAGATGCCCTTGTCAGGATGAGAAAGTTTCCTTCTATGCCTATTTTGCCAAGAACTTTTAGTACGAATAGATGTTAGATTCCATCAGATGCTTTTTCTGTATTAATTGATATAATTATGTAATTTTTTTTCTTCTTTAGAATATGAATTGGCTAAGGGTTAGGGAGAGAAAGAACATAGAAAAGGGGGGAAAAGGAATGGGGGATTTCCCCTGTTCACTGTGAACATCCAGAGACTGCCTTCTCTCTTTTTGACCCAAAGCTTCTGGTAGAATTTCTGTTTAAGCAGATGTCTGCTCCTGGGTGTCAGGTTGCAGTGAGCCTGGGGACAGTAAGGGGAACAATGGTAAACTCACTGGTGGTTCAGTGATAGTTCAGATTCTCCCCCAAGGTCTCCAGCTCTGGTTTACTTACTGGAGTTCTCAAAGAGCTCACTTCTTTTATCCTAGTTTAATAGCTTCATTCAGTGGGAGAGACAGGATGGAGTAAACTCACTCCATCTCACCTGGAATGAATCTAGTTTGTTTGTTTGTTCTTCTTATCAATCTACAGGCATATTATTATATTGACTCACAGAATTATGTAATCTTTAAATTTGAAGAATTAAGGCTACACACTCACAGGATGAATTTAACTATAGGAATACTTAAATATTTTCTATTTAAGTATAAGCAATAAGTGTCATAAATGAGAAGTGCATAACCTAAATTATAGGAATATTTTAAACCTGTTTCCTAAAATTTTATGTCTTTGACTATATTTTTTATCACATGTTTTAAATACCGTTTCAAATTCAACTCGAGTTTAAATGTGACACCACACTGCCCCATTCATCTCAGTAAGATGCCTGCGTACCTAGCAAGGGCTCTGGGTGCAGGTTTCTGCTCAAGGCCTAGGAACAGGGCATGAAGAGATGGAGGAGACGCAGGGCTGGAAGTGGTCTTGAAGTGCATGAAGCTATGGAAATGTCTGAGGCTTCGGAAAGAGCTGCCCATATTATACAGAGGAGAGAGGGGGAACAGAGGGTGGGGTGGGGCCATGTATGAGCCCTTTGGTCTGAGAGGAGAGGAGAAAGGTCACCGAATGCCAGGAGGAAACAAGCTTCACAAACATTCAGTCACTGTGGGAAGAGGTGTTGAGGATGAGGATGGAGCAGTGCCATCGGTTTGTTGCATGATGACCTTGGGGAACTGTTTCAGTCAACCAGGAAGGAAAAAGAGAAACAAGAAAAATAGGAATAATAGTAGGATACTAATTTACATATATAATTTAACTCTATTTGGTTTTAAATTCCTGGACCATGAGGGCAGTGTTAATACCTTTATCGCCCATGACAAACATGGCGCAGAGTAAACACCCAGTTACGATTTTTGCACATTTTCGACACACCCTGTCACTAGCAGTGTGCACGCTGCGCTCTTGGTAAGGCCGAGCAGAGGTTGTTGGGTGAGGCTGGAGAAAGGGAGGAGAGATGCCTTTTGGACAAGCTGCTACCCTTGTTTGTGAACTCTGGAGGAGACTCATTTGTTCTGTTTGTTTGTAATTTGTAGCCCACTTCCAAAGCTGACTTTGAAGCAACTAAATGTCTTTAGGATATCTTCCTTCAGACACCAGCTTTTTTTTATTATTATTATTAAAGAACATAGGTATATCATGCTAATGTACCTTTTTGTTTATTGTTATACTCACAGCTCAGTTTATTACATAGAAAAGTGTCTTGAATTACTTTGGTTTTTTTGGTTTGTTTTTTCTTTCCATTCCATGGTATAGCTTTAGGGGCAAGTAATAAATATTTCACACAATGTTTATTCCGTATGAGGAATTGCTGCTTACACTGCCATGTTTTTATTTTTTCATTCTCCAGGATCAGGATCCAGGCCATAAATGAAATTGGAGCTGGACCCTTTAGCCAGTTCATTAAAGCAAAAACTCGGCCATTACCACCCTTGCCTCCTAGGCTTGAATGTGCTGCGGCTGGGCCTCAGAGCCTGAAGCTAAAATGGGGAGACAGTAGCGCCAAGACCCACACTGCCGACGACATGGTGTACACGCTACAGCTGGAGGACAGGAACAAGAGGTATGGCAGCGGTGAGGGTGCTCTGGAACGTCCTGTGGCTTTGGCTTCGGAACAAAACGCTTCCTTGTTCATTTGTCCTCTAAAACACCCTCCTACCTCTGTGGCGAAAGATTTCCTGTGTCTTTAGGTTCTGCATTTCTATACTCAAAGTTACACCCTCTAGCCTTTATTTGGAACTTCCTCACTAACATTCGAAAGGTCCTGATTTGCCCACATCAGATAACATATGTGTTTGTTTTTTTCTTTCATAAAGACAGATAATGGAGAGAAATGATCTAAAAAGAAAATTGTCAAATTCAAGCCTACGCAATGTAATAGCATTAAATTAGTCACGAGTGCAGAGAGAAATAACACTCAGAAAGAGATGTTACCTCTTTAAATATTCAGTAACTATCAGGACAAACATGTTTACCAATCTGAAATAGCTATGGTGATTTACAGATGGGGATTATACTCTGCAACTGTAGGCGATGCAATATTAAATTAACCAGGGCAAATAGGAGATTCTTCATAAGACTCCACAGAAACACTCTTAGCCACAGAAATCAAATCCAACCTTTCACATAGTATTTATTTAACCTAACTTCATTTCCTCTGAAAATGGCCGATCATAAGGTGGGCAGCTGACCTGTATTTAAGAATAATTCAGATGCAGAACAAAAGTTAAGGATAACAGAAAAATGTTCTATTACCAAAAGTCCAAATCAAAACATCAGGTGAAGAGGTGGGACAGACACAGGCTGCTACTTTTCCTCGGGCATACCCGCTGAAGCACAAAACCGGTGCTAGTGTAGAGTATTTTTGTCGTTTCCCTTCTGTGCATCATCGTGTTCTGTTCCTTTACATGCGGAACTGGTTTTGGGTAGCACGGAAACCCTTGTCCAGTCTCCACCCTCCAGTTCGTACTCAAGTGCTTTGATCCCCTTCAGTGCAATGGAATGAATCCTGCTGTGCGAAAGGTGCAGATTGAGGTGGGCCTTCAGTGGATCAAGAAAAAAATCAAGGCCCTGCCTCCAGGAGCATACTATCAACCTACAAGTGGGCAGAGAACATTTGTGCCATTGGAAAAAGAGCTCTGAGAGTGTGGAGGAGACAGACATAGGAGCAAAGCACTCTGGGAGTTTGGAGAAAGCAGAGGTCGTCTGGTTACAAAGATCAGGAATGGCTTTTTGGAGCAGGTGACATTTGAACTTGACTCTGAAGGATCTTTCAACCCAGTAGTTCTACTACAGAAGAACTAAAAGTTATTGTCCTGTTGGAAACTAGTCCTGCTGTGGCAAGTGCAGAGAAAGTGAGGCTTCTTTTGGTAGGTTCACTAGAGATTGATGCATACTCACTCAAAGACAAGGTCATTCATCTTACCGTGCTGTGTGCCTGAGGGTACATTTTCATGGGCTCATTATGGTACTGGCAGGGGACTCCTCAGACTGCAAAGTAGGAATTCTGGACCAACGGAAAGCATGATAGCATGTAATGCTAACAATTTGAGAAAATTTATAAATGATCCCTTATGGTTTTTCCTGGGCTTTGGCTTCCATTGGCGGTAGAACCTTCCACAGAGAATGCTTTCTAGTTGTGCTGCAGTGGCAGATGGCTCTGCACCACGTCAGCCATCTCTGTCTAGCTGCAGTCCTGCCCTGTGCGGGCGGCCACCTAAGGTCCTCGTACAGAGAACTGTACAGATGTGCAGAACAAAAGCTCCATGAGCACTGGTCCAAATGCGTATGTTGTCATGAGCCATTTAACTATGCCAGACAGAAAATAGTGTACAATCTGGTAATCAATACAATGCTCTTTCCTCAAGAAAAAAAAAAAAGAGGCACTCAAAACTGGCCTTTTAATCAAATAAATGACTTGCCTAAATTTAAATGGCAATTTAAGAAAACTTACTATTAGAAACAGTATTTTTCTTAATTTTATGAGCTAGAGTCCAAATTTATCTTTTTAAAATTAGATTTGTGAGTGCTCTCAGAAAGTCATTAAAGTGATGGGAATGTAAAGCATAATAAATTCTCTTTCTATTTGTGGAATAATATTCCTGGGATTTAGTAGGATGAAATATGGCCTAATTTAAGTTTGAAGATGACCTTCCTTAGTGCCTTGAAATTGAACTCTTGTAGTGAATGGCCCCTTGAATCCAAGCCTTTAACTTTGGATCTTGTCTCTGGAAGGAAAGGGAGGAATCATTTGAGTTGGATACATCAGCATAGTCTTTGTCAGTTCTAGTCCTCTGGAGGTGCTTTAGGATTTGGACCTGGCCTGTTCAGTTGAAAGGAACAATGTCTTCTTCCTCAGTGGCAGCTGTCTTTTTCATTGGACTTATTGTTGCTGGAGTGGTTTCCAGTTGTGGGTTTCAGAACAAATGTACATAGTCTTTACCATATGCATTGATTGCATTAACCACTAATAAGTTATTTTTATGGTTGTAGCAGAAATATTATCTGTTCTGCTTATGGCCAACATAAGAACCAGAGATTGACTTAATTGTTGTTTTAAGTGACTCTACTCACCAGTTCCTGTGGATATTTGAAAATAGACCTGCTGATATCCGAGCTGGTACAGCTGTCCTAGCCTGTATGCAAGTAATTTTAGTCTTAAAGCATATTTTGCAAAGCAAGCACAATAAAAATTGATAACTCCACGCTTGGTAATTGTCAGATTAAAGAATTGAGTCGATTTTGATTGGTAAACTATTGGTCTTAGTTTTCCCTCACCGTAAAATAGAGGTTGAACTGGAAGATGAACTCTGAGGTTCTTTCCACCATTTTTATCTTAAAACAACAATGTTGTAGATCATTTGTGAGCTAATTCTTTACCCCCCCAAAAAAAAGTTTCATTAAAAGTGACATGCTATCTCTTTTTTCTTAATGTTTTAATTTCTCCTTTTGGAAAGAAAATAATAAGAAAGATGTTAACTTCCCTTAAGAGCCCAAAAGTCCTAAGGTTCTGCCTCTGTGATAAGCTGGTTTACTGTGTTCATTTTTATACTTCTCAGTCAGAACATGTGAAATGACCCAGCAATTCTAAACATAATGTAAGGCCAAAAATATATTTTCAAACTTTGTGTTTATTGAGCATCTACAAAGTGCCAGGCATTGAGAACTTTTTGTCTACATTATTTAATTCTTGAGTAAAATGTGAAATATTTCTGTGATGATAGGGTATCTACCATAGCCCTCCATCTAGGTAAAAATAATCTTTTTGGTAGATTAACTTGATTTCAACTTATTATTAGAAGTGTTATACATGCAAAAAATAAACTATGCTTAAGTATTGGGCAGACAAAGATGACCAAGGAAGAGTCCCTTAAGGAGCTCTCATGTGGGGGACAGGTAGAAGGGACAGGTACATTTTAACAAATCATAATTCAGAAGGCTTAAAGATTAACAATGTGCACAGACTATTGAGGGAGGAAGGGAGAATGGCATCCGTCATACACTTAAATGAACAGAGAAGGCTTGTTAGAGAAGGTAACAGGTTATGTGAGTCCTAAAAGGGTTTAAATGCTAAGATCTCATGTGAGAGAGCCTTAGGAAGGATGGGGACTAAAGGTAAGGACTCAGGGTTGGTGCAGAAATCAAGGATATATACTCCAAAGCACAGAAATGGGTCCTGGGTATTTCTCAAGTAAAAGATGCCTCTTTCTGTTCTGCTACTTTACACACGGCTCTATTTCAATTTGGGGCTATTTCATGTCAGTAGTAGGGATCCCAAAAGGGCTTCTTGCCCAAATCCTTGCCTTAAACTAAATCAACCTGGAACTTATCCAAATACCAGGACTTGCTGTATTGAACATTTCCCCCCTGGAACAGGACATATGTTTCCTATGTATTGAGGCTTTTGACTGACAGGTTGCTGGCTACATATTAATGTGGCAGCCTCAAAGCAATACTTTATTTTTACAGGACTAAGTTTGTCCCTAGGAGTTAGATTGTGATCACTCAATCATAAAGTTGTTGTTTTTTTTTAATTACTACAATGAGCTAGGTCTTATGAGGTATGTGTCCTACCTATATGGAGCTTATCCTTCTGAGAAAATAAATTAACACGAAACAATGAATAGACAGCACAAGAGAATTTAACCTCAGCAGAAAAGTAAAATTTTATTAATTTGTCCATGGAGTGATTTAGTGCATTGCTCTTAGCAGATCAAGCATAGGAGGTCTGAATGTCTTTAGTTCTTGTGTATGCAAGAAAAATATAAACCCAAAGTAAACATTTTCATAATTCTGCATTAACCTAATGGTAGGATGAGAACAACAAGGTCAGCTCATGCATTTTAAGGTTGTGACACTGTACTGACTTTGAAGATGCATTTGTCTGTGTTCTTGAAATGAAATGTTACGCTGCCCTAACAGAATTTGAGTTGATGCTGATTCTTGTCCTGACCCTCCTGGGTCCCTGTTCCCAGTAATTGTACACAGCGCTGCAGCAAGAGGAACTTAAGTTCCAGGAATGCATTTATGGTTAATCTGTTGTTCAGGTTTAGTCAGACAGCCAGCGTATTTTAAAATAAGGCTCCAGCAAAACAGGGATGGGCAGAGGGCTCTAACAGAGTGGGCAATTACCACATGCTCTCCATTTAACTCAGCCCTTGAGCTCATGACACTTCCCCTTTAGCCAGCAAATTTCACATGAGCGGCGTGACTGCCTGTTTGCTGCTCCAGGGGGACAGAAAACAGTCTGCATCAAGTAACCCTGAAAAATGCACGCTAGGCAACTAGTGAAAGTGGACAGGTTGTGTGAGCACTATGGGAAGAAGGAAACTTCGTAAGTACGCCTATTACAGAGCAAACTCCTGCTTATATTTCTCAGAGCATGTTGCTGAATTAAATGAAATACATGGAAGGCAACTAGGTCAGGGCCCACGAGAGACCCTCGGGATTAGTTTCCTTCATTCCTCTGGAATCGTCCGGATTCACACGGTCACCCTTGTTGGGTAAATGGCATTCCTACGTCACCTTTCATTACCAGAAGGCGGACTGTCCTTCCCAGGCGGGGCGTCAAGTCTCTGTTGTAATGCCGGGTCCGTCACCAAGTTTCCAGATGCCGAGAGGCGTGTCCCTTCTTTCTGTCCTACTGTTTCTCCCTACAAAACAGAGCTAATGAAGCCAGCCTCCAGTCCCTGATTAATGGAAAAGAGCATTTCTACTTCTTAGAAAAGGAGAATAAAATTTCAACCTACAAAATAAAGAATATTGCAGTTTAGTCAATTTCAGGATAAAATGTCTAGACACAGGCAGAAGTGAGGGGTGGTAAATGAACTACTTCATATCTTAATTAAGCCAGAAGTAGAATTCAGATTACAGTTTCGTTTATCTTCTATTTGAAAATAGAATTTCTATCTATTTAAAAATAAATAACCAATAGCATTGGATAGCATTTTTTCACCATTTTTCCTAAGTCAGGTAAAATGGAGGCAAGTCCACTAAAGTAGAGGTAGGCAAAAGAAATTTGGAAGACTTGGAAGTGCATCCTTGAAGAGGAGATTCATGGTATATATTTGAAAGCAAAGTAGGAGAATGGGAGGTTTCAAGTTTCACAGATGGTCTTTAAAGATTCTAGGCATCCTTTCTTTCAATGTAAATAAATCTCTTTTGAGTACGAGGTGGGACCCCCCCCCAAAAATGAAATTACCTTCTGGAGGGCAGACCCCTTTTAGTACAGGCTTCCCCTGCTAGGTGAGTGTTCTAGGAACCCATCTGTATCAGTGTACAAGCTGACATTGTTGTGAGAGGCCACATTTGGCCTTAGTGAATTTTTTTGAAGACTCTTTCAACGCATTTGCCCATTTCATGATGGATGATTCATGGGTACACCTGTCCTCACTGTGCTGAGTGTTCAGCAGTTTTTGACCAAAAGCAGCATCATCCTCTTGCCCCACCCTCCCTATTCACCTGATCTCTCCCGGATCAGTTTTTGTTTCCCTGAATGAAAAAAGTCCTCAAAGGGAAACATTTGCCAATGTGGAAGAGGTGAAACAAAATATGGCAGAAGCACTAAAAAGCATCAAAACCGATGAGTCCAAGAACTGTTTTGAGCAGTGGAAAAACCATCTCAATAGTTGTATTTCATCAAATGGGGAGTACTTTGAAGGTGATTAAAGTTTAAACATGTACAAATAAATACACAGTATTTTATAAGTAAATTCTGGGTTTGTTTTGGACCTTCTATGTATCAATAACAAAGTCCAGTTTGAACAAAAAATTTGAAAATAGGAATTTGTTTTATTCTACAAACAGAGTCTCATCAGTAGCTGCAGTGACATTTTGTTTCTTAGAAAAAGAACATGACCGGAAGTGCTGCGGCCTGATCACGCACAACCCCAGGGTCCATGAGCAGCTGGACACAAGGGGTAGGAATTGAGCTCCTCTTCTCGCTGCTCTTTGGGAAATCTCTGTTGGCACTTTTCACGCTCCACCTGCACACGGGGACTCTCATTAACATCAAACCCAGTTTAGGAAATGCATCTTCCCATCTCAGGTGTCCCCACACGATGCCATCTGCTCCCACCTGCTTCTGCATAGGCAGGAGAGGACTCGGTGTTCTAGGTGGAGTGAAAGCACATACTCTTCATTCCCGTTTTCAAACATCCTCTATTCCAGACATCACTTTAGTAACGTAGGAAATCCACGCACTCACGCCATAAAGCCTGGGGAAACGGAGAAAAAATAAAGGTGGTGGCATGTCATTGTTAAGGAATATAGCCGTGCTGAGCTTATTAACATCTGTTGATTTGTAATGTTGTGAAACATCTTTTGAAATGTGCCCTTTGCAGCCTTGAACAGGTGGCAGGCCATTTGAGGTCAGCAGGTTGGACCGTTCTGATGAGTTGATATTAATGGGCTGCTGTTAGCCTGTGATGGTCTAGGAATTGTAAGATCGCAACAAAGGGGCAAACACAAAAACCTTAGCGTTAACCCTTATGTTCTCCTGCAAATTTAAGTTACAAGCTGTCCAAGAACATTCTTGGGTATATCTTTTGATTGTATCTTTCGAAACAGAACTGTTTTTAAAGGAGCACATTTTGAAATTAACTTGTTTATATATTATTTTTCTCTAAAATTATTTAACATAAACATTCAAGGGTGTGACGTGTCTGGGTTTCTTCGGTTGCACTTCAGTGCAAAAAAAGTCATCTTTCAGAATGTTAAAGCTTAAAATACTGAGGTTAAAAGTTATAGCCACCCCCTGGAATTTCTTAAAAATGTCAAGAATCTGTTGCTTCGCCTTCCTACTATATATTTAACATGGATCATAGAATTTACTTGGTTCTTTCATTTGGATCTCATAAAAATTTCTGCCAGATGAGCAAGACAGTTAATATTATCCCAAGCGTCTGGAAACGCAGCCTTGGGAGTTATTCACTCATTCAAGTTCACAGTGGCCAAGGTCGTTGTACCCCTGTGGAGCGCTCTGACAGGCAAGCAGAATGAGCAAAACCATTTTGTATCCACAGATCTGTGGGACTTTTTTTTGTGATCACTGATAAATTGCCAACAAAAAAACACACGTGTGCTTGCTGCTGTTCAAGTGTTTAGTTTCGAGAAGGCATTCATTCGGTCACTGCAGCAAGGCCCAGGCAGAGCCATCAAAGAATTTATTTAAACTGTAAACTTTCAGTGACCCACCAACCTTCTGTCTTGTTTATGTGTTCCTCACACATAAGTATTTTTTGTGCAAAAGAGCTTTTCTCTCTCTCCATTTTTCCTTTCCCAAAATGAAAATACCCACATTTCCTTTAACTGGTAGCACTGAGGCAGGACCCCGCCCCCATTGCTCTCTGTTTACAGCAGCAGCTCTTGCCCGCCCCCCCCCCCGCGCCCCCCCACCCTGGGCCTGGGGTCACTAGATGGGACGGATGGTGCTCCCAGCACAGCTTCCTGTCCACCTCCGGAAAGCCTGAGGGGATGTCAGTGAGAGGAATGCCCTCCGGGGATATCCTTCAGGCTTCTCCAGCGCTGAGAAAGGAGTTAAATAATTCGTGAACCTTGGCGCTTGTTTATTAATAACAAGTGCTAGGCGTTTTGTGATGGATTCTCCCTGCATTGTCCCATTTGATTCTCATAACAAGCCCTGAGGGGTAGGCTCAATTGTCACACCCATTCACAGAGGGGGAAGCAGCTTAGAGCCCAGGATCACCAGGCAGTTGAAGCTGAACTCAGACTCGAGTCTGCTGACTGAAAGATTGTTATTACCTCCTCTACCTTCAGTCCCTGCGCCAAAGGGGCGGCACTGCGGTGGGGCCCTATAGGTGTTTCCACACCTGTCCTCTTTTCACAGGAGTCCTGCGCCATGGGGCTGATGCCTCCAAAGGTGCGTGGTCGTGCACAGCTGGGACTGAGGGTGGAGTAGCAGATCCCTCAAGAACTACCGGTATGGGGCCAGGTTGACCTTTAAGGAGCTGTGATACTGTGCAGGAGTGTCCAACCTTTTGGCTCTGGGACACACTGGAAGAAGCAAAGTTTTCTGGGCCACACATTAAATACACTGTGGCATGTACTCACAAAAATAATCTCATAACGGTTTAAGTAAATTTACAAATTTGTGTTGGGTCACATACATAGCCATGCTGGGTTGCAGGCAGCCCACGGGCCATGGGTTGGGCACTCCTGCAATGGGGTCCCCGTGGCTATATATGCCTTTACCGGAGCTGATACTAAAATTAGTCAGTGACTTTCAAGCATGGACTGCGGACCAGGAACCATGTCATCTGTTACACGTACATTATTTCATTGTGTTTGTGTAGTACAGGAGCATTCGTATAGTAAAAGGGACGTCGTGAACATTTCATTTTTACTCTTTGGTCACACCAGAGAGCTGTATGTCTGTCTAGCACAGGCCATTACAGATGGGGCAGAAGATCACCTATTCAGATGCACCCATTCCTGTTGCCGCCTAAGCTGGTACTGCCCCAGCAAGCTGGAGGGCGGCCTGCCTGGGAGGGGCCAAGAGCCACGGCCGTCCTCAGGCACACGAGCCTGTCTGGAACCGCTGAGAGGGGTCTGTGGGACTCAGCGGACAGAGTCTGGAGCCATCGGGTACGGTGTGTTGAACCTTTACTATGTGTTGGGCTCAGGGCTGGGCTTTTTACCCACATTTCCAGATTTAACTCTTAAAACAGCCCACGAGGCGGATACTGTCCCTGTTTGCAGATGGGAGAAACTGACACTTAGCAGCGGGGAGTGCTTCAGCAGCAAGAGGCAGACCTGAGATTTGCGTCCATGTCCCTGCGCTCCGCCATTTCTCACCGACAAGGTTGCGGGGAGATGGGGAGGATAGTCCAGTCTTTACCGGGCAACAGCAGAGTCCAGGGTATGGCCAGGGGAAGTAGGTCTTTCCCCACATAGTGTGTCCCTTTTGCCTGGGCCACACCACCATCAAAAATCAAGGAACTGAGGTCTCAAAGAGAGTTTTTTCACCATCTTTTGTGGGTTAGGCACCCCAGCTTTACGTCCAGTTGATTGCTTCCCATTCCAGGATCTCCCTTCCCCCAGGCTTGGGCAGCGCACACCAAGGTGGTAGGGATCAGGCCTTCGAGCCAACCAGAATTCTGTCACCCTCTGGCTGTGACTGATGTCTCAGGACCTGTGGCCCACGCACATGTGTGGGGTCCAAGCACTGACCCTGGGCACTCTCAGTGTGAGGGGGAAGGAGACAGGTCAGGAAAGCTGGAGAGCTATTGTCCTCTTCATGGCAAAGCTTTGCCCTGAGCTCTGTGTCCTTGGTTACATTTGGAATGGGGAGTCTTCCATCATTGTGTCTTAGGAAGTGTAACACGTTTAATTCTGTCACTGAAGCCCTCTTGCTTACTTATTAAGGAATTTCGAAATGAAGTTGATGTTAAAAAAAAATAGGACTTAGGAGACAAAAAATTAAGTTGGTCTTTGTAAAACAAATTTTTGATGAATATTGTTAATCTCTCCCTGAGTGGTTCTAGCTACAGAGTATGTTAACCTACTAGCCTCCCAAAGAGGCCACCTTATGACTGGCATAGGTCACTGGCTCTGAAGAAAGATGATTCTTGCTTCCCCTGCCTCTTAGAATGATGGAAAATAATTACAGAATCGGGATGAAAAAGAGATTGCATTCCTTCTGTGTTGTCTTGCTTGCTTTTTTATTTTGTTCTGGTGGGCCTTCATTGTTTGAAACGGGAGTTACCGTCAGTGTATACAGAAAGAAATTGAGGATCAGCAACATTTCCCTGAGGCCTGCTCTTCGGGCGCTTCCACCTGAGCTGGCGTGTTGAGTCCTACCCCAGTGTGCTTGAGGGAGTGACTCTCACTAGCGCTTCACTGGTGGGTCCGTGTGCAAGAGGGTGCACACCTTCAACCCGCCTGCAAATGGGGCCTCCCAGTGGATGCCTGCTCTGCGGGGCAGCCTCTCTCACCACGCAGCTGGCTTTCCACCCGGAGAAGAGGCAGTAATGTAGATGGTCTCTCGGAAGGGAGAGCAGAGCTTCTTTGATAAAATCCTGTCTTCTCCACATTGCAAAATGATTATGGCCAACACAATTGAGTGACTACTAAATGTCAGGACTGTCCTAAACACTCTTCTTTTATTAACCCATTCAAACCTCACAAGTAATCTGTGAGGCTGGCACTGTCATTGTTGCACAGAGGGGAAAACGGAGGCGCAAAGAGGCTGAGGTTGCCGGTGACCCAGCCTGCAGAGCTGGTGCGGGTCGCAGAGCTGCGTTTGCGGAGAGTGTATCATTTCCTCGGATGGGTATAGCAGAGACACACAACCGGTGTTCCGGCTTGAAGTTCTTCAAAATTAACACCCTTAAAATTGGACTGAAAGGGCCAAACTGGCCATTATCATTTGAAGGTATTTTCAGGAACCTAAAATTAGAGATGAGATTTTCTGAAAGATTCTATTTCCCGATTGTTAAACTGACTTATATGTAGAGTTTAAGTAGAATTTATTTACTTGTGCATCTTCTAATTTCTTTGTTAAAATAGTAAAATAATAGAAATTAGAAATAACCGTGATAAATTACTTCCATGTTATAAAAAGGGTTAGTACCGTGTGTTTCTCATCCCTTTCACCCCACAGTCTCATTCTTGAAGTTTTCTTTCTGCTCTTAGCTATTTATTTAAGAAGAGGGTAGAGGAAACTTGTGGAGCGAGAAAAATATGAACTCTTAAACAGCTTGCGGACTTGCTGGCTCCAAATGGCTCCCCGTGAGATGGGATGACTCGGGGGAAGGTCCTGGAAGGCAGCAGGGTCCACCGTCTTGCTCCATTGCCCAGGCCCGTGGGGACATGGTACATCCGTTTCTCTAGGTGGCCCTTTAGTGTGGGGTTGACACTGGCAGTGCTTGTCTATCTTGGAATGTTAATCCAACACTCGTAGGGTTCCTGATGTCTCCCTGCCGCCGCCACCCGCCCCCTTGCCCCTTGCACTCAAGAGACAGCCTGTGTCGTGCCCAGCATCACCTTCCTGCACTTACTGAGGGCTCAGTACCTGGTTAATTACCTGACATAGGAATTAGCCACCATCTGTTTCAGCTGCTTCCATACACATTTTGAGAACTAAATAAAGAAAACTCACCTCTTCCTCCCACCCCTTCACATTTCTTTCATGCCTTTTCTGGGGGGGTGGGAGGTCAGACAAGCAGGATGGCTTTCATTAAAGCAGCAGGCAGGTCATGATTCATCATCGCCGGAACAGACAGTGGGCTAAATTAAAGGACCAGTCAGAGACATGCTTATCCTACTGCCTACATAGATGTACTGAAATTACTTTCAAAAGGAAACACACTCCTTAGAGCAGGGCATGATAGGAAACCAGTACAGTTGGTGGTAGTGCTCTCCAAACTCCTTTAAAACCAGGCTTCATTGTAAGTTTGTAATGAAGATTTAACACTTTTACTTCTTAAACCATGACTTCCATTTTGTGCTATAATTAAGGGCAATTACTCAGGTTAGAGATTTGGGCCAGGTGAGGCTGACTTAATAAATAGCTGTTTGCCTCTAGCATTAGCAAGGGTGTCTTCATTAAGGTGGTGATGTGTCAAGAGCCCTGGATAGGTTGCCATGGTATTTGTGGGTTTCAGCCTGGACTCTGGCTTTCCCTGAAATTAAAATGTTCAGCCACCAGTAAAAGGTGCTTCCTTACAGAGCAAAGCAGAAGGAACATTTAACGGTTGAAGTGACTATGGCTTGGAAACTTGATTGCAAGCTGATGAGGGCATGGATATTTTAAAAGAAGTAGTGATTCTGAAGAGTTTTATTTAAAAAAAAAGAAGTTGTTTAATCTCTACCCATCTATCCATATACCCATAAGGACTGTTCTCTAACATGTGGGAAGGCTGCTGTTCTTCTTCAGAAAACCCTGCCTGCCCACAGGACCAACTCACCCACAGGGATTAGGTCTTAACTCAACTTTGTGTCCCAGAGTCTGGTGCACAGCAGATGTTCAAACGTTTGCAAAATGAATGCATGAATTTTGCTTAGCCCTTAGGCAAAATCGACTTAAGAGTCACATTTTGAATTACGATTCTATCACTGACCAACCTCCAGCAGTATCTGAACACAACTGATTGCCCTCAGATGCTGTGCCAAAGTGCTGGAAACTGGGAGAACCCCCTGGCCTGTGTGGGAACAAGGCTGTGTTGTGGAGTAACTCATGTAGAATTCTCACAGTGTCCCTGGACCAACAGGATTCAGATCTTGTATCAGCTAAAGAGCCTGGGTAACTTATGGGAAGTTAGGTTATTTCCAAAATGTTAGTTATCTATAAAAAGACAAATGATGATCGTATGTTATAGTTCCAACTAATGCAGTTTCATTGTGAAAATAGTAATTTTCAAGACCTTTATTTTCTTTTACCTTATGCTTTCTATGCTTATGTCTCATGGAAATAGTAATTAGCAGAAAAGTACAAATATTTTGTCTGGTTCAGACAGGGGAAGGATCCAGTAGCTGCCAATCAAAACTGGCTGGGCTGCCTGGGCTGCCTGTGCTATTTTTCTGCTAGTTTGATTAACTGTGATGGGTGATTGTACGCAAAGTAATTTTTTCTTTTTCTTTTTCCTAAGACTTATAATCCTAAATGTTTTCTTACTAGTTTGGGAAATGGGCTTTGAAAGATCTTGGAAAGATAGTGGTTAAAATTTAAGTATTTTCTAGCTAAACTGAGGTTATTTGGAAAGTTCAGGAAAAGAGGACATTGTATTTCTTTGGTGCCCAAATAACATTAACATCATTGCCTAGTACATAGTAGAAGGTAAGTTAGGTTAATTAACAATATCTGGTTATGCAAAATTTGAAATTTTATTGAAAACTAAAAGCATAAACAAGTGATGTTTTTAGAATCTATAGCATAATGAAAGGGATCTCATTCTAGGCCTAATAAGTATTTAAATCTGTTTTTCTTATTTGTAAAGATATATTAGGCCCTAAACTCTAACATAGCAACTAGTTGATTATTAAATTCAGACTGTATGGAAAGCGTGTACCAAGATGGCCTAATCTGCCCTACTAGTTTGTATCGTAATTTCTTATCAGTAATATAAGTTTCTGTGGCTAATGGATTTGGCCCCTTGTTCTAGGTTTATTTCAATCTACAGAGGACCCAGCCACACCTACAAGGTCCAGAGACTGACGGAATTCACATGCTACTCCTTCCGAATCCAGGCAGCGAGCGAGGCTGGGGAAGGGCCCTTCTCGGAAACCTATACCTTCAGCACAACCAAGAGTGTCCCCCCCACCATCAAAGGTTTGTGGACATTGTATTTCCTCTGTTTGTGGCCATGCTATTCTGAGAGAGTACAATTCTGACTTTAGGTATATTCTTCTAATATTTCTCAGCAAGCAATAAAAGAACTTCCTAAGAGAAAAGATGGGGAAATGGGTTTGGGGGTGAATGAGAAGCCTTAAAGGAGATGGCCTACCGGTAGGCTTGCTCAGGTGTGTGTAAGTGATTATTACAGATAATTTAAAAATCACACCCCCGCAGTGGGAGATGGACAAAGGAAAGAAGAAACAGACCTGAGTGACAGACTCTGGCTAGACATGAGAGTGAGTTCCTGATGTAACACTTGGGACAATTTACCATGGAAGGTTTGAGAGTCTCCCTTCCCAGAGATGTTGAGGAGAAGCAGAGGCTGGCGTTCACCTCTGAATGACCGTGGTGCCTAGAGATCAGAGACTGATGCAGGCAGCCTCGGCCACCCGTTCCGTGGCCCACAGCTCTTGCTGGGGGGAGATGCCTTTGGCAAGCTGCAGCCATGGTCCATTCCCATATATATGAGTATTCGTCTTGAGGTTTGTGAGTGACTAGTTTACTCTCTGCCCTTCTCCATGGGGTCAGGGAGCAAGCAAAAGCCACTCCACCCAGGTACTCCCTCCACCGCGCATCTGCCGAGCCCTCATCTCCCAGTTCCAGCTGCGGCGTTAAGCCTTCCACTGGCTGACAAGCAGGGCAGAAAGGATCAGGGTAACACTGGCTCGACCTTTCCCACCTTGCCTTGGGCATAGGCCAAGCCCCTCCATGGACTTCTGAACCCTACTCTCCCCAATGGCACAATTCTTGTGAAGGTCCTGCTGCCCATCTTTGAGGGTGTGGGCAGCACTGGTGGCTTTATCCCACTGCTGCCCAGAATGACCTTGAGGTTGATGGACAGACAAGCTGCCCACCTGAACCAGGTTTTATGTGGTTAAAGTGAGGTTTGCTATATTGTTTAGGTGGCCAGGGGACCAGCAAAGCTGTTTGACTCACTATGTCCGTGAGAAGGAGCTATATCAGCCACCACCACAGCTCAGAGTTCATTATAGGAGTGAGGGGTCTCCAGGACCTGGGTCAGGGCCTGGCTTGGATTCAGTGCAGCTTTCCCATAGTCCCTTGCAGGGTACTTTATGGTACATACCTTCCCCTGCTTCCTGCCCCGTGGCAGTCCAGAGGCTCTTTGGCAGTTGCTTCCTCATGTGACTAAGAAATTGGTGTAAATGGATGGACGCACACAAGGCCTGGCTGGGTTGCCTGGGTGGTAAATGCCCTGGCCCTCTAGCACAGCTTTGCCTTTCAGCTGTAACAGGAGAGATTCCCAAACACTGTGGCCGATAGAGGTTATCGGGGCAAAGGTTCGCCTGCCTACCATTAGCAAACTTTGCCTCCCGAAGTGATTGTTGGTGGAGATGCATGTTGTGGACAACAGAACACTCACTGAATTGATGGCGCCTGTTTTTCCCGGCACGTTTACTTCAGAAAGACAGTGTCCTCACACTGCCACCTGACCAGGGCTCTCCCTCTCTGTCAGACTCGGGAAAGTGGCGTCTTACCTGGAGACCGCTCAGTCTGATAAGGCTTTTTATTTGGTTTTTCTATGAATCACTTGGAGTTCTGACCCACTAATTCCAACTTTTTTTTAAAGAGAACCTTTATTTTTCTGAAAAATGCTTGTATAGAATTACAAGTAGAAACAATTGTCTCTAAAGAATTGATTTTCTGTAATTAGAAATGAAAGAATAAGGAGGTTCAGAGAGAGTAGAAAAATGGATGTAGAATTGGGCCGTAGACACAGGCGTGTCCAACACCGGACTGCACGCGGCGCAGGATGGCCCAACACAAAATCGTGGATTTACTTTAAACCTTTTGGGGGGTTTTGGCTCATCGGTTTTCATTAGTGTTCTTGTGTTCAATGTGTGGCCTAGGGCAGCTCTTCTTCTTCCAGTGTGGCCCAGAGACGCCAAAAGGTTGGACACCACTGTTAGAGTTATAGCATAGGCTATGAGAAAATATTTAACTTCAAACCACAATGATGAGTCCAGTAGGTGAAAAGTAAACTAAGGAAATATAAATACAGGGTCAGCCCTCCCTTAGACCTCACACAGATGGGACTTTTTCTCCTCTGGAACTACCCAACATTTCAGTTATACTTCTCCTTTTAATCCGCCTTCCATTCTGCTTCTTTGTGTACTTTTTCCACACTTTACTGTCCCCTCCCCTCATGTAGATCTCAATTTCCTTGAAAGCAGGGTTTACACTACCTATTTTTGCTGTCCCCAAACTACCTAGCTCAGGACCTAGTCACAGAAGGCACTCCACAGCCATCAGAAAAATAGCATATTCAGTCCAGGCCCAGCAGTTTTCAGTAGGATCTTGAGCAAAGGCTGTTTCTCCAACAGCCTACTAGTCCGAGACTAGTCCCCGAGTGGCTTCCCTGAGGAACGGGCACCCACAGGTCTGACAGAGGCTGGGCATGTAAACCCCCTTGGGGCAGGCACCGCACACGCACTCACCTACTCCCTCTAATAGCACTAATGTGATGTTTTCATTTTGATCTTGAATGTGTGAATTTGTATTTCAGCACCTCGAGTAACACAGTTAGAAGGAAATTCATGTGAAATTTTATGGGAGACGGTACCACCGATGAAAGGCGACCCTGTCCACTACGTTCTGCAGGTATTGGTTGGAAGAGAATCCGAGTACAAACAGGTGAGGACCAGTGTGCGTGGCGTGCGTGCAGCTCTCAGATCAGGCGGGCTCCTCACCTTTCCCTGTTGCCTCAAATGGCTCGGTGACCAGTGAGCTGCATTTTTCTTAAAATTAATCATAGAAACTGCCTACATCACCCATTACCTAGTCCTTTAGAGTTTACAAGCCATAGTTTACATTTTATTTTGCACGTGGTGGTATTCAGCTTAAACTTTCAGTTCTCAGGCACAATCTAGTAAAGAGTCTTAAGTTCTATATTTGTATATGGTGTTGGCAGTAATGTTTGCAAATATCCATTTCTGTATATAATTGAAAACTGAAATTCTGATGGTTTTACTGTACAGGGAGGTACTCTCTACCTAACTACTGAAGCCTATGTCCTGTCTGCCTCTTTAATGGAAGTTATAGTGGAAGAGTAAGGACTGTGACTATCGATTCTTGTGGTCTGCAATTCAGAAGCTCTAGGTCACTACTTGCCACCTTCCCACGTGCATGGGAGTCTGTTAAAATGCAGACTCGGATTCTATAGGGCTGGGGTGAGGGTTCAAGCTCCCAGGTGATACTGGCCATGGACCATACTTTGAGTAGCAAGCTGTACAGATCACATAATAAACATATGCAAGAGGAAATATAATTGGAATCCAGCCAGATAATTAATTTGGTTGTGTGATTTTTACCCCCCTTTTTGATCCTTAATTCTTGCAAGTCCACACATTATAAGACCTTGGCGATTAAAGATGCAGACATTCTATAGGTTTCTGTAATGTTCCCAGGGACTTAGTAACTATGTGAAATCAGGATATCACACCATCACTACATTAGGAAAGCTGAGGCCCATTCCTTGTCAGCACTTTTAAGTGAGCCACGCATTTATATGAAACTCAGAAAATTGAAGATAAATTGTCACCTGTCTTCTAAAACTAGCATAATTTGTGAAGACTTCTTTATTCAGCTCTTGAGGCTCCAGATAACACAAGACAAGTTGAAAATTATTTGAGTCAGAGTTTTTGTGAAATTGATGGTTGATGTTCCTTGTATAATAATAATACTGGGAAATAAAAATGTATTAAAATGAATCAAAGAACTTTTGGTACATTTTACTGTGCTTTCTTAATATGAAGTGTCAGAGAAAAGAATGAATTGCTTTCAGCACATTTGCAAAAACTGCATTTTAACTATGACACCCACCAATATTGATTAACATCAGTGGATGATGTCACCAAAGTTCCCATCACCGCTCTTAAATAAGAGCCAAAACACTACTGTTCCCTTGCACTCTCCAATCGCATGCTCTCCAGTGTACCGCGCTTCAGAGGAAGTGCCTTTATGTGTGGAATTGTTTCAGTTTACCAGGAAGATACGATTGGTCTCAGGGTCTCAGCTCAGACGGAGGGCCGATGACCTCCCCACCGGAGGCCGTCGTCCGTGACCTGGGGGCAGCGCCGCCCTGTTCCGCAGCAATGTGAAAATGGCCACAGGATGCAGTGTTACAGAGTTTCACAGCATGTTACTTGACACTTAAAAATGCCATTCTCCAACAGTACATTAATTGCATATTCATCATTGTACTTTTAAAAACCTTTTATTCCATGCCCCATGCTTTTCCACATGTTCTTGGAAACAGATGTTCTTTAAAGCACAGTGGTTACTGTTTTATATTTTAAAGGCAGCATTATTTGGTCATTATCTATACGTGGCAGACATTGCCAAAATATAGGTCAGTTCACTCCGTAATCTAGATTTTGTTGACAGATTGGTTGTTTTGAATCTGATATTTGTTTGTTATGTATTTAGACCCTTGGACATATACATATTAATATAATACACAATCCCACGTATGCCTGGGAATATATTTCTTATTGTAAACAGTTACAAATGAGTTTCTTGTTAAAAATAGGTGAAAACACAGGACTAGAGGGCAGACTCGGTAGATAGGGGTTAGCATTCTTCACATAACCATGTCTTCCCTACATTTACCAAGAAATGATTAAGGTCAGTAGTGGTGCATGAAAAGCCACAGTTGAGTCAGGGACAAATTGTACTGAGTTTTCTGCTTTTCCCTAGTCAGTAAGCATTAAGGGAAACATGTTGTTTTTGAGTACTTCATTCACTTGTTTTGGACATGAGATAGGGAATGAAAGCTATTTATATTATGTGTGCAGAGCAATGGTTAAAATAATTATAGTCCAGAGATAACAGGCTTTGAATTCATAGAAAAGTAGAATCATTGCTGAGCAGAGCCCGCTGCAGAGGCACCCGCTGCTGAGCGCGCTGTGTGTGCTGCGGTCACAGCCTGGGGCCCGCAGGACCACTAATGTATGGGCTGTGTTTCTCAGTTGTGTTTCCCCAGGACCGGCACATAGCTGGGCACTCCGTGAGTGTTTCCTGTCAGCACAAAGGAGGCAGTTTCAAAGGAACAGGGTCATTCGTACAGCAGTTGAAAGCATACAAGCTCCAGCATGGGGTGGATTTAGACGTGGTATTTGTAACGTAGGGAAACAACCCCCTGTAGTAGGAGGACAGCCTCCTGCACCCCAGGCTTGTCTTCACGGCAGCACAGGGCGAAGGCCAAGGCCGTCTCTGATTTTTTTGCTTGAAACAATAACCTTACATTTGCCTTGGTTGTGGCTAATTAGCTTTCTTGGTTCAGCTAGCATGATGTGGGGTGAGCAGCTGATTGTAATTATGAGACAATTGATTAACTTCAAGCGTTAAATCCTCACCTGAAATTTTACTCTGCATCAGGATGCATGCTCATCTTGATTTGGCTCTTCTGCCACTTAGTAAACATTCCAACCCATGTTTTTTTTAAAGCTTAAAACTCCTTTTCAATCAGTATTAATTGTAAAGCATCCTTGAAAAGAACGAAAATATGCATATACAGGTACGCATTTGCACAAGATATAACAGTTTAGTACTGTTATATTTGGTAATACTATTAATAATATTCACACTCCTGTTCAGAAAGCAATAATTTTTATAAAAAATTTAAATATAAACATTGAAGATGAGTAAAAGGTAATAAATTGTAAAACATTATTACCTATTAAGAGTCAGAATTTGTGACAAATTAGTAATATTCTTGGCACTCATATTTTTGTATTAAGAGGCCTTTGAAGCATCTGAAAATTTACAGAGCTCCATATTTAATTTGAAGGCATCTCTCTATCAATGTAGTTTTACTTCGTGTCATTTTTAGAGTGTAGTACTGGACGTGTATTGATTCTTCACAGTATCTCGTAAGTTACTGTGAGTAAAGACCTTCTCTGGGCAGAACTTAATCTCGGAGCCTAGTTATTTTCTAATGGCCTCCAATTTAACTCCCTAACAGAAATGAAACCCTGGGGCTATGACTGTCTCCTGCACCATTTTTTAAATTTTGTCATGAGTAAAGCATCAAATCCAAAGCAAAATAAGAACAGATCAAGAGGGAGAAAGTTGAAAGTCATCATTTATTTTATTGATTCTTAGCGGGGGGTTAGGTTTACACATACCTGTAAGTATCAGACGAAGGTCAGGACCCCTCACACCAGAAAAATCCTCACGTGTGCGTTCATTTTAAATTTCATATGAAATAAACACGTACAGTTTCCTGAAGCCCAGATACCTTGGGTCTATGGGGAAACTGTTTGGTGCTTCGTTTGCCCTGTGGAGGGTGCCGGGCCTCTACGAGAACAGCGTGTTAGTGCTCTTGGTGCTTACGCGCCATGGGGGTGAAAGCAGCCCACTCGCGAGGAACAGTCCAGTAACGAGCCTGGCCTGTCTCTGACTCGGATGCATGGTGCCTGCCCAGCCTCTCGCCCTCTACAGAGGAGCTAAGGTTGGCATCTGCCTCCCATAGTCACGTGACGTTGCAGGAATTACTTCACCTTGCTGAGCCCTGGTTGTCCTGTAAAAGTGGGGACACTGGTCCTCTGATGTTCCTGTGAACATCAGATCAGCTCCGTCTTGAGAAGGCACTGTGTGAGTAACAATGCTCCCCAGTCGTGTCTCCCTTCCCAGCTCTTGGGAGAGGGGTGACCTCAGGAAAGAGGCAGGCACTGGTCCCCGATACAAGCCTCCAATGATCTGCCCCAAAGCCTCTCTTTCTAAAGGATTTCAGCTACATGGCATGTTTTTCTGAATTAAGGGTCACCGATTCTTCATTTTTGTTATCTGGGTATCACTTTAAACCCTCCCATTTGGAATGAACATGTTCCAAGTTCCTTTAAAATATATCGTACATCCAATCAAGAATGGAAATCATCTTGGTAAAAATAATATTGCTTATGTATGTACTGCAATTTTATGATTGGTTACTTCAATAAAGAACATCTTACGTGGGCGGGAGGCACGTCCAACTACCCTGCTGTGGACAGCGGCCCAGCTGGGCGGCAGGCCTGACGACCTTGTGATTTTGTGATCTCATGGCTGTGTTATTTACACAAAAACAAATCAGTTCACTCAAACCTCAGGAATCAGAACCCTCAGGAAATGGGGTTTGGGGAGTGTTTTAATTTTCCCTTAGCTCACAATTAATCCAAAAGGCTTAGTAAGCATTGTTGACTATTTTTCTTTTTTTTCCCCCTTCAGCCTCTCTCTCGTCAGGGTTCTTTTCTTTTTCTTTTTAATTTTAATTTTAATTGTTCAATACAGTTTTCTGCCTTTTACTCCCATCCACCCCAGCCCATCCGCCCAGCTCTCCCCACCTCCCTCGCATTTCCACCCCCCCTTATTTTTGTCCATGCTGACTATTTCTAAAGTAGAGCCAGAAACTATCAACACACTGAAAACAACTTAATCACTGTTAGCAGTTCCGTTCTGCGCAGTGACGGCTGCGCCTGCACTAGCCCCCGTTGCCGCTGTGCTTTGCGTGTGTCTTCTGCCACTGGGTGCTGCACCCTTCGAGTGGTGTGATGGGAGAATTGCTGCTGTGGAGAGTCTGAGCGTTCGAATTAGAGAGCACTCACTGCATGCCCACTTTATTCAGGCCATTGTGCTGGATGCTATGGAGATCATAGAACACAGTCCACGTATAATACTATTTAGCATAAATACATCTTTTTAAAAGATAATGTTAACATTGTATTGCCAATGCTTGTGCAAGACGGGAGCTGTTCTAATTAAAACTGTAAGAAGGGCTAAAAAAACAGCATTTACAAATTAAAGCCTAATTCTTGATTGGACTTGTCATTAAGGAGGCTTCCTTCCATTAGATATTCACTTTCCTTCACTAAGATTTCTGCCTAATGGTACGTGAAAAGTGGCACTTTTTTGCTTTTGAAACACATTTTCAGAGGTTTTCACTCTAAGGAGTTAGAGTTGAGAAGTGCAATCAAATTATCATATAAAGTCTCTGTTCAAGATTCCATGAATTGATTTTCTGAGGAATTAAATATACTTCTGGCCTAACTTTCTTAAAGGGATCCAGTGATGCAGATTATAGAAACCATTTACATAGATATTAAATAAAAATATGAATCCTCTTTGCAAAATTGCCCAAAGCATCCGTGGGGATAGCTCGTTAGGTGGTTTTCTGCAATGAGCTCATTGTTTGCTGGCAGATGCGAAGAAGCCGTGGCGTGACAGCGGCGCTTCCCCAGTCTTTGCTTGGCGTGGACTGGGCGGGGGACCACTCTTTGTGTATCATAAGGGCAGTGCTTTCCTTCTGGGCAGCAGAGCCCAGGGTGGCGTGATCAGCCACATGTTTAAAGGACACCACAGGGAGGTCATGGGGCACAGTGAACTGGAGCTGGTCTCACGCCAGTCATCAGACAAGAACAGAAATGGCGGGGGCGGGGCGGGGGGCGCTGGGGCAATTCCGATGGTGAGTACCGGTGTTTGAGTCACAAGTCGGAACTTATCTGAGGTCCACCTCTGCTTTTAGTTGTTATGAGACCGTAAGAAATTAACAGCCTCCCCGATCTTCCGTTTCTTCATCTCTAAGATGGAATAATCACCTGACCATATAATCAAGGGGATTAAATTAGATAAATTTGATTTATCTCCAGCATCTTCCTTTCAGAAAGCATTTTTCACGTGCATCTCTCCTCTAATCCACCGTGGAGCTACTTTAGGTACAGTGCATTCCTATCCCCATGCTACAGATGAGAAAACGTAAGGCTGAAAGCTTTACTGGCCCGAGTTCACAAACCTAGAAAGTGACAGTTCCTGTACCTGAGAAAAATCTGCCCAGTGGCTCCCAGTGGCCATGTCAGGCAGGACCCAGTCCCTCCAGGTTGCACAAGCAAAGGGAGAGAGCTCCGAGAGCTCTGGTATTTTACCCTTTGGTGAGTATAAACAAATATTTCAAGAGGTGGGCCCCCCAAGAGAATGAACAAAAGAAGTGTATCAGGAAACCTTGTAGCTAAGGCTTAGATGGCCTTAGTCGTAGAAACATTAATAACCACTGAGGGGTCACAATGACTTGTGTACCTGGGGCATCGCAGATAGAAACCACAGCTCAAACAGCAGATGTGAGCAGACCTGCTTCATCAAACTGGCGTACTGGTCCCGTGGGCTGCCAGTCATTCCTTCTGCGAAAGGTCCCAGCAGTTTCCAACAAAAGACGTGTCTCAGAAAATATCAACTTGAACATTTAAATTTAAGAAATTAAGAAAGCAGAGAACATCCATAGTTAAAAGGTACCTTTAAACAAAGGTGCGTCATTGTTTTCCTGAGACCACCCACATGTTGGGAGGTAATTCATGGACTGTCCGTCATAGCGTAGTCTGAACTCCTGACCAGCCAGCCATGCATGGGTCAGGGCCATCATCATGACAACACACTCATCTTAAAATACCCACTTAACTCGTCATCGGAGCAGTGAGCAGTGCGGAGGAGGTGGCCTCTCTATATTCCAGGGGTGGGGGGCGGTTCTTCCATTCTTACTTGCTGCAGGGCAGCTCACCAAAGTGAACATGCTTAACGTCTTCTTACAAAGCGTGTGGCAAAAGCAGTGATGAATCCGGAACACCATGAGAAAGAAACAAGCAGCTGTTTTTCCGAGCAGTCACTAAGCAAAAGTGTGATAAATGAGACACTTAAAGTCTTCTCACAAGGTTTGAAAATGAGGGAGGAAAATATCTTAAGAAGAAGGCTAAATACCAGGTGAATGTTAAAAGTCTGGTGCCTTTGCAAAGCTGGGGGCCTCCTCTGCTCTCTTCTCTGTCAGTTTGCCCAGCACTGCATGTGTGGCCAGCACACCTTTGCTCACTGGTGGACTGCCCTGCTTCGTGGCAGAAGTTGACAAGCAGGTTTCAGAAACACTCATCATTTGTAGCTTCCCACTAACTCTCTGCAGCTGGTAAATGTTTTAGACGTAGTTAAAATTGTTTGAAATACTCTTCTTATCTTCCATGGTGTTTTATTAATAGGCAAAATTGACAGCTTTATTAAGGTGGCCTGTAGAAAATGTTCATATCTATCATTTTTAATTGTTGTATTTTAAGAACATATTTGGAGTTTTTAATTTTTAAATAGTAATAATAATAGTAGTTCACTTTTATTGTGCAATTACTATGTACCAAGCATGTTGTAAGCACTCAGTGCCACTCCTACAGAAAGAGCACTTCATTTTCTTTTCTTGTTTAATTTACTCACCAGCCAATCTCTTACTGATTTGGTTAACTTCCAGCTGGTTTTTCCTATCTCTATTCACTGACACTAATATAAACCATAAATTTTCATGTAATTTTGATCTAATCATCATCTTCTGTAAGTTTTTTGAAGGCCAGTATCACTTTGATAAAAGGACCCTGTGAGACCTCTCCTCCCTCAAAGACTCTTACGGCGCCAGTCAACCCGGGGGTGGAGATCTCTGAGTGAGCCGGCAGCTTTCAAGTCCTGTTTCTATAGGGCTCGTGGGGATCATACAGGGCAGGGCAAGAGTAGGTTTGGAGTTGTTCTTATGGAAAATAATGCGATAATTAATAATAATACACAAACTCTGTTTTATGTACTCAACTGTAAACCCATGTTTGCCACACCCTATATTAGAATTAACAAAGGGGAGAAAACATCTCAGATCCCTACTGGAAAAAAACAGATCGGTCATACACAGAGAGAACACTTAAGACAGATTGCTCAATTATTTACATGATAATCTGTGATAAATTGGACTACATCAAAAATTTCTCAAGAAATTACTAGGCAAGCCATAAAACTGGGAGATGGCACTCACAGCGTGCAACTGACTGAGCACGTGGACCCAGATTATGTAAGGAATCTCTGCAAATTAGTAAGAGCCAATTAAAAACAGGCATAAAAACTCGAACTTTCTCTTCACCAAAGAAGATATATGAACGACCAATAAGCACATGACAAGGTGGAAAACATTAGTCATCGGGGAAATGCAGGTGAGGTGCCGATCTCACTTACTAGAGTGGCTAGTATACAAAAGACTGATGACAAAAACAACTGTTGGGCGGGAATGCGTGAAGTCCCTGGAGCTCTCATAGTTTGCTGACGGGAGTTCAGGGTGATTTAGTCACGTTTGAAACTGTTTCTCCTGAAGTTTCATGTAGACTTTCCCTGTGACCCAGCACTTCGACTCCTATGTATTGCCCAAGATAAATAAAAACTTAAGTCCTCAAAAATTTGTGCAAAAATGTTCATGCAGTTCTTATATAAAAGCTCCAACCTGAAAATAGCACAAGTATCTGTCAAAAAGAAAATGGATAAATTGACACAATGGAACACTCCCCGGTGAAAGTAGTAACTACTGAAATCAGGACCGTGGATGAATCTCGTAGGTGCAAGAGAGTGTATACTCTTTGTGTCTGTTTATGTGAACAGGTGAAACTAATTACAGAAGTCGAAGTCCGAATAGTGCTTACCTTTTAGGGCTGGAGGCTGGATATCTTAAAGCTCTTGTGGTACTTGGTGTATCCAATTGTCAGAAAGTTGTTTGACTGAAACTTGGCGTTTCATTGTTTATACAATTCATTGTTTTAATTAAAATCTCTTTATTTATTCTGTAGATCCAGATCGTAGAGCCCTTTGTAAGAATGAAGTCATCTTCTGATTTATAGCCCAAATGATCGTTGAAATGTATCTAGATGCATGTTTATCACTCATGTCACCTACAGTTCTAGTCCGTGCCTGTCTCCTGCCACTGTCAGAGTCACTGAGTTGTGTATTGTTGGATTCAGAGTGCTTTGGAATACGTTGCTTATGGATGGCACACAGATGGGGAGAAATGCCTTTCTACATAATCCTTGATGTTGCAGAGTTCATTTAAACCAAACCAGGTTCCTGAGCCTCCCGATGTTATGTGATTATTACTTCAGAGACTGCAGTATTCATATAAATTAATTGACCAGAACTTTTCCTTTTCTTGAAGGTGTACAAGGGGGAAGAAGCCACATTCCACATCTCAGGCCTCCAGACCAACACAGACTACAGGTTCCGGGTGTGTGCGTGTCGGCGCTGCGTAGACACCTCTCAGGAGCTGTGCGGGGCTTTTAGCCCCTCCGCAGCCTTTGTGTTACAGCGCAGCGAGGCCCTGCTTCCAGGGGACGTGGGGAGCTTAGACGATCCCAAAATGAAGAGCATGATGCCTACTGATGAACAGTTTGCAGCCCTCATTGTGGTTGGCTTTGCGACTTTGTCCATTTTTTTTGCCTTTATATTACAGTACTTCTTAATGAAGTAGACAAACCCAACAAAACTAGAGGTATGAATTTAATTAATGCTACACATTTTAATACACACATTTATTCAGATAACCCCCTTTTTACGCCCTTTTGTTCTTTGATTTATATATTTCTCTTGTTTTACAGATTTAGCTAGGAAAAAAATATCAGTGTTTTGGTGCACCTTTTTGAAATGCAAAACTAGGAAGAGATTAAACTGGATTTTTTTTTTTTTTAAAGAAAAAAAAGAAGGAGAAGGAGAAGAGCAAATCAGATACCAAAAGCTAGCTTTCTTGTCTTTCATATTTTCAGATCTGCCTCCTGTTTTCACTGATGTCTTTTGCAAGCCTTGGATTTTTTTTTTCCATGTTACAGTTTAGTAATTTATATTCACTAGTCACTTCGATGTCTTGACCATCTATAGCTGTCAACGAGAATCACAGTGTGCGTCGCGTGACAGGGCTAGGGTGCCGGTGGTGTTCAGCGTGCCACCGCATGGCAACCTGCAGAAGGTGTGTTCACTCAGAGAAGGCTGCCCTCAACAACCGTGTTTGTCACTCAGTTAGCTAACTGTGTTTAGCTCACTAAGATCAGAAAGTGTACTTTAATCTAAAATGTTTTAATCTGTATCTCTTATGATTTTAACACTATGAGCTGCCTGTCTAAGAAATCAAGTAACCAAAATGCACCTATAAATTATGGAGCATTGTAGATTTTACCACGTCGATTTATAGCAGTAACTTTAAAGGGCATTGTGCAATAGTTAGTTGTTTCCTTGTTCAGCTATTTTAAAAGCTGCTTTAACTTGTTTGTTTGTCTTTGTATATAACTACTTCTAATCTAATCACTAGAGTTATTATATTCTGTTACGTTTGACCAGAGTTATATGACGAGAACTGGTGACAGTTTAGTGCCTCTGCCCATCATTCATGATTTACACTAATTGCGAGAAACCTTTTATACGTCAGCTCATTATTTTTGAAAGATTTGCCTTTAGGCTGTTCTTTGAGGTATCAAATGAAGTGATTGAATTTCCATACCTTAATTCAGTGCACATAATACTAAGCTAACAGCAGATGCAAACTGGTAAAACCCAAGAGAGAGTCATCCAAATTTGTCGTTACTGTTTCTGTGGGGCCGACCTGGCCGTGGGTGGGGAGGGAACGGTGTTTGGTGGTAAGCACAGGGTGTGTGGGGGTCAAGGAGCCTAGATTCTTTGCCTGGATCTGTCACTAACTTGCTGCATGACCTGAACACGTCACTTTACCTCTCTGTGCCTCAGTTTTCCCATGCATTAAAAATAAAATAAAATAAAATAAAATAAAATGGGGATTCTAACGTTTGTAAGTGCTTTGAGATCCTTGATTAACAGGTGCTATTGGAGTGCAAAGTGTTACTCTTGCATGTTTATTTTGAGTCATGAGATAATCAATTTTAACCCAAAGTCATTGGATTATTTATATGAAGTCCATAATGTTCGAGTACCTCAGGGACATTTAAGAGTTGGAGGTGCAAATATATTCCAAAAGGGTGCAACAGACACAGTGTATCCCCCGCCTTCTGTTTTTGTATATTTTTGCTACTTGGTTTTTCTTCCTCATCGCTCTTTTGTGCTTGGTCTGTGTTGTCTTAAGATGCAGTATCCTGTACCAGCTTATAATATTCCCATACCAAAGTCATGGGGAAATCAACATTATTTTGTTTTTGGTTTATTTATACTATATTCTGCATACAGTACTTTAAATGCCAATTACAGTGCAATCTTTATTTATTGTAAAATTTTTTAAATGTACTTATGTACTAATTTTCCCCTGTAGCATGTTATTTTTTGTGTGTTTTATACTTTTGTAATTTTAGGTCAGTCTTGTTCCTTGGCAACATCTGTAGTATTATCAACCTTCTGACATTTTCTTGTGTTTTTAAAGATAAGAGCATCTAGTGCATTAAATGCCAAAAAAAAAAAAAAATCCATTATCAGTGATTGAAACGTTTACATGTACCCAAAAAACCATAATCATCTCTTAAAGAAAGTGCTAAGATTAATGAATTATTCTGTGTGCCTATATTGATGTAGTAAGTACTAGAGAGTTCTGTATTTTGTTATTGACTATAATAATTAGTTTAATTAGCCTTGCAAACTGATGATATCAAGGTAAATATATTTTTGCCAAAGTCTGGCCTTCCAAAACATATCCCTCTATTTAATTGTGTGTTATAATCCACTGTGACATTGCATCTGCATTTTGAGACAATTTCAAGCAGGTGTTTTGGGAAGAAGGCATTTTTCAAGCAATGAAGATTCAAATGAGTACAAGAACCTCGTTTGCAAAAAGAGAAAAAAATATCCCATTTTGGAAACACTTTAGAACTGCTGCTACGAAGGACATCTGCTCTGACTCGGTTGAGATTTTTTTAAATGAAATAATACTTTAGGCCAAAATTGCTATGAATATTGGATCTTTCTGAGATTTTCATACTACCAGATTTAACCACCAGAAAGCAGAAGTGTGCAAAACACTAGCTGACAGCACTTTATTTTATTGCTCTCCTTTATTTGGTATTCATCATAGTCCCTCAGACAGAAAGTTATTACTCTATATGGCACTGTTTTCTATCACAGATATGTATATGTGATACTGATATATAACTATATATATTGCCATTACGCGTGAACAATAAAATAAAGTGTTATATTAACCTTATCTCTCTGCCCTTTTGCAGTATGTAGGAATGAGTGCGTGGCTTTCTGATGCTCTGTATGTCAAAATCATCCCTGGCACAAGAAATTCCAGTCATGTGAAGCAAACCGCCCTTTGTCCTCAAAGAAATTGTTTAAAAAGAAAACTTTTTTAAAAGAGTTTTTTCATATTATCTGCCTTGTTCTTATCAACTTGAAATGTTGGCATTTTCTAACTGTGTTTTGTTGGCTACAGTAATTCAGTATTCCTGTCAAAATTGAAAAGTGCCCTAATTGAATGTGTTTGAATGTTATCCTTGCACAATTCTTTAAATTTAAAGACAAAATGTTTTACCTCACTGTTGGACATACATTCCAATCTTTTCAACTTTAGGAGAAAAAAAAATAATCATGTTTTCCTGTATTGTAAATTTTAGACTATTTCATATACATTGTATTGAAACTGCCATATCAATTTTAATGTATAGATTTTGCAAATACTATGCTATATGTAATAACCTAACTGTATCTGTAGTGTATATGTAATATATTTATGCCCAATAAATGTTTTAATTCTTTCTGACTTAAGTAGGGTTCTTCTGCCGTGAGAAGGATTGCTTTTGTTGTTGTTGTTGTTACTTTTTGAGAACTTAAACCACATCCCAGAAATTGTAAATTCAAATACTTTTAGAAGCCAAGCAGGTGTCATAGCACACGGGGGTTGCTGTGCCACCCAAAGGGGCAGCTGCCACCCAGCTCCTGCTGCTTGGGGTCCTGCAGTCATGCTTTCTAAAGAAGCAAAAAGTCTAAATTTCCCTATATGGACCAACTAGAGTGTGATTGTAGACCAAACAGGACTACGAGCTGCTGGCTTTTTGTTTGGTTGGTTGGTTTTTGTTTTGTCAGTCTGTGTGCATAATCTGCCACCTCTTTGCCTAACATTTTATCTGTGTGTCAAAATGTGGGAGCGCAGGTCTGGTCCCCAGCCCTGGCCACTCCCTCTCCTTAACCAACTCACACAGCTTTGACCACCACCTTCCCTGTTCAGGTCTCATTCAACAACAACAACAGCAATAAAGTGTAGTACTTTTACTGTGGCCATGGTTTCATTGTTAGAATTGTTTTTCTAGGAATCCATAATTTTTTTTTATTTCTGGGGGGGAATATATGGAGAAACTAATTGTGTATAACACAGAGCTCACTTTCATATATAAAGGACAGCCATTCTTATGTACAAGAATGACAAATTGAAGGCAACAGATTTGACACACTCTTGACACCCCACTGAAAACACAGCAAAGAATTTTGTTTTAAGTCACAACTCCACTCAACTCTGGGCAGAATGGAGGTGAAGTTATTAGCACAAGAAATGTGGAAATCCAACGGGAGAAAGCCAAATTTTAATTTATCAGGGAAAATGAATGCCAATGACATTTACACGCAGAACATCCTGAAGGCTCAAAAATAGCTGTCCTGAAGTGACAGTTAAGGGGAAGAAGGGCCTAAAATAGTTACCTGTTGAAAACCGTTTAAAATGCCATTAGCTCTATAAAATCCCTCCCCATGTTTTTGCGCTGAACAACTGCCAGTCCACAGAGGCCCTCACTTTCATCCTCGGAAGGTGGAGGAGGAAGTCTCTGGACTTGGAGACACTGCCCATGGTGGAGAGTGGAGGGGCCACATCAAAAACAGAATAAAGCAAACATAGGCATACGAGGGGATACCGGAGTCCTCCCTGAAGAGCCTCATGGGCCGAAAAGAAAGATCTGAAGAACTCGTTGAGGCAGGGCAGTGTGCTGTTCTTCGATGGTGCTGCTCAGCCTGGGCTGCAAGGCGATATTACCTGGGGAGATTTTCAAACTCACTATACCCAGGTTGTATTCTACAACAATAAAATGAGTATTTCTGGATCATCAGTGTCTTTTCAAGCTTGGTTCCATTATACAGCCAAGATTGAGAACTATTGCACTCAAGTGAAACTCGGTCAACAAACCTCTATCAGCTTTTGAATCATCCAGCTTTACCAAGGGCAACCTGACATCTGATGAAAGCTGCTGATGTGAATGAGAAGTCCAAAAGCCAAAAACTTGAAGGAATCAGAGGCTAAGAAAGAAGACGCTTCAGAAAACTATTACATCTCCAGAGAGTGGAGAAAAGATAAGTCATCAGTAGACTAAGAAATTCTATGAAAAGGAATGATTGAAAAACAGGGGGATGTTCTCAGAAATTAAAAATTCAGTAGAAGGGTTGGAAGCTAGAATTAAGAATCACCTGACAGAGCAAAAATAAAAAGACAAGATAAAAGATTAGGATCAGACCAGGACATTCAATATCCAAGTAATAGGATGTCCAGAAAGAACAGAAAATATAGGGGAGGAAATTATCAAACACTTGAGTTTCCAGAATGAAAGGGAACAGGGACACTCAGCAAACGAATGAAAACAGGAACCTCCGCCAAGGCACACCAGCTTGAAACATCAGAACGCTGGCACCAAGAGAAGCTGGTGGAAAACCTGGTCCCATGGACGGATAAGCAATCAGAGTGGCTCTCCATTTGTCGATAGCAGCACTGGAAGCTAGACGTCAGTAAGGCAATTATGTCAAGATTTTGAAAGAAAAAGATTTCCTACCTGCTTACTCTCAGTTGAGTGTAAAGTATCATGAAGACATTTCTTTAGAAATGCAAGATCTCCCATGCCCTTTTCAGGAAGCAGCTGGAGGATACGCTCGGCCACATGAGTGAATAAACTGGGAAAGAGGCTTCCACAGGGTTCCGCCTCCAGTGCTTTTCCTGCAGGTCAGAAGTTGGCTCTCTGGCCCTGTGTCCCAGGATTTGCACAACTTTCACTATATCCCTCCCCTAACCCTAGTTGCCTTGTGCTCATAAACACACTCACACAATTACTTCTTCTCTAAAGAGATGACTGCAAAATGGTCCTTTGAACACCCCTCAGGATACCTGGCTTGGGCTAGTTGAAATAACAAATCTGTTTGCAGGTACCCTTTTTGCAGGGGAGGGGACTAAAAAAAGCTTCCTCCTCCACTGAGCGCCTCAAAAGCTGGGGGGGAAGGAACGCACGCCCGGGAGTGAGTCTCACCCACTGTGCCGCACACACCACATCCTTGGGCCCACAGCAGAAGCTAAAAAAGTTTGTTGCGTTGAATTCATTTGGTAGGGAAAGTTCACATAGCAGTGTGGGATTGATCTGTAAGACTTGCTGCTCCAAACCACAGTATTTTTGTCATGGGTGTTAGTTTTGGTGTTTTGATTTTTTTTATCGAAATAATCGGTCATTTAAAATGTGGAAATTTCACACACAATCTTGGGGTTCCAGATTCTACTCAAATGTGAAAGATCTGGCAACTCTAGGTCTTGTTCTGGAATGGTGGTTTTCAACAGATGGGAACAGTAGCTGTCCGTGGAGGCTGGGGCATCCGCTCTGCAGTTGACCACATTTCCAACCAGACCCATGGCGTGCATGTGGAGGATATCATCTTTTCCTTGTACCTGTCTCCATCAAAAGCAAGTAAACAGAGGACAGGACTTCCAAGAACAGTGGAATGAGGACATCTGCTAATCTGCTTCTCCACAAAAGCAACAAAAATACTGGCCAGAAAAAATTTTTGGAAACTTTTTCAGAACTCTGGAAATTAACCAAAGGTTTGTAACAATTGAACTTGGTAAGAACAGCAGGTTTTGTGGTATTTTATCTCAGTCTGCTGCCCCTCTCCCCAGCTCCACGGGAGCCTTGAAAACCAGCAGCCCTGCAGCCACTGAAGGGAGCAGACTGGGCTCGGATCGCCTCGGAATGTCCCACGCCCAGAGCTCTGTCGCTGTCTAACCTGACTCGGCTCCTCGGCAAACCCTCCTTTGCAGGGTGTTGTCATCATTTCACCTGCCTCAGAGCTCACTCTATGGAACAGCCTTGTACCCAGCGCATTCGTTAAAAAATAATCCTGCAATTGATCAACCCTGTTCCTACTTGAGGCTGCAAAGCCAATTGAACAAATGAGAGCCTGGCCAGAAACTTCAGGACCTGGGAAATGAGATGTCCATAGGGAACTTTTAAAAGTTAATAATGGCTCTCGGGGTCTAGAGGCCCACATGCGTGTGCTGGGCTGTGTATATGCATACCCAGGAAGGATCTGAGAGGGCCCCCTCTCTCACCGGGACTTGTGCAAGCAGGGAGTGAAGACTGAGGCAGAGCTGTGAACCCCCTGCACATTGAGGGTGCGCTCCAGCACACAGAGACCTGCGGGTCCAAGGCTTTTAAAGAAATCTAGGACCCGTCATTAACTGGCCATTAAACAGAACAGGGGTTTCAGTGGCCAGACGCAGAGAAAGAAGTCTGGAAGGGCGTGATCTGAATTCGTAACTTGGGTGTGTCCTAACGGGGTGGGGAGGTGATGATCAAAATGATTTTAGTCTTCACTGTAATATTTTGGCCTTTTAGATGAAAAATGCATTGATGTATTGTGTGATGAATATTAGTTTTATGGTAAACAAAACCATATTAAAGAAACAAGATTCCATCCCCTTTCTGAGCCAAAGAATAGATTATGCTTATTTTTTCCCCTAGGACTGGCAATATAGATATTTCGGCTGTCATTTTCTACACAAACAAGTCGTAGAAGACATGTGTCCAACTCAGACAAACACAATCTCTCGCACATATGAGCCATTGTATGTGTATGGTTTTTCCACCACCGGGGTCCCCAGAGTGAAGAGGAGTACGAGAAAACTGCAAGTGGTTACAGTCAGCCTCTTTCAAATTATGTCGTTTTTGTCATCTGCGCAAACACAGACAGATAAGACTGAAGTGGCTATTTACGTTTACAACAGAAATAGAACAAGTAATTCATAATACGGGCCCCGCTCAGATAGGCAGAAATCATAGGGCTGGTAAGCAAATGACCAAAGTTTGAGAAAATGCACCATGCTGCTTCTTAAAATGCAAATGGACCTCTGCAACGCAACACACTTTAAGTTGGCATCTGCAAATACAGTTGTCCTCAGGTGAAAGGAGTTTTATTTTAGATAAAGAGAAGGAGTGTGAATAAAAATCAGGAACCACATAGAACTGGAAATTGAGCTGAACTGGAAAGTTTGTATAGCTGATCCCCGCCAGCCTCAGCTACCTGCTTACACCTTCCCGTCTTACTGGGCTTATTTTCAAGTTTGGACTTAGGAATATTCACTTGAGCGAAAACTGGCTTTGCTAAAGTTAAGGTGCTTTTGCCCAAACCCTGAAGGAAATAATGTTATTTCCGCAGAACTCGAGATGAGATAAAACAGGTTTTGGTTTTGCAGTAGCTGTGTGAGAGAAAGTGAAAGTATAATAAACATCTACTGTTTTGTCTGCCACACCCTCCTCTGGCCAGTGAGCCACGGAACACCCTCTCCCACCTCCAACTCCATCCACGGGGTTCTCCACAGCTTTTGCTGTGTTCTTCCCAGGCTTCTTGCCCGGGTTTAAGTGTATGATTCTAGGGATGAGTCCGTAGCCATTTGGAACAAAGACTCAAGCTAGTCTTGCTCTAAAGTCTGGAACTGCAGGATGAACAGCTTGAAAATTTGGAGCAGCTGCTTTTCTCAGTAGAGAAAGCCAGTGGTCAGTGAGAGAAAACAATGAGGCTGGCAGAGAAGAAGCAAAAGGAGGGCAAGGACGCGATGGAGGTCCTGCTCTGAGGCCGGTTTGTGCTGCCCCTCAGTTGTCCGAACCCCCTTGCCTGGCTTCCTTGTACTTCTTTGTGTTTAAGCAAGTTGCACTTGGGTTTCTGACACTAGTCACCAGCAGGTTCCCAACTAGGACATAAAGCACTTCCAACCTATTTTATGTTGCAAAGGAGACTTATTTAAAGTAGGATGTACACTGTGTGAAATGTACAATCTCAAAGGTTTTGCAGATGGGAATTCATTCAGATTTGGCCTGTTTCTTTTGTTTTTTACTTTTCAAGCAATATGCGCTGAGCTTAGGAAAGCTCTAGTTGGGGAGGGAGGGGTTTTTTTAATTTTAAAAAAATGGTGCAGAATTAGAGCACTTACTAGTGAGCCCTCGAAGCATTGCAAACACATGGCTTACATTATCTTGTTTATGGCACCTAACTAACTACCCTTTGAGGTGAGGATAGCTGTCCGCTTGAAGAACAGGGTGCTCAAGTGACATGGCAAAGCACGTAAGTAAGCAAGTCCAAAATCCTGGCAGCTAGGAGGTTTGAAACATTAAGCAAACCATTTACCACTCCAGGCCTCAGTTTCTTCTGTGAAACAATGAGTTGAACAGGATCTCAACAAGGGTGTAGAGAGAGCCTTCAGACAACCCCAGCCACCTTCATGCCAGGAAGCAATTATATAAGAAACAGCTGGGAGAAAGAAAAAAGAAAGGCTTCCCAAGTGATGGATTCTCTTAAAAATCCTCTCCCTCGTTCCCTCTACCCACAATACTTCTTAATGAGAGCCTTTAAGATTTTTTAAATATATTTTATTGATTGTGCTATTAGTTGTCCCATTTCTCCCCTTCATTCCCCTCCACCCTGCACACCCCCTCCCACCCACATTCCCCCCTTTAGTTCATGTCCATGTGACATAAGTTCTTTAGCTTCTACATTTCCCACACTATTCTTGCCCTCCCCCTATTTTCTACCCACCGTCTATGCTACTTATTCTCTGTACCTTCCCCCTCTCTCCTCCTCCCCCTCCCCTGTTGATGACCCTCCGTATGATCTCCATTTCTGTGTTTCTGTACCTGTTCTAGTTGTTTGCTTTTAAAAAAGCAACAACAGCAAAAGTTCTAAATATTCTCTGTGACTCTTTGACTTGAAAGTCACAGCGCCCACATTGACGCATGCATTAGCCTTACTCCCCATTACCTGCTGGCACAGAAAGACAGTGGGCCGAGGGTCAAGGTCCTGGCTCCGCCCTGTCTGAGTTAACTAGTACTGGGTAACAGCCCCTGCAAAAGTCGGTGGCTTGAAATCAAGCGGCCCCGGGAGTCCTTTACAAGAACAGTTTCTAACAGCACTGGACAGGAGACAGGCGGTAGGGAGTGAATAATGAGTGGGGACGGGGCCTTGTCAGCGAGGTCTGTGGGGAAGGGAAGGAGAGCACAGTAGCTTAATAGGCGGCGAGACTGGAGGAAGGGCTTGGTTGGTGGGCCCCTTTCGATTCAGAAAACTGGGCACGGTTTTGGCATTTGACAGACTCAAGGCAAAGCGCTAATCTGGAGGAAGCAGTTGGAGATACAAGAGAAGTTACAATCTGTGTAGCGAGGGTCCACAGAAGATGGAAAGAATGAGAACTGGGTGCACACCTGAAGGACTTAGCCTTAGAAACCAGACAGGTTATTCTGAAACAGGTAAGAAGAAAGTGCTGGTGGCGCTGTGTGGAAATGGACACTAGGCACGTACGTCACCTGTTACGATTGAGAAAATCCTGAGATAAAGAGTGGAAAGTTTAAATTTATACAGAGCCTAGACGTTAAACCCTTTAGTGCTTTTTTAAAAAAATTTCAGCAGTACCACCTCTTTATTTTCGAACGATCTCTCTACCTTGAAAACACCTACCAATAGGCAGCATAACATTCTGGGAACCATGCAGCCAACGAAATGTCAAGCAGAAATGAGTCAGTGTGCCCTGTGTCTCATTAGCACCATCCAGTGAAGTCACAGCCCTGTTTGAGCTGATGCAAGCCACACCGAGATCGTGGCGTCTGAGCCCAGGCCTGTTTTCCTCTCGAATTCCGAAGGGCTCAGTTGTTTCTCCTGAAGTAAGAAAACACGGCAGTCAGCTCCTCACCACGTTAACAGATCTTACTGGTTCTCTCTTCTCCAATTTGTCCCCTGCTTTCCCTAAAACTGCAGCAGGTTCACAAGCAGGTGGTGAGAGTGGTGAGAGGTTGTTGTGAAACAGCAAGCACACTCGTTTCATAACCATGGGCAGCGCTGGTCCTGGGGAACAGTAGTCACACGCACTGCTGCTGGTCTCGTATTTCGTTATTTGATGTTTATTCTTCACCAGCTGAAGATGTGGGGATAGAATGTCACCAATAATGTGAATTTTGGAGGTTAGTTCTGATTTCTCTATCTTATTTATGATATAGTCAATCTTGTTTTGCTTCCAATTCTAGAAAAGAGCCCTTGGGTGGTGGATACTGGATTTTCTAGTTCAAGAATTTTAGGGTTTGGGTAGGATGGGGTGATGGCCAACAGCCAAGATTGGGAAACAGACCACAGAGGTTTGGATCATGCTGTGCCACCACTGGCTGCTAGATGGGCAAATTCCTTAAGGCAGATAAACATTGATTATCCTGATTCTTCAATAAAATGGAAGTACCACAAGAACACAAACTTTGTGTTTTCACCACTGTATCCCTAGTACCTAGAACACTGCCTGGAAAAGAGTGAGCACTTAGTAAATCTTTATGGAGTAAGTAGATTTATATGTGAATACATGAGTAGTGCTTACCACATTCATTCTTTTTTTGCTCGGGGAATTATCCTACCACAGAGAATGACCGCCTCGTCTTGTTCCCCACAGCACCTAACCCGGGGGCTTGGATTGAAGAGTCCACCAACATTTATAAGTTTGAGCGCATTCAAACTGAGACACAGAGAACCCCGCCCACTTGAGGCATCCTCTGTTTCTTCCTGGTGGACAGCAGAGGGGTTACAGGGAATCGAGAGACAACACAACATGACTGAATGACATCGACTCTCTCTCCTTGCCTCTGGCTCTTTTCTCCTTGGATTTCCCGCTTGTGGGGTAGTACTAGACATTTTTTCCCCCTGAGTGTTCTCCTTAGTTTTCAAAGTCAATAAAACTGATCCCTAGTGATGAGAATCTTTCACAACAATCTGGCACTAATCCCAGGTTCTAATCCCGATTCCTCTGTAACCCCCCCCCCCCCCGAGAACCCTCAGCATGTCCCGTCACCTCGTAGAACATTGCCAGCTTCACTCCCATGGCAGGGAGGAATCCTGCTTCACAGGGTCACTGTGGGACAGGTGAGCGAGGGAGGGAGTGAAGGGGATGACGCAGGCAGTAATGCTCAGTGTGTGAAATCAAGACATGAGATGAGGGACTCGTTTCTTTATGAGATTTAGAGCACAAGAGTCATGACCAGCCATTACAAGTCAGTCTTGTGTAAGAGTGTGTCACACAGGCCTCAGAGATACTTTGTGCTCTCTATTATGCAATCTAAAAACCATGGTTTCTTCCCTATATGTTCCCTCAATCATTCCACAAAACACGTGGAGCACTTCCATTGTGTCAAGCACTGTTTTAAGTACAGAGAAAAAGTTAGGGAGGGAGGGAGACCCCTGACTGTGGGTTTAGTTCTAGTGGTGGAGCCAGACGTATGAACAGATAATTACCTCTGGGTGATAAATGCAACAAGAGAGGGGTGATCAGGGTATTCATACTAGAGCAGTCTACAGAAAGGACCTCTCCCTAGAGCTGGGGTGGTGGTGTCGGTCATAGATTAGAAAGTCATACCTGACATGTGTCTTAAACAATTCGAAGTCGGCAAATACTGAATGGATGAGTGAGTGAGTAAATGGATGCCGCTTATCCCGCTATCTTCGGTATTAAAGTTCCTGAAAGGCAGAGCCCAGCAAGGGATTGAGTAAAGGAAGGAGATATATTGTTGGAGGAATTACCAGCATTCAATTTTGAGGATGGATACCAAATAGGAACAGAGAAAATGCATCCAGAGAACTGATTAAGAGATCTCCTGGTCATGAGATACGACACCTTCTTCTTTGAGGGGCTCATACATTATCCTGCACAAGTTGGGGAGTCATGGAAGAAAAGCATCGACCCAGGCAGTCATCCCTTAGTTTAAATGTGTCACTCTGGTTGACACTGTTTCCTTGCTGTCATTGAAATCACTGCAGGCAAACTTGACATTCACATGTTCTCCATGCCTTATTCTCGGTCCCACCCCCACGCTTCCCTGGGAATGATGGCCCAAACGTTAGTCCATACAAGGGAGTTTTATTTTAACCTTAGCGTGCTCGCTGTATGGAACCTGAACTCGGCTTCAATCAGCTTCAGGCAGCCTTTCCCCCAGATACCTGTCACTCTGCGCAAGCACACCTGCCGAACCTGTCACGGGCATTGCTATTCACCTCCATTGCAGATACATTGGCTGGGGCGCAAGGCATCTTGCTAGATACTGAAGGGACCAGAAAAATAAAGCCAATCCCAATCTAGAACTCTAGGGAGACTCGTGATAGAGAATGATAACTACGTTAACTGACTGACTGACTGAAGGTGAACTTTAAGGAACTCATCGTTTGCTCAGAGAAATCCTCCCATCCGGGCACCCTGTGCACCCATTGCTCTGGTCATATTCTACAATTCCTCTACTTTGTCATGCCAATTTATAATTTGTAATCAAATTTATGCTTTTTCTCATCATTTCATTTAACCGTATGAATCCTGTGACATACTAAATCTTCTATTATCAACACCATTTGACAAAGCAAAAAGTAAGGTATTCAGTGGAAGAACTCATAGTAGAACCCAGAGTTTTTTATAAAATAGAGCCAAGACAAGCTGTCTTTGGCCTACCAAACAGAGTGCAAGACTTTCCTTAAGGGTTGGATTGCTTAATGCCCCTTAGAGTGCACAAGAAATGTGAGGGTTCACGCAGTGAAGAACCCGGTTTTAGAAGAAACAAAAGGAAACTCCAGACTGTCTTTCTCAATGTTTTCAGCTTTTAATATTGGATATACCCTCAAGCATACTCAATAAGGATGCAGTGAACATCCCCAGACACCTGAACTGTGTCTCCCTGTTCCTCAGACACGGATCTTGGGCACAGGAACTTCGGTGCAGCCAGGCCTCCCACAAAACGGAGCTAGGGAAATCCTCAGAACCAGACCCGCACTGCCCCCTCTTGCTCCTCTCCCCCTTCCCTTCTCCTCTCCCCACTTCCCTTCTCCTTCCCTATTCCCTCCCTCTCCTCCCTCCTCTTCTCTTCCTCCGATTTATTCTCTCTCTCTCTCTCTCTCTCTCTCTCTCTCTCTCTCTCTCTCTCTCATTTTCTCTGCTTAGTCACAAGTCTGGCCCTTGATAACTTGGCTTGTACACGGCTTAATTTTTCTTAACATCACTCTTGACTCCATATAATTTCAAAAATCCAATATTCAATAGCAACTGGTCTTGGTTTCTAAGTGTATTAGTTCAAAATATCAAGAGAATATAATTGGCCCAAGTCACCTGCCTATGAATGATCTACTCTTGGGTCAAATGATTATCCCTGGTTCAATTACCTGTGTCCAGAAAAAAATGACTCCCATTGTATTGAACGAGGCTACCTAGGAGATTGGGGGGCAGTCCCCCGTCTGTGCTTGTAGCACAGAGGATGCCCTAAAACGTGTTTATACATAGACTGTTCCTTGTACCCATCTTTCTCTATGCTGAGAATTTGGAAAGTCTCTTCTAAGAAAAGTATCAAATATTGGTAAGCATTTCTCATTGAGGTTCATATAAGTTCACATAACATAAAATTAATTATTTCAAGTACACAATTCAATAACAATCAGCACATTCACAGTGTTGTGCGGTAAGACTTTTGTACTCATGTAGCACGGAGATTTTTCCTTTCTTGAATTTTTTTCTTGAAAATTAAGTAACCAATACATTTTCAGAGTATAACAGTCAAAATCAATCAACCTCTTACTGTATAACTGGCTTGTTATGCAGGAATTCTTGTTGTGAAAAATTTTGCAAATATAGGAGCAAATAAATAAAAGTTATTTATTTATTTGGAAGAAAAAGTGGGAGGAGCAAAGGAACACTTCTTTATTTTTTGAGAGTGGCTTTCCTGACAAGAAGAACACAGGGCCGAAAGTTTCTATTTTTCACTGAGCGACAGCTCACAGTGATGCTCCCCACCAGAGTGGGAGCCCTCTTCTCCTGAAAGAGCCCCCCAAATGGGGTGCTGTGCCCACCTCTGCTCTGGACTGTCTCCCAGAGGCGGAGGCCAGCGGTGGGTTTTATGGGAGATACTTTGCCTCTGGTGACTGGAGGGAATGGAGCCCGGTGATGAAGACAGGAACTCATGGACACAGAGGTGGTTTCTATCGATGGACGATGCTGTCACGGCCCTTGGTCTCTTCCAGGAAAAGTTAGAAAACACAGCAGACCAAGATTTCCTTACCTTTAGCACACACGGAAAGTACCTCACAAGGAAAAGAGCGGCTTTGCTGAGCTCCGTAGGGTGCTCAGTTCCCCTTGTACTGAGAGTGCAGACGGTCCTGCAAGCGTTGGCTATGCGTTTGCACAGAAGTGTATTCACAAGCTCTGCCACTGGCAGGTGTTTGATTTGAGCCCCAATTTTCTCCTTGATGCCTCTCTTGGTCTCACACTCCACTCCCAAGACTGACAAAGTCCAATTAGGCAAGAACTCTCTTACATTGCTTGGGGGAATGTAAAATACTGCAACTATTTTAGAAAACAGCTTGGCAATTACTTAAAAAGATAAGCATACACCTACCACTACCATTCAACCCAGTCTTTTCACTCCTGGGTGTTTATTCATGAAAAATGAAAGTGGACATCCATATAAGGGCTTGTATGTGAATTCTCAGAGCAACTTTATTTGGAATAACCCCAAACTGCAAATAACGGAAACGTCCATAAACAGATGAATGGGTAAGTAAATCAAACTACCTACCTCTAAGGGAACACTACACAGCAATAAAAAAAACGAACTGTAGATATGCACAACAAAACAGATGAAGCTCAGAATAATTATGCTGACTGAAGGGAGGCAGAACAAAAAAGTAGCTACTGTATGATTCCATCTCTAGAAGTTTTAAATTTCTATAAATTCTATTTATAGCCCTGGCTGGTGTGACTCAGTGGATTGAGCATCGGCCTGCTGAAACTGAAAGGTCACTGGTTCCATTCCTGGTGAGGGCACATGCCTGAGTCACAGGCCAGGCCCCTGGTTGGGGCGTGCAGGGAGTAACCAGTCAATGTTTCTTTCACACATTGATGTTTCTCTCCCTCTTTGCTCCCTTCCTTCCCTCTGTTTAAAAATAAAGAAAATCTTCAAAAAAACTAAATTCTTTTTATGGAATATTCTGGAAAATTCAAAGAATTCACTAGAGACAAAAAGTAGATCAGTGGTCACCTAGGCCAGGTGTGGGAGAAAAGGAGGAAGGCAATCGCAGAGGGTCACGTTGAAACTGGGGAACGGCGCTTACGGTCATCGGGCCGAAGGGTTCGTGGAGATATACACACGTCAATGCTTATCGAACTTGAAATGTATGCAGTTTATCGTGTATTTGTCATCCCTCAATAATGCTATTTTTAAAAAAGTTCACATAGGAAGCTCAGGTGAGAGCCCTCAGCTACTGGTGAGGTTTGCAATCTATCTAGAATTTAGCGGTTCTCAATCCTCGCTGCACATCGGAACTGGAGGGGAAGGTGTAAAGTACTTATCCTTGGGGTCTCCCCATAGAAACTTTTATTTCATTGGTTTGTATGTGACCCTGGTATCAATGCTTATTACAGTCTCCCAGGTTATTCTTTTTTTTTTGGAAACCTATAAAAATTTATCGAAGAACATAAAAGATGATCAGAATAAATGGAGAGTCATAACGTGGTTGTGGATAAGAGCCAGCGTTTTGGTGACATTAATATCTTCCAGATTATTTTATAAATGCATATCAACGAAATATTTTGTGGAACACTAATTCTAAAATTTGCCTTGAAAAGGAAACATCATAATAGTCAAGAACTAATGAGAAGAAATACTGAAAGATGACGTATGCTACCAGAATTCTCGTGACAGATGCAGCTATAATGTAAAGCTAGGGTAATGAAAATGACAACACATTTGTAAGGAAATACTCAAAGCTATGTATTAAGATAGAGATTCTAGAAACATCCTAATGTATAGATCAAAACTTAGTATGATGTAGGTGTAGGTGGACTTTAAAATCAGTGGGGAAAGAAAAACCTAGGAAATTAAAATCAGTGGGGAAAGAAAAACCTAGGAAAACAATATCAGTTTAGACAAAAGTTCACAGAATCTTTTATTTATTTAATGCCAGTCTCTCATTTATGCAAAGATGATTCCAGATAGTTTAAAGATATAAAGTTAAATAAAGTATATGCACATACATATTTATGAGCATGAAGTTTCTAGAAAAACCTACAGACTAGGAGCTAATTATGTTGGGATGGTAAATGTTTACCTAGTTAAATGAAGATACCAGAAGCCATAATATTAAAGTTGAAAATAGATGCCTCCAAAATATTTTTAATAATTATAACCGGGAAAAGTAGCATATGCAGGAGAGAGAGAAACAAATGTGAGTATCTGCACAAATAAAATAAAGTCTTGGCATACATCATAAATCTCATAAATTTATCATAAACCTCATATATCAATAAGAAAAATAATCAACCTAATGAAAACATAGTCAAATGTATAAATAGGCAATTCCTAGAAGAATAATTTTAAAACTACAATATGTATATGTATACATACTTGCCCTCATTAGTAATCAATTCAATGTAAATTCATTTGTGGGCCATTAGATTTTCAAATAAAAAATACAGAATTTGATAATATGAAGCATTGTTAAGATGTGTCCTGGGTCATTCTAACGTGAACCCAGGGTTGAGACCTGCAGCTGGAGGTGAAGATACTGTTGTCAACAAGAACTTCTGGGAGGACGTGGAGGCGTGACACCCTGATCCAGGAGAGAAGCCCAGAGAATCATTTAAATAGGGGGAGAGCAGGCCTGGATATAAGATAGGTGAAGCAGTCCAAGAAGCACGAGGGAAGGAAGGGAGGAAGGGAGGAAGGGGAGCTTGGTGCCCTGTATGTGGAAGGCAGACTGGCCTTGGCTCTGAGGATGGGAAGAGGATGGAAACTGAAGGGAATTTTTACTGGTAGAATTTTGATGGTAGAACACGTCATTGGCCCAGAGTAGGTGATGCTGTTGTGTTTTGGGGTATCTTTTTAACACTTTAACCGTCGGGGAACTTCTCCATTCTTGCTACTCCAAAAGTGACCTATGGCCTGAAAGCCTTGGCAACACCTGGGGTCTTGTTAGAAACGCAGACTCTCTCAGGTCACCCCAGACCCACTGAATAAGAGTCTGCACTTTAACAAGATCCCCGAGTGATTCATATGCACTTTACGATCTGATGAGCACTGTCTACATCTTAATAGAATGACAGCAAAGTATTAATTGAAGGAGATAAATTGTCTCCTTTTAATAGGGAGGATGGATGTGTTAGGGCAGAAGAAACCCTGGACTCAGAATCAGAACTCCGCTAACTTGTCTCCCATCTCTCACGACCAGCTCTGTGGTCTTTCATGCTTTCCTCTGTATTTTCCACTCTGAAGTAGCCTTTCATTCATTAATAGAGAGACCTATGACCTGAACTCTCAGTTCCTTCAGGGCTGTGCTTTGAAGGCAAATGAAACAGGTTAAGGGGGAGAGGTGCCATTTTGCACAGGCTGCACAGGGAAGATTTTTCTGATACTTGTGCAGGTGGCTGAAGTGGTGGAGGGTTCCAGTCATGAAACTGAGTGTCTATTAGTAAATAAAGGGCCATTTCAGGCTGGAGAACTGGACAAGGAAAGAAAATAGCACCAAGGCCATTAAGAGGGTTAATTAAGTAAGTTATAGGCAAGACATTTAACAGAGTATTATGCAAATATTAAGAAAGATGACCTCTATTAGCGTTCTGTAACAGGGAAAGATTTCCTTAATAATTTCTTAAGTTTAAAGCAAGCAAGCATATAGTTTATCTTACTAATGTAAAAGTGTGTGTGTGTGTTGACTTGCCCATGTGTGTTGGGGGAGTACAACGTATGTACAGAGAAATGTTTAAAAAATTGGTTACACCATGTTCATAGTGGTGGCTTTTCAAATGGTACAATTTACCATGCACTTTACATTTTTAGACATACACAAAAATAAAGATGATCAAATGATATTTATTACCTGTCTCACCAAAATGTAAACTCTGTGAAGTCAGGAAATTTGCTTTGTTCATTAATTTAGCTCTATTATCTGGGTGCATAGTAGGTGCTTAATAAATATCTATTGAATGAAAAAATGAACAAAAATAAAGGAGAAAATGCAGAGCCTAAACAGGAAACAAACAATAGTTCATAGGCATGCGGGGGGCAATGAAGATACAGTGGACATCTGAGCAGACCTGACTGGGCAGGGTCTTGAAACACAGCATACCACTTTGGACTTCATTCTTCAGGAAGTGGGCAGCACTTGCTCACTCAGATGAACGGGTGGTGGATGGATATTGTGTGATTTTGCATCAGCTCACAACCTGAAGGAAGCCATTCTCCATTTCTTACTGCAAGGGAGGAAGGGAGGGAAAGGAAGGAAAGAAGGGAGGAAGGAAGGGAGGGAGGCAATAAAGAAAGAAGAAAGGAAGGAAGGAAGAGGAAGGAAGGAAGGGAAAGAAAGAAAGAAAGAAAGAAAGAAAGAAAGAAAGAAAGAAAGAAAGAGAGAGAGAGAGAGAGAGAGAGAGAAAGAAAGAAAGAAAGAAAGAGAGAGAGAAAGAGGCCTCATGAATAAACAAGATACCCAGACATCTCTCCCCTTGGGCTGCTAATTGATGTAGAATTTGGAGCCAGCGAGGCTCTAGGGCTTGCCATTCACTTGCTGGTTGACAGAGGCCCTGAAAACAAAGCGAGAATGCTTCCACTTCCCTGTTCCAATCTGCAAGACACCATCTGCTGCGCTGATTCCCAGGGTGGCTGCCATGGTGGGGATGGAATACAAATGGCCCAGGAAGCCAGAAACTCATCGATGCCAACATAAGATAAACTTGCAGCCCTGAGGTCAAGAGGAATCTTCCTTCTGACAGTTCATCTTCAACAATGCTAGGATTTGGCACTTCTTCTACTAAGGCCTTGTGTGGACAAGCACAGGCCACTAAATTGGTTCCATTGACCGACACCTTGATCTCAACATGTATGGGAAAAAAATACTGTACATCTCAAAGACATTTCTCCTTTGAGAAGTGCTTAATTATTACTGGAGATAAGCTTCTTGATATTCGCTCCATCTCCTTCAACCCAGTTAGTTCCACCAGCAGGCAGCAGAATGGTCTTCTTTCACTCAAATGCTACCCCAGTGCTTTCCCATTGGGTCTCCATTGGTCTTAGGACAATGTTCAAAGGCCCTGGCATGGCTTTTGAGGCCTGGCCTATCCCTCAGGCAGTGCCTGCCTTGGGCCACCCCTTCCCTTGCCCACTATGCTCTGACATGCTCCTTCTTAACTCAGACCTTTTCCACATTAGTCCTTTAGTCCTTAGGCTTGGAACTGGACTCCCCTCTTCAGCAACCTGGTCAGCTCGTACACATTCTTCATATTATGGTATAACTGTCATTACCTAGGGACGTCATTAGTGTTGTGCCCTAGACCAGGCTGGTAAATGTGAGGAGTTCTCACAGCACCCACCTGTCACTTCTCCATCACATCACACAATTCAGTTAGAGTTATAATTACTGGGCAGTTATTTGTTGAAAACATTCTTTTCTTCATTAGACAGACCAAGCTGGTTCCAGCACAGAGCTTGTCTGTGTGACCTTACTTACACTTGCCTTTTGAGTACTGCTATCATCCTATGATGTCGGTGGATTATAAATGAGTCGAATGAGAGAAGGTTGAGACTGTGTACTTCCATGGGTTTGGCTGTAAATGGAAGGAGAGAGGTAGGGCGATAGCTGGAGGACACTGTGGGGAGGACACTGTGGGGTTGGTTGTCATGGTCAGTTCACGCTGCCTAACAAAACACATTAGACTGGGTGACTTAAACCACAGGAATTTATTTCCTGATGCAGACACTAGCCAGTAGTGTCTGCGGCGTTATGGATGAGATATGAGACAAATCCACATGGATTACCGAGTCCTGTGGAGGAAAAGGGACGGCATGGCTACTCTCTCAAGAGGAGAGCGTCCCAACCCTTGCCTTGACAAGCTTTTATTGGCTTTCTAATAGCATATATCAAAGAAGGTTTTCATTCATTATACTTAGGTTTGCTTTAGGTGATTACTTTTAACAGGTAACAACTAATTACTTCTTACAGATTAACAAGGAAAAAAATGTTGCAAATGCAAAGGAACGATAAGAGATAAGGGTAGCAGGTCTGGTTACCCTTCAATCCTTGGGAGAATTAGCACAGACTTCAGGAAGTTACTTTAAAGATACGCAGCAAGCACTGGCCGCCTGAACTCAGGGTGAGGCAGTTTTAGCAAGAGCAAGTCACAAAGCAGCCTAGGTATAATGCAGGCCTGATTTCCCATGGGAGAACCAGTCCATGGGCTTGGTTCCTGCGTGCCACAATGCGCCTACTGGGTTTTTCAATAGAGCTGAGCTACAATTGCCATTGCCAGGCAGATCGGTTCCCTACAATTTCCCAGAACTATGGGAAGTTCACAGTCAAGGTGCCAAGACGGTTGATTTCTGGTGAGGGCTTTTTTCCTGCCTTGTGGATGCTTGCCTTCTCTCTGTGTCCTCACGTGGGGTTGGGAGGAAGAGAGAGAGACAGCATCCGTGCAACCTCATATCTCTTTTTATAAGATCACTAATGCCCTCATAGGGCCCTGTCCCCAAATACCGTTACACTGGAAGTTGAAGATTGAACATAAAATTTGGAGGGAGCACAAGTCAGTCCACAGGAGGAGTTATACAAAGTCCTGAGCAGGCTGAACTGCTGCTGGCAGAAGCCCGCAGAGAAGGGAAGGACGAAGCTCCAGGAGAGTGCTTCATCACAGGAGGTGGAGAAGCAGAGCGCTGACGGAGAAAACGGCTTCCTGTAAGAGGGTACGCACAGCTCCCACTCCGACGCGAGAACAGGAGCAAGGAGCGTATGCCGCCCCACGTGCCCTTTCCCTAGGAAGCAAGGAGCGAAGACACTTCTCAACTAATGGCTTCTTAAATGCTTTTTGAAGTGACACACAAGGGTGTCTGCTGAGGGGCTTACATGGTTTGAGGACAATGGGAAAGGTTTAAATTAGATTCTGTGCTGGATGAGAGAGCTGAGTCAGGACACGCTGCCAAGAGTGTGATGGATCAGGAGAGCCTGTGCGCATTGCCCGTTTGGAGTCACTGAGTGCCTGGTGCTGTGAGATGCTTCTCCATCATCACTCGGCGTCTGGAGTGGAAAGGAGAGATCGAGGGAACTGGTCCTGATCCAGAACCAGGGACAGGGTGGAAAGAGGCACAGGAACTGAGAACATTCGCTAGATAGTGCTGCTGCGAGGGTCCTGGATTGGATTAGGGCCGTGGAGACCCGGAGGGAACCTGCTGACAGGGAGAGAGTGAAGTGGCTGAAGGGAGCCGTGGAGGGGAGACCTGAACGGTAGACGCTGCGGTCTCCGAATGGGGTGTTTCCGTGTAAGACCTCACAGGAGGAGCAGTGCTCAGCCACATCACTGTCCAGCACACAGTTTAGGAATGAGCAGCCTAAATGACAAAATTCCCGGATACTCAGAAGACCAAGATGAACCCGTCAGAGTCTAGAGCCTGGTGCGCAGAGCAGGCCAAGTCCGGTAAACTGCCTCCCTGGCAAACCTCCGTCTCCGTGGGCCTATTTCCTTGCAGTTGCCACAGCCCTGCTTCCCGGCACGGGTCCCACACCTGCCAGCCTCTCCATCTCTCTTCCCCTCCCTCTTTTTACCTGCCAGCGTTTCACATCTTTGGGGCCCACCCGGAGACAGAAAAGATAACGGAAGCAAGAAACCGATAGACAAGGGGTCACGCAAGCCATTTCAATGAGAGAATTCGGGTGACATGGACATTTCTCTGATACGCAGCTCTTGCTCCTGGCTCCCAAGTCTCAGTGAAAATCTTTACTTCCTAACAACCGTGTCTCGGGAAACCTTTGAAAAAGTTATCTTTTAGGGTCTTCTTCACGGCCAGGACTGCCATATAAGCATTCTTCCTTTTACAGGAAAACTTGGGATGAATAGTTACAATAACTGCTGCTCTCCAGCAAGAATCACCAAGATGAGAAAATGCCCCAAGACCATCTTGCTCACTTACAGCAGACATCACTAATAGATTGTGACACTTCTTACTGCAGATGTGAGATAAAGTTAATTGTCCAAACTGGGACACTTTGGAGAGTAGAAGGGAATACTAAAAGTAATTAAATATAAAATTATTGAAGTTTTTATTTATTGAATGATAAGTTGATTTATCTTATTGGTGGAAGTTCTATTCACAAAATATTTTCAAAAATCTAAAAGTAAAATCTGTGCATATTAAATAAAAATAAAAATAATTTATATAGAGTTTTCTGAATGTTTTAAAAAATAAATAGGAAAACTATTCTTGGCATATACTTATACAATTTAGTTGGGCTTTTTTTTGGCCATGTATATCTTCAGTTCTACATTACTGATATTTTTATAAAGAAAGCATTTTTAAAATATAATCTAGTGCTTATGTTTAATAAATTACCCATAGTCTCCTTCTATGTTGCATTCATGGTTAATAAATTTTAAACTTTTGACATTTTTTGCTCCTTCTAGTGAAGTCAGAGCAAATTCTTAGAAAAAGGAGAATATTCTTTTTTGTTACTTTTTTCTTATTGAAATGTTTAATTTCAGGCCAAATATTTTTACAGATTCTGTTGCTTTGTTCCTATTCTTTCACAAATATTTTTATGAAAAAATTGTCAAATAAGTTGACCCTCTGATTCTTTTTAATGCTTTGGTATATTCAGATCTTATAACACAGCAGTCCTTCTCAATTTTATTCCATCAAAAGATTCGACCCAGACTTTGAGATATCCCAAAGATAAATTATAGAACCTCAAAATTAAATCTATACATGTTGAGCTCTCATTATGTAATTTGTTCAGTTTCTCCCTATGCTTTTGTAGGGACAGGTTTTATTTTCCCAACGCAGGCTTTGTTTTTAGTGGATTCACACAGTGCTTCAAAAACTGTTAACTTTTTAGGGGTCTTGTTTTCCATTTGTTGACTACTCTGATTAGAGATATCAACTGATTTTAAGCCAAAGGCAGTCAAATACAGAGGCTTGTTTATTATCCCGTTTTAGACTAGGGTGATTTACAAGGTAATTCTTCAAAAGCACAAGTATTTCAGAAACCCAGCCAATGATCGGAGCAAAGAAAGAAAGTGAACAGTACTGTTTTGAAATGTTGTATCTGTGTCTCAGTTACTGTGTGTTAGCGCAGAACATGAATTTCGTCGATATATCGTCCACTTTCACAGACAGACTATCACATCTTTGTATGAATTATGAACTGTCTAAACCATAATCAATTCCAAATTCTGCTGTCTATTCCATAGGATTTGTAATTTAGCATGAACGTTGTTTTTATCAATACACTTTGCTTCATCAAAATTATACTTGTATTATCATCCCAAAATGGATACATTTAATTTAATGGAGAACGTTTTAACCAAAGTTACAATCACTCATTCTCAATAATGTAAGATGCTTCACTTTGGCAAAATGACTTCTAAAAGCTTTATTTCAATTACATCAAGTAAATGAAAAAAAAAAGTCAGCCCATTAGTGAGATTAACTGATCTTTAAAGTATCTGAGTGCATTGGTGTAAAATTGGCCTCATTCATCTGGATGCCAAGATTTTCTTCTGACAGTGAAGCTGACACAGAAACAGCTTTCATGAACTTTTTGTGTGGGTGCAAGAAACTACAGAATCCAGAATGAGTAAAATTAATTAATTGAGGAGAACAATTATTTAATTGAAAAATCATGTTTCACATACTGAAATGTAAATGTACCTTCTCCAATGCTATATGTTAAAATTATCAGCTTGGGCACAGTCTTCTTAAAATAATTACTAGCCTGAGTAGACTTAGAGCAAAATGAAAAGCTTGTGACCATTGTAACAAGAATGTTCAGATTATGCTCTGCTGGAGGAAATCCCAGCTTCCCTGGCCTGCATTTGTTACAGGTGTTCCTAATCTACAGTTTTCCCCACTTCCCACTGACCCGCACCTGGCAGCCTGGCGGCTTCATGCATCTTGAAGACGGCAGTGAGAACCGTGGCGCAATGAGGGGAAAACGGTTTATTTTTCCCACCGGTGATAGGAAGGCGTTGGCTGTTCCTAACAGCATGTGTCAGAGCCCACTTTGGGTTTTTTTCCAGCCAGTGCTTTGCATGCTTTTTGGGGAATGGAGACAGGTTGTTGCTGGTTGTCTTTCAGGTTAAGGAGAGATGGCTATTTGCTGAACATGCGTGCTGCTACACAAGACCCTGGCAGAAGCTGGAAATACCAAGTGCAGGTCTGACAACTCCACCTCACTTTCCTTATTAAATGACACAGCCTTTAAAAAAAAATACGTAGCACAAGTGCAGAAACAGCAGGAGTAACCGGGGCTGTGGAGCCACCTGAATGACCTTCCTCAGGCTGGTATTTCCAAGAGCCACTGCCACACGATGGGAGTTGACCCACAGCGGGAAGCTCCCTAGGCTCCCTGGGACTCTAGACCGTCTTTAAAGTGTTATCTCCTTGGATGTATTCAGTTCAAAGGGAATCAAGAAGTCTCTATGTTCCCAGTGCTTTCCTATGGGGATTAGAAGTGTTCACAATCAGATTGCTGGGGTCCAGGGCTCACCACTCCCTGTCACAGGTCCCAAATGGGCATGTGCTAGGGGGCACGTCCTGGCACACCCCCGCACTTCCCTCCAGCAACCGCGCCATTTGCTCCCAAAGCTGTCTAAGCCAACTTGCACTTGCTATTGTGACTACTTAAAATTTACCTAAGTTGATAAAATGTGATTGCAAAAACAGAATCACTATTTCTTGGAAAACTACGCTGAATTCTTTGGAAAGACTCAATAAAGACAAGTCACTAAAGAGCTCATTAAACTAGAAAAGGGTGAAACTACTGTCCAAATCGGGGAAAGAAACTTGCCAGAAGCCACCCAGTTTCAGCAGCAAGACTGGGATGTGAGCCCAAGGACTTCGTTAGTGGATAAATAAAGCCAGAGTGACAACTGGTTTAAATACATTACACCTGCCAGCGTAAACCACACTGTCAACCAGTTATTTTATCTTTTACCGTGAAATTGCCTTAGGACCAATTAGTAGTTGTGTGGTGGAAGTGTTTGTGGTGAGAAGGCTTGCAGCGAAGATGATTATGAAAACATGCTTAAGAAGGAAATACCTAGAACTGAAACGAGGAAACAATGATGAGTTACGAGTGAAGAGCAACTGGTGTTTTTTTATAGTGACCTCAGAATGTGAGACCCACCAAGACCTGCGGGCCTCTCCTCTTCTGACCTTGAGTCAGACCCCAGGTCTGCCGCAGGGATGGGCCTGAAAGAACGTGAGGGGCCCTGAACTGAAGGAGAGGTGCACGGGCAGGAGCAGAAGATCCTGGAAAGGGCCTCCACCGGTGGAGCAAATCTCATGGTTTCCTTCGTTGGGTCACTTCAGTGTATTACCAACTATTACCACGTTCACATTTTTAGGTACTACTTGCAACTTAAGGTTAACAGCATCCATCAATGACTATGTGGTATGCAGACTACGTTGAATTTAGACACCATGGGGATCCTTTATTCTAAGATTATGTCCTTTCTACTTTCAAGTTTAATGTTTGTTTTAAGTTGAAATGATGGTGATAATAGGAAGTCTCTTAATTGGCAAATAAAAGTAGGCAAACTTTAGTGATCCTCCAATTTTGGCTTTAATTTTACTGATCCCTGGAGTCCATGTCCAGAAGCAAATGCCCAGGTGGCACATAATTCCAGGCTTCAAACTTTCATTTGTCCCACCAATATTCAGTGAGTGGCTGCCGAGTGCGGGGTGGACAGGAATCCTTCCTGGGACTCAAAGAGCTTGTGGACTTTGGGTCACCCGTTAGTGTGGCACCATGGAGGGGCAACACCATTGACTCTGAGGGTGGCAGGCTGTGAAAGAGCTGTGGAGAGGTGGAGGGAGCATGGGGGTCACAGCCCAACACAGGGCCCCCAACTCTTCTACTTCCAGAAATGGCTTAACGCATTGTCAAATATTGGAGCCCTTGGGGGAATAAAATGAACAACAACAAACACCTCATTGTAAAATACGTATGTCAGAAAGTAAAAGGACTATATAGAACTGAGGCTAAACAGGAATAGAAGTAAAATATCCCAGACAGCAAGATTTATAACTGTATATAGCAGAAAGCAGACACAGACTTTAAAAAGACATTTATTAAGCAATTGTTTGGTTAAGGACACATGTGGGAAAGACAACCAATGCCTGATTTCCTAGGATGGGTACATGACAGGGATAGTAAACTCCTCAACATGCACAAAGACCTTAAGAAAAAGAATTACATATCAAAATATTGTTAGTCATATTCATGACACATAGTAACAACACAAGTTGACTAAGCAGGAAATTCTGTACAGACTTCAAATGCAGGGGGTCAGGGAAGCAGGAGACTATGCTGTTCGGGTAGATTTACATGAGCCAATGCTCTCTTACACTAAACCTATAGTGCTAAAACTGAAAAATATAAATAGCTTTGTGGTTTAAGCTAGAGAAATGTTTGGATTTAACATGTTAAAATCATGAAAAATCTTTCAAATGAATCTTCCCAAATACTTCCTCCGGGCCTGGAGAGGGGTGGGGGAGAGAAGTTCTTCTTGAAAGGACATTTGTAAACATTTTAGTGAATTTACACGAGGCATAGGTTTTGAGGGCGTCCATGGTTTGCCAGTTTTGAGAGTAGCTGTTAGTCCCTTGAGCAAAGGATACACTGTGTCACGGTACAGAATGTTCATTGGAATTCCAGCAGACATCCATGAAATTGGCAAGGACATAGGCATGACACTTTTTTTTTTTTTAACCAAAATAGTTAACCTCCAACCCTGTGCAAGAATTTGCATTCAAAAGAAAAAAAAAAAACCCCACAAAACAAACCTCATCCAAACTCTCTCCCTCGCCTGCATCAAACTTAGAATATTGCCCCTTATTAACAAGACCGAGTTATTTAACGCGAATAAATAAAAGGCATGTGCTTAAAGCAGTTAGCGTTTGCCACCAGCACGTGGCTTTCTGTTGATTGTGACTTGCAGTTCATTCTCTGGATAAACAATATTTGTGTTATCAATTCCCTGAATTAATACCAGTCACTAGTCACCTAGTGAATTACAATCATATATATCCTGGCTAATGTTGCAATTTAAACTATAAAGAAATCATGGGAGGGTCGTTAGATAATGAATCATGAGTGACATTGTCTCTACCTTGTAATGACATTACTTATACTAGGTACAGCATTTCTGGTGGAAAAAAGCTCTATTCAATAGACACGGTGATATGTGTGTCACATTTCAAAGATATGCACGCTGTTTTTTAAAAGACAAGAAAGTGATTTCACTAGTCTCGTAAAAAGGCACCAGTCTTGCAAAAGTCTAACATTTTTAATATTAAGTTCAAATATGTGAATAAGTGAAAAAATGCTAAATTTGTGAATGCTGAACTAAGAATTTTCAATTGTTTGTAATGATTTCTAGTTTTCAGTAAAAGCATAAAAGAGAACAAGCTGGAATTTCAAGTCAAATTTCATCACAACAACTTTCATTGCAGTACAAAAGTTAACTGTAAAGAAATGGTTTCTTAGCCCTGCCTGGTGTGGCTCAGTGGACTGAGCGCCTGCCTGGGAACCAAAGGGTCACTGTCAGGGCACATGTGTGGGTGGCAGGCCAGGTCCCCAGTGGGGGGTGTGGGAGAGGCAACCACACAGTGATGCTTCTCTCCCTCTGTTTCTTCCTCCCCTCCCCTCTCTAAAAATAAATAAATAAAATCTTAAAGAAAAAAACCTAAAAAACAAAAAGAAAGAATGAAAAGAAATGATTTCCAGCCCTGGCCAGACACTAGACATGTTTCTAAATCTCATTGCCACAAAAATGCCAATTTTAAATAATTCATGGCAATGAACATTTTCTTTAAAGCAATTATTAAGAAGCTCTTCCTCATGTAACTGTCACTTCCTATAATGCAAGCCTTGATTTTGCAACACAGTGTAAGGTGCGGTGGCAGAAGCCTCACTGCTGGATAACCAGGGAAATGGAAACATTAACAATGAAACCAAGTCCTTTACTTTCCTTACATGAATGAAGAATGCTGTGAGCATCATTACCACTAGCAGATGCATTAGCTGCATCTGTATGAATCTGACTGCTTTGTGTAGGAACAGCCCATTCGAACTTCATTTTGAGCCAAATGCGTAATAAGGTATATGAACAACCCCCTGAAAGACAGGAGAACTGTTCGATCCAGTGTCAACTGGAACTGTCTACTTCAAAACTTAGTATATGTATTAGTTTTCTCCTACAACATAATACACAAACGAATAGCTTATTAAGGATAAAATTCTTGGTTTTTTAATCTCTAGAGCTTAGAATATACCAGGTACATACAAAATGTCTATGAAATAACAGACTTCTAGAAACAATTTTCCTCAGTGTAAATTCCCTCTTTCCCTGAGTCTTAAACAATTTATAAAGTATGATGATACAAAGAAGTTACAAACAATAAAAATGCCGTGATACAAAAACACAAATTAAAAACCCGTTTCTGTAGACGCATCTGAGGCCCAGATGAACATCGGCAGCGGGGGACATCAGTGGCCCTTGCTTTGTGAACTATTCCCTGCGAACCCACAAGACAGGGCGGACCATTCAACAGATAAGCAACTAATTAAAAGTTAGGGTTTTTTCCTCCAAGACAATTAACTGTGTGATAGAAGTCAAGCCTTTTTTGTTTGTTTTCTCTTGTGTAGAATATATTTATAGACAAAAACTAAGATTTCAGGAGGCTGAATTACCTCTTTGAAATTTACTAGACTCTATGTAGGAGAATAATGCTGAATTATGTAATTAGTACCTTATAGGCTTAAATAAATCAGTGTACTTAAATTTTTTTTTTTGTTATCCTCTCCTGAGGACATTTTTTTCCATTGCTTTCAGAGAGAGAGAAGGAGAGGGGGGAAGGACAGAGAGAAACATTGATGTGAGCGAGAAGCATCCACTGGTTGCCTCTCAAATGTGCAGGGACCGGGAATCATTCCTGCCCGGACTGGGGATTGAAGCTGCAACCTTAGCCATGTGCCTTGACCCAGAATTTAACCAAAAACCTTTCGGTTATGTGATGCTCCAACCAACTGGGCCACGCCTGCTGGGGCATAAATAAATCAGTGCATTTAAAAAATACATTGATGTACTCCCAAGAATTAACAGAATAATCCATTTACTAAATTCCACATTTAGAGTAAATTGAGCAGTTTTAGTGTCAGAATAGATTTTGGAAATATTTCTCCAAAGAAACCATTCTATTTATTATTATGTTTTCATGTTTCTAAAATAAAGTAAATCAATAATTTTGGCATAATATCTTTACTTTTGGTGGGGGAAAATCAATTGTGGCCATAATTTCTCTAAACGGTTCAATCAGTTTCATAGTCAAACCAATAATTTCATGTAGGAATTGCTTATATGACTTAGTATTGCACAGGACTATGAAAAATCATTTTTGGAATAATATATTTAATATACAGAGTTGACTATACAAGAAACTTTAGATTTATAACCAAAATATGCAATATTTTGTTAAAGGTATGTAATAATTCATCATTATGATTAAGAAGACACTAGAAATCCAAGTAAACATATCTATCAGATAAGCAGTAAGATGTGAAAAGCAAAACTAATTTGGATTCAGAACGTGGCATACGCATTTCAAAATGAATAGCTATCAGATTAAAGGATATCACTAAGCAGTAGCATTTAAGAGATTCTGAATTTTTCACCATGTGAAAAATTTTTATGTTCATTAAGTTCCTGTAAGGTTTCCTCAGTAAGCTATAAAGTATTTCTTTATTCACAAATCAAAGCCTTATTGTTGGCTTAAGTATTTTTGTTAAGCCAAATAAGGCAGTTTATGATTTTCTATAATTTTTATTGTTTCATTTCCTGAGTACTATCACATATAATTCAACCTAATTTAAAAATACGTCTTTGATTTCATATTTATTTCCTCCTAAGCAGGAATAGGGCATTTAGGTATGATTTTGGGGAGTCATCATGGCAAAAATCTGTGACACTTATTTTGTAATTAAAATATCTCAGGAAATGAGCATTAATTTTTAAACATTTTATAACATTAACAATAATTTTACATATACTCTAGAGCTGAACTATGCAATATAGTAATGACTAGCCACATTTGGCCCTTGAATACTTGGAGAACTGAGTTTTTCATTTTAATTAATTTTATATTAAAAATTATAATAGTTTTAGTTATTGGAAAACTTTTACATGTGTTTGAACAACTTGGGTTTATGAATCTACTTTTTTACCTGCAAATTTTATGAAATCCAAATACAGCAAGTATTGATGAAACTTTACTGTCCAAATTAAGGTGCACTGTAAATGCTAAAAACAAAGCAGATTTCCAAAACTTTGTTTTAAAAAATGTAAAATTATCATTAATAATTTTTATGTTGATGACTTTAGTACCTTGCATTATATTTCGTGTGGACAGCGCTGATCTAGACTATATGAAACTCACTATTTTTAAAGTCATGTTTTAAATTTTTTATTTTAATGTCATTCTTTCCATCACATTTTATTATTATGAAAAAGTAAATCAGATTACGTATTTACCCAGTAAGAAGTGCGCTAATTGCCTTCTCTGCACCTTCTCCTTTCTCCAAATTGCTAAGCCCTTGCTAGCACCCACAGCAGAATGCAAGACCACAGGAAGTGAATATGCGGACATCGCGTGTGACAGCACTGATGAGTGTGGCAATCAAATTAAGCTTCTCACACACTCCAAATTCTATCGTTTTTTTACCCTCAACTGTTTCCAGACCTATCTGTCCCAAATTCCACAATTAACCTTCAACTTCCTCCCAAGTTCTGCTGTGCCGTGGCTTCCAGTGTGGAATAATAAGCGATGACTTTGCTCAGCGATGTGCTTGGTCTTGTGTTAATACTAGATTCTGTCCAGGCTCGAGAACTTTCATCCTTCAGGGTGGAGAGCTTCCTCTGGGAGAAGGGTTCGCATCCCAGAAGTCTGAACACCGCCACTCGGTACTTCTTGGACATGATGTTGTACAGGATGGGGTTGATGGCAGCGCTGAGGTAGAAGAGGACAAAGGACACCAGGTTGCAGTACTGGCTGATCTGAGCGATCTCCAGGGAGCCGGGCTCGAAGGACTTGGAAAATAGGTATCTCCCTACGTGGAAGGGCAGCCAGCAGAGGATGAAAGCAAACACCACGACAGCTAAAAGAACAATGGGAGAGTGAGCGTCAGTTCAAGAAATATCCTAGAATATCACGTTCATAGAAGGCATAGTTTTGATTTGATTCTATATGGTGTGACCACTGACTTCAGAGAAGCATTATGTTCTTCTCTTTCTCATTCCTATTATTTTCACCAACATTGAGTTTGTCTGGAGCAACAATTCAAACATTGTTACTGAGCTTCCCAGTCATTCCTATTAACAAGTTTTTGAGTGATTTTGTGATTGGTTTGACATATTGCCTCGACTGATTAGACGAGTTGTTCACAATAGTTCACCACGTTATACGCATTAGACATGAACAACACCTGTGAGGGGAGGTGGCCACACTCAGCTGTAGCTGTGGATCAGAGCTCCCTGGGGCGCAGAGTCCTCGGATGTGATACAGACTCATTAAATTAAAATGTCTCGTTAGGAGACCAGGACACCTGTTTTTTCCTTTTCTTTCTTTTTTTTTTTTCTTTTTTAAGTTTCACAGAGGACTGAACATACAGTCAGGACTGAGAACCACTGAGATGCATCCTACAGTAGATATCAGTAAGGTACAAAAGCCCATAAAATCAACCGATTATTATCCATTACTTATCATCCATCCAAGTCTTCATGTTGCCCATTTTTTTAAGATCTCTGCATTTCTAGATTAAGGTTTCAGAATTCAGAAATCAGAGGAAAAAGGACAGAAATATTTCAGTCTTTTTACTACTTTAGTGATTCCCTTCAAATGATCAAGGCAAATAGTGTCATTGGTGTTGAGACACTAGTCAGGATAATTATTGGCTTAAAAGAAAATTGAAGGAAATTATTAAACTTATGCTCAAAATTAAGTTGCATGGTAGCACCTGACTGTCACAGCAGCCACATGAGAATCAGTGTCCTTGGAGGGCCCCAGCACGCTCGCACTCTGCTAGCCATATTGTGAGAACTACTGGTCTAGAAAATGACAGTTTGGGGCGTTCTTTGAATAAATGATCACGTTAATATACAGGAGCCCAAGAATTGTAGAATTACAAATACAAAGGTGGGCAAAAGTAGGTCTACAGTTGTGAGTACATGAAAGTTAATTTTTGTATTTCCTTATTTATTATTGTATTATTTATTAATTATTGTATTATTTGCACTATAATTGTAAGCCTAATTTGCCCACTCTGTAAGTAAAAAATACAGGTGAAGCAAAAGTAAGCTTACAGTTGTTTGTATGGATAATAATACAATAATTAATAAACAATCATACAGGAATAAACTTTGGTGTACTCACAACTGTAAACCTACTTTTGCCCCATTCTGTATTGACTATAATGTCCAAATAATTAAGCATGTAGACTCTAGTTCTGAAAAAGCAAGCAGAATTAATATTTGTTTGCGTGTAAAGACAGTCTCTATTACTTCACTTGTACCAAACACATACACCTAAAGAAGCTGAATTCATACAGTACACATTCAGCAGACTCCAGCCGTGAAACTGCACCCAAACATCCCCTGAAGGACCATTTGTGGAGGGACAGCAAGTTCTGTCTGCTTCCACATGGTCTCCCTTTCTCATGTTGGCAACCTGCGGTCCTAGCTTATCTTAGATGATGGACTTTTCTACCTGGAAAGACAGGTAATCATGAAAGGAAATGGAGACTCCAGAACTGATTTGTCACTGACTTCCTCACAAAGCTGTACAAACATCAGCAAGGTAAACAGAATTGATCTGATTATTTGATTCGGAAAAAAAATGCAGGGCACAAAGCAAATCACAATACTGAAAGAAAAATGAATCCTCTCGGACAGAATTATCCAAATTGATTGTATCTTTGGTTAAATTTACCACTAAATGCTTCCTTGATTTTAATACCTGCTTTTCTTAGTGTAACTTAGATATCCACAAATTTTCTCAGAGGCAGGAAGCTTAACCCCACCTTTATCATTTAAAGATCACGAAGGACTTTTATAAAGTATCTCAATCTTGAAGCAAAGTTTCTGGGCTGATATAAAGAAAACTCACGTTAGGGAAATGCGTGAGCGGGGCATTTGTCGAGGAGAGAGAGAAAGGGAAGCCAGGAAGAAAGAGACACGAAGAGGTAGAGACCTAAAAAGAGTCCGGTGTGCCCAGGTTGGGAGGGGGGCAGAAAAGAGGGAGGGAGGAGGGGACGGAGGGAGGGAGGGAGGGGGAGGGAAGGGGAAAGGAAGGGAAAGAGAAACAGACAGATAAAAACAGGAGCAAAAAAGTTGTTTGTTTTTGTTTTTGTTTTTGTTTTAATCCTAGAGAGAGGCGGGACGCGCACACCGGACAGAAAATCTAGGAGACCAGAGAAGGAGCTGAAGACAGAAACAGGAGGGAGAGAAGAATTGAAGACACACAGGGACAGAGACGGAGGGAAACAGGAGAGAGAGCGACAGAGACTCGGGGAGAAGGCGCGTGGGGAGAGGAGGGCACGCGGGAGATAGAGCCGGAGGCGTGGAGAGACCCACCCAGCATCTTCACGGTCTGCCTGTGGTTCTGGTCCCGGAGCGAGGCGGCCACCGCGGCCTCGCCGCGCCCCCTGCGCCACAGCTTCCTGCCGATGAGGCTGTAGAGCACAGTGAGGCAGAAGACGGGCAGGAAGAAGAAGACGCTGGACACCCACACCATGACGGTGAGCAGCCCGGAGCTCACGGCGAACTCGGTGGCGCGGCACTCGCTAGTGTCCCGAGGGTCGGTGCCGTTCTCGTGCTCCACGCCCACCAGCACGAAGATGGGCCCGGCGCTGCAGAAGGCCACAGCCCAGATGACCAGGATGACCAGCTTCACCCGGCCTTTGGTGACCACCACCTTGGCCCGCAGCGGGAAGCAGATGGCGAAGTAGCGCTCGACGCTCAGCGCGGTGATGGTGAGCACCGTGGCGTAGGTGCAGCACTCGCTGATGAACTGGAAGAGTTTGCAGAGCAGGTCGCCGAAGTTCCAGGGCCGGTACTGCCAGAGGCGGACGAGGTCCAGGGGCATGCAGAGGAAGATGAGTAGGTCGGAGAAGGCCATGCTGGACAGGTAGAGGTTGGTGGTGGTGCGCAGCTCGCGGAAGCGTGACACCACCAGCATGGTGAGCAGGTTGCCCGCGACGCCCACCACGAAGAGCGCCACGCAGGTGGCGGTGACGCCGGCCAACAGCGGTGCAGGGAAGAGTGGCCCCAGCTCGTCCGCTAGCGAGTCGTTGTCGGGGGGAGCGTCCCAGCCCAGGTCTGGTAGCGTCAGGTTGGGCCCCGGCTCCTCCATCGGCGTGGCGTTCCACATGCCTCGGGTTCCACTTAACTGGCTCTGGGATGTGAGAAGCTGCACCGCGCTGGTCCCGGAGAAGGTTGCCTTAGGCGCCAGAGAGTGCGAGGGAGGAGCGGGCGCGCAGGAAAGCTTGGTGAGGAAAAAGAGGAAAGTGAGAAGCAGAAGGGGAGGTAGAAGGTGACATTGGGAGCCAAGGGCGGGGAACCGCGGGGAGAGGGAGGCTTGGACACACGCACACACACGCGCGCGCGCGCACACACACACACGTGGTGGGAACAGAGCGTGACCCATCGCTCTTTCTGGAGCTTCCCCTTTCCTCCATCCTCTCCCCCAAAGTCTCTCTCTCCGCGCCCAGCATCTGGCCGCCCTTCACACACGTACCTGTCACCGAGGCAGCCCCGCCAGCCCTGGCTTGCCTTCGCGTTCCTGCTCCAGCTGCATCTCGCACTTGCCTCCGGGCGCGCGGACCTCGGAGACCATGCACTGCGAAACAGGAGCGCAAGGAGCTCTCTCCAGGGCTTTGCCCGCTGCCTGGCTAGTGTGGCTCAGAAGGGCTGATCACACCCGGAGGGGGCGGGGGCGGGGACGGTGGGGGCAGCGGGCACAACGCCTCCAGTAGTCGAGACCTGCATTCACCCTCAACTAGGGGTAGAGTTGGCTATGGACTTGGTGGGAGGAAGAAGCAAGGCTGCCCAAACTGAGCCTGGAAAATGGGGGGTAGGGAGTTAAGAGAGAGAGAGAGAGAGAGAGAGAGAGAGAGAGAGAGAGAGAGAGAGAGAGAGAGAGAGAGACCTAGTGTTGGTGTTCCAACCGGAGAGGGGACTGGTGCGCACCTAAGAGCCTCACGCAGTTCTAGAAGCTATTGTCGTATTAGGGGCGAAACAGGTTCAGAGATTAGTTGCCACTTGTTCAAGGTCACACAGCGAGTTAGGGACTCTGGGATCTCCCACCCAGTTTGGATTGTTGAGCGCGAGGGTGCAAGCTGTGTGCCTGCCTAACTGTTCTGAATCCCAGCCCTTCCTACAGTCAGTCTCGCAAATCTGCGGCAGTAGGAAAAATGTTGTGTAAGTTATTTTTGCCTGACGCAAACCTCGGGGGAGGAAGAGGGGCAAAAGGAAAGGAGCGTGGCCGGAGGAGGGTGGAGCCCGCGAGGGAGGAGGAACAGCGGCTGTGAGACTGACTCGTCAAGGGTACACAGTAAACATTTTCGAGGCATGATTGAGGGAGATCGGCCATTGGGTAGCTGTGCTCATTTGGGCAAAATTATCAACCTTTTTACGTTTTGAGGATGGTGTGAGGATAGATATAGGCTGAGTTGCTGTAATTGGGGCTGCTGTTGAGGGGCAGGTGCTGCGCCGGGTGGGAATTGGTCGGAAGCCCCCCTACACTCTCCAGGTGACTCCCCTGGCTGCAGCCTGTGCGACCCCTGCCGGGAACCAGGAGTCAACAGTTGAAGACCTGAGATTGGCGGCTGCTGGCGAACTTCACCAACCTGCCAGGCTTCTTTCTGCAGGTCAACTTGGGAGCAGACGGGGAGAGTGTTCAGCACCGCGGCCAGCAACCCGTTACCGCGCCGCACAGCTCTGCGACCATCCTTTCCTCATGCGTGCGCTTCCGCACCTGTGTTGGGTTGGCACAGACTCGCTGCAGGCTGCTGGGCCGACCTCTCCTACGCGCACTCACCTGCCCCTGGCCTAAATGAAAATCCATTCACTCTGTTTAACCAAGGGCTTTCCCGAAACGTTTTAGTGCAGTTGCACATGCTTTGACAGATGTTTACATCATCAGTACCACCTAAACTGTTAATGCTTAAAAATCCACAAAAACCTGAGGCTGGCCGCAAGCGCACGTGCGCGGGAGATTCCACACTTGGTGAGAGACGGCGGAAGGGAGGCTGGACACAAGCAGCCTACTGGAGAGCGTGCTACATAAGTTGCCCTGGTGTGTTACAGACGCTGGACCAAATTGACTTTACGAGAAAATTTATTTCAAATTACTATTTTAAAAAAGATCACAAGAGAGTCAAGCCACCAATAACTAACAAGTTTAAAACAATACTTTGATTCAACCCTTCCCACCCTTCATTAGCAGTAGATTTCTGTGTGCAGACAGGTCTTTAGGTGGGAAACTGACTGGGGTAAATTAAAATACTGCAGGAAGCTATTGTCTAAGAATGAGAATCCAGGAAAAATGGTGGGGTGTACTTCTATTCTACTCAGAGTCGAAACAATGGCTGACAATAGGGGAGAAAATCTTTTTAAAAATCTGTTGTGATAAAAATATGGCATGTTATCTAAAGTAGCCAGCTAGTCCACTGCATTCAGTAATTGTCTAATATATAGACACATCTGTCTGGTGTGATCAAGAAGAAACATGGCATACTAGTGAAACTGATCTACTCATTCACAAGACAGTAGTATACAGTATGTAAAACTGTCTAGAAGCATGTGCTAGGTACTTGGGATAACAAAATAAATAAAATCCAGACAGGTCTTATATTTACAAACTCGGTGTCTAGAGAGAAAAATAGAATTAAACAAGCAATTCTAGGACAGTACGAGGCATGCGCAATGGGCTCTGTTGAAATATCGAGAAACAATGTCTTTCTGCTCTGTCATACTTAGTGAGTGCTTCCAATATCAAGGTCATTTCATGGTCCAAGATTACGGCTGGAGCGCCAGTCAAGCAAGTCAGTTCTAGCCAAGAAAAAGCAGAGGAGGAGGTGAAAAGGGGTTTCTTAGGAGCTCAACTCAAAACTCTCGCTTTTATCACAGTGGCCAACCCTACCTTCAAGGGAGGCTGGGGAACAGCACTCCCAAGGTTCTTGATTTGGGAAAACAATTTGTGATCTCTGCTGTATTCCCCATCCAACTAAGTAAATTGAGAGCAAAAAAATATTTTTTTGAAGTAACCCATAAAACCTAGTACAGTGTCTTGCAGGCAATAGAGCACTTAAAATAAAAGTTTACTGATTCCATTGCATTTATTTTGCATTTAAAATTACATGTATAAACATAAGACACATAAGAAGGCTCATGAGAAAATTTAAGTGTTACATTGTGCCTTTAATAAAAAGTCATTTATTTTAATTTCCATTTAAGCTTTGGACATAATGTACTAATATGTTTGGCTTCATCATTTATATACTTTCTACCACCTTATATAACCTCATTTAAATAATACTGTGCGCATACTTTAAACTAAGAAATACACATCACTCTTACCAGATGAACAAGCTGTAAGAGTCGAGATTTGATATCAAGTATATCAACAGAGGAGAAGAAAAATTATATTTGTAGAAAAAATTAATCTTAGCACTCAGGCACCTAAAAATCATTTTCTAGTTAACTAATGAGACACATTATCACAAATGATTACTATAAATAATTAAATAATCATACAGTTTAGAAAGTCATTTAAAAATCTTTATGCTTTTTTTGATGATAGAAGTAACACATTTCTTAAAAACACAAACATTATTTTTCTGATATTGACCTCTTTGCAGTTTTTCCCAGATAGTCTAGTGGAACTTTCCATATTTTTCATTGGTACTCACAAAACTATTTTTACATCTGATGTTAAGCATTATTACTTTCAACCTAGTCATTTCAAGCTTAAATAAAACCAAAATTTATCTATTAGAAGGTATCAAAGTTATATACATATATATGTTTATAATTTCAATAGTTACACAAGGCTTGTCAAGCCACCCTCACCCTGGTGTGTGTGGTCTCTATTGACATACTGTTACGAAAGACGAGTATTTAACTCTTTCATGCTCTCAAGCCATGCATCATCTTTATGCAGGGACACAAACACACACACCTTTCTCACTCCACACACAAATTTTTTGGATTAGATCTATCTTCAAGCACTCACATTTCATTCTGATTTGTATATTCCTAAATCCAAACCATATAATATATTGTGAGAACATTCTCTTTTCTTGAACCACTTTTTGTTTTCCTCTATGTTTGAAACATCTCATTGGATGGTTTGCCTAGTATCTATGTAACTACCACTAATCCTGCTCTCAGTATATTCTACTAACGCAACAGGTTATGGATTTCACCTGTGTCTTGGAGACAGCACTTCTGGAGACCTCCTCCCCTCTCCTGCTCCCACCTGGACTGTCATTGTCTGGGCCTGCTGCACAGGCCTTCGTCCTGGTTCTCCATTCCTATCCTGGGTCTTCCTCTTTCTTAGTTTGCTTTTTGTTTGAAAGGAGTGCATTCTCCAGTAACTTTCTTTTTTTTTTTTTTTTTAAAGAATTTATTTATTTATCTTTAGAGGGGAAGGGTAGGAGAGAGGGAGAGGGAGAGGGAGAGAAACATCAATGTACGGTTGCCTCTCGTGTGTCCCCTGCCGGGAACTGGCCTGCAACCCAGGCATGTGCCCTGACTGGGAATCGAACCGCGATACTCTGGTTCGCAGGCCCGTGCTCAATCCACTGAGCTACACCAGCCAGGGCTCCAGTAACTTTCTGAGGAAAGGTCTGTGAGAGGTAAATTTTTCAGGACCTTTCAATCTAAACTATTTTCATTCTACCATAACATTGTTTGAGAGTTTATTTATAGAATTCTGGTTTAGATATTGTTTATGTTCAGAACTTTAAAACAATTGCATCACATAATTTCTCAAATGCAATACTATTCTAATTCCTGGTTACTTGTATATGATTTGTTTATTTTTCCCCTAGAGCTTTTAAGATTCATTAATGTAAATAATATCCTGCAAATATTTTGAGCACCTATGATGTTGAGTACAAATTTAGGCACCAGGGATGCAGAAGTGAATAAAAAAAAATTCCTGTCCTTTTGGCACTTACATTCAGCAGTGAAAAATAATATAAAAGGTAAGTAAACAAATTAGGTGGTAGTAAGTGCTAAGGAGATAAATGAAGGAGGACTGAGGTATGAAAACTCTGAAAAGAAATTCTAGGTAGGGTAGCCAGGGAAGGTGACTTCAGAGTAAATCCTTGAAACATGTGTGGATATGGAGGGTGGGGTGGGAAGAGGCGATGGCATTCCAGGCAGAGGGAAGTGTGATAGCTTTGTACCGCCTCAACATAGGTAAGCTAATTTCAAACAGCTCCCATTTGTGTTTCTTGGCCAGGGTTGGCCATAAGAGAAATTTGCACAAGGTTGGTAAGGTGGAAGTGAAGCAGCAGGCATTTTTATGCTCAGAAGTTTGTTGTAAGGTCAGGTGCTGTTCCAGCTCATGCCATGGCCACAGATCTGTTGGCTCAACTTTGTTGACACGGGCAATCAATAAATAGGACTAGCGCTCTTTCAAATCCTGCTGAATGTCCTCCTTCAGTTTCTCCAACTCCTGGGCCAGGTGCACGTTTAGCTCTATAGAAAAAGCACTAAATTCTGCAGGTCACTTACAGTATTAAAACTGGAGTATGGAGCTGGTGAGAGACAGCTCAGAATCTGGAGAGAGATGAATGGGCTTGAGTTCATCATTGGTTCCAGATCATCCTCAAGGGTCCCATATTGCCCTTAGTCCATCCCACTATATTTCTGTCTCTTCTTCCCAACTTTCTGCCTTGCTGACATGAGAACTAGCAACAGAAGCAACAAATGATTGTAAACAGTTTACTCAGGGACCTCAACTGCATAAGGTCAAATTCCTAAAACAAGTCCCATATTCTAGTGGGTCTACTTCTTTGATTGAACAAGAGTTACCCATATAGCAGAGTGGTGCCTGGTTTGTGGAAAGATGGCAGGGAGGCCCGTGTGGCTGCAGTGGAGTTGATTGAATGGGAAAAAGTAGGAGGTGAGTTAAGGGAGATAAAGGGACCAAATAGTGAAGGGTCTTGAAGGTTATAGTCATGGCTTTGCTTTTACTCTGACTGAGATAGAAAGTCACTGGAGGATTTGGGGAAGAAGAGTGATACTATCTGACTGTTGTTGTAATATTATCATTTTGATGGCTATTTAGAGAATATACTGAAGGGAAGCAAGGGAAGAGAAAGAGAGGTCACTCAGGAAGTTATTTTAATAATCTAAGCAAGAGATTATGATGACAAAATTATTGTGACTTGGATCAGAGTGGTGGCATGGAAGTAGTAAGATATACTTGAATCCGGATCTCTGGAAGACAGAGCCTATAGACATGTACACCAGGTGTACATGTCCTTTGATCTGTGCAACTGAAAAGTATGGGTTTGCCTTGAGCAGACACAGGCAAGATTAGAAGTGGAACAATTTTGACAGGAAGATTAAAAGCTTAATTTTAGATGTGCTACATTAGAGAACTTATTAGAAATTTAGGCAGATAACTTAAGAAAGGAGTTTGATAGATTGATAAGGAGTTCAGGGCTGGAGATACAAATCTGGGAGCGGTGAGCAATAGGTAGCATTTAAAGTCAGGAGGCCAGCTGAGGTAACCAGGGAAGCGAGCGTAGCTAGAAAAGGAAAGAGGCCCAAGGTGCCTGTAGATGTAGAGCCCTCCGACAATTACAGGTCATAGTCATGAAAAAAAAAAAAAAAAGAGTAAAAGAAACTCATAAATGGTCGGTGAGGTAGAATCACAACCAGGAGAGTGTGATGTTAGAAGACAAGTGACAAAATTGTATACCAAGGAAGAAAGAGTGAGCAATTGTGTTAGGTATTTCCATGGGTCAAGTAAAATGAGAATTGATCATTATATTTAGCAACATAGAGGCAATTGTAAATTAATGATCCTGGTGGCATGTTGGGGGTGAACCTATTTGGTTCAAGTGAGCATGGGAGAAAATAATTTGTAGACAATGAGTACAGACAAATTTTTTAAACAGCTTCATTGTAACAAAAATTAGTCCAAAAGATGGAGTCCAAAGAGTTTCTTTTTGAAGGTGTGAAAATAGCAGTAGGTTGTGTGCTGTTGGGAATACTACAGCCTAAAGGGGAAACTTGAAAGTGTGGTAGAGACTGGAGAATGGCTGGAACAGTGCCGCTAAGAGGGGTTAGATCTAGTTCTCAAGCAAAAGGAATGGCCTTAGAGGGAGCTTGGTGAGTTCATCCCCAGGGACAGGAGAGAATGTAGAATGTGTGAGCGTAGATGTAGGAGGAGGTGGTGGCATACTTGCTCGCAGTATAGAGAGCAAGAGCAATGGCTGAGAATGGGTGGGGGAGGAGGTGTTGGAGGATGAAGGGGAGAGATGCAAGTATGCAATAGTGGTCTAGGGAAGCGGGAAAGCGAATGCATGAGGGTGGTATCATCTGATTGCTGGGCAGCGGTAAGAGCCCACTTGAAGTTAATGATCATGAATTTGAAATGATACCAGTCAACATGACTGTTTTATCATCTTTTTTGTCAGCTGCAATGCTGCAGAAATGGAGTGGAAGGAAAATTTAATTTAACCAGGGTTATCATTTTGCTCAGAACAGATGAGAAAGCACAAGAGGAGGAAAGAAGTGGAGGTTCTATGCAAGGAATTAATTAGAATCATTGATACTTGAGTTTAAGCTGAGAGAAGAGAGGACACGATGAAGGTAAGGGACTTAGAAAAAGGTGGTTAGATCAAGTGTCTCAAAACTCCCCAGGATGTGCATTGGCGGGGGTCTTCGTTCACTGTGCTTCATGATCTTTTGGCTCTTTGATTCATGTACTTCATTCTGGGAAAAATTTTTTTTTAATTATTTCTTTGTTGCTTACCTCCCCCTCTACTTCCTCCATTCTCCTCTTCGAACTGTGGTAATTGATATATTGGACCTCCTAACACAGTCTTTTTTGTTTTTTCTTTCTGGTTCCCAGTCTTATTTTATGAATGCAATATTAGCTGTAAATATTATTTAATTTTTTGGAGATTTTTATTTGCTCCTTCCACTGTCTCTGTTTTTTCTAAGTTCTTTTCCAATATAATGAAACCCAATGCATTCATCCTCCAGCTGCAACTGTTATCAATATTTTGCCAATTTTGTTTCATCTGTTCTATCAGCTTTTACATGTAATGTCTTTTAATAAATCACTTTAGATTTCAATTTCAGTCACAATATTTTGACATACATGTTCTCTAACTTTTGAGGGTTAATTTGGCACTTCTCCTCCATTGACCTCTTACTTTCTCCTGCTTTTGCAGCTTGAATTGCATGTTTTATTATTTTAGCTTTGGAGATCAGGCACCTTCAGGGTCATGTGGCCTAACACGCTGATGTTGGCTGTGCTTCATTATTTTAATAACACTCATGTCAATATCTTAAATTCCCTGGCCCTTTATCTTTTCTTCTCATCTACCTGGTAAAACGCTGAACCCCGAATGAACTCAGAAATCCTCTCTCCTTTGCTTACATCCATGCAGCCCAGGGATGCTGGAGAACCCCAAGAGAGGAAAGATTGGTTCCTCCCTAAATTTATAGTCACTGGTTTCAAGCAGGCCTTCAACACTGTTTAAAAGTCTTAACTGCATTTTCCTGGTCAATGTCCTCTCTGTCATTCTCAACAACCACTTTAAATAAATTTCACATTTTTCAAACTTCCAAGCATACTTACTACCTTTTTCTTCATAACTAACACAAACCTTAGCCTGTTACTCTTGGAAAACAGAAGCCACAGGACATAAATGGATTTTGTCAGCTTCCCAAACTCAAATTTGTTACTCTCTCTGGCCTCCTATGCTATCCTCTCTCCATCGCACTACACAGGAGGTGTTCTTTTCCTTTTCTGAGACCAATGCCTTTACCTTTGTTTGGAACCCACCCTCTCTTAGTTTTCAGAACTCTTACCTAACTGCTGTGCTTGCTCTTGCACACCTATAATCTCTCTCAACAGGATTCTTCCCATCTTCTTTTAAATATATGAGATTCCCCAATTATAAAATAAACAAAAAATTCTGTTCCTTTATTAGAACTACATCTATTCTCTCTTTGTCTCTTTCCTCTCGTTGCAAAGCCTACTGAAATTTCAGCCCGTTCTAATCTTACATCTTTAACCCTTGACCAAAACAACCCCTGATCAAGTCACCCATGACTCTCACATTGCTAAAATCTTTTCAGTCCTCACCTCACTTCATTGCTCAACACTATGGTCTCTGCCTTCCATTCTGAAATGCTCCTTCTCCTCTTGACTTTTGTGACACAGCATAGTTCTGTTTATTTTAATTTCCTACTTCTCTTACTAATCCTTCTCTTCTCTTTTAAAAGATCTTTATGAAACTCAATGCCAAGTTCTCTTTTCTTTGATCTATAACCTCTCATTAGGTGCTTTCATTTTTACCACCTCTTCCCAGATAAGCCTAAACATGATATATATCTCTTCTGAGCCCTGAAATAATGTATAAACTATTTACCATCTTTATTTTTATATACCTAATACAAATAAAGGCACCTAAAAATTAACTTATCTCAAACTTTGTAGTTCATAAAAATCACCATATTCCAAACTAAACTATCCTATGGTGTGTTCCCTACATCAGTAATGACCCCAATATCCATCATGCTGTGCCAGCTAAAGACCAAGGTGTTATCTTTTCTATCTCCCTCTCCTTCTTTTCCTTTTAAAAAAGATTTATTTATTTATTTTTTTTTTTAGAGAGGGGAAAAGAGAGGGAGAGAAACATCAATGTTTGGTTGTCTCTCATGTGCCCCAAACTGGGGACCTGACCTGCAACCCAGGCATGTGTCCTGACTGGGAATCGAACTGGCGACCCTTTATTTTGTAGGCTGCCACTCAATCCACTGAGCCACACCAGCCAGGCTCCCTCTCCTTCTTTTCTACTAATGATATCAAATTTATCACTTACACCTTTTAACTACTACCCTTTCCACTTTGAACCTTAACAATCTATTCTCCATATTGCAGACAGTGATTTTTGCATTAAGCAAATTTTATCATGTCCCCCAGGGCTCCCCACCCAGGCACACTACAACAATTCAGTGATTCTCCTTGCTTTTAGAGAAAAAACAACAACCAAATCTTACAATGACTCTAAAAAGATGACCGGAAAGGCCCCTGCCTTGGCCCTGCTTATATTTCTGGTTCACACTGCACGCTCACCATTTCAAGGAACTTTCAGTTCCTTGAAAGTACCCTGCTTCCTCTTGTTCTTGGCTCTGGGCCCAGGGTGTTCCCTCTCCCTGGGGAGTCCTGCTGGGCCTCCCATTTTTCTGCACGTTAACTCCTCTGTGTCACTCAGATCTTACCTTTGTCGCTACCTCCTCAAGAAAGCTTTCTCTGACTATCTGAATAAATCAACCCAAGTATGTACGTTCTAGGGAACCACTTTGAGTTTAAAACTGGGAAATCTTTTTTCCTTCGATCCATTCCAGAATGGCAGCCAGGGATCTTGGACCTGGGTCTTTCAGATCCTCCGTTGTGGATATCTAGTAGAAATCACTTCTGTCTCTAACATTGAATCACTCTCATGGTGTGATTTCAGCTCCCCTTCTGACCAGGCATGGGGATGGGGAAGGACATAGGGCTGCAGAGGGGCTCCGAGTCCTTGTACAGCCACACACATGTATGTACGTAGATATATTATTTTTCATATATATGTGTATGTATGAAGAAGTAATTGACATCATATTATATGTACATTTCTATATCTCTTTAAATCAAGTATTATAGCCTGTTATTAAGCACTAAATCAAAAGTATTTTAATGGTTGCTTAATATTTTTTGTGTGGTTCAAACATAGTTTATTTACTATTTCCCCATTGTTATTTGATTTTTTTGTTTGTTTATATACTATCTGACCTCCATTCCATATTTGGGGAATTCCATCCTATTTTAATCTTGATTGGAAGGAAAGCTCTAAGGAGGTGGTTATGCAGAATTCAACTAATTTGGATCAAGTTTAAGCCATTAATTAGGTTCTTCAAGTTATCTGACTTCTCCTCTAGGTCCCTTGGACTCTTTTTCATTGTGGTAAAATACAACAATTTTTAAAAATCTGCACCCAAGGAAATGTTTTTGATTGATTTTAGAGAGAGAAGAAGGATGAGAGAGAGAGAAACATAGATTGGCTGCCTCCTACTGTACATATTCCTACCAGAGAATCAAACCCACAACCTAGCAATGTGCCTTGACAGGGAATCAAATCAGCAATCCTTTGGTGCATGTAGCAATGCTCCAAATAACTGAGCCATGCAGTCTGGGCAAATATAACCATTTTTAAGTGTCCAGTGTAGTGGCATTAAGTACATTCTCACTATTGTGTGAGCATCACAACCATCCATTTCCAGAACTTTTTTCATCTTTCTAAACTAAGACTCTACACCCATTAAATAATAACTTCCCATTCCCCCCTTCAGCTCCTGGCAACCACTATCTATTTTCTGTCTGTATGAATCTGACTACTTTAGGTAACTCATGTCAGTGTAACAAGTCATGCAGATTTGTTCTGTTATGACTAGGTTATTTCATTTAGCATAATAACCCCAAGGCTCTTCTGTCTTTAAGCATGTAACAGAATTCCCTCCCTTTTTAAGTCTGTATAACATTCCTTTGTATGTGTACACCACGTTTTGTTCATCCATCATTGGACACTTGAGTTACTTCCACATTTTTTACTATTGTGAATATGCTGCCATGAACATCAGTATACAAATGTCTGTTGGAGTCTCTGCTTTCAATTCTGTAGGTACATACCCACAAGTGGAACTGTTGGATCACACCATAATTCTATTTTTATTTTTTTTAGGAATTGCCATATGGTTTTCTATAGGAGCTTCACTGTTTTATCTTCCCACCAGAGTGCTCAAGGTTTCCAATTTCTCCACATCCTTGTCAATGCTTACTCTCTTTTTTGGTTGTTTTATGTGCGTGCGTGCGTGTGTGTGTGTGTGTGTGTGTTCTGCTAGTCATCCTAATGGGTGTGAAGTGGTATATCATTTTGGTTCTGATTTGCACTTCCCTAGAAAATAATGTGCTCGCCATCTTTTCATGTGCTTAGCAACTATTTGTATACCTTCTTTGGAGAAATGTCTATTTAAGTCCTTTGTTGTCCCTTTGACTTTTGAGATTGTGTTTTTTCTTGCCAACTCATCTTTTAATGATTCTGAAAGCATTAGAAAAGAACTAGAAAAATAAAGTTAGTAAAAAGTAGTATTCCATTTGAATAGATATGATCATTACATTGATTCTGCATAAGCAAGGAAATTTAAAAGCTTCAACAGATGGTGTACAGCAATTGTGCTTTACTGATAGAGTTACAACAAATTCCATCAAATTAAAAATTTCAGTTAGCAGATGCCTTTCAACATTTGTTGTCTTCTCTGAAGCTAATCTCTGTAGCAAAGACATTTTTTGTTTTGTTTTGGTTTTTGGTGTTTGTCACTTGTAGTGTTTTGGATCATTGAAATTTTAGATTTTCTATGAAATATTATACTGGCATTTTGGTGGTAGTTTATTTCATGAGAGTTGAGGGGTAGAAGAATGGAGGAATAGAATACTTTTATCTCTGGCAAAAAGGCACAATGGAGGGTGGGTCATTAATAAACTAGAGAAGATTTATAAATGAGATATGAGTATATTAATTTCTCTGTGAAAATGAATAATACACCCTGAAGCTATTTTGCTGTAGCATGAAATATATGTTCATTTAAAATGGAAATGAAGTACTATAAATTATTTTCATCTCACCAAGCTCACTAAAATAAAATTCTTATAATTCAAATTTTCTAAAACTCAGTAAGTACTTATTAGCACTGGTAAAGAATACAAACAAATCTGACTGCTTGGGCAATTCAATTTATTGTGTCAAAATATTACTCAACATGAAGTTAAGATAATGTAGCAAAGTATATTATTCTGTAGTCTCGCCAAGTGCTTCAGAAAGCATTTGAGAACACTAATGAGGAAAGACAACCTGGAATTGTAAACAATGCAAAGAGATACAAATAAAACCATCCAGTCTACTTGTCTATTGAGTGTTTATTATTAGAAAAGTCATCATCATTTCAAGCTCATTGTATGTCTAAAGAAAATTCATTTTCTCCAGCCTGTTAGACATTCCTAATAACCATCCCTTATCTTCATTACTAATTGCCACCAGGTCTTGTCCCCACTCAACAACCACACAGGCAGCATGCTCTTCATAGTCTAATTAACCACAAGAATTTGGTAAAACTAAATTGAACTTTAAGTCATACTTTCATCTTGTATCCTTCCTATGTAAACCATTTTTTAAAGATTTTATTTGTTTTTAGAAAGAAGGGAAAAAGAGAGGAAGAGAAACATATATGCTAGGGGAAAACATTGATTGGTTGCCTCTTGTACCCACTCAGATGCGGGACTGAACCCATACCCCAGGCCTGTGCTCTGGCCGGGAGTCAAACTGGCCACATTTGGCTTTGTGGGATAATGCTCAACCAATTGAGCCACACCCGTCAGGGCTGTAAAACATTTTTAATGGCTCTTTCTTTAATCTCACATCAAGTCTTTCAGACTCTCTCTTCTTAAGCTCTCATAATTTGTCCTTACCTTGCACATCCAGCAAGATTTATTCTTCCCAAATGTCTGCTCTGTAGGGCCCACTCCTTACTGTCCTGTCTTTTGCTACCTCCTGCCTCTGGCCTCTCTCTCCAAATCCTGATTAACAGAGCTGTGGCCCATTTCTTGCTCTCAAGTGTTCTGTCCCTCAGAGTTTGAACTTTTTAGTTTACTCCCTATTTATACACTCTTTCTATAATTTTGTACTTGCGAGTTGCCTCTTCAATTACATTATAAGCTCCTTGGAGGAAGTTTAAGTGTTTCACGGGAAACCCAGTCAGTTCAGATGTGGCTCTACCCACTTCTTACCGTTTCCTCTACTAACGACCTGCTCCAGCCTTCCATAATCCCCCCCAGAACTGCCACGATAGTCCAGGGACTGATCTCCTGTTGATTTGCTGGGAACAGCCCTGCCTGGTTTCAGGAGCTGCAACCCGCCCCCCTCCCTGGCTAAAGCTGAGTAAGCGACCTTCGGACCAGAAGCCTCTAAGGAGACAAAGCTTATCTCCCTGGCAGGAGCGCCACTTCTGCTCGTTTTGCTTCATACATAACTGGCCCCCAATGGTTGGTCAGTTAGCCAATGACAGGTAAGATTCCCCAAGGGGGGAATAACATAAGATAGGCACGATCATGTGGAGACCCCAAGGAAGGACTTGGGGGGCTACAGCAAAAGGGGTGATGGACCCTCACCCCTCAGCTATCCTGACATAGCCTGAGTCCTCATTCTGTCTGTGAGAAGTCTCCTAATCTCTTGGCTGCCTTGCTTACTCTGCCTGACTTAAGCCTGAAACAATGACAGAGAGCTGTACAACTCTGTGCTGGATTGGGCAGGTTCCCCAAGAGATCAGGCCTGAGAAAGAAAATATAAAATCCTGTGAAACCTGCTTTGCTAAGAGTGCTCTTAATTAAATGATAAGGGTCCGAGCAGGAAATGAGTTTGTTTCCCAAAGTTTTGTAGCCTTTTAGCTAACAGACTCTGACTAAGGATAAACCCTCAGAGTTCTTTGTATGTTATCTATTGTTCGATCCTTACTGCCTGTCAATGATTAATGAGCTTTACCTGTATTCCTGTGCACAACGAACCCAATAAAAGCCCATTGAGGAAAAGGCTCTTGGCCCTTCTCCTTTAAGAGATCAGCCACCTTTCCTCCCCAGGCAGATCATGTCTTGGTAGACTTATTCTCATCCATGGTGGCCAGGGGGGCCCTGAGGGGGGAGCCCTCCCCCACGTTGATTCGTTCCATCCTACAGTGATTTACAGACAGCGATCTTTGGAAAATGCAAATCTAATCCCGATACTCCCCTGCTTAAAACCCTTCAAATAGCCCTGGCTGGTGTAGCTCAGTGGATTGAGCGCGGGCCTGCGAACCAAAGGATCGCGGTTCAATTCCCAGTCAGGGCACATGCCTGGGTTGCCAGGCCAGTTCCCGGCAGGGGACATACAAGAGGCAACCGCACATTGATGTTTCTCTCCCTCTCTCCTTCCCTTCCCCTCTAAAGATAAATAAATAAAATCTAAAAAAAAAAAAAAAAAACCCTTCAAATAGTCTCCCTTTGTTCTTAGGCCCACAATAGCTAGCATGTTTTTCCAGGATCTCTTGGAATGCCCTGACCACGCACAGACATTCTCTGTTATGTGGTTATGCAACAGAGATAGGTATGTTAAATCTATTAATAATTGCTGGAGCCACGATGTGCTGGTAAACATTGGTAAGTGTGTCCCCCCAAAATTTCTTTTAGTTACAAATGTAATACTGAACCAATGGCTCCTCCTTCTAGGGGATTTCTTCTCTTTTTAAAGAGACATAATCACAGTAATTTACTTTTCCCTGAAAAGAGATTGAGGCTACCATACCAAATCAGAGAAAAAAAAATAGCATTGCCCAGTTATTCTTTAACATTTATTTTTCTACCACAAGGCAAATATCCTGAAAGTACCAGCCCAGCTTTGGGAGCCAATTCCTTTTAGGTTCTTCCTCTGACAACAGAGCAGACACTGTTGACCACTGAGCGCTTGCTATTGCATCCATTCATCTTTCTGTGATCAAAACCTTGATTTTGTTCAGCCATCTGGAGACTGCATACTATAGAAAACATTATCCCCAGCCCTAGGGAGGATCATCTTAATTAATTGAAGCTAATCATGGAAATTCCACTTTCCTTGCCAGTAAATGATTTAGGAATGGGCCCATGTAGAACTCTGAACAGTGAGTGTGGGTGGGGTTTTTCTCAGTCTTAAAAAGGAATGTAAGGGAGCCTTTAGTATTGCAAAGTACTTGAGGCTGCTGCAGCCATCTGCAAGCCTGAGGTCAAAAGCCTCAGCTTTGCTTCGAGCAAAGCACAGCAGAAGAATGAAGAGAGCCTGTGTCGTAAGTGATGGCGATAAGCCGATAAGCCACGTAGTAGCTAGGTCTGGAATTACCCCACCTCAGGCTTTTTACGTTATTGGGGCTGACTGAATTTATCTCGTTAAATGCTGCCGGAACCACAGCCACTGAAAGGCTCACTAGTAAGTTGCCTTTGGCAGGTTGGATCTGGGTTCCTCCACTTGTCTAAGCAGGTTAAGAAGAAACAGCATGATGTCTCCACTGCATTGATCCAAGAGATAGTATATGTATGTGCATATGCGCATATATATACACATACACTATAGATTGGTAAATATTATCATGGAATCTCTAAAGATTGTATGGCTGCAGACATATTTTAAAATATTAGACAATGCCTTAACTGGTGTGACTCATTGGGTTGGGCATCGTCACACAAACTGAAAGGTTTCTGGTTGGATTCCCAGTCAGGGCACATGCCTGGGTTGTGGGCCAGGTCCCAGTAGGGGGCGCGTGAGAGGCAATCATACATTGAGGTTTCTCTCCCTCTCTTTCTCCCTCCTTTCCCCTCTCTAAAAATAAATGAATAAAATATTTAAAAAAATAGAACCACCCTGTTTTAAAAAAAGATTTTATTTATTTTTAAAAAGAGGGGAAGGGAGGGAGAGAGTGAAGGAAATAAACATTGATGTGCAAGAGAAGCATCTATCAGTTGCCTCTCGCATGCCAACTGGGGACATGGCCTGCAACCCAGGAATGCTCCCTGACGGGGAATCAATCAGAGATCTTTCACTTTGTGGGAGGACGCTCACTCCACTGAGCCACACCGGTCTGTCAGGGCTATTTGTTTTACTTATTTAGTGAGACATTCTGTAGAATGGAACAAATATAGTAATATATTTTTTAAGTTAAATAGAATCTTTTTAGAAAAGATCAGCCTGGGATCTGGAAGCTACCTATCCGGTAGGGAGCACCCCTCTGCACCTAAGGCTGAGATGACTTCTGCACTGACCCAGGGGCTGGAGCGAATTCCTGATCAGCTCGGGTACCTGGTTCTGAGTGAAGGCGCAGTGCTGGCGTCATCTGGGGATCTAGAGAATGATCAGCAGGCAGCCAGTGCCATCTCTGAGCTGGTCAGCACAGCCTGCGGTTTCCAGCTACACCACGGCATAAACATACCCTTCAAGTGCCTGTCGGTGGTCTTTGGAGAACACACGCTGCTGGCAACCATGTCAGGACAGACGGTGTTTGTGGTGAAGAGGCAGAACCGAGGCTGGGAGCCCATTGACGTCTGAGCCTGCCAAAGGTAAGGGGCAGAGGTGGACTGGGTCCATGAGCCTCTGATGAGAAAGATACAAACTTCTTCCACTTTTCTTGGTCTGCTGCTAGAACTAAGGCTTTCTGTTTCCCATCCCCCCTGCCCCTCATTACCTGGAAGGGCTTGGAGACTGCACTATGTTAAGGATGGTGAGGAAAATGAACATGAGTCTATTGAAAAAGAAAAGAAAAGAAAAGAAAAGAAAAGAAAAGAAAAGAAAAGAAAAGAAAAGAAAAGAAAAGAAAAGAAAAGAAAAGATCAGCCTAATAATGAGAGGGAGGACTTAGCAATCATCTTCCTAACGAAGTCAATATGCACCTTTAAGTACAAATAATATCTATGCTAATATTTTCTTTGACGTTTATTGTCGATGCAACATGGGAGAGAAAAAGGAACTTGCATTGACTTTTCATTCTTTACCTTGTCCCCATCCCTTCAAGCATCATATTCTTTAGTCCACTGTGTTTGAAAAAAATTAAAACAGAATTTTATATAGGGAAGAAAAGAAGGAAGTAAAAAGGCTTTTTCTAAAATTCCAGGAATGAATATGCCACTCACCTCAAAGTCCGCCAGCAGAAAATAGTGCCAAATTGCCTAATTTTGAGGAAATTTATGAGCTAGTTACCTTTCTTCTTTCCAAGTTCTTTGTCCATTCAAAACCTGAGAGGAAAAAATACCCCATAATAATACATAGGAAACATTAATGTCACACAGTTTTAAAGAATTTTCATAAATATTATCTCTTTTTGCCTCTACTGATAACCCTGTGAAAAACAGAAAACAAATTTAAAACTTAAGTTTTAGGTAAGATGGCAACTAGCCATTTGACACCCCCTTCTGACTCAGTCACTACACCAACACTGGTGGTCTCATGGGGATGACAGACTGATGGACATCAGCCATGTTCAGAAGTCAACATCAGAATGTGAAAAACTCTTACAGTGATAGAAGGGTGTTGGGTCTAAGGCAGGGGAATAGCATCAGGGAATATGACCTGAAGCAGGAGAGGGCCAGGGATCACGGAGGAGGGACAGATTGGAAGACAGCTCTCTCATGGGGCCGACAACTTCAGGGAAAGAAATCAGCAGTGCTAGCCCAAGGCAGAGTTGTAAGATCAGGGCCGGACTTTGGCAGGAGAAATCCACTGCTCAGGCTGACCAGAATAAATAATTTATTAAAGTTATTAAAGTCTAATATAAATGTCTCATTGCTATGTTGTACACCTAAAACTAATATAATATTGTGTCAACTCTAATTTAAAAACTCAATTAAAAACTGTAAAATCTAAATGAGTAATGACCCAACAGCAACATGCTATCAATATCAATATGGAGATGCTGCTGTGGAAAATGAGACACTTTGGCTAAAATCATTAACTAATTGGGGATGGGTTGGTAAGATTTAGAAATTAGTAACATTTAAACTTAGATTGAGCCCTGGCTGGCGTAGCTCAGTGGATTGAGCGCGGGCTGTGAACCAAAGGGTCGCAGGTTCGATTCCCAGTCAGGGCACATGCCTGGGTTGCGGGCCGGGCCCCTAGTGGGGGCCATGTGAGAGGCAACCACACATTGATGTTTCTCTCCCTCTCTTTCTCCCTCCTTTCCCCTCTCTAAAAATAAATAAATAAAATCTTTAAAAAAAAAAAAAAAAAATGTTGTTTAAAAAAAAAAAAAAAAAATAAACTTAGATTGAGAAATAGAAATAAACATAATTATTGGTCATATAAGTTAGAGCTAACCACCAGACCAAAAAATATATATGTATATAGAATTTATATCTCTAACAAAAATTTTAACTATCCAATGAAAGTTAGAAGAATAAACAAAGAAAACAACAAAGCATGGTAAAAAGAAATCAATAATTAAATATACATAAATACATCTCAATATTACAGTAGTTACAATAAATATAAATGGGTTCAACTAATTACAAGCAGAGATTCTTAAATTGATAGCAAAACAAATTTCAGCAATATACAATTTATAAGAAACATACTAAAAATAATTATATAAATAAAAGCTAAAAATAAGGAAGTAAAAGAATGTAACAAGAAAATATGAAACAAAAAATCTGAAGCAAACGAAAAAGAATGACAGAGTTGTTAGATTCTGGTTAAAGGAAAAAGAGGTCAGGAAAGTATAATGAATGCCTTCTAAAAATTGAGGCGAAATTCATATACATACTTAAAAAGTTTTTGAGCATTCACAAAATGTAATCCAATACCATTCCACAAAAGAGGGATCGATTAATATGAAAAAGTCACAATCACAGGGAATATGTTTTTTTTTTCATTCAATGAAGTCAATTTGCAAGTCAATAGAAAAAGAATCACTTAAAATTTTCATATATCTGGTAAGTAGAAAATCTCTGATGTAAACCATGGTTTTAAGAATAAATCATATGGCAGGTCAAATAAAATTTAGGACTCACTGGTAAAATTATATGTCAAAATGTATGCTAAACATTTAAAATAACACTTAGAAGAAAATTACAGAATTGACCTCATCTAAAAAAAATAATACTGAAAACAAATGAGTTAACTATTTAATTGAAGGGGATGAAAAAAAAAGTCATACAATAAAGCAAAGGACAGAAAATATATAGGTTAGGGGAAAAACAATGAAATAGAGAATTAAAAGAAAAACAACTGGAATAATTAAGAGAACCAAAATCTTGTTTGTTTAAAAATGACTAACGAATAGTGATTAGTCATTTGTGACCAAAAAAAAAAAGAGAGAGCAAAATGCAATAGAGAAGATGCAAATAAACAAAACTGTCTGAATTTCAAATGTTAAATTAATGATAAAAGTTAAGTATAAAGACTTCATAGCATGGCTATGTACTTTGTGAGGAAAATAAGTTTCACATGTTAGGGACTCTCTCTATCTAACTGTTATGGTCTGAATACTTGTGTTCCCCTCAGATTCCTATGTGGAAATCCTAACCTCCAGAGATGATGGCTTGTGGAGGTGGGGCCTTTGGGGGTACTTAAGTCATGAAAGTGCAGCCCTCATAAGGGGCTAAGTGCCTTACAAAAGAGGCCCCCAAAAGATTCCTTGCACTTTCCACCATGTGAAGACACAGAAGAAGACACCAGATGAACCAGAAAGGGGGCCCTCACAAGAAACTGTCCCCGTTGGCTCCTTGATCTCAGGCTCCTCAACTTCTAGAATTGTGAGATACAAATTTCTGTCGTTTATGAGCTAGCCGTTCTGTGGTGTTTTGTCATAGCAATCCCTTCCAAGATATTTTAAATTGTCTACAAAAACCATGAAAATAAGCAGTCTCTAAAATGGGAAACATCTCCAAGAGTAACAGATTTTGTTTAGAAAAAATCCTTGAATTGCTAAGGCAGGAGGACTGTGATGGACAAAAGCCTGCTCTTCGAGGGAGTAAGCAATCACTGCAGGAGCCCAGTGCCTGGGGATTGAGGATGCTAAACAACTTGCAATACACTTGGCAGTACCACATGACAGGACTTGCTTGCCCAATGTGCCAATAGGTCAAGGACAAACTAGGGACTTGCCAGGGAGTCCCTCTGTTTGATTTCTAGTCCAGTCTTTTTTCTTTTTTTTTTTTCATTGCATCACCATTATCATGAATGAATATAACTTTACAGAAAATAAATTATACTAACAGAATCTCGAGGGAAACAAACATCTGTATAGGTACCTTGCTGAGAGAAGAGTATTCAAAATTTACCAATCAGTAACATAAAATGGAAGAAAAACATAATTATTTGCATGTTTGCTCTGTGTGAGGTAATATGCAAGTAGCAGCCATATGCATGACAATTATTTTTAAATGGTAATAACTTTTAAGCAAATTCTGTTGTTGGTCATTAAGTCTCACTCCTTCCCCACCACTTTGCTGGTTTTTGTGATGCAGAATCAGAGCAAAGGGCAGAAAGAGGTAGAATTGGAAATGGGTATATAGTAAAAATGCTGTTTTACACAGGAGACAACAAAGACTAGAAATAGGAGGAGAAGGGAGTGTAAGGGAGGAAATAAGCTCAAAACAAATTTTGGAAGTGGGAGCAACGCTTTGAGAGAGCTGTGAAATAGAGAAAATTAGCAAAGGAAAAGAATTATAAGGGGTGTTGCCATGGTTTTGGAGTATTCTGTGAGAGGTGAGTATAAAGACTGGAATCATTTTTGCTTACTCTTACATGCTGGATCACATTCATTTGAATACGACATGGTGGCTGAGAGTGGGTCATAGGGCCCCTGATGTAAATTTGGGTAACAGTGTTAACTAATTTAATGCTTATTAAAATTCTAAGTGGTTAATTATCACTCTCGTTTTATAAGTGAGGAAATTAAGACTCAGAGATGCAGTGTTTTCCACAAATCACTGATTAGAGATGGTGGAACAAATTTCTAACACAGGTCTATCTGATGTCATATGCTTGTACATTGCACTAACTGCCTATTTTATAAAAGATAGTATTAAAATACTTTGTGTTTGATTAGGAGGGTAAGTGTCACTCACAGAAATAGGTTCTAGTTGTAGTTCAGCTGGTAGAGCTTATGATAATATACCCCCTCCCAGAATTACATTGAAATGTTCATTTTCACCTAATGCCTTGCTTCTGTTTTGACATATTCCCTCCTAGAATTGGCTCAACACTTGGGCTGTGGAATCAAACAAACCTAAGGTCAAGACCTGGCTCTCACCTGAGCTCTGTGACCTCAGTTTCTTCATATGTGAATGGATAATTATCCCCATCCATACTCATAAGGCTTTTGTGGGATTCAGTGAACATGCAAAGAAGAGTATCCAGAATAGAGAAAGTGTTGAATAGATGGTTCCTCCTCCCTATTCCACACTGTTATTATCTCCCTAGAATGAAGTGTTCCCAACCAGACGGCTGTCCAAGTGCAAACAGCTCCAAATCCAGGTCACTCCTCACTTCCTAGTCATCCTCATCTATCATCTGTACCCTTCCTGGAGAGGACTGGGTGACAAAAAAAGTGTACTGCAGGTAGATCTCATAGGAAGATTGGAGGGAAGAGGAAATCTACAAAAAGGGGAAGCCAATGATGCAGAAACCAAATCAGCATCACAATTTATCCTGGAGATAAACCTTCATCTCACTTCACAGAGCAGTCAGGAGAAAAGGAAATTTAATAAGTTGAACTGAATTCTTTTTTTTTTAATGTATTTTATTGCTTATGCTAGTACAGTTGTCCCATTTCTCCCCCATCATTCCCCTCCACTTTGCACACCCCCTCCCACCCACATTCCCCTCCTTTAGTTCATGTCCACATGTCATAAGTGCTTTAGCTTCTACATTTCTCACACTATTCTTGCCCTCCCCCTGTGTATTTTCTACCCACCATTTATGCTACTTATTCTCTGTACCTTTTTCCCCTCTATCCTGCTCTCACTCCCCTGTAGCTAACCCTCCATGTGATCTCCATTTTTGTGGTTCTCTTCCTGTTCTAGCTGTTTGCTTAGTTTGCTTTTGTTTTAGGTGTGGTTGTTAATAGCTGTGAGTTTGCTGTCTTTTTACTGTCCTATTTTTTAACTTCTTTTTCTTAGATAAATCCCTTTAACATTTCATATAATAAGGGCTTGGTGATGCTGAACTCCTTTAACTTGAGCTTATCTGAGAAGCACTTTATCTGCCCTTCCATTCTAAATGACACCTTTGCTGGATAGAGCAATTTTGGATGTAGGTCCCTGCCTTTCAAGACTTCAAATACTTTTTTCCAGCCCCTTCTTGCCTATAAGGTCTCTTTTGAGAAATCAGCTGACAGTCTGATGGGAACTCCTTTGTAGGTGACTGTCTCCTTATCCTTTGCTGCTTCTAGAATTCTCTCCTTCATTTTAATCTTGGCTAATGTGATTACGATGTGCCTTGGTGTGTTCCTCCTTGGGTCCAACTTCTTTGGGACTCTCTGAGCTTCCTGGACTTCCTGGGAGTCTATTTCCTTTGCCAGATTGGGGAAGTTCTCCTTTATTATTTGTTCAAATAAGTTTTCCACTTGTTGCTTTTCCTCTTCCCCTTTCCCTTCTGGTACCCCTATAATTTGGATGTTGGGACGTTTAAAGATGTCCCGGAGGTTCCTAAGCCTCTTCTCATTTTTTTGAATTCTTGTTTCTTCCTCATTTTCTGTTTGGTTGTTAGTTTCTTCCTTCTAGTCCACTCCACTGATTCGAGTCCCAGTTTTTCCTCCCATCTCTATTGGTTCCCCATGCGTTTTCCTTCATTTCACGTATTGTAGCCTGCATTTTTTCATCTAATTTGTGAGCAAAATCAACCAATTCTGTGAGCATCCTGATCACCAGGACTTTGAACTGAGCATCTGACAGGTTGGCTATCTCTTCACTGCTTAGAGGAATTGGCTCCGGGGATTTCATTTGTTCTCTGGTTTGAGCCATTTTTGGTGTTTTTTTGTTTGTTTGTTTGTTTGTTTTTTCGGTCTGGTAGCAGCTGTTACGTAGTGAGGGGCGGAGCCTTAGGTGTTCCTCAGGGCGGGGCAGCCCAGTCGCTGGGTTGTGACGCTGTAGGTGGGGGCGGGGTCCGAGAGGGAACAATGGCACCTGCTCCCCTCTCTCTTGGATTCCAGTCCCTTCCGCCAATTCCCCTTCACCTGGATTATTTGTGCGTGAATGTGGGACCACCTGGTCAGCCAGCCACCGTGTGTGGCCTCACTGGGTCTGCACCATTGCCACCCCATGCCCAGTGTCTACTAGCCACCGCCTGCATGCCTGGGAACTGCCAGCTGCTGTTGTCTGCATTCCCAGGTCCGCACCTCCACTTTTTCCTGCCTCGACTCTGCCCCTCTCACCAGTCTGGATGAATGGTTGTTGGACTTCCGTACAGTTCAATTTTCTATCAGTTCTGGTTGTTTTCTTGTTTCTAAATATTTGTTGTCCTTAATTTTGGTTGTGAGAGGAGGCACAGTGTGTCCACCTACGCCTCCATCTTGGCCAGAAGTGAATCGAATTCTTAAGGCAGAAAGGAAACTCACCTTTTAAGGTAGTCTGTGATGGATCTCTTTTTAAAATAAAGACTCATGCAATCTCTCAAATTCACATTTCATATACTTGAGGGTTTTGCACATTGATTTTTCTCAAAACAGGACTACTTGAGCCCTGTTTTCTACTTACGAGGGGTGGCTCCCAAAACAGAAATTTATTTCTAAAAAATTGTGTATTTATTCTTACATGTTTAAACTTTAGTCACTTTCAAAGTACTCTACATTTGATGGAATACAGCTATCAAGACTTTTTTTCACTGCTCATAACTGTTTTTGGACTCATCGATTTTGATGCCTTTTAGTGCTTCTGCTGTTTTTTTGTTTCACCTCTTCCACATCGGCAAAACATTTCCCTTTGAGGATTTTCTCATCTGGGGAAACAAAAAGAAGTCACTGGGGGTGAGATCGGGTGAATAGGGAGGGTAGGGCACATTTCATGCTGCTTTTTGGTCAGAAGCTGCTGCGCACTCATTGCAGTATGGGCAGATGTGCTCATAAATCACCGTCATGAAATGGGCAAATGTGTTGACTCTTCAAAAAAAATTCACTGAAGCCCAGTGCAGCTTCTCACAACAATGCCAGCTGGTGCACTGATGCAGATGGGTTTCTAGAACACTCACCTAGCAGGGAAAGCCTGTACTATAAAGGGCCTGCCCTTCAGAAAATAATTTGTTTTTTGGGGGAGATTCCCCCCTCGTGTGTATCTATTTTAATTAGTCATTTATTTCCAGTTTTAACATAGAGATGACTCTGTAGGGGATTTTAAGCATAAATAAGAATTGAAAATGGAACTCAGCATTAAGGCAATTAAAATGAGGTGTTCTTAATTTTAACTTTTCCTTTGAAAAAGGTAGTTTATTGAGTGCTTAGAACTTTCCAGGGAGTGTCTCAGCACTTCACATATCATAAGCATTTCTTTACACCCCCCTGAAAAATGGGCGCTATTGTCTGAGACACAGACAGGCCAGAACATAACTCCTGAAGTTATCCCGGCCTCCTATACTCCAGCCTCTGTGGTGGAGCCCCTCAGAGCTCAATGAGGACGCATATTTGATACAGGCCCTGATCATCTTCTGTCTGAAGCCCTGGTTACTCATGGTCCAGATGTAAACCACTCCTCTTCACTTTTGCTTTATCCAAATAGAGAATTTGAAGTCATTTATTCTCTCCTCACTTTGGGTTTTGAGGAAAATAGGGGAACCTCGCCACCTGGTGGCATCTCAAGGTAAGTGACAATACAGTGGTCACCTTCTGGTGTCAGGAAGAGATTAAGTGTTGCCTTCCTCTTTGCTATTCAAGTTTGCCAAGGGACCTCTCAAACAGCTGAGCTGGCCTTTCCTCAAGGGTCATTGTTTTCAAAAATTCTTTACTCTGCCCAGATTTATCCTGAATTAGCAGTTTTTTTCTCTGTTCTTCAAGAGAAAAGGTTTCATGGGACAGCGTCCAACAATGATGAGACAGAAATCCCTAGATCTAATATAATTTTCAAAAAGATCAGATATTCTGTACTCATGCCCTTTTGTAAGGAATTAACAGTTGGCCAGAAAATTGTCATCTTTGTTGTGGACCGGTCAGCCTGGTTTCAGGAGTTGTAACCCTCACCCCATGGTGGCCTGTGTAAGAGCCTAGGGACCCGCTTCATCTGGGTCTGTTCTGTCAAGAGGACGTGACCTACTAAGGAGACAAAGCTTATCTTCCTGGTAGGAGTGCCGCTTCTGCCTCATCCATCTCTGGCCCCAATGCTTAGTCAGTTAGTCAATGACGGGTAGGACCCCTCATGGGAGGGGCAACCTAAGCCAGACATGACCACTTGGGAGGCCCTCATGGAAGAACTTGGGCGGGGGGGGGGGGGAGGGGGGCTGTAGCAAAGAGGATGTGATGGACCCTTGCCCCTCGGCTATTCTGACATAGCCTGAGTCCTCATTTCTGTCTGGGAGATGTCTTCTGCTTCCTAAGCCTAATAGGCTTAAAGCCTGAAACTATGAGGGCAAGCGGTGCAGCCCTGTGCCAGCCAGGACGGTTCCCTGGGGTGATCAGGCATAAGAAAGAATTCCTAAAGTCCTGTGAAACCTGCTTTGCTAAGAGTGCACTCATTTAAATGATAAGGGTCTGAGGAGGAAATGAGTATCTCTCCCAAAGTTTTGCAACCCCCTTTCCTGACAGACACTGACTCAGATGAAGCCCTCAGATTATTTTGAAATGTTAACCATTGTTTGATCCTTGCCGCCTGACATACCAGTATACCTGTGTATTTGAACCCGATAAAAGCCTAGTGAGGAAGGCTTTTAAAAGGTGCTCTGGGTCATTCTCCTCTGAGAGTTTGACCACCTTTCCTCCCCAAGCAGATCATGTCTTGGTAGTTTTATTTTCATCTGTGACGGAGGGATGGGGCTCTGCGAGCAGAGCCCCCCCACATCTGGCACCCAGGACAGGGGCCCCCCCACAATCTTAAAATATGCACTTCACAGCTGCCTCCTGTAGCTTGAGCTTCATCTCTAAAGCAAAGAAAGGAACACATAAGGATCCTTAGTTTTAAACAAATCATAAAATTAAAAGATTGCATGTGAATTATATTTTTGAATTTTTAACCATAATGACGACCTGGTACATTGTTTTCTCAAGGACTTCATTGATAAATCACAGTTTCTGAAGTTTAGTTTTCTCAATTCTAAATAAGCTCTATTTGTGATTTTCAATTGCTTATTGGTAGGTATGCGCCCAGTTAGCTGTGTCAAAGTCACTTGAGGAAATCACAACACAAACACAGAGAGACTCCTTGGCCCCTCTCCAAAGATTCAGATTCACTGGATCAGTGGTGAAGCCCAGGCAGTGAGATTTCTAAATGCTCCCCAGAAAATACACATGAGCTTAGGGAACCACTGTGCCTCTACCACCTTTGCTGACCATAATAGAGGATGCTGGTGGTTAACACACAAATTAGGTACTGTTTTCACTTATCAGGCAGGAAAACAAGAAGAAAAACGGTAAATCTCTGTTTCTAGTGACGATATGGGGAACAGGGTATTCTCACTCCTTGCTGCTTAGAGTGTGACCTGCTGTAAAAGGTTAAGAAATTAATTCAACAGTTATTTTTAGTATCTAAAATGTTAAATTTGCCCTTTAGAACCCAGAATTTTAAGATCAAAGACAACACAGTTCATTGTGGTATTATTTGTAGGTACAAACAAGTAGGAACAAAATAATGGCAGAATAAATTAGGATCTAGTCAATAAGGAGTTTTGCAGTATTTAAAAAGAATCAATTAGATCTGAATGTTTTCATCCAAAAGAGGGCTTCTATACTATTAAATCAAGTTGCTCAGGTTTATACACACATATTCACACAAATACACACATATGTGTTTATATGTAATATATAATATGTATAAGTATGATTATAATATATACATTCCCACTTATAAAAAGAAAGTTAATAAAGCTGGAGTATTGGTTATATATGCTTTTGTGAGCTGGGGTAACATCAAGTGTACTAACATTCTTATCATAGGGGTACCAAAAGGAGAAGAAAGAGAGGAAGGAATTAAAAACTTATTTGTTTTGGAATACATATAGTGATTGAAATAGTGATGGAAAACTTTCCTAACCTGGTGAAAGAAATAAACATACAAGTTCAGGAAGTACAGAGAGTCTCAAACAGAATGAATCCAAGGAGGCTCACACCAAGATACATCATATTCAAGAAGACAAAGTTTAAAGACAAAGAGAATCTTAAAAATAGTAAGAGAAAAACAGTTATCTACTAGGGAGCTCCCATAAGCTGATTTCTCAACAGAAACTTTGCAGGCCAGAAGGTATTGGCACAAAATATTCAAAGGGATGAAACCAAAGGACATGCAACCAAAATTACTGTACCCAGCAAAGCTCTCATTTAGAGTTGAAGGACAGGTGTGCACGGGAAGAACCAAACTGCATATCTAGGCCAGCTTTTGCCACTAAAGGACCTGTGGGCAGGTCAGCAAAATTCCCAAGATGCCCAGAGATCAGCCTCTACCTGCCTCTGCCTGTCAGCTGCCAGGTAGACTCAGTCACTGAAAGAGACTCTGGTGGTACTTTAGTTGCATTAAGTAAGTTCTCAGTGAATCCTCATGGAGGAGTGAGGGGTGTTCACCACATTGATACAGAGGCAACCACAAACTGTGGATCACTTTGTACCTCCAGAAAGGTTACAAAGGCTGTGTCTGACATTGGGCTGTACTAGAGTCACTCCCAAGAGGCACCAGAACCAACACACAGTGACCACCTTCAGACAACATGAGAACACAATCCAATTAGTTTCATAAGTGGCATATCCAAAGGGAGATTTTGGCAGGTACCAGACCCTACTGAGGCAAATTCTGCTTTGTGTGGTCAGCCCCTGCATAGCAGCTCATAAACTGAGGTACAGGTCGATCCTCACAGTCAGCCAGCCAAAGAGGTTTGACCCCATACATGAATAGGCCAATAGAAATCAAGACTCAATTATAACAGGAAGGCCCACATCACTCACATAAGGGACATTGCTGGAACACTCACCTCAGTAGTCAAGGACACTGTGCCCCTGGGTCCCACAGGACACCCTACCAAGACTGGAAGTTATAGCAGATCCACCTAATACATGGAAACAAACACAGAGAGGCAGCCAAAATCGAGACACAAAGGAATATGTCCCAAATGAATGAACAGGAGCAATCTCCAGAAAACTAGCTAAATGAAATACAGGCAATCAATTTACCAGATATAAAGTTCAAAAACATGGTCATAAAGGTGCTCAATAAACTTAATGAGAACTTCAACAAAGAGAAAGCAAGCATTAAAAAAGGACATAGAAACCATTCAAAAGAACCAATCAGAAATACACAATCTTCCAAAACTAAATCAGGAGGAATCAGAAAATCTGAATACATGGATTACAACTAACGTAGTTAAAGCAGTAATCAAAAAACTTCCAATAAACCAAAGTACTGAACTGGATAATTTCACAGGTGAATTTTACCCAACATTCAGAAAGGAATAAACACCTATTCTTCTCAAACTATTCCAAAATTCAAGAGGAGGGAAGATTCCCAAATTCATTTAATGAGGCCAGCATTATCCTAATTCCAAAACCAGATACACTACTAAGAAAGAAAATGATAGGCCAATATCCCTGATGAACAGAGATGCTAAAATCATCAACAAAATATTAGCAAACCAAATCCAGCAATCCATTAAAAATATCATACGCCTGATCAAGTGGGCTTTATTCTGGGGATGCAAGGTTGTTACAGTATTGCCACATGTTAATAAATGTGATAAACCGCATAAACAAAAGATAAAAAACACCTGTTCATATCAATAGATGCAGAAAGAGCGTTTGATAAAATCCAGCACCCATTTATGATAAAAACTCTCAGAAAAGGGGGAATAGAGGGAGCGTTCTTCAGTGTAATATAAGCCATATATGACAAATCCACTGCCAGTATCATGTTCAATGGACAAAAACTACAAGATTTCCCTTAAGATCAAGAACAAGACAGGGATGTCCACTTTCACCACTTTCATTCAACACAGTACTGGAAGTCCTAACCATAACAATGAGACAAGAAGAAGAAATAAAAAGGTATCCAAATTGGAAGGAAGAAGTAAAACTGTTATTATACATAGATGACATGATACTGTATATAAAGAATCCTAAATATTCCAAGAAAAACATTTACTAGAACTGAACGAATTCAGTGAAGTAGCAGGATACAAAGGAAATATTCAAGAATCAGTTCCATTTTATACACTAATAATGAACTAGTGGGAAGGAAACCTAAGAAAGCAATCTTATTTACAATTGCACCAAAAAAATATGTAGGAATAAATTAACCAAGGATATAGAAAACCTATACATGGAAAATTATAAGATACTGGAGAAGAAACTGAAGAAGATACAAATAAGTGAAGCATATACCGTATTCAGCAGTGTGGGGCTTCCAGGAGTAGGGAGGATGTGGCCAGTGGGTTTCCGGTGAGGCACAGGGGCTGGTCAGGCTTGGAGGAAGGAGGTGGGAGTGGTACCCACCACAGAGCCACGCAACTCAGTCTGTCCTGGATTCCACCCAGACCTTGGCAGGGTGGAGCCACCAGGAATCAGGAGAGGGGTTGCCAGGAGAGTAGGAGAGTGGATCTCCTATGAGGGGGCGCAGTCAGGTTCATGGGAAAATGGGGGAAATAGTCCCCCAACCCCAACCCCAAAGCCAACCCCAAAGCCACACAGCTCAGTCACTGACACCCCCTGAGTCTGCCCAGACTCTACACGCCAGCCCAGGCAGCTGACTCCTCAGCAGGGCAAAAGATCCAAGGGACAGGCTACAGGGAGTCCAGAGCTATTGTTTCCCCCCAGTCTGGTATCTGTGGAGAGGAGTGATCCGCACAGTAAAGAAGGTGTCTGCTGTGTGGGAGAATAATTCAACTACAGATATCCTGGCTGCTGTCGCTTCAGCTTTCTCCTCAGAGCCACAAACCCCAGCCTCTCCTCACATGACTCTAGTCCACTCTGCCCTCCCTCCACCAGAGCCCAGGGTGAGTGGCTGGGAATGAGATTTTGTGCATTGGCCCTTTAAAAGGGTACCTGTGTCTCTAGCAGACTCTTGTCTTTTCCTAGCAGAATCTCTGCTGATTTTCACAGCCAGAAAACCATGTGGGCGCATCCTCCTGGCTCTGGTGCTCTGGGTTGGGGAGGCTGACTCGGGGTTGACATCCCATGTTTCTCAGGGGGAACCTTTGCAGCTGAGATATCTCTCTGGAATTTCAGCTGCTGTCCACGGGAGCAGGGTTAGCCACTTTTGTGTCTCCATCCTTCCTATCGGTCTCGGTGTGGCTATCCTCCATAAATCCTTTGCTATAAGAATGCTCTTCAGCTAGTTTTCAGTTGGTTATTTAGGTTGATTCCTCTATAATTTAGTTCTAAATCCAGATTTGTCCTGGAAGGAGGTAAGTGTAACATCCCTCTAGGATCTGCCACCCTCTAGGATCTCTGGGCATCAATCCTTAATGCTACTTAGCTAGCAGCTGCCATCATTCCAGTCTCTGCCTCTGTTGTCACATGGAGTTCTCCCTGTGCGTCTCTGTCTGTTTCCAGATTTTCTTCTCTTTGGAAGAACATCAGTCATATTGCAGTAAAGGCCTGCCCTATTCCCGTGTCCTCATCTTATCTAATCACCTCTGCAACAGCCCTATTTCCAAATAAGGTCACATTCTGAGGTACTGGGGAGTATGACTTCAACTCATCTTTTTGGAGGGCAAATTCAACCCATACCAAAAGCATTAACCATAAGGGAAAGGACTGGTATGTTTTATTATATTAAATAAAAAGTGAGCAATTCCTCTCTTCTGTAAGATATATCAGATAAAAGAGATAAAATAAATTAGAAGTCCTTTTCCCTATTTTTAGTAATCTTGGTACTATAAAACAAATGTGAGTGCTAGATAAACAAAAACTACACACTTCAACATAGAACTATTTTTATTAAAAAGTAACATTTTAAAAATGTAAGTACAAAAATACAGAGTAAAAATTAATTTGTTCTTAGACCCCTAAGTTATTTGTCATAAAACATTTTATTCTTTTTCTTTGGGTTTTAAACTTTGGTTTAAAAGGTCTTCTCTATTTGAGATTACTTTTGAAATTCTCCAGTTCTTTATGTCATTAGGTATTCATTCATTCACTCATTCATTCACTCATTCATTCAACAAATCATTTACTTTCATATATGTACAGTATATATACATGTAAACAGAACTAAATGTTCCCACTTATAGTGAAACAAGCTTTAGAAATCATACAAACAAGTCCATTTGTTTGTAAGAATTTGATTAGTGTTATGGAAAAAATAGAGTGAGGAGGATCAGAAGTGCCAGCTGTCTCTAACATGTTGTAAATTTAAATATAAATGAGCCTTTTTAACAAAGACCAGCTTGATCAGGACATATTTCAATGAAAATATGAGCATATATTTAAAAAGTAGATATTATGCTATGTTTAGGAATAATGGTTACAAGAGATTAGACAAATACCCCAACTAAATTTTTCTCCAATTACTTAGATTAAATGGGGAAATAAAATGTTTTGCATCATGATTTTGGAAGATAAAGCTAACTGCTGTTTTTCTGGAAGGGGTAAATAAGTGACACCACCTCAATCAGATGTGTATGAGATACCGACATTTGGCAGTGGATGAGTCAGCGCTTCTTCACTTGGCTCTTTTCTGCTGATTTACCTTCGTCATATCTGCTTTCCCATTTCTCCTCCTCATGTGAAACCAAATTCCCTGGGTTTTGATGAGCTGATCAGTCATTACAGAGTCCTTTATCAAACATACCTTCAGTGCTTTTGGCCAGGTTGACTTTCAGTAGCACAAGCCATTCATAAACACGATTTCATTAAAAATGATAGTATTTGGAGTGGAATTTTCTTATTTCCACCAGATTCAGCGGTGTGAGACAACTCCTGCAAAGTGCTGTGCAAGGCAAACTCCCTTTGCACGCTGCATGTGGCAGAGGATTGCCTTCCAAGACTGTGACCTTTAAGCAAGGCCCCTATCTCTTCCAACTTTGCAAGTGTCGTCCCTTACAGCAACCTGGAAGCTATCGATATGATATACTGTTTAAGATTGTTACTCTTTCTTTTTATTTATTTTTTTAAATTTAAGACCGCGAGTACTTTTCTCAGACCATCCGGGAAATGAACAGGTTGGTTCTGTAACAAAGCCTGTGTAGAACACAGGCCAGTAATTGTATGTAAATATACACTGCTACATTCAAATGAACTGATCAGACCACAAGCCTTCAATGTTTAACACAGAATAAGTATCCCTGTAAAAGCAGCATTGTTGTGACATTTTAACTGTAGCATTCCTCTCCTTTCTTACCCTCTCCTTTGGCAGAATCCACATCAGCCTCCTCATATTGTCCCAAAGGCAGCCATGTCCTCACGGGCCTCAGAAAACTGTCCTTGCCTCCATGCCCTCACCCATGTACCAGTGGACAAAGGCACACTTGGCATACGTCAGGCCAAACTTGTAGGCCAAGCAAGCCCAGGCCTCAGCAATAGCTGAAGTGTTGCTCAGTATGCACACAGCTTGCTGTACTTTGGCCAGGTCTCTGCCAGGCACCACAGTGGGAAACTGGTAATTAAAACCAACTTAGAAGCCAGTGGGGCACCAGTCCACAAACTGGATGCTGCACTTGGTCTTGATGGTAGCAAGGGCATCATATCACCATGGTACATTCTGCCATCTGGTTGGTTGGCTCAAAGCATCCATTGGTGACCTCTGCTACAGAAAGTTGTTCATGGTAGGCTTTCTCCGCGGAGATGATGGGCATATGTGGCCAGAGGGAAGTGGATGTGGGCATAGGGCACCAAGCTGGGCTGGAATTTGGTCAGATGAGCTTTCAGAGCTCCATCAAATCTGCAGGAAGCAGTGATGGAGAACACAGTTTGACCTATTAACCTATTCAGGTTGGTATAGGTTGGGCATTCATTCTCAAGGTTTCTATGACAGATGTCGTAGATGGCCTCATTGTCAACCGTGAATGCAAAGAGCGCTCCAGGATGGTGTGGATGAAATTGTAGGGCTCAACTATAGCTGTGGAAGTCTGGGGGACTGGGTAATGGAGAACTTCAGCTTGGACTTCTTGCCATAGTTGAGAGAGATTTTCTATGAGCAGGGAGGGGAACCAGAACCAGTTCCCCTCACAAGCTGTGGGATACCAAGAAGCCTTGAAGACTGTGCACTGGCCAGCCAGTTTCTGAATTTGTTACAAGATGAGGCCAATGATATCTTTGCCAATGGTGTAGTGATTGCAGGCATAGTTATTGAGAGCATCTTCTTTGCCTGTGATGAGCTGCTCAAAGTGGAATATCTGGTGGTAGGTACAGTTGGAACTTCATCAATGACTATGGGTCTGGACTTATGCTTGATAGTGCCTCTCACTGACAGCATTCAAAGAGTCATCTCCCTCCCACCCCATGATGGTCATTTGGCATCTGGTCATCAGGCTGGATGCCATATTCTAAGCAATAGAGGCATTGCTGATCTGGACACCAGCCTGGCCAACATGGATAGAGATGCATTCACCCATGGTTGCTTTGCAGCTGTCGGGGATGGAGGGGGGGTGGATGGAGGGAAGGAAGAGGAAAGGTTGTTGCTTCTTACAGCACAATTCTTAGGTGATGGATCTAAGAGAATGTAAGATCACTGCCCTTTCTTCTAGAATCTTCTCAAGAGTAGATGATAAAGACAGCTGTTAATTGCTACACATGTTTGAAAACTGAGGCTCTTCTGGATTCCTGTTAGCAAATTGACATCAGGAAGGACACTGAAAGGTCTTTTAGCACTTTCATTTCTTTTTGTAAGAAGATGGTCACTTTTCAGAGATACTGAAAACACACGTGTTGAAGAGCCTTTTCACTGTGGCTGCCGTGCTCAGGCTGCCTTACTTTGTCAGATGTGGTGGCATATCCTGAGGTGAAAGGTCGCTTTGAGAGCACTGTTGTTTTTTTGTTTGCAGATCATCTAGCGAATTAAAAAGGCCCCGAAAAAACTGGCTTCTTGGTCCATGTCCATCAATTCTTCATTAGTTACGGATACAAAAATTTTGTCATTTTCCTTCAGTTCAAATATTCCACCTTGATAGATGGAATAGAGTCCATATTCTGAATCTTTAGACCAACAACTATTTCTAGCACTTTTCATCAGCAGTATAGGGTCACTGTATGTTGTGAATTTGTAAATATATTGTACCATTTGTTTGTTTTTCCTTCTGTTCCCTGCTGTTGAAACATCCTCAGGTTCCTGAAATCGAAAGTATGTTTGAGAATAAATATAATAAAGCCCTGTTTGAAGGATAATTAGCTCTCCATTCCTCAGGTGCATATTATTCAAAAATGAATGTCCTCTTCTTGATGATTCCCAGGAGGTTATTTTATGGCCCAAAGCATTTTCATTCTTGGATTCTGGATGAAGGTCAGAGAGAAAAAAAGTTAACAAAAGGCAGTTCATAGCAAAGCAAGGCATAATAGCAAGGTCTAATAGCTGTTGCTAGACTAGTTTTTGGTTGGTATTGCAAAGGATCTCAATCAAATATACAACTTCTTGCTCCTCTAATCTTACAAGGATTTGAAATTCTGGTCCTATAGAAATCCGAAGGCTTCTGTATTCTTATGACCTGTTGGGAGAGTATCTTATGTTGCTGTACCTTGTTCTCTACTCACACCACATCTACTGCACTTATCTCTGAATAGTAGTGCAGATATGGTTCACTCAGGTGGCAACCTGAGTTACTCCTGGGCAGACCTTCTGTCCTGAACCACTGCCTCCCTTCCTGCGCTGTAAGCTCAGATGGAGAGCATATAAAGAAACCAAAAGAAACATATCCACTTCCTTAAGCCTCAAGCTCAGAATTTCTTGCTATTTCTTTGGATCTCTTTGGATTCCCTCCTTGGTCCTTCTCAGGAGCCAAAGGCAGCATCTAAGCAGAAGGCATCTCTAGTCCACAATAAGACAGAGCACAAGGTTTGGCAAAGATATCTCTCATTTAAAGATCTTCAGATCCTTGGATCTTTAAGTGCTAGAGACTGAATAAAAAAGGGCCCTACAAAATATGATATTCCTTTAAACTCTGGGCTCATCTCCATGACTGAAACAAAATTTAGTTTTTCAAGAGTTTAAAATAACTATCATGTTTGTTGAAAAGTAATGAACAGTAACATCACAATAATTATCTCACTCATAAGCAGAACTTGTTAATTATTTATAAAACACGAGTTCAGGGATATCAGGAAGGCAAATGCCTAGAAAAATTAAAACAACAACACTCCCAAAACACCTCATTAACTGATGCCTGAAATTTCTTTAACTTAGGACAAAACCTTTCACAATAACAAAAGTGACTATTTAGTGACTACTTAAAATACACCAGGCATTTTGCATGTGTTAATCTTTACTGTTTTTTGTGTTAAAGATTATCTCTATTTTGTTTAAGAAACGGGAGCTTGACTAAGTCAAGTAATTTGCTCAAAACACGTGTCTAGGTAAGGAGGAGCTGGGATTCCAGGGGGTGGTGCAGGCTGCAAGACGCATACGCTTAACTACAGCACTTGCTGGACGCCTGCTCTGCAGTTAGACAGCGGGTTTCACATGTTTGGTTAAACTGTATGACGCTGCCGTTTCTGCAAGTAAAAACGAGTCAAGTATTGGCAACTGCTTGCAGTTCAACCTGAATAAATGTCACCAGGAGTGGTCTGTGACTAAATGACTGATTTAGAACTTTGAAGAGGGAGAAGGATTAATAAAAATGAGAAAGAGGAATTACTTTAAAGAAGAAGGAAAAGGCAAAAAGTCTCCCATGGAGACATGGGAAACTCAAATGCCAAGTTTTCCCACTTTGTAATTTTCTGGAGGCCAGTTATGTCAGGGCAGTAATTGAGCCATTTGTCTTGTAATCTTGCTTCTGAAAAGTCAATCTGAGACTTGATTACGGCTGCGCATTTTGTAGACAGCTATATACACGTTTCAGGTACAAGTGAAAAAAATAAATTCATTGGAACAAATTTCGTCCATTACCTCTCTTTAAACCATATGTTAGTTGTTTCTCTTACTTGGCACTGGGAGTGTGCTTCCTCTCTGTTGGTTCCCCGTTATGTGAGCCGCTGCTCTCTGAAATTCTCTTCTTACTAGCGGAGGACCATTCTGTCTACTTGCTAAAAGAGAAATGACAAAGAATCATCAGAATGTGTCCGACTACCTCTCAAATATCACATCAACGTCTGCAGCTATCGTCAATCACACATTGCGAGCACTCGGGGCTTCTCGTGTTGATTACATGACTTCATAAAAAACAGCCTACATTTATGAATGATGATCAGTCTACTTCAATTTATGTTTGATTTGAAAAGTACTTTTGATGAGAAGAATAAGCAGTAATTTGGGTTATAATTTATCAGCATCTCAGAAGTAATTATGGTGAATATGACAAAGTGAAGAGTATGGCCCTTTCCCAAAAATACCCAAACAAACAAACTAAAATCTGTGGACCTGCAATAATCTTGCTGAGTCATTAAAGTGCACAAATAGCCCTGGCTGGTGTAGCTCAGTTGGTTGGAACATTATTCCACAAAGCAGATGGATGCCAGTTTGATTCCTGGTCAGGGCACATGCCCGGGCTTCGGGTTCCAACCCTGGATGAGGGGGCATAAGAGAGGCATCAACTGATGCTTCTTTCTCACATAGATGTTTCTCTCCCTCTCTTTCTCACTTCCTTCCCCTCTCTCTAAAAATAAATTATAATAAAGTGCACACATAACCAGGTATTGGCAAATTTCTATATTGAGTTTCTATGTATAGAATCATAATGATACCAATTTCATAATCTCTATTTTTTCCTCTTTGCCAGCTACTAGAATTCTAAAGGCGTAGCAGTGATAACAATTGTCCATATGTGCTGCAAGCTGGTCTCCATCAGTCATTCCCCCCCACCCCAGCTTCCAAAAGGAATGGGAACTAGCACGATAGTCAGTACAGGAGCATATAAATTGCCGGTTCACTAGATCATAACAAACAATAACTTACTGACCACCATTGAAGTACTTTGGAGCAGCCTTAAAAAATACGGATTCAATGAACTACTCTTTCAAAAAACCTGCTCGAACTTCCCAAATGTGTTTACATTGGTTTTTCAAATAAATTACATTCTTTTATCAACCAAACATTGCCAGGAACAAGGCACTGCACTCCATCCTACAAGGGCAGCAAAGATTAATCACTTATCACACTGACTAAGCCCCCAAGGGACTTAAACAGTCTTTTAGGGAAGATATGAAGTAGAAAGTGAAATCTTCTATTGGAAATAAAGGGGGATATAAAGGAGGATATCTCTCGAAAGGAAGTAAAGATTCCTATTTATGGAAAGCTGAAGTCAGGGGATGATTTGTGCTAAAACCTTCTTATTCCCTTACTCCAGCAAACCAAAGTGCTCATCACATCTAAGACAGGCACTCTTCCAGGGACAGGACAAAAGACTTATAAACAAACAAGTGCAAGAAAGTGTTTGAGGTGCAAGGATAATTATCTTAACAGGGTGAGGATGAGCAGACTTTGGGCCAACCAAGATAAGGAAAAGGCCCAAAGCAAGATGCACAAAGCATTCCTGGAACTCAGGCAGGAGAGGAGTTCAGTTTCAGATTTGAATGATGAGCCAAAATATAAAGGATTTGAATGCTAGGCTAAGACATTTGGGTTTTAGAGGGTATGGGAAGACTCTGAACGGTTTTGATCAGGGAAGCAAAAAGGTACCTTTTGTGCTTTAGGTTTATCTGTCTCTCAGAATAAGATTTGATGACTAGAAGGTGAGAGGGCTGGAGAATGGCAAGTGACCAGACCATGGCTGCAGAACTGAGAGCAAGAGGCCTTAACCCAGGCTCCTAGTGGAAGGAAGGAACTAAGAGGAGGTGATAAAATTCCATAGGAGAAAAATGAATGGGAAATGAGATTCTCTCCTTGCTTCTTCTAATTTTGTATTAATTGTTACTTATTCAGGATGGGTGGACACATACACGGTGCTGAAGACCAAAAGACCAAACATGGCATGAGGATGCATAGGCAATTATATATTATTCTCAAGGTGCTCAACTTTCAAGGTTGATGTCTCTGTCCATTTCCTCATAACCTCCATTGTTAAATAATTCATGATGTCCTGCCTGCCCTGAGACCTTAGCACTTTGTTTTTAAGTATTCAATGACAAAATCCAATTATAAACATCTTGCATTAGAAGTCACTGCAAGGATATGGGAAAGCCAAGATTTGAAAGCAAATTCTTTTTTTGTTTTGTTTTGTTTTGATTTTTTAGAATCAGTTGTTGATAGTTGTGAGTTTATTGCCATTTTAATGTTCATAGTTTTAACTAAAAGATATAAAAATGAAAGGAAATGAACAAAGTAAGTGTAACAGAAATAAAGTATAGAGGAACTTAGATGGCCAGGGAAGATCTGACAATTCGGTGATGAGGAAGGAGCATGAGAGGATGGCAGTTTTGTAAAAAGCTGGGAATGGAAGAAGCCAGATGGAGGCCCAAAGAAGCCAGCCTGGGCTACAGCACTGTTGGAGGTGCGGGTCATGAACAGGAAGATGGCTGTGGAATGGGGACCACAGGATGAGAACTGTGGGTGTGCAGGCGGATTGTTGGGAAAGGGATAAGGGAGCAAGGGGTTGCTGCATGAAGAAAGGCGTAGACCTGTGGTGGTCAGAAGCAGAGAAGATGGGTGATTTGGGGAGAAATCACCCCTTATTTATCTTACTTCCAGCCATGTTCTAGAAAGCATTTAGATGGCTTATGTACAATACACTAGAAGGTAAAAAAGAATGATGGAAGAAGCTGAGGTGAAAGGAAAATCCATGTTGGAAAAATAAGATTCAGCTGAAATAAAGTTCTGGCCATAAGTGGGCTGCAGGTTTGGTTCTGAGCTTTCTAGTCACCGGTGCAAAAAGGGAAATAGAGTCAAGTAGCCGGAAACACCGAGCAGCAGGTCAGAGGCAGGATGTGTGGATGAGGGCAGAGTAAAAGAGGGTAGAGGGTCATTCGCCCTGCCATGAAGTTGATAGCAGAAAGTTGAAATAACAACAATAAAAAAATACTACCTGGAACTGTAGAAATGGTTTCCTCAAAGGTTCTCAAAACCATCTGCAAATAGTATTGAATAAAAGTTGTTAATTTCCCTAAAAATTTTAAACTGACTATAGAATGTCTATGGCCCCTTTTCCTAATGTCTGACAGATTTCTACGTAAGGTATCAACCTAGGAAAATTTAAGTTGTTCAAGCACAGACTGTGAGTGCGGTAGGGTGTGAGGTGAGGTGAACACTGGGACTGCCATCCTCACATGCTGACCAGGAAGGGTCCTCTGTCTGGGAAGGTTCTGTTTCTGGATGATGACTTTGAAAGTCCACACCTGGACCAGCACAGGAGTAAGGAGCCATCTGCTAAGTTAGGTCAGCCTAATCTTTGCCAGACCTCCCTCCTTGTGGCAGACATGTCACCTCAAGGTCTGTGTGGGGAGTGTGTGTGTGTGCATGCGTGTGTACGCATGAGCGATTTGTGTAACAGAGCCCAGGGGCTTTAAACTATTGGACAGACCCAAGCCTCATGACATAAGGCACACCTCTCTCTCGATGCCCAGAGATATACACGGCTCAAGGTGAGGTGTGATCTGGCCATACATGTCATTCGCTCATTTCTAAGACTGTGGCTGAGGCATTCTTAAAGATATTTTACCAAGTTCCCATACCTTTACTAAAAATCTAGTATTACCCTCTTTGTACTAATCAGTGGGAAAACCCAGTAAAAAAAGAGTAAAAACTGAGACTTTCTGTTAATTAAGCAGATCCTCTCTTGGCTCATCCATAGCTTCTAAATTCCCCTCCATTCCATTCTGTCACCCCTGGGGACTTTGTTTATCACTGCCCTCCCTTCCTATCACTGTTGTTGATTTTGCAACTACCCAAAACTCCCCTCCTCCGTACTCCCATCTCATCTCAAATCAGAAGCTCTCTGCTTCTCCATCTGCGTCAAGCCCTGACTCTCCAGATAATGGGGGACTACCAGTCCCATGGGCACTGGTGTATGAGAAGGGAAAGCGAGAGGTGGCCTCAGCATATTCTCTCTCTCTCTCTCTCTCTCTCTCTCTCTCTCTCTCTCTCTCTCTCAGAAAGGAAGGGAGAAGGAGGAGCAGCAGAAAGGAGAGAAAGGTAATTCCCACAGTGTAGGAGGCAGCATACAATAATAATTACAGTATAGTCAGATGGCTTAGATTCAAATCTGTCAATTAGTAGCTTGGGAAACTTCTCGAGTCACTTAACTGATACAAACATTAACTTCTTCATCTATTTTTTAAAAAGAAGAGGAAGATAATGATTTCTTCCTCACAGAGCTTTGTGAAAATTAAAGGAGATAGCATATGTAACAGTTACAGGATGTTTACCGGAAATAGCCTGTTTAGTTAATGGTGCCTGGAAAAAAAAGGGGAAGTCCTTTGCCCCTACACTCTCACCCACCCCTCTGGATCCTCTCCTGGCTTTTCTATTCTAGTCAGTGGCAGGATGTGAGACTAGGAGAGAGAGGGAGAATAGCAGGAAAGCGATACATAAATCCTTCCCCACTACTCTTATCTCCCCACTCCCAGCTCCAGCATCTGGTCCCCCCTTCCCACCTCAGTCCCCAAAGCTGTGGGTTTGCCACCGCCTTAACCCCAGGGTCTGTGGAGTCCCATTTCCAGGTTCCTCAGGACCCTTCCCAGCCCTGAGCCTTGTCACTGGGGTGAAGTCACAGCTGCCTCACTCAGTGCAGCGTGTGCACCGTGGGCCACACTTCCAGGGCAGCCGCACGGCACAGGTGTGTCCAGGACTCCCAGGTGGAAGTCTAATTCTGTTTCTTGTAGAAATAGCATCATAGCTGTTATCTGGGCCCTATGGTGAGGACTGTTTAGGTTTGTGAGTCGGGTCCGGAAGCACCAATAAAACACTGACTCTACAAAAAGCAATACTGAAAACCAAACAATGGACTCGGGTTTGTGTCCTTAAAACACAGCCTCCTCCTATTTCCGGAATGTCCCAGTATTTTTTAAAAATCAATCATGGGACTTTCTACTTTACGGAGTATTTTCATATCTGTGTTCTCATCTGACTTTTCTGAATAGGCAAAAGGTAAGTATTACTAAATACCATCTTATAAAGAAGGAAGAGCTCTAGAGAAGAAACTTAATTTGACATGTCACATTGTTGAAGGAATTATTATGTAATCATATTTCGTGAAATAAACTGTTAGCTAACAGAATGTTTCTGCTAGAGATCCCATTTAAGCAACTTCCATGAACAGATAATACTCTCCTTTGCCATTTAATAACTATAAATTGAGATGTCATCACCTTCAGTTTTTCTGTATCTCTTCCTTCCCGCTTCCTTTCCTCTTTCTTCGTCTCTATATGCATAAAAGTAAATATATATTTTCAGAGATCAACATCTGAGAAAAATATAGAACACCATTATTTGGCCTCTTTTGCCTTCTGAAAATCACACACATCCTTCATTGTTGTGTGACTTTGAACATATAGCTCTGCCTGTGCCTCAGTTTCCACAATGTCATATACAAAGGTTAGACTGGATGGGGAGGCTGTTTAGAGTAGAGGCGTGAACTCTAGACCAGGAGTCGACCAGGACCCACTGTTTGGTGCTGTTCCACCTTTTTCTAGTTCTTTGAATTTAGGGGAAAATCCCTAAACATTCTGTTCCTCAGTTTCTCCTGTTGCAAAATGAAGAGTCTAGACATGATGATCTTAAATATTCCTTCTCCTCCGACCTTCTGTGCTGGCTGGCGAAGTTACCTGGTAGTTGACCTACCTTTCTCAATAACTGATGGAGTTGCCACCTTACACGCCAGCAGGGGTTGTCTACACTCTCGGCATCATAGGGGTCCCAGGAGCCATCATCTTCCTTTAATAAGCAAGCAATGTCGTTTTTGGACAGCTTTTCCCGCACCTAGGGTGAGATGGAACATCACACAGTATCACTCATGAGTGTTTTTTATAATTTGTCCATTTAGAAGTTAAAACTACAGACACTGATGAAATATTCAAGGTCACCTTGAATGCTCTGGATACTCTGGTATCTCTGGAACGCACCCTGGATACTCTGATGACTTAAAATTAAAGTAGGCAGGCTGTTCTTTGCCCTTTAAATAAAAGTAAGCAGTTGGATATGGTGGACATGGCACAAGCGTGGGACAGGCACTCTGGGTCACAAGGCCCTTGATGGCCCCTGCTGTTAATGAGCGGCGTGTCCCTCAGCAAAAAGCTGCTTGTCTTCTGTGTCTGTTCTTCATTTGAATTTTGAGCTGGCTCACTGTGGCAATCATTGAGGTCCCTTCCGGTTCTAACATAGTGTGGATACCATTGTAAAGCTGGAAACTCACCTAAGTACAAAGTAGGCAGTGAAGTCTGTTAAAATGTAAGGATTCTAAATGAAAAATTAGCCCAACAGTCTGGGGAGCAGGTAGTGTTCTGTTACTCGATCTGAACTTTGGCTCTCTGAGTAAACTAGTTACTGTGATTTCTACTGCTCCTGGATGGCAGTGTCTGGATCATGTTGCCACTAAAAATCTGAATACTGCTTCATTAAATATTCACACTAACTAGGGATTTATTTACCTGCAGAGATTTTGATAGGGGACTCAAGACTTGGCAATTTTTAGCTTAAGGAAAAAGTTGTAAGTCTAGCAAGTAATGTATATGTTAAAGCTTTTGTTTCAGAAACTACAGATAAGACCCAACCTGGCTCTTGGGAAACAGCTGGCCCCCTGGGGCACTGATAGGAGATTACTGCCTGGGGACATTCGGACTTTCCTGTTCCGGGAGAGCAGAGGACCACCCTCACCTGGGAACAGCTAACTGCCCAGAACAGGAATGCTGTAGCTTTGCTCACCTAATCCTCCCTGAATTTCAAAGCTCTCACCGCACCTTGTTTATCCACCCACCCCTACCTTATAAAAGGTCTGGCCTGGAAAGAAAACACAAGATGGTTTGTCAGGGTACTAACCCACCATCTTCTAGGATTGCCAGCCATCTGAATAAAGCGCCCATAAAAGATTCACTCGCTTTCATTGCTTATTGGATTTGGAAATGACAGGCAGCCCGAATGCCAGTGTCTTTTCCGGTTACAATCTGAAACATCATTTGAAGTTTTGCTACCTCATCCTGCTTGAGAATAAACATTTATAATGGCCAGATCACTGTTGTCGACGAAGTCCTTACTTGATGTCAAACACACATGCCTCCTACACACACACACACACACACACACACACACACACACACATGCGAGCACACAGAAGCATGCACATACTTCCCTAATCAACCAGAGCACTTCAGCCTGATTACTGGTTAGTCTTACAAAGAAAAACAGTTAGTTCACTCAAGGCCAGAATTATCATTTCAATTTTGCTTCTATTTTAACCATTGAAATTAAGGAGATGTTATTTCTTCGTACAAAACTACTTGACTGACCTTCCTATGGAAAGATGATATCGTTCCAAATCAAAATAACTGCAAGAGGTCCCAGCCAGAGCCCTGCGGTTCTGTGCTCAGCCAAGTACCCCGCGGACATTCGATCAATTCAAGGTCACTCAGGTGCAAAAATATACACCTGAGTTAATTCCTTTCACACACTCTGGATAGGACATTCATTTACTTTTAAATATTTGTTCTCTTCCTTCCTTTATTTAATTACCAGAGTACAGCATTCTCCTGATCAATGCAGTGAAGGTGACAGCTGGGGCCACCTGAGTTGAGACTAGACTAGCAATGGAATTAGAGAGGGTTTCGTTGCCCCTGCTCACCCAGAGTCTTCTGTTTCAGGCATCTATTGACATCTGCAATTGATGTGGGAACTGAAAAACCTTCCCAAAAGAGAAACTTAATTGCCTATGCTTTAGAATTATGAGAACTCGCCTAGCAGGGTGGTGGTGGAGGGGGGATCAGGGAGGAAATTTGGACTTAGGGTGGTTCCAGGAAGAACACTTTGTTTGGCTCTATCCCAGCCTATTCAGTGTGAGGGTAGCTTGGCCAGGCACTGGTCTGAGGAAACCAAACAAACAGGTTTGCAAGCTTCTATATAACTCATTGCGAACAAACATGTATGTGGCACAGAAAGGAGAGAGCAACTTGACCTCCTGCTTCACAGCAGTGGGAAGCTGTCAAGCACGGGAGGCTAGGGAGAAGGGCAGGAAAAGGCTGAGCCTAGAGCTGCTTGGGGTCAGGATATACTGTTACTGTGAAAGGAAGTGGAGTTCGAGAGGGGTGGGTTTGGAGCAGGGGCCAGTAGCAGGGGTCAATTGCTGCTTAGTGACTCTGGATATCCTCTGGGAATTTTTCAGAAACTTTCAGAACCTTGAAAATTGAGTATGTCCTAGGTATACATGGGAGGGAGGCAGACAAGCTAACGTGACACTACTGCTACCTCAAATTCAGTGAAGCCTAGAAACACTGAGGATACACAGGCAACCTAGAAAATAGAGATAATTAAAAACACTTTTCTAAAAGCAAAACAAACAAGCAAACACCTGCTAAAATAACCTAATCCCATCTCCTAGTTAAATTTTGGATGATCTCTCTTGTGTGCAGGGTTGAGATCTGACTGTGTGGTGGCAATTTTGTGTATTGTTGTTTTCTCTTAAGACTATATAAAAATTCATGCTCCTTAAATCTGTATGAAAATTATATATGGGTAGCATAGATATTTTTATGACATGCACTGTAGAAAATGTATAAAATACAGACAAATAAAAAGGAAAAAAATCTTACCACAATCCTACCATCCAGTGGTCGCAATTATCAACATTTTGGAGGCTCTTCTTCTAGACATTTTCATGAATAAATATTCATTTCTGAATAATAGAAACCCAGAAAGAAAACCCCAACCATATTCCCCATCCCCACGTGTTCCTTGCATTGTCATTTTTGGTAATTTCTTCTACAGACCTCACGCAATGCTGCTAACTGGACAGATGGGGAAGAGGAAGAATTCTGGGTTATTTCCAAAGTGAGTAGTGATTACTAATGTGATGTATCTTTCTCACCTCTTCCTCTCCACCTCAAAGCAGGGTTATTGTCGTACCTCCCAGGCTGGGGGTTTGCTCTCACTAGCCACTCCTGTGTGCTGGGGCAAGGAGTGTGCACTATTTTCATTTGCATGCCTCGGGAAGGACAGACAGCTTTTGCACTGGGTGCCTGCTCTTCTGTCGCAGAGCCCCTGGTTCTGTGAAGTGGATTTCTACACTGCCATTGGTGCCATTGGTGCCACTGGTGCCATTGGTGCTATTGTCTAGGCCAGGACCACTCAGTCCTTGGCAGGGCTTGAGGTCAGAAGGGTGGACTCCTTGGCCAGCTGGCTCAGAGACTTTGAGGTGGCAGTATGACCCTCTCTGCTGCCCAGGCATTTGTCTGTGACAATCCTTTTCTGTAAACTGCAAATAGCATAAAGGATCACTTGTGGAGATTGGTGGAGAAGGGACCCCTTCTCTTTTCCCTCCCTATCCATGATGCCAGTGATAGGCAGTCCCATTGTCATAAAACTTTCTCAGAGAGACAAAAACTTTGAAGACGGAGTCCATACTTATTGTTCATGCTTGCTGGTCTACCATTATATTTGTGAAGGTCCAATCCAATGTTATTCAGGCCTCCTTGACTCACACTCCCTGCAATCCTGCAAATTTTCGTGAGCTAAAACCTACACTGTGAACTATTTTAGACAATTGCCACATGTTGAATATGCTTTTCCAAACTCTACAGACACCCAAGGAGATTCAGATTCATTTTCCCTTGCAAAGTTTCCTCAGGGAGAGGGTGTTGACTTCATGAGACTGCTCACTACTAATTACAATGGCTACCGTTTATTGAGCACTTATTTAAGGCCAGGGTTCAAAAGTGGGCTTTACTTTTTCTATATCACTTTGTAGTTTTGGACAAATCGCTTCCCTGAGCCTCTGTTTATCTATAACATGAGGTCATTATGTTTCCTTTATATGATTGTTATAAGGGTGAAGTAGGGTAATACTTTGCAAGGCTTCTATCTAGAACGTAATATTTGCTTAGTATCTGTTAATTCTCCTCCCTCTCTGGCACTCTCAATGAATTTTCTGCATGTCTGCATATATGTATGCATATGTACTATGCAATCAAGAAAAATGTACAAGTAGAGAGATGTGAAGCTTTATTTGAAATTTCCATTTTTATAGTTGAATTAAAAAAACTTGATCATTACAGAAAATTGCATGAGTCAGCTCGATCAAGAACCAGTTAATTTAGTTTTAAAATTAGACCAACTTGTAGTGTAAGCAAATTGAGGGACCCACTTGTGTACAGAGAGACAGGTTCACCCTGTTTATGCTGCAAAGCTAACGAAGGTTAGATACGCTGCTCCCAACAGATAAACATGGCAGTACCCCAGCCTCTTACACAAACTTGGAACTGAAGACATGATGGTAGTTACATTTTTTCTTTCTTACAAATATACAGGCTGTTCTGAATGTGCCTTCTGATAAAACTGACCTTACTGGTCATCTTGTGGCAGCCATTATTTTCATAATTACCTAGAAATCAAACAAGATTCTACCTCATTCATTTCCAATCCACTGAAATAACCAAATTTATATCCACAGTGTATAAAAACTGCATTTCTGTAACAGATAAACCCACTATGGCTTTTGTGCAATTTATATTTTCTGAGACCTTTAGTCTTGCATTTTCTAGCCAGCTGGCAGATTTGATGTTGCATTATCATAATGCACAGTGTGCGTTCCAGAGTGCAAATATGATAACCTTGAGGATGCCCTGCTGTGTAGGGATGAGCCTTGGTGCCCAAAAACTTGGGTTCAGCTCTGCTTCCAAAGCCCTGTCTGAGTTTCAATAAGTAATTTCTCTGGGGGTTTCTAGTTCCCTCATCTATAAAATGAGGGGTGTTCAAAGTTCCTCCCAGCTTACAGTTCTCGATAGATTAGTCAAAATATATATGAGAAGCCAAAAAATTGAGTTGGTTTACTTTCAACAATTTTGCATTCATAGTTCCAAAAGTTTTATATAGTTAACAAATGCACAAATTAAAATGGCACTGTTTTTCCCCCTCCTTCAGGTGTACATGGATTCATACCTGGACATTTCATAGGAATAGAATGGTAGTTTTATTTTCAATTCTTTTATGATGAACAGTAAAATGTGAGTTCACCCAATAGCCACTATGTCACAGACTTTGCCCATTGCATGCCTGTGGCCAGGGAGGAAAGGCAGAATGCTAGTCCTTTATATTCTCACTACAGTCAACACACAAACACCGCAGACCTAAAACCAAAACATATTCCAAAGATCTGTTCTGTCTCCATTCCATGTCTTGAAGGAAAAAAAGAGAAACCAAGGCTCAGTTCTGATTTCAATTCAATGTGTATTATTCTACCTCCTGACTTTTGGAAGACTGACTTGCCTGTGTGAAGCCTTGTCACCTACTAATTTAAGGTATTTAAAAGAAATGTGTGAGGGAGAATCTGGCATTGGCTACCAGCTCTGAAGCCAGAGGATAAGCAAGCAGTCCGTAAAGAGAGCATTTCTGTGTGTGCAGAGCCCAAATCTAGTTTGCCTGCAAATCCACTGGAACTAGCCACACCTCAGACAATACCATTATTGTTTGTGTTCTAGAACTTGCCTTTGGGTGGAACTGACTTTACCCTGCTCCCTGTGTACTAGTGATATCACCAGATTTATGAAGGTCAGTTATTATTCACGTATTTTGTCAACACTACTGTGTGTGGGAGCTATGTGCTAGCTCTAGGGGTGGACGGGTGAGCCAAAGCAGACACATCCTCCTCTGATGCAGCTACTCTGACCCCCAAGAATTAGAGTCGGGACCTAGAAAACATTTAGCAAGAAAGCACTCAGTGAAGGATAGCAACTGCTAATATCAAATACATACACAGCTGAAGACTGAAAACCACCTCGGGAGTTTTGCTGCCTGCATCTGTTAGTAACTGGCAGGGTGAGTTGTACAACTGCACATTTTCACACAGTGCCTTACAAAGTTCTCAGTAACTGTTAATGCATGTTAATACATACTAGCAGTCAGGGTCCATGGGCTGAGGAAGAGAACATTTTCTACACTATAAAGTTTTCAAAGAGGAGCAAGTCAAGAGGCAAAGGAGAGGCAGTTAACCTGAGAGGGCTGGCAGCGTCTGTCCACCCACGTACATTGTACTGACCTGTTTCAGTTCATTGGTGAAGTACATGTAAGTCACGGCCACAGAGACCGACTGCAGAAGCACCGAAAAGATCAGGATCAGCACGTAGTTCAGTACTGGACTGGGGTTCCCTGGGGTCTGCAATGCAGCCATGGCTTCTCCGGACGAAATCTCTGCAGGGTCTGACAGGCAGCTGCCGAGGGAGCAAAACTCAAAAGGGCGGTGGGTGGAGCTCAGTTGCCTGTAAATGGAAACTGAAAGCCATTCTGCTGCAGTAAATAACTTCGTATTTGCCGCAGGCTATGAAAGTAAAGAAGCTTAAGTGACATAGTTCTTTCCTCCATCACACAGGGTCTGTAAGTTCCTGCACAGGTGCATTTGCCCAACTGCAGCACCCCTAGATTCTCATGCTGCACCTCCGGATACCACAAACACTGAAGCAGCTCCTCAGTTTGGAGCTCCTGCTTACAATTGCCTTTGAGAACAGGATATTCTGGAAAATGACACTGTTGAGTAGAATGCATGTGATAACAAGCAGGGTCTTGCAGAGGACCTGCGTGGGGGACAATACGCAGCATTTACAGGAGTTAGTGGGTGAGTTTATGTTAGCGAGAAAAATAAGGAGATAAGATTCTAAGGCTGATCCTAAATTCCTTCTTGAAATTTTGCCTTTGCTTTAGATTTTGTTTTTGTTTCTGCTTTGGAAAGGAGGGGCTTACATTGCATTTTATTATTTATTATTTTTAAATTATATTTTATTGATTATGTTATTACACTTGTCCCATTTTTTTCTCCTCTTTATTCCCCTCTACCTTGTACCCCCTTCCACCAGCATTCCTCACCCTCCTCCACTCTTAGTTCATCTCTATGTGTCATACATGTAAGTTCTTTGACTTCTCCATTTCCCATACTGTCCTTAATCTCCCCCTTTCTATTTTGTGCCTACCATTTATGCTTCTTATTCCCTGTACCTTTTCCCTCATCATCCCCTTCCCACTGATAACCCTCTATGTGATCTCCATTTCTGTGAATCTGTTCCTGTTCTAGTTGTTTGCTTAGTTCATTTATGTTTTTTTTGTTTTGTTTTGTTTTAGTTTTGGTTGTTGATAGTTATGATTTTGTTGTCATTTTACTGTTCATATTTTTTATCTTCTTTTTCTTAGATAAGTCCCTTTAACATTTCATAAAATAAGGGTGTAGTGATGATGAACTCCTTTAACTTTATCCTATCTGGGAAGCACTTTATCTGCCCTTCCATTCTAAATGATATCTTTGCTGGGTAGAATATTCTTGGATGTAGGTCCTTTCCTTTCATGATTTCGAATACTTCTTTCCAGGCCCTTCTTGCCTGCAAGGTTTCTTTGGAGAAATCAGCTGAGAGTCTTATGGGAACTCCTTTGTAGGTAACTGTCTCCTTTTCTCTTGCTGCTTTGAAGATTCTCTCCTTATCTTTAATCTTGTATAACTTGATTATGATGTGCCTCGGTGTGTGTTTCCTTGGGTCCAACTTCTTTGGGACTTTCTGAGCTTCCTGGACTTCCCGAAAGTCTATTTCCTTTGCCAGATTGGGGAAATTCTCTTTCATTATGTTTTCAAATAAATTTCTAGTTTCTTGCTCTTCCTCTTCTTCTTCTGCCTGGCACCTTTATGATTTGGATGTTGGAATGTTTAAAGTTGTCCTAGATGTTCCTAAACCTCTCCTCATTTTTTAAGATTCTTGTTTCTTCATTCTGTTCTGGTTAAATGTTTATTTCTTCCCTCTGCTCCAAACCATTGGTTTGAGTCCTAGTTTCCTTCTGGTCATTGTTGGTTCCCTGTATATTTTTCTTTATTTCACTTTGCATAGCCTTCACTTTTTCCTCTTTTTTGTGACTATATTCAACCAGTTCTGTGAGCATCTGATTACCAGTGTTTTGAACTGTGTATCTGATAGGTTGGCTATCTCTTCATCACTTAGTTGTGTTTTTTCTAGAGCTTTGATTTTTCTTTCACTTGGACCATATATATATATATATATATATATATATATTATCTTGGTGTGCCTCTTACTAGTAAGGGGTGGAGCCTTAGTTATTCACCAGGGCAGGGCAGCCCATGTCGCTGCATAGTGATGCTATATGTGGGGGAGGGGTCCGAGAGGGAACGGTGCCACTTGCTGAGCTCTCGGTGCGCTTTCAGTCACTTCCTCCACTACCCGCAAGCAAATTGGACCTTTCTGGTGTTGGTTGCTGGGTGGGTGGGTTTGTATGCATTCTAGGACCCTGTGAGTCACTCCAATGAACTCTGCTTTGAGGATGGGAATTTCTACCACCACTGCAACCCCCACAAGGTTTTTTTTGAGTCTGAGGTTTTGAGGCTTCATTTCCCCACACTGGAACCCTGGGTTGCATGGTCTGTCTCACTCTCCAGTTGTTCCTCCCAGTTTATCTGCACGCGTATGTGGGACCACCCGCTGCTCCAGCCACCAGCCGCCACCTCACCTGCCCCCATCCTCCAGCCACAGCCTTGCTACGCATCCTCTCCACCATGGCTGCCTGTCTCTGCCCCTCCTACCAGTCTGGATGAATGTTTCTTCTTTAACCCCTTGTTTGTCAGACCTCCTTACAGTTTGATTTGATCCAGTTCTGGTTGTTTTTTTCTTTTTAAACTTGTTGTTGCCCTTCTTTTTGTTGTGCAAGGCAGCAAAGTGTATCTACCTATGCCTCAATCTTGGCCTGAAGCCCTCCATGGCCTTATGTTGCATTTTAGACTAATTAGAATTGTTTTGCCAAAGGTCTAGTGAACGGAGTGAGATTTCTGAAATGTATTCATGAATTTATCGATTTAAAGAATGCTGATTACTTATGTTTAAGTTGAGAAAATATATGACTTTGGTAATAAAGGTGTAAATTATGGCAATATATTTTAAAGGTATAGAATTAAAAGTAGATTGTCCTAATTTCTGGATGAGTTAAAAAAGAAGACTAAGAAAGTTGTGGAAGGCTTGTGTAGAGGGAAGAAAGAAAAAGAAAAGCAAATGAAAACATTGTGTGCTTTCTCTACTCAAATTAGTAAGTCAAATAATGTGTACAGATTTTATGTGTTGAGTTGACGTATGTATGGTCTTTATGTGATAAATGTTCATCTGTATTACATATAGTGCGTTTTCTGCCTCTGGATGGCGTAACTACGGTGTAATATTTTATTGGCCTAACGAAAGTAAAAACTTATATAAATTAACACAGGAGCTGGTGGTTTGGACAAATTATTTGATGTGAAAACCAGTTTTAAGTTTGATTAATGCCTTTTAAAGTTATTACCATAAAAATGTGTTGTTTTACAAAAAGTTTATGTTATAATTTTTTAGTTAACTTTGTTTGACAGCCTTCTCCCAAAGTTCAAATTTTAAGAGACTTTATTTATTTACTTATTTTAAAAAGATTTTATTTAGTTATTTTTAGAGAGGGGAAAGGCAGGAGAAAGTGATGGAGAGGAAACATCTATGTGTGGTTGCTTCTTGCATGCTCCCAGTTGGAGACCAGGCCTGCAACCTGGGCATGTGCCCTGGCTGGGAATCGAGCCAGCAACCCTATGGTTCACAAGCCAGCATTCAATCCACTGAGACACACCAGGTAAGGTTTAAGAGGCTTTTTAACTGAGAAATGAGTTTAGGTTATTCTAATGGACCCCTGGTGTGGGGGGCACCGCCCACAGAACCCCCCTGTTCGTCACGGATGAAAATAAAACTACCAAGACATGATCTGCTTGGGGAGGAGAGGTGGAAAAACCCTCAGAGGAGAATGACCCAGAGCCCCTTCCTCACTAGGCTTTTATCAGGTTCCAATACAGAGGAATACTGGTATGTCAGGCAGCAAGGATCAAACAATGGTTAACATTTCAAAATAATCTGAGGGCTTCATCTGAGTCAGTGTCTGTCAGGAAAGGGGGTTGCAAAACTTTGGGAGACATACTCATTTCCTCCTCAGACCCTTATCATTTAAATGAGTGCACTCTTAGCAAAGCAGGTTTCACAGGACTTTAGGAATTCTTTCTTATGCCCTATCACCCAGGGAGCCGTCCTAGCCAGCACAGGGCTGCACCACTTGCCCTCATAGTTTCAGGCTTTAAGCCGATTAGGAAGCAGAAGACATCTCCCAGATGGAAATGAGGACTCAGGCTATGTCAGAATAGCCGGGGGGCAAGGGTCCATCACATCCTCTTTGCTGCAGCCCCTCCCCCAAGTCCTTCCATGAGGGCCTCCCAAGTGGTCATGTCTGGCTTAGGTTGCCCCTCCCATGAGGAGTCTTACCCGTCATTGACTGCCAACCAAGCACTGGGGCCAGAGATGGATGAGGCAGAAGTGGTACTCCTGCCAGGGAGATAAGCTTTGTCTCCTTAGTAGGTCACATCCTCTTGACAGAACAGACCCAGATGAAGTGGGTCCCTAGGCTCTTACACAGTCCACCATGGGGTGAGGGTTACAACTCCTGAAACCAGGCTGAACGGTCCACAACACCCTGGAATATTGCAAGTATTTGTTCTCCCATTTTTATAAAACAGAAGTTTTGGAACTAATTAAGCTTACTTAATATGCCTAAAGTACATGGGAAGCTTTGTCAAGTAAAGAAATAATAAGTATGCTCTATTTATACACACTTTTTTTATTACTAAAGTAGATGTTCTAGAGGTTATATAAGTTCTGATATACTTTCATTTATAATTTTGTTGTTATCCTAAAATGTTGTTGTAGGAAAGCAAATTCCTTTGTCAATTACGTTATACTCAACTCTGTAATCATGCCATTTTAAGTCTTGGCATTTATAAATAGTCATTGTTTTGCTTCAATGCATTTGCAAAAATATGTTTGGGAGGTGTTCATGGAGAGGACTCTGACTTGTTTTGGATCACATATTTCTGAGAATGGATTTTCAGGTCATACCTTTGTACATGTGCTGCCTAAGCGAGCACTGAGACCATAACCTTGGATTGAGTGAAGATTGCTGGAACTGTGTGAATTGACTGAATTTATGGAGGTGTTTGAAAACATTCAGGATAAAGAGAAATTGATTATGGAACATAATAAACTGAAGATAATTGAAGCTTTTATAATCTTTTGTTGAAAAATATTGTTAAGTTTTAATTATTTGTTTTTCAGACACAAAAAACTTTGTTTCATAAAGCAAGTTGGTAAAGTATACTTTTATAAACAATATTGAGGCATTTATACTTTTCTCTCTGCCTGATCCCTCTGGAATTTGGAAGCTCTTAATGAGTATTATTCTTTCCATAGCAATATGTTTGTTTGCATAAATCCAATAAGAATTTGATTTTTTCATAACAGGATATATAAAGCCAGTTTCCAATTGTGATTTTATCAGCTAAGTCTTTGCCTGGAATGTCATAATCAAAGGAGTCTTGCCTGGACTCCCGATGTCATCAGAAAACCATAAGGAATTAAGATTAACTTTGAAGAATAAAAGCCCTTTGTAGAAATGGCCTGGTACTTTGCTTGGTCATATTGTTCATGACAGTCTTTCCATGTAAGGAGCAAAGGTTACTTCTCGGAAAGATGGCATTGGAAGAACCTTAAGACATTTTGGGGACCTCTAGAGCTTGGGAAACTCACCCAAATCTGCAGGTATTGTAGGCAAAGCCTGATGACAACTGTGTGGCTTGGCTTCCCAGCCCTGAGGGGCTAAATAAAGCTCAGTCTAGGAATTCCTTGTAACATCCCAACAAAGTACAATTAAGAAAGCCTATATGATTAATTGCTATTCCTGTTGTGTTTATGCAAATAACCAGGCCAGAAAGAAACCAGAGTTAATACAATAAATGAGTTGGCTTTGATTTGATTCTTTGATAAAAATGAGGGTGATATTAGGGGAAAAATTATGTTTCGATAAAATCTATTACAAACAATTATGGAAAGTAGACTCTAACTCAATGAATTGTCTGTAAAATTTTATTTCTCACCTATAAACTAGACTGGATCCTGAATTTCTCCAGTTTTCTTTCGCACCAATGTTTCAATTTTCCTTTATCCTCTGACTTGGATTTAGTGAGAACTACTGATGCAGTATCAACTATAAAGAATTCACCTGAACCCCTGATGATATCCCCAGAGACATTTAAACTACAGATAAAGAGGATATATCAGATTGTCACTGCTTAATTTCATTCCAGCAAAGGCCTTCATTTGGGAGTCTCATCTGACACTCTTGCAGACTCAGAAACTGGTTTATCCTTTGTGTTCTTTCTGTTTTCACAGAATGGATACTATTACCTTGCTTACCTAGTTTCTCTGTCAAATGGATTCTGTGGAAACAACACCTTCCCCCAAGGGTGGGAATGCTGGCTGCTGTGAATAACTGCTCAGACTGTTGGGTTTGCACAGATTTCCTTACTATGATCTCTGCAGGTCTACAATGGTGGATTCACCCCGTGAACCAGACATGGTGGGACTGGCCACAAGGCTAGAAGGCTACTGATCCCTTCTTCAAACAGATGCATGAGATATTTTTCATCATGAGAGAGCAGGTTAACTGCACCATACCATAGATGATGTACACAGTTTGGGATGGTGTGGGCTGGCTGTCAGCGTTACAGGTGGTAACATGACAGCCCATACACATACATACTGAATGCAGAAACGGGACTGCAAATGAAACTGTGCAACTCATGGGATGGATGCCAGCAACCCTGTGCAAGAATATTATGGTGCTGACTGCTACAGGCTATTGGTGGTGTTCCCTCCTCCTGAGTCTCTTTGGCTTCTGTATTACACTTTTTAGTCTTAGGATGTAGCCTTTACTGTCTCTGTGGTACGTGGATGCATAATGCCAACATGCTCACCATACAGGCCCCTTCCCAGAAGAATTAATGTGAAGAATGTGAGGGGGAAGAGCAATGTTGGGGTGGACTGTGGGGTCATTACATGGCTCTCACATCACTTATGATGAGGACCGGCCAGAAGGAATGTGTATTGTTTTGGGAATGGATTATAACTCCCTCCTTATCTCTTTTTGGGAGCGGCTTCTTGTCCCATGAGTGCTTCTTAATCTTTTCTTTCTGCACACACACATTGAGGTAATGTAGCTTAGAGTCAGGCATAGGACACATGCCTCCTTTGTCTGGGACCCCCTATAATGAACCTCAGACTGGAGGAGGTGCAGTCTCTCTCACACTGACCCACTGCCATCAGTGCACTCCCTTGTAATGTGAGTAATAAACAGGGTGTCCACACACACACACACGCACACGCACACACACAAAGATATGTGATTTCCCAAGCGTTTGTAAATGGGGGACAGACACCTTGTATTTCTTCAGAAGACTCACCTGGTGACATTTTGTCACCTTCATTCTATATCCTCAGATGTCCTGATAACTATTAGATTTCTAGCCTGAGTAAGCATTCCTTTGAGTAGTGGAATGTGGATGGATGAGCAGAGGTGTCCAAACACATATCCAATCTTATATCAGTGTGTTGTGGATGAAAAGGAATAACTGATTTGAGGAATAAAGAAAACTTTCTGCCTCATCGTAATGTGGGTAAAATAGCAAAGTGTCAGAGACATTTATCTGGGGGTCAGTAGATGTTCATTATATTGTTGTGTTGATGTATATCTATAATATATTGACGTTTATTTGTTCTTCTGCTATTTTCCAGGGGTACAACCTCGACGAAGACATTCACATTTTGTTGTTTTAGTTTCCTTATTAACCAAGCAATAGGATTTACTAAGAGGTCTTTAAGATCCCTAGCAGCTCAATCATTTGATGATTCTATTGTATTATTTCTTGGTCATGCAGAGATAATAAAAATTTATTTCTTTACCTGGGGGCAGTATGTCCAAGATTTCTTCCGACAAAACTTCAATAACTTTAAGATAGAAACCACTACATCATCACCAGCCATTAACTAACACTTTGGTTTGGAGATGGGAATAAGGATAGGGTACAGGTGGATGCAGTAGATTTCATGATTATTTCCAATTTTCCATCCTCCCTCTGTTCATGTCCTTTGCCATGTGATTCACAGTCCATCTCACTAGAGAGTATATTTCCCTGCTTCACTGATGGTGGACTTGGTTGTGTAACTTGATCATTGGGATATTAGTGGGCCTAACATGAGAAGCCTAGAATTATAATTGCACAGTTGGTCCTGCCATCTTGATTGCCATCATTTCTACAAGAAGACAAACTCTAGGTCATCCTAGGAGGATGACAGCTTCATGGAACTGAGCTAAATCCAATCTACATTTTAGAGCCAAGGTCAGCTGAACACAGCCTAAATCAGCCAATTCTCAGACAAGTAAGTAAGAATAAATGATTGTTTAAATCCATTGACTTGTTGGCTACCAGGCATTAGTGCAGCAATAGATGGCTGGTAGAACCTAGGATCGTTTAGGATACTTTCAGCTGCAATTAACACAGAACACTACATAAAAGAATAAAATTCCAATTGAGTCTTGAGTATCAAGCAACTGAAGTAAATTCAGACAAATTAAAACAGAACAAGCAATTTGTTATAAAAAAACCTGGGTAGTTAGAATCTTGGTGGCAGTTACTAGAAACAGATTTGGAGCTATCCACCACCACGAACAACACCCAAATCTATCCACATAGTCATTCTGGTAACAATATACATATTTCGCTATGTATAATGCACACTTTTTTGTGCAAATTTTTTAGGAAAAAATAAGGTTGCACATTATACATGGGTAGTCATTAACTCTGTATAAATGTTTTGAATTCTTTTATTCATGCTTTTGCATTAAAAGTGTAACTCTAGAAAGCAATAATATCTGTATGCAAAATAACAGGAATAATACATGAAATATGATAATTGGTTTTGTTTCTAAATATTAATTAATTAATTAATTAAAAATTAAAATGAAAGATTTTTTCCTGAAATTTTGTGCCAAAAAAGTGGGTGTACATTATACACAGCAAAAATACGGCACCTGTTGTCTCCACAGGCCACAGATATCATAGGAGCCATCTACACGCGATGCCAGATGCTGCTACTAGAACGAGAGGCACTGCTGTTTCTGAAAACGGAACACAGTGGTTACTGGGTAGAACCCACAGAACGGAAATGCTCAGCCTCTGCTTCGTGACAGTTCGTAATCCATCACAATTTCCTCATTTTTGCAGTGTTTATGCATCTGCTTGGTGGAGACTGGATCGCATCGTACCCTAACTTAAATGGACAATGGGAAGGTGAATGCCTGATATTTTTAGCTTCTCTGATGGAAAGTAGGCTGTACCTAAAGTGGGGAACTCCTAACATGGGAAAGAGGTTGCACGTTGGCCAGCCAACTGAAAGATAAATGCGCTTCAAACAACAAAGGAGTTATCAGCTCACCTATCAGTGCATCTAGACAAGATGAGGCAGGCATCCTCAGTGCTTGATCCTGAAACTTCGCAGTGTCATCCACTCAGGTTCTTTTCTTTTCAACACTCTTCCACGGGTTGGCTTAACCCTAAGGCTGTTCCCCTCAAACTAATTTCTAACGTTTGAATGTTTATGTCATCACCCCAATCTCATATGTTAAAATCCTCACCCTTTAGATGATGGCATTTGAAGATAGTGTCTTCAGGAGGTGATTAGGTCATGAAGGTGGAAGAAAAGAATGTATTTTACAGAGAGGAGAGAGAATAGAAGAGAGGAGGGCCAAACCAGTGGTTCTCAATCCAAGCTGCACATCCAAGTCATCCTGTTAAAATACCAATTAAGGGCCAGTATCTTCTGTACCCACTGGGGCAAAGGCTGATCAACCAAGGCTCCGGCAAGCTCTGACCCCATGGGTGGTCCTAGCTCTGTAGGAGCTCTGTACCTGGGTCATGGAGGTGTCAGCCCCGTGACAATGCTAGCATTGCCCTAGCAGTGGGTGCTCTGTGGTTCCCCCCACTTAGGAAGAGAGCTCTCTTCAACCCATTCTATAAAGGCACTAATCTCATTCATGAGGACTCTGCCTTCACGACCCAATCACCTTCCAAAGGCCTTACCCACTAACACTATCAACCTGAGTATTAGGTTTCAACATACGAATTTCGAAGGGACGCAAACATTCAGACCATAGCGCTATGAACCTTGTTTAAAATGAAAATCCCTGGGCTCACTTCTAGTAATTCGAGTTCAGTAGGTCTCAAACAAAGCACAGGGACCTGCTTTAAAAAAAAAACAAAAAACAAAAAAAACAATTTACCAAGTGGCTCTGAGGTAGAATCTTTTTAAATATGAGGAGCTCTTTTCAAACATTCATGGCATTTACTCTGCACACATATGTACCCAGGGCCCCTTTGCTACTCTGTAACCCCGCAGAGCCTGCAGCCTTCAGGTTACGTAGCATCTGCATTACTATGGGGTACATCGGTCCACACACAACACTAGAAGAATCCATAGGAATATCTGCATGGGACATGAATGGGTACATGTTAACAAACATATAAGAGAAAAAGAAGCCACTGGTCCCTTGGACACAGAAGGGGCACTAGATACTGTTCACAAGGAACATTCATGGAACGTATAAGGTCATCTATGTAGGTAACAGCAGAATCAATGTAAAAATGGAACCATTAGATTTTGCGAGAAAGTAGTTCTGAGCTTGACCTTCCCTGACTAGCAGTGTGCAGGCACCCTTGTTGGAAGACTGAACCTGGCCATGCCCCCACTTCACTGGCTGCAGCCCTCTTCTCTCCCCACCTAAGAGATGGCCTCCCGTGGAGCAGAAGAGCAACAGACTTTGCGAGTAGGAAGAGACCGAGTAGCCCTGTGAGACTGAGTGTGTTTGGTCACGCATCCCAGCAGGAGATCTGATGAGCTCCTGGGCCGGCCAGTTAACATCCCTGATCCAAATTTGTCTTCATAAAGCTGGGCTTCTAACAGGCATTCGGAGTAGGCCTGAGGAGGTAAATGAGATGAGAGTGAATTTTCCTCCCCTTCGTCCAGGACTTTGTCATTAGACCTTTAGTTCAAAATACTGTTAGGTTCACTGAGTTTAACTCTGAGAGAATGATAAACAAGGACCAAAACGGGTGAAACCAATTTGAGTATAACCACATAGGAAAACACTTTCATATATATGCATGATATATACATATACACACCTATGATATATACACGTATATATACATATACACACCTATGATATATACATATACACACGCTATATACATATACACGTATACACACACGATATATACATATACACACCTATGATATATATGTATATATGAGAGAAGAGGCCTGTCCAGAAAGTATCCAGCCATGTACTGTTGAGTACAGTATACACGTATACACACACGATATATACATATACACACCTATGATATATATGTATATATGAGAGAAGAGGCCTTTCCAGAAAGTATCCAGCCATGTACTGTTGAGAAATAGAGACATTTATCGAAGAAGATACAAGATACAAGAAACATTGTACATAGGACAAGGATGCCTCAGTCACTTTCAAAGTAGGCACCTTGGGACCTCACACAGTTGCCTAATCTCCCAATTGTCATCAGCTGCCCTGTTGTATTTTCCTGAATCTCACTGATGGTCTGAAATCTCTTCCCTTTCAAGGGTGATTTTAGTTTTGGGAAAAGGCAGAAGTTGCAGGGCACCAAATCTGGGCTGTAGGGCTTCTGAGTCACCTGGGTGATTTGATGTTTCATCACAAAAACTCTACATGAGACATGATGCATGAGCAGGTGCATTGTTGATAAATTATCAGTTGCCCGTAGCTACTGCCTTCTGAATCATCCAAATAGTTTCTGTGGGGGAATATTCAAGTGTTACACAAAATTTGATGCAGATTTGTTGCTCTACTCACTCAGTCATTTTGAATGTGATGGCCACACAGTACACATGCTCACTCAATGGCATCCACCGCCCCCACTGACTAGTACAGTGAAGTCATCATTGTTCACACATGCACATTCCAGTTCACTGTTTTTGGCTGTCAGGTTACATCAATGTCATCCAAGCTGTTCTCATTATATTAACAATGGTTGGACTTTTTCCAGACAGACTTCATATATATATATGTATGTATGTATGTATATACATATATAGCATGTATGCATATGTATGTATACACTATGTACGTATATATAGTATATACACACTCATATACGTGTGTATACACATATATACTCATATACGTGTGTATACACATATATACTCATATATGCACACTCATATGTATACTCATATGTATACTCACATATGTGTGTACACACACACACACACATATCTTAACTAAAAATGTAACCAAAATATAAGTTCTGTTTCACTCATGAAGCTACACAAACAAAAATACAAAGTCTATTGTGGAGAGAGTCCCACCCACAATGAGTTTAGACTTAATTTTAGAAAATGAACTTAATTAGTTGTTGTCTGAGAGGGAAAATCCCACCCCAAGTGCCAGATTTGCTTTTTCTTTCTATTTTAAAATCTTTTTTTAACTCTCGCTGGAGGATATATTTATCCTCGATTTTAGAAAGAGAGGAAGATGCGGGAAGGGAAGGGAGAGAAGAGCACGTGTCGGTTGTCTCCCACGTGCACCCACCCGTGATCGAACCAGCAGCACAGGCACGGTCCCTCACCGAAACCAAACCTGCAGCTTTTCGGTGGGTGTGACTGTGCTCCAGCCCATTGAACAACCCTGCCTGGCTCTTTCTTTCTACTTGAGACTACAGGTAAACAATCTCCACTCACCTGCAACACGGTATCCTCAGCTGCGGCATATTTTCCCCACAGAAATGTGAGAACTTCGGAAGTTGTGTAGGGTCATTACGTCTAGACACCTTATTGGCTGGTGTCTCAGAAGCTTTCGGGTTGCTTCTATTGAACACAGAGGAAAACAGGGCTGTGCAGTTTGCCAGAAAATAAAGGCATGGGCCTGCATGCAACTCCATTATCTAACTAATGGAGGTCACTGCGTCTGATTGGAACCAAGGTTAATCGTTCTGACGAGATATACTTGTTGGAGGCTCTGGCAAAGCTGTTTTGCTTGTCCCTTGACTGAATTGGATCACTGCCCCCTTTCTTTTGAGTTTTGGGAGCTGATTTATTAATTCCAAGTAGGATTCTTGAATTTCCTTTCCCCACTCTGATATTTTCTATAAGGTTTCTCTAGTCCTCTTCACAGGGATCAGTTGCTTTTGATTACCAAAATCACTCAGCAAGAAATGATGCAGAGGACTGAGGAGCTGGGAAGGGAAGTTGTTGCGGACCGTTGAGCCTGGTTTCAAGAGCTGTAATGCTCACCCCCTGGTGGGCTGTGTAAGAGCCTAGGGACCCGCTTCATCTGGGTCTGTTCTGTCAAGAGGACGTGACCTACTAAGGAGACAAAGCTTATCTCCCTGGCAGGAGCGCTGCTTCTGCCTCATCCATCTCTGGCCCCAATGCTTAGTCAGTTAGTCAATGATGGGTAAGACTCCTCATGGGAGGGGCAACCTAAAGCCAGACATAACCACTTGGGAGGCCCTCATGCAAGGACTCGGGGAGCTGCAGCAAAGAGGATGTGACAGACCCTCACCCCCCCGGCTATTCTGACATAGCCTGAGTCCCCATTTCTGTCTTGGAGATGTCTTCCTTATCTCTTGTTTCCTGAGCCTAATCAGCTTAAAGCCTGAAACTATGACTGCGAGCAGTGCAGTCCTGTGCTGGCCAGAGCGGTTCCCCTGGGCAATCGGGCATAAGAACGAATTCTTAAAGTCCTGTGGAACCTGCTTTGCTAAGAGTGCTCTCATTTAAATGATAAGGGTCCAAGGAGGAAATGAGTATGTCTCCCAAAGTTTGGCAACCCCCTTTCCTGACAGACACTGACTCAGATTAAGCCCTCAAATTTCTTTGAAATGTTAAACCTGTATTCCTGTGTATTTGAACCCAATAAAAGCCTAGTGAGGAAGGGGCTCTGGATCATTCTCCTCTAAGAGTTTGTCCACCTCTCCTCCCCATGCAGATCATGTCTTGGTAGTTTTATTTTCATCCGTGACAGAGGGATGGGGCTCTGCGGGTGGAGCCCCCCCACATCTGGCGCCCAGGACAGGGGTCCTCCACAGGAAGTGCCTGCAGTATGATGACTGCGTTCTCAAAATGTTTTCATCATCCAAAGTGAATTTCACTAAGAAAGTCTGTGAGGAGTCTTTCTTTATTAGACATTAACATTTTTTAAGATAAAAAAAAATCCAGCAACTTTAGATTTTGTTTATTTCTCAAGGAAGACTTCTGGTGTGTGAATAGTTTGGTTGACTGCACCTCAATCACAGCCTATTACCTGCATGACCAGCAGTCCATCTGTATTTTGTTATGATGGAGTAGATAGCTAGGGAAGAAGTAAGCAATGAGCCATAGGTCATAAGTAAACAGTTTGTTTGACACCTCACTATTGGTGTAGCCTAGTACCCAGGTCACTCTGGGTTAGTGATCTATTGAGCTTTGCTCTCTTTCTCTTAAAAAAAATCAATAACTAGGAGAAATTTTTTTAAAAATTAGATGTTGTAAAGTTACCTGCTTTATGGCACAAAACCAATTCTTGTTAAACAAACAATGAGAGCAAACATTTGTTTTCATTGGAAAGTGTATTTATAATGAAGCTAGTCAGCTCGTTTCTCCACTGACCAAAGACAAGGGTAATCGACAGTGGTAAGACCCTTTCTAAACTTACCGAGTGTCATCCTCTAGGTTGACTCAAAAAAGAACAAAGGAAGAGGATGTAAAAGAGAATGAACAGAGACCACACTGCAGCTTTAATCTTGGTGGTTAGAGGAAGACAGCAACATTGTGACCAGGTGTTAGAAAAAGAAAAACTGCTTGTTAATAATGCTTTCCATTTTAATTTCTCCCCCAAATACCTTTAGTCAATGGTTTCATTTAATATTACATTTTAACTTCAAAACGGTGTATGTCACAAAACATTTGTTGCCCTGGCTGATGTGGCTCAGTGGATTAAGTGTTGGCCTGTGAACCAAAGGGTTGTGGGTTCAATTCCCAGTCAGAGCACATGCCTGGGTTGCAGGCCAGGTCCTCACTGTGGGGCATGTGAGAGGCAATCACACATTGAGGTTTCTCTCCCTCTCTCCTTCCCTTCCCCCCTCTCTAAAAATCTTTAAAAAAATAAGAAAGTATTTGTCAATTAGGATTTGATCAGCAGTTTTAAGCAATTGGATGGATTCCCAGCCTTAGCTGTTTTCCCAGAAAAGTTTGTCTCCTCCCACATAGGAGATTATAGGGAGATTATTGTCCAGAAAAAGCAAGTCTTCTGCATGTTAAGTATTCTTATATAAAGTTACATGAAATGACAAGACCCAGCAAGACATGCGAGTAGCATATAAGGAGTTAGAATGGCAGAGTTCCTTGCTGTAATTCTCTCCAGGCAATTTTCCTACTGTTTGTGCTGAAGCCTCCCTGGTATAATTTATTAGCTCCTCTTAGTAACAGTAGAATTCTCATTAGAAGCATAGCCCTATGTTACTTACTAAAAATAACTAATATTTCCAAATGCTTACTAAGTGCCAGGCACTGTGCTAAAAACCCTGCATGAATATTGTAACTTTAAACAGCACAACAACCCTATGAGCTAACTCTTATCACCTCCATTTTACAGATGAAAAAAGTAATGCGATTGTTCCATCACATGAAACTGCAAAATGATGGCATCGGGCCTCTAGGCAGTGTGGCTCCAGAGCCCATGACCTTCATTCAGAGGGGGTCAGCAGATCAGCAGCCCCCGAAAAACCTGACAGCCAGTTACAAGTGCAGTTTCCCAGGCCCCAGACCTGCTGGATCAGAATTTGTGTTTTAACAAGTTATCAGGAGATTCATTTGCACAGAAAAGTTGAGGACACTAGTATACTGCCTCTTTTTTGACTGTATTAATTTGGGCAAGGCATTTAACCCCTCTGAGCCTCAGATTTCTTCTCTGTGCAACTGGTATAATGATGCAGACTTTACAGATTTGTGGGGGAAAACAAGACACAATGTTGTAAAGAATCTGGTGTTTAGAAGATGTTTGATGCCTAGACAATGCAATGACACTAAAGCATTCTCAGACTTCAAAAGTATTCACTGATATTATTGAGATCAGTGATTTTCAACGTTTTTCATCTTATGGCACACGTAAACTAGTTACTGAGATTCTGCAGTACAACAAAATACACATATTTTTTGCTGATCTGACAGGATAAAAAGTATAATTTTGACTCATCCAACTGGACAGATATTGTTGTGTTGGCTGCTTTCATTATCTTTATTTAAAATTTAAAGGAAAAGAGGTCGGTGCCCCTGACTAATTAGTCAGATATTGCAGGTTTTAAAGTTCTTGTGACACACTGACTGAAAGTCACTGGCCTCGAGAGCTTAAAAAAAAGAAAATGGCTGCTACTCTACTCACCCCTGCTCCAAACACTCTTTCCACTCCTAAATAGTTGAGTGGCTAAGAGTTGACAGAAAACCTTTTTCTTTTTAACATATGAATTTATGATAGTACCTCTTGGCTCCAATTCTAGTACCCTTTCTAATATATTGAGTTGCTTACCTTTTTTCCTTTCAAAATTATTTTTGTGGCTTCTAGTCAAGAGGGTGGCATAGGCAGACATGTCTCACCTCTTCACACAACCACACCAAGATTAAAACTAACATATAGAACAACCATCACTCAGAACCATCAGAAATCGAGTTGAATGGAAAGTCTGACAACTACAGAATTAAAGAAACCACATTACCCAGACTGGTAGGAGGGGTGCAGATGCGGAACCGGCTGGTCCCACACCCACGTGTGCTAGATAAAAATTTAGGAGGGATGTCTTGGAAGTGAGGGCTACCAGCCACATACCAGGCAACCCAGCCCAGGATTCCAGTGCCAGGAAGATAAATCCCCACAACTTCTGGCAGCAAAAACCACAGGGAGAAGAGTTGGTGGGTGAAACTGCTGGAGTTCCCCAAGCAGTTCCTCTTAAAGAACCCACACATGGACTCACCCACTAAACTCACTTTCTCTGAGCTCCAGCACCGGGGTAGCAGCTTGAAATGCACTAGTGGCATTACTGGGAGAAACTGAAGTGTCTGTTATCAAGGTGAGTAGAGGCCATTGTCCCTTTTCTAAATACTCACCAACAGAGCCAGCAAACTGGTGCTAAATCTGAGAATCCATCAACCTGGCTGACACTGTTGGACCCACCTTGCAGATCCCCAGAGGCTTGGCCGCACCCTGCTTACGGGCCCACCCAAGCTGCTTTCAGTATGAATGGCTGGTCTTGGCCTGTGTTTCACAACTTCCTAAATCCTCTCAAACAAACAACAGCTGGCCTTCGTAAACCCCAGGCCTGGCACTAACAGCAGCCACCATAGATTCACAGCTTGGCTTCACCTGGGAACTCCAGGCCCAGCACAAACAGCAACCATCTCAGATTGTGTTATAGCTCAGGGAGTGTGGCCCTGGGCAAAACACAGGTGAGGGCTGATCTTGGCCTGTACCACCCAAGAAACCCCAGCGCCAGTATACCCAGTGGACAGCTACAGACCACGTCAGAGAACCACCACCCTGCCTCTGCACAGCTGATCCTCCACGGAGAATGGAGGTTGGTGGTAAGTGGTCACAGCCAATCCTTGAAGCTGATTGGCCGGGGTAAATCCCTCCCGTTGATCTACCAACAGCAACCAAGGCTTAACTATGGGAGGAGGGTGTACTCAGCCCACACAAAAGGCACATCTTGAGTACCCTGCTTGGGTGATAGGGGAAGCTGTGCTACTGGACTCTACAGGACACCTACTACATTAGGACACACTTCCAAGACATGTAGTGAAAGCAGCTTTACCTAACACATAGAGACAGCACAGGGAGGCTACCAAAACAAGGAGACAAGGAAACATGGCCCAAGTGAAAGAACAGATCAACACTCCTGAAAAAGAGCTAAACAAAATCGTGATAAGCAATCTCCGAGAGCCAGAGTTCAAAACACTGGTTATAAGGATGCTCAAGGAACTTAGTGAGTACCTTAGCAGCATAAAAAAGATCCAGTCAGAAACAAAGGATACACTAATTGAAATAAAGAACAACTTACAGGGAAACAACAGTACAGTGGATGAAGCTGAGAATCAAATTAATGATTTGGAACATAAGAAAGCAAAAAACAACCAATCAGAAGAAGAAGAAGAAAAAAGAAGCCCCCAAAACAAGGTAGTGTAAGTAGCCCCTGGGACAACTTCAAGAGATCCAACATTCACATCGTAGGGGTGCCAGAAGGACAAAAGAAAGAGCAAGGAATTAGAAATCTATTCAAAATATAATGAAAGAAAACTTCCCTAACTTGGGGAAGGAAATAGACATGTAAGTCCAGGAAGCACAAAGAGTCCCAAACAAGATGGATGCAAAGAGGCCCATTCTAAGACACATCATGATTAAAATGCTAAAGGTTAAAAATAAAGAGAGAATCTCAAAAGTAGCAAGGGAAATGAAGTTAGTTACCTACAGGGAAGTTCCCATAAGACTATCAGTTGATTTCTCAAAAGTAACTTTGCAAGGTAGAAGGGATTGGCAAAAAATGTTCAGTCATGAAAAGCAGAGACCTACAGCCAAGATTACTCTACCCAGCAAAACTGTCATTTAGAATCAAAGGGTAGATAAAGAGCTTCTCAGACAAGGAAAAACTAAAAGACTTCATCATCACCAAACCAATATTATATGAAATGTTAAAAATACCTATTAAGAAAAAGAAGATCAAAACTATGAACAATAAAATGGCAAAAATACGTATCTATCAACAATTCAATCTAGAAAACAAGAAGAGACAGAATCATGGACATGGAATGTATTTTGATGGTTGTCAGATGGGAGGGTGATGTGGCATGATGGGTGAAGAGGTGAGGGGTTAAGAAGTACAAGTTGGTGGTTACAGAATAGCCATGGGGATGTAAAGTACAGTATAGGAAATGGAGTAGCCAAAGAACTTATACACATGACCCATGGACATGAACAATGGTGGGGGGATTGCCAAAGGGAAGGGTGTGCTGGGTGGAGGGAGAAAGGGGGGAAAGTCAGGGCAACTCTAATAGCATAAACAATAAAATGTAATTTAAAAAATAAAATAAAATCATTTGTGTTGTAAAATATACATATTGAAGGGACTATAAAACATATATATGTATAATATAAGTGATAATAATAAAACCATGAAACTATAAGCCATGAAATAATAACCCAAGTTATAAAAAGAACCTTGTCTATTATAAGACCTTGATCTAGAAGAAAATCTACTACCTTATTCAGTAACTTAGACCCTTCCTGTGTGCTTCAATTGCTCCCAGAGAAAATAGCTATCTTGGTTTTTATGATTTTTAGATTTTTGCTTTTTAAAAATACACAGGGTCTAGCACACATAATGCCCCTTTTTTATTACAAAATCTTATATTACAAAATCATAAGCACATAATTCTGTAACATAACAATATCACACCCCAGCACACCATATGGCATTTTAGGTGAAATATTCAAATTGCTCTCCATCTCATGTGAGACAGTCACATATCCTACCAACTGCACTCAAGCAAGCCTTACTTCTGCCAGACCCTGCAGTGTTGCCAACCAAATTCTATACACGTGGAATCATACAACAAATACTCTTTTGTGACTTGCTTCTTTCACCTTATTGTTTTTCAGATTCATCCATTCATATTGTTGTATAGCTGTAGTTCATTAAAAACTTCATTGCTTTTTAATATCTATTGTATAAATATTCCACAATTTATCCACTCAACTGTTAAGAGACTTTCTCATTTTTTTTTTGCATAGTTATGCTGCATGAGAATTCTTATACATGTCCCTCGAGGTACATGCCCACTTACATGGGTTGTAGGTTATGTTCACATACTTTATAAAGAAAGTTTCCAGATGGTAATCCCACCTGCAGTGAAATAGTTCCTGTCACATTGCATACTCACCAACATGTGGTACTGTAGGGATTTTTGCAAGTCTAATGGTGTACAATGGGGGAGCCACTGTGGCTTTCGTTTGCATTTTCTTATCTCTTGATATGTTATTCATTTAGGGTTCCATCTTCTGTGCAATAACTTCATATCTTTTAAGCATACTTTTTTTAATACTAGGAGAATAAAGATTTTTTATTAAGAATTGTAAGTTGCATTCAATAGTCTTCAGTACACCACACCACAACCCATCTACAATCAGTCGAACCCAACAAAGTTCATCTTTGCGCAATCTCCGACTTAGGGCAAAATTCACTTCAACTTACAGTAAGATTGTACTCAGTTCTTGCGGACAGAGATGGGGAATTACATCTCATTTCTGATCACTGATGTGTGATGAAGAGCATCAGAAGAATTACATAAAAAGATAAGTAGTGATTCTAAATTCAAAGCGCATTGTTTGGAAACATTAGCACAAACATCACAGTAATATAAGTATACCTGCTTCTACTAAATTCTTGATGAGAAAGTTTTCAAGAACAAGCAATTTGATTCCTGCTGAAGAAGGGGAGTTTTTTGTATTTTTTTTTAATCAAAGGGATTTCATTTTGTTTTTCACAAAATTTCATATTTTGCTAATATGAAGGCATAAAACAGCAACAAAGAAAAATAATGCATATACCAGGGTAATGTTGATATTCAAAACATCTAGATAACTTTGGGGGGTTAGGATAAATGCAACAGAGGTCAATAAACACAAAAGTTTAAGATTAGAGCAAGATCAGTCAATGAATAAACAGACTTAACATCTTTTATAGCACTATTACTGATTATTAGCATTTTTGTTTTGCAAATGGACACATACTGGTGAGAGTGAAAGAAAGGACAATTACATGCATAATATTAACTACACAGTTAAAAAATTATGAACCATGCAGAAGTTTAGCTCAAATAGTAGCACTAATGGTCTACATTCAATTCAAAAGTATATAGTTTAATGATCACAGATACATGGTATTTAAATCACAAAAAGTTTCAGAACACATTGTGTTGATTTTGAGGGGTCATTTGCATCTTCTATGATTTCCGCTTTATTTCCACTTAACTTGCTTGTAAACATTCTTTTTCTATTGGATTGTTTTATTCTCATTGATTCACAGAAAATGTTCCTATATTCTAATGTGTCCTTTGTTGTTTATATATATTGGTGTCTGTGGATTTTCTTTGCACTCTCTTAATGGTGTATTTTGATAAGCAGACATTTGTAATTTTAATAGTCACACTTATTAATCTTCTCCTTTATGGTTTATGTTCTTGATGTCTTGTTAAGGAAATTCTTTCCTACTCCAAGTCATGAATATGATAGAAAACTTCATTTATTTAGGTCTTAACATTTGTGCTTTCAATCTACCTGGAAATAACTTTTTTTTGGTATGGAGTAAAGAAGGATGTCCCATGTTATTTTCTTGCATATGAATAACCTTCTGTCCCAGAGCCTCACACTGATATGGCCATCCTTTTCTTGTCCGTCTCCTACACTAACTCCGCCACCCATCAAATATCTGTACATGCACCATCGGTCTTTTCTCTGAGTTCCCAGTTCTGTCCTTTGACCTATTTGCCTGTCGACCAGTCAGCATCACAATGAGTTTTGTAAAAAGCCCTCTCACCTTCTTCCAGGAAGTGTTGAATGCTATTGCTTTTTCTTTAGTTTTCTCGTTTTTTCACAGTTAGGAGTTAGTACTAGATATCTCTGTGAATCTCTCTAGATCTAAAAGGCTTATTCTATTCTATATTATAGCATGTTGTATAATCATGAAACCGAGCGCCCTTATGACTTTGATTAAATTCAGTTTTAATTCCTAGCTCTAGAAATCATCTGTCTCTCTGTCTGTCTCTTTCTGTCTATCCCTGAGTGACCTAGCCTTTCCTTTTAGCAATCAGCATCCCTGGGCAGCAGAAGATAGCAGCCTGACTGGACTAATGGTCACAGGGTCCAGACCTCTGAGAGTCTGAAGATAACGTCCTGACCTGTGTTATTCTGAACCCTAAAGTCAAACAACCCCCGGCTACTTGCCCATGAAACCAGACGGAGAGACACCAGGACAGACCTCAGAGTTCCCAAGACCTGAAAAAATGATTCATTACCCTTTCCTCACCTCTGATCAATCAGCTCCCAACAAAACCCCAAACTCCTAATCCACAGCGTCTTGTGATTTTGCCCTATATAATTTTGAGCATTCACTTCCTATTCTCCTGGATGCACCATTCATCAATAAAATAGTCGGTATTTCTCTACTGCAGTCCTCAGCATTTAGCGTTCGGCTCTGCTTGTGCCAGATGGACAAACTCTTTCCATTCTGTAACAAACACATGATTGCTTTTCTTGATAAAACCCTGGATTTAGCAATTACTTTTTATCAAACCGTATTAATCTTTTTTTTAAAGATTTTATTTGTTTATTTTTAGAGAGAGGGGAAGGGAAGGAGAAAGAGAAGGAGAGAAACATCAATGTATGGTTGCCTCTCATCTGCCCCCCACTGGGGACCTGGGCTGCAACCCAGGCATATGCCCTGACTGGGAATTGAACTAGCAACCCTTTGGTTCACAGGCCCACACTCAGTCCACTGAGCCACACCAGCCAGGGCCCAAACCGTATTAATCTTTTAAGATAATTTTACATGGCTCTGGAGTTACTAAATTATACCTGTTTTTTTTTTTTTTTTAAGGATTTTAATACTTTTAACCTCTACCACCAGTTTGGACTAATGGGATTGTTGACATACAAGTATTTCCAGAGTATGGCATGGGCCTAGCAGCTGCACAAGATGTTTTAAAGTGGTAAAGAGGCATGAATCATTGCAGCCTGTGTGGAACAACACATTTAGCTGGTGAGACATATTAATAACGCATGGCTTTAGCTGGGTAATTTCCGGGACCTGAGGTTTTTTGTGTCATTTTGTTTTGCTTTGTTTTTCCATGTAAAAATGGAGAGCTTATACTGTATTATATATTGCCCTTTATTTAAACTCTAACATTTAATAAATTTCCACATGACAGCTCTATCCCCTGTTTATGGGAAGGCAGTCAAACACGGATAATGTGCAAGGTGATTCATTCAAGAAAAATAACTTGAGGGAGATATACTTTTCTCTTTAAAGAAACATTTTGTTAGGAATGGGAGGGGGAAACCCACAACATCAGTGCCAATAAAAAAATAATAAATCTTTGTGTTTCTTTTTTCTTCTGTTGAAACCACAGGGTCTCTTTTGTAAAGTTCCATGTTTCTATTAACCAGTCTAACTTTTTGAGGTAGGAAGCCTGGATTCTTCCCATGCTTTCCTAAGATGATCCAACTAGATGGAGTTAAAACTGTAACTAGATTTCTGATTTCCAGGCTATAAGTGGGCTCTTCCTCCACATAGAAAGACCTGAATCTGACCCATACAGTCTTTAGGGGAAGGCTCTGTCACAGAGGAGAGCTAGCCTTTTTGTAAAAACATTTGGTCTGAAGCCTGCTCTCCCTGTAAACAACACACAAGCACTTTGGCCTGGCTGCTTTTGGCTCTGGCTACTGCTCCCCTCCGAGGCTGAATTCTGGGCCAAACCCTTCCTTCTGACAGCAAACATTCTTCTTCCCTTGTCCCCTTGTGACCCCTGGGATTCCTCTCCAGAGTGCAGGAATGCTGTAAAACTAGGGTCACCCAGACCTGAGATGCAGGAAGACTGCAGTTTTTAAAGTTGGCACATAAACGTGTTATTGAGTAAACAAATGCCAAGAATATTTAGGCCAGAATATCATGCAGGCACGGTGGAAAATTGATATGGATTTGGAAAAATATGAGCAAAGAAGATGCTATTCTTTTTGCAATCAGAAAAATGTACTAAATGCCAAACACATGTTTCTAAAAAAGAGATGGCAATGTATTTTCACACCATTTAACTCTGTAGAGAAGACCCTTTGCTTCCCCTCCTGGCTTCTCATAATTCTTGACACGGGTCCATTTTCATTTGCAAGTGGACGTGAAACAATTTATTATTGTTCACTTGTAAATGAAGGTTGGCTTTTGTTTTAGACAGTTAATTCAGAGAGGGAAGATGTGCCTTCAGAAAAAAAAGCATTCCCTAAGCTTCCCAGGTGGCCGAAATACCTTTAACAGAAGAAAAGCTTTGGAAAGCATAGCCTTCTTTCCTGAGAGGTGACATTCTCGTTGGTTTGGGAGAAGGGCGTGCAGCTACCTCCAGAGGCCGAGCAGCTGAGGCCAGAGGGAGAGCGTTCAGGGGGCAGGGCAGTGGGAGCTGAAGAAAGAAGAGACTGGTGCCACTGCAGACCTACTCTAGTTCACAGAAGAGTAAAAGTACAATAAGAAGATAAAAAGAATAAAAAGCAATGGGTTTCTAAGACCTTTTCACTTTGGGATGCGTGTGGTGAATCAATCGGTATTTCTGCCTCCCTGAGAATTTATGTTCAGAGCCAATTGTTGACTTGAACTAGATTTCACAATCCGCTGGAGGGAGCTAAAACATGTTGAAAGGCGGAAAATTATGGCAAGTATGAATAAGTCCAGACATTTCAACACATGCGACATCTCAAAACATGAATTTAGTTACTTCACAATTTGGCAAGGTCAACTTATTTGCCAAGTTTAAAACAAGATAGTTCTGTGCTTGGGCCCTCCAGATAAGCTACTGGAGCCACTCAGAATTCCAGAATTCTTATTTCAATAATAATGAAGGGAGTTCTTTCCTAGGGTTTTATAAAATAAGGAATTGAGAAAAACACAAGTGGTATTATTTTAAAATATACAGATTTACTAAATCGTTTTTGTGCACAGGTATTACACTGCACCTGTCACTTTAACTACTGATTGCTGTATTTAGTGACTGATCATAGCCCCACCCCCAGAGCCAGGCTGCCTGGGCTTGAATACAAGCATAGCCGTTTATTGGCTGTGTGATCTTCATCAAGCTACCCAACATCTCTGTGTCTCAGTGTCTTTATCAACAAAATGGGCATAGTAATTACAACTCTCTTATTGGATTATTGTGAAGACTACATGAATTGCAATACATAAAACACTACAGTAACTGGGCAGAGCAAATGAAAGGGAAGTGTTGGCTCTCAGTATCTCAATATTTTTGTCTTCTATAATCACAGTTAGTTGTTGTCTTTTTGGGGGGGGCTTTTTTTCTTAATCTATTACAGTGAGAAATACTACATACTCTCATCAGTAATGGTAGCTTATTATGGCAGTAATTTTTAAAGGGAAGGTGTGGAACCTTCTCTGGGAAGAGGGGAGGAATTAGACTTTCTAGTGGGGTCCCTCACTTTGTATGAATTGTTAGCTGAATTTCCTGGAATTAAACTTCAAAGGGCAAAACTACTCAAGTAAATACCAGGTTCTGTCTCGTGCCTGGATACCATTCAAGGAATACCAGCGAGGTCTCAGGGTTTTTGTGTTACAAGCACACTGGTTCTTGTCCTTTTACATATATGTGCACATGCCTTTATTGGCTGCCTTGGGCAATACTGCTTTCTCATAATGCTACTTAGAAAGAATTTAAAATAACATGTGTGTATCTCCATGATAATGTATTGTATTTAGTTGTATATTAACATTCATGTGTTACATATTAACATTTGTTTGTTCTCTTGTTTTGAGTACTATAGTACACTTTCAGGAAATGTTGTTTACATTCTTGGCCAGAGGTCTTTAGATAAGACACAAAGACTGTTAGCCAATGAGTACTCTGGACTTCTATCCCAAACTCGGTTGTTTACTTCACCGTAGCTTTTTTTTTTTGCAACTTGTTTGGTATTTTGTAAAGTAGTTTAAACTTTGAATGGTTAACTAAAGTTGTATAATAATCATGTTGAAAATGCTGCAAAGCTTCAAAGGAAAAGTACCATAGTTAATATTAAAATGCATATTTTAAGAGGCTTAGAAGCTCCTAAAAGAAGTGTTTAAGGTGACCCAGCTGGAGATCAACAACGAATTAGGAATTGCTGCAGATGTTTAAAAGATAACAAGAGGACACTGAAATATTTTATGCCAGTAAATGTGAAAATTTAGATGAAAGGGATAAACTTCTGAATGCATAGGATAAACCAAACTAACTCAAAAAGCCCGAAAATCACCTGCCCGAGTTAGCAGTCAGAGGCCGTCGGTGACTTTGACAAGAATGGACTCAGTGCAACATGGGGAAGCAGGGGAATAAACAGAGGCAGTAAGAATAGACAGTTCTGCTGGGGAGTTTTGCTGTACAGGAGGCAGATCTAAATCTGCTACACCTCTGATCTTACACACACACGTCTGTGTGAGCACACGCATTGCTTCACCACCTGACGGAAGTAAATGTAATAATCTGTTAACGTCTGGGTTTCGGACTGGATGGTTTTCATGTTATTAATGTCTGGATAGGTCGAAACATCTCTGGATACTCAGATAGCATTACATTGGATCATGGTTATCTCCAAAAGCTTCACTGTCTCTGCAGTCAAGTTACTAAAGCGACTTCATTTCTCCCTTTAATTGTCTAATTGGATTTTCCAAGATTTCTTACTTTCCTACCCTTTCAGTTTTCATCATTGCATATCTGTTACAGCACCACGCAGAGTCTTCCAGTCCTCAGAGTTTTCCCTGGAACTCTGTTTACATAACTCAGCTAGACCAGCATTTTTCTGAATGGGTTCTAAGGACACTAGCCTCGTAAGATACATTACCAAGAAGGTTTCCATGGCCAACTAGGTTTAAGAAAGGCTGTATATTGGATCCAGCACCATCCCCATAGCCTCCTCTGAAAATTAACAATGCCCATAGCATATTAAAGGATTTTTATTCAACACAGCCCTTTACAATGGAAATATTTGCAACTGGGCCTGAAAATGTGTTAAGATATCAGCAGTTTACTTTCAAATCACTTCAGCATACACTTAGTCTGTGGCCCTAAAAGAAAATGCATCGTTTGAGTGGTCAGCCAATATTCTAAACACCAGAAATAATTTCAAATGCTTGTTATACGTACCTAAAAAAAACTTTACAGTTTGCCAATTGTCATAATAAATATTATACATTGTTTTTTTAAAGAAATTAATGACTGATTGACTATCCAGACAAATGAGTGGTGATATTAAAGGTATTTAGAATATGTGAACCGACTGAAATCTGATACTTGCTTTCATTATTTACTCCACCATGTTGCGCAGAAGAGATAATTTTCACTCACCTCAAACCTTTTCAGTGCCCACATTACCTGCTAGGAAATCCTAAGAGTCAGGCATTCCCAAAGTGTGTTTGAAAAAAAAATGATTTTTTAAAAATAGGCATTGTAGGTGAAGAGTACAAGATATGTAAGTAAAGGGTAATACTTGAGGCACAAATTCAAAATAAAGTTAAAATAAAAGCGTGACTTCCTCTGAGCGTGCAGATGAGTATGTATTTGCTGCTCCTACTGCGCCAATTTAGGCAGAGCAGAATGGTGTGCGGACACGGGTTGTACGCAGAGCTTGTCCTGTGCCCATCCTGGGAATCAGTCACAGATCTCGGTAATGCCTACATATCCGCCCAGCCTTCTCTAGAAAGAAAGTGTAAAGGCGAAAAGAGTGCGTTTGCCAGGTTGATTATCTGTAATTCACCAAGCCTGGGGATCCGAGCTAAGGTAAAAACTTCCAACTGTTCTACACTCTAATGGGTGTTATCAACTGACTTAAACACATTTGATTGTTTATAGGAATCGGATTCTTTTTTGTAACCTCCACTATTTAGAAGGAGCTGAGGCCTGCAACTCTCCTCCTCCCACAAATCCAGATAACAAAGAAGGCAAGGGTCAGACCAGATTCTGCTACACAGACAAACACTTACCAGCCAGGGTCATATCACCTGTCCTTATTAGTGTGAGGAAGTTCAAATTCTGTTTTATCACGTGTCCAACTTGTATGTTTTATGAAAGCTTCACTTCAGGTAAAAGTAATAAATTCTAACAGAATCCAGCTAATTTCCTGGAGTCAGTTAAGGACAGTCCTCAGGGAAATCTGCTGAACAATGCAATATTTCGGGATCCTGGAACCTAAGAGGCTATTTATTTACAAAGGGTGTGAGCTTCTTGGCTCACTAGATACTTCAATCTGATTCAGGCTGGTACAAAATCCCCACACAGTCTAGTAAAAATATTTACTAGACATAAGGAAAACAGTAAACACTAAATAGCATACCAAAATGCATGGGTATGATCTATTGGAGAGTATAAAGCAAATGCACTTAGAAATAACATTTGCTTCATTTAGGTAGTTGTACAAATCTCATTTAATACCATAGTTATCCAGCCTTCTCTCTTCACCTCATTACCTAAAAACATTATGAGGTTGTAATGGGTGAGAATGATCACATTTATATGTTTGTAGGATATTTTATATGTCATAGAAAATGTCTAGAAAGAGACCACTGATCAATCTTATTTGGGGTTCCTTTCATTTTGGAAAGAGCATTATCTTGGGAAATTTGGGTTGGGGTACAGTGGAGGCACTGAGTAGAGTGCCGCAGCAACTCATGTGGGGGTCATAGCTGCAATCCCACAGTCAGTGATTATATTCATGCTGTGTATAAAGCATGGGTTGGGCACTGATAGCCATAGTGACATACAGAGGCATTGAGCTATAAACCTAAATACGTACAATTAAAATTTGAGTAGAAGTGTTTTGGTACAGAGGCAATGTTGTAGAAATGCAACATAACTTGGAATGATGAGGTGAGACTTAGGAGAAGAGTGTTCAAAATTTCTTCAGCCTATTGGCTGTACAATCTTAATTAAGGCTTTTGTTTGTGGTCCCCTATACTCTTTCTCTACTCTTAGCTCTGGTTCTAGGAGTCTTTCATTCAAAGAAGGTTTGCTTCTGCAGGGATCTCTAGTCTATGCCATTGTCCCCAGAAAGACATGAAAGTGTGCTTCTGTGGATGCCCTGGGCACCAGTCAGTCCTGGACTTGCTCCCACTCCATGACACCTCACACCAGAAGCAACCTCTCCTTCATGTGCGTCAGAACCAGTGGAGCTCAAAGCTTTGGGAAGAATGCGCCTGGAGCACCCGGAGCAGGAGGGAGGAAGGAAACTCTGGTTGAACAGGTGGACTAATATTTACTTTGTCAACAAAGAGAAAAGCCACACAAACCAGGGCTTCTCATATTACATTTTTTACCTTAGAATTTCTGTCTTGCTTCTGAAAGGTACTTAAGGTCTAATCTAATCAGTATGGAGAAAGAAGTCCTTGATATGGTTAAGTTGTGAAGTGTCTCTCAGCATTGTGAGACCAAAAATAATGCTGGAATATCCAAAGGCAGCTTGTGGCAGTCAAATGAGGCTTAAATCTGAGGCATTTCCTGTTGGGGTAAGAAGATGGGCCACAGTGGAGTCTGAGCTAAGCAGTTAATGCAGGGGATTGAGAATCAGGTAGTGAGCTGTAAAAGGACTTAGTCCTTTCATGAGTTCTGGAAACTCAAAAGGCAAGAGTGGGTAAGTTAGTTGACTAAATGAGAATGAGAAGTAGTGTGTATAAGTAGCTTACTGGGAACCACCAAGAACAATAAGTGAAAGTATTTAGGGATTGGGGAAAGAAAGAAGGTCCAGATTAAACACTCCACACAGGAGAAGTTGGAGGCTGAAGGTGCAGAGCTAAGGGCAAGGCATGGCTGAGAATTTCTGTAAAAAGTGTCCAATAGTCATAGACTGAGATACGCACACTAGAAAAGAGGTCTGAGCCAAGGAAGATGCTCCTGAGGCCTCTTCATTGAAGAACCCTCATCCCCAGGGACACAGGCTGCTAAGAGAAACCTCTGCTTCATCTAGAAGGAGGAGGAAAAAAGAAAAATGGAGGGCAAATTATCAGGCAAGGACAGGGAATGAATGTTCAGTGCTCCTTCCTTCCTTCCTTCCTACCTTCCTTAAATTAAGTTTATTGGGGTGAAATAGGTTAATAAAATAATATGTTTTAGGTGTACAATTCTGTAGTACACCATCTGTATGTTGCATTGTGTGCCTACCACCCAAAGTCAAATCTTCTTTCATTACCATGTATTTGACCCTTTACCTTTTAGAACCCCCCCCGCTTTGCTCTGGTAACCATTATACTGTTGTCTGTGTCTATGAGTTTTTGTTTGTTTGTTTGTCTTCTTTGTTCATGTATTGCTCTCAATAATTATTATCTCACATCTGAGTGAAACCACATGGTCTTGACTTTTTGTGTCTGACTTATTTTGCTTAGCATGATATTCTCAAGACTCATCCATGTTGTCACAAATGGCAACATTACATCTTTTCTTATGGCTGAGCAGTATCCATGGTATATATATACTACATTTCTCTTTATCCAACCAGCTCTGAAGGACACTTCAGTTGTTCCCATGTCTTGGCCACCATGAGTAATACCGCAATGAACGTAGGGGTGCATATGTCTTCATTTTCAAATTTTGCAGGTAGACACCAGAAGAAGGTTGCTGGGTAATGCGATAACTCTATTCCCAGTTTTTGAAGGAACCTCCATACTGTTTTCCATGGTGACTGTGCCAGTTTACATTCCCACCAGCAGCAAATGAGGGTTTCTTCCACACAACCTCTGCAGCACAGTTATTAGTGTCTTGTTGGTGTTCAGTGCTTCAACTCTATTACAAGTTTATTAATTACATGGAATCCTGTGGTTGTAACTCATGTCATTTCTACACAGTTGCATATAATTTGTACAACTAAGATTTTTTTTTTAAAGTCTTTATTTTCTTAGGATAGGGGCCTAAGGTAGATCATTTCTGCCTGGCAATATCATAATCAGCTGATGAGCCCTTTTTTTTTAAATTTTTATTTTAATTGTTGATCTTGTACAGTTTTCTGTCTTTTACTCCCACCCCAACCCACCACCCCAGCCCTCCCCACCTCCCTCCCATTTCCACCCCCCATAGTTTTTTTGTCCATGTGTCCTTTATACTTGTTCCTGTAAACCCTTCCCCTTTTCCCCTGAAATTCCCTCCCCTCTCCCCTCTGGGGACTGTCAGCCTGTTCTCAATTTCAGTGTCTTTGGTTATATTATGCTTCTTTGTTTGATTAGGTTCCTGTTAAAGGTGAGATCATATGGTATTTGTCTTTCACTGCCTGGCTTATTTCGCTTAGCTAAAATTTTTTGTATAGTATAAAATAATTTTAATTTTGAATTAAGAGTAAATATTCCCTCCAGCATTTATTAATTCCCTTTGATATACTTTTACCAGAATTTACTAAATTTTGATATCTCTTCATCTCTTCAAATGGCTTCTCTTGGAGATGTTTACACACATGCAACATTAACCACCACATTTCCCCATTCTTGTTCTCTCTAGCCTACTTATCTTTATTTGTTCTGCCCCTATGTTGAGTTCCAGCTCAAGCCGAATTTTCTGTGGAAATTCCCCTGACTTCAAATGGCACTGATCATGGGTTGTAGTACAGTGTTTACTGAACGCTTTATTATAACCCATTAATGGAGCGTGAAATCAAGTGAGAGAGTAATGGCTAATATTTTTAAAAGTGAAATTGAATAGAACAGAATAGAAAACAGCATGTATCACACGTGGTTAGAATAAGTGTTATAAGTCATATATTTACACACATATGGATATTTAGGGGCCTAATGTAAAATGTATTTCTGAATGTAGGTAGAATATCACTGATGTTGTGGAAAGAGTATGAGGAATTGAGGGATCTGGTCTGTCACCCCAATTGCATCACTCACCATGTGAACCTGGGCAAAGTCAATTCCCCTCCTTCTGTGGGCCTTATTGATCTTTTCTGTAAAGTGAGAGGGTAAAGTTGGTTCCTAAAAGTCTTTTTCGACTTAAGCTTTTAGAAGTCTTTGATTCTTAGAACTGTAGGAAATAATGTAAGGGAAGGAAGACAGTTGTAGAAGTGAAAATAGGCTGGATTTCAACGATATAGTTTTTAGAAGAGTTAAATGTACTAATATTATTCTCTTGAGGGCCTACTAAACACTGGGCAGTGAGCATGGGCCTTAACATAAAGTGTTTGTAACATTTTATTGCAGAGAACTCCTGATGAACCTCAGGATGGTTTGGGTTATGCAACTGTGGGTGTCGGATTAAAGACAGAGTTAGATTCTTCTGTATAATAGAGGGGAGGAGAGACAATGGTGAGGGAGAACAAGAAAGAGGCCTGAAAGCCTGGGCTAATGAGTGAAAAGAGTCCACAGGAGAAGACTTCGGTGGCTGAAACAGCCCAAGAAAAAGCATTAGAGAATAGCAATATCTAATAGAGATTTTTGAGGGTTTAATTGAGATTGAGATTGGAAGCCGTGCAACGCAAACCCATTGTCTTCATTTTCCCTCTCATGTGTTTAGAGATAAAGTCTGCAGTAATTTTTTGTAAATGAATTCCAAAAAGCTGAGAGGCATGAGTCATGAATCTAGCTTGGCTAAGAATGAATCCAGGATAGCAGGTGGCAGAGGCCAGAGGAAGAGGAGCTGCCTGAGGACTTACTGCACACTTTTGCAACAGCCCTAGAAGAGAGGTGATGTTATCTTCACCTCCTGGGGCTATACTCCAGGTGCCCAACTGTTCCCTCACAGACACATTATGGGATGCAATTCCCTACCCCACCCTAACCTTTTCAAATACAGTTATGGTTCTCTTTGAAATGGGGACCCTTGTAGAAGGTTCAATTTGCATTAAATTCACCCTTTTAGAAAAATAAAAGTATCCCTATGCTAGTGTTTAGAACCTAACAAACTGCACATGTTTCTGATACTTTGTTCCTTCTTTAGGTGATGATACTAAAAAATTGTTCTCACCATGGCAACCTCAGTGCTGGCTTTGGAAAAGGCCATTTCTAATTGTGCTTTGGTATACTGAGTATTAATGAAAACAAAGGGGTCAATATTTTTAAAGTAATTATCTGCTTATATGTTATTTTATCCCTAGCCTTTAGTGTACCAACATCTTTACATGACCAATGAAAATTGTGTTTTTCAAGTGAAGAGAATCAGTTCCTAAAACAGGGCTTCCAAAGGCTGAGGGAACGTGACTCGGTCTTCTTGCCTGGGAACCATTCATGAAGGTAGGAGACTGCTGTGAGCCCGAGGAGCTCCTCACTGTCCGTCTTCTGTGAGCACAACAGCGGCTTGCTAGGAAGGGTATGGAGTACAAGAGAAGAAATGGCTTTACAAACCAGGGATGTATGAGGGGGGACCCAAACACAGAATTCATTTATTTAAAAAATTGTGTATTTATTCTTACGTGTTTAAACTTCAGTCACCTTCAAAGTTCGCTCCATTTGATACAATACACCTATTGAGATGGTTTTTCCACTGCTCAAAACAGTTTCTGAACGCATTGGGTTTGATGCCTTTTAGTGCTTCTGCTCTTTTCTGTTGTTTCACTTCTTCCACATCTGCAAAACATTTCTCTTTGAGGACTTTTTTTATCTGGGGATATAAAAAAAAGAGTCACTCGGACAGGATCCAGTGAATAGAGAGGGTGGGGCACAGAGGTCATGCTGTTTTTGGTCAAAAACTGCTGAACACTCAACTCGGTGTGGGCAGGTGCACTCATAAATCATCCCTCATGAAGTGGGAAAACTCATCGAAAGAGTCTTCAAAAAAATTCACTGAAGCCAAGCACAGCCTCAAAAAATGCCAGCTGGTACACGGGGATACAGATGGGTTCCTAGAACACTCACCTAGCCTGTACTTCAAAGGCCTACCCTCCAGAAGACAGTTCTGTTTTGGGGGGATCCACCTTTATACTCTTTGGTCTACATCTTTTTTCCACTTCTGCATATAAAGGTCATTTTAAACTTACTTCCTTGAGATCTGTGAGCTTTCACGTTCATATCCCCTCAGATGAGTGGTGGTAGTAGTGGTGGGGGGATGGGAAAGTTGAGGGTTTTGACTCAGTGGGGATTCTTGAGTTTGATCCATTGGGTTTGGAAATGGGCGTGTCCATGGGTTGGAGAACTTGGATCCAAGGGAGGCTGCACCTGCATCATTGTAGCCTCCAATGGACAGGGAAGTTGATTACAAAACTCATCCTCCAAATCGCTGACTCTGGAGCTGCCAGAAAGAGACAATCAAGTAATAGACACAAAGCAGCAGGCAGGACTGGTGTGTTCACCACTCAAAGTCGTCTCCTCCTGTCACCATTTATCCCCTATTAACGAATGTCACCCTAATAAATTCAATAAAAATTGAAAAAAAAATAAAGGGCATCACACGCAGAGAGCCCTTCAAGACAACAATGTTAGAATCTTAAATAAAAGAAATACATATATTTTTCTGCACTTTGGGGAAAAAAAGAAAGCAAAGCACAAAGCAGCAGGCAGGAGAATCAGCAGGAAGATGACCTGGAGGAATCTTAGTAATACTTTGGTGAGAGGTGAAAAGTTAGGGTTAGTGTTATTTATGAGTGGACTTGTATTTCTCCAAAAGTCAGGGTGGAGTCCTAACCCCTACTACCTCAGAATGTGATCTTGTGTGGAGATAAGATCTTTATAGGGATAATCACATTAAAATGAGGTCATTAGGGTGGGCCTTAATCCAATGTGACTAAAGTTGGGGAAATTTGGTCACAGACATGCACACAGAAGAATGCCCCATGAAGACTGAGGCAGAAATCAAGGTGGTGTTTCTATAGACAAACAAAACAAAAGGCCAGAGGTTGCCAGCAAACCACCAGCAGTTAGGGAAGAGGAAGGAACAGATTCTTCCTTTCAGGCCTTACTAGGAGCCAATCCTGCTGATGTTTTCATCTCAGACTTGCAGCCTCTGGGAGTTTGAGGCAACAAATTTTGGTTAGGATTCTCTGTTATGGTCACCGGGAAATGAACACAAATGCTGAGGGATTTTACATTCCTATGTCTAATTATAACCACTCCTCACCCCACTTCTGGCTTTTATAGATGAGGGACAACAGGAAGTTAGGTTAAAAAATAAGAACACAGCTGCTATCACATAAAAATCAACATTAATTCCAGAACAGCTGACTATAGAAACAGATGACAGCTTTACATATCAGTAGTCCAACCTGTCATTTTCAGATGTGGAAACCAGAGTCCAGAAACAAAGGTCACGATAAGGTCACGTGGTGAGTCAGTGACCAGTGGTGGACTCCTGTGTTAGTTCATTAGGGCTACCATAATAAAATACCACAGGCTGGATGGCTTCAATAACAGATATTTATTTTCTCACAGTTCTGAAGCCTAGAACTCAAATATCTAGATCTTGGTCCATTTGGTGTCTTCTGAGGCCCCTCTGCTTGACTTGCAGGTGGCCACCTCCTGGCTGTGTCCTCACATGGCCTTTCTTCTCTGTGCAAGCGTTCTGGTGTTCCCAGCTTTCCTCTCTTTATAGCCCTTTATAGTCCAAATTCCTCTTTTTATAGTAACACCACATAATAGTAAGATTGAATCAGGGCATAGCCTAATGACCTTCTTTCAGCTTAATTACTTCTTCAAAGACCCTGTCTCCACATATTCTAAGGCGTGGGGAGTTAGGACTGCAACATTTGAATTTGGGGAGCACCCAGTCCGGCCTGTAACATTCTGGTCGCTGACGATTCATCATGCTCTTCTCACATGAAAAATACATTCACCTCGATTCCAAGAGCCCTGAAGTCTCGATGCTAAGCACCAGTAAGTCCCAAACCTCATCTACATATCTCAGTCCAGTGTGGCTGCAACTCAAGGTATGACAGGGTTTTAGGCAAAATTCCTGTTTAGCTATGAACGTGTGAAACCAGTTATCTGCTTCCAAAGTACAGTGGTGGGGCAAGCAGAAGGTAGACATTCCCACTCTGAAAGTGAGAAACTAGAAAGAAGAAAAGGATCACAGCTGACTATACAGGTCCCAAGCAAGCCCAAAACCTCTCGGGGAAAATTTTATTTGGTTTTAAGATACGAGAACAATTCTCATTGGCTGGATGCTCTGTCCTCCAGGCCCATGCGATGGCAGCCCTGCCTCCCAGATCAGCAGAGGCAGCAACATTGCCCCCAGGATCCGGGGTGGCAGCTGTCCTCCTGAGGCCCTGGGGAGCAGCAGCTTGGCCCACTGAAACTAAGGGTTGGCCCTGCTTTTTGGAACTGGAGAAGAGGCAGTCCTGCCTCTGGGATAATTCTTCCCACTTTTTGAAGGAAAATGCATGCTCACAGCTAGATAGCTCTATTGTCTTGTTCTGTAGAATTCCAGATGCTTCTTTCACCTCTCATCTGTCCCTTTCATTGCAAGTTGGTATGTTTCTGCTGATTTGGTTGATGGGATCTGTGCGCCACACCTGTAGTATCTCCTTACAGGATTGTCCATCTACGCCCTTGTTGTCCTCTCTAGAGAAACCTTATTTCTTGCAAATGGGTAGATTGAGAATTTTCTAAATCTGCACATTTTGTTTCCTTTTTGCTTAACAATTCCTTCTTTAATTTCTCTATTCTTTTACATTTTACTATGAGCAATAAGGAGAAATCAGATGGCTTAGGCTCTGCAACTCCACTCAGAAATCTCCTTAGTGAAATATCCCAGTTCAACAGGTACAAATGCTGCCTTCCACAAAACACTTGAACTCAATTCAGCCATGCTCTTGTCACTTTGTAACAAAGATCTCCTTTCCTCCCAGTGTCCAATAACATGTTCCTCAGTTTTATCTGAGCTCTTACCAGAATCAACTTTAATATCTGTATTTCTAGCAACAATCTCCTCAAGGCAATCTCAGCTTCTTCTCATATGCACCTCAAAATTCTTCCAGCCTTTACCTGTTACACGGGTTCAAAGCCACTTCCACATTTTTAGGTATGTGTTACAGAAGCATTCTACTTCCCAGTACCAAAATCTCTATTAGTTTCCTAGGGCTGCCATAACAAAATACCACAAATTGGGTGGTTCAAGCAACAGAAATTTGTCTCCTCACAGTCTGAAGGCCAGAATTCCAAGATCGAGGTGTTGGCAGGGTTGGTTTCTTCTTAGGCCTCTCTCCTCGGCTCATTAGAGTGTAGAAATGCAAGTGATTATTTATGTTGATGTATATTGAAATTTCACTGAACTTATTAGTCCTAACAGGTGTGTGTGTGTGTGTGTGTGTGTGTGTGTGTGTGTAGTCTTCAGGGTTTTCTACATATAACATCATGTCATCTGCAAATAGATAATTTTACATTTTTCTTTTCCACTTGGATGTCTTTTACTTCTTTTCCTGGCTGAATTGCTCTGGCTAGGACTTCTGGTACTATGTTGAATACAAGTGGTGAGAGTGAGCATCCTTGTCTTGCTCCTGATTTTGGAGGAAAGATTTCAGCCTTTCATCATTGAGTAAGGTGTTAGTTGTGTTTATTGTATATGTCTTTTATTATATCAAAGTCATTCTGATACGGGACTTAAAAGTTGGAAAATTTTAGTTTAAGTAATAGCTAATAAGCTTAGTAATTGGTGCATGTAAAAGCTTTTGTTCCAGGAACCGAAGGTATGAAGGTACCACCCACTCTGACTCCGGGAGACCGTAAGCAGTTCCACCTTTGTGCCTCAGGAGGACTGCAAGCCATTCAAAATGGTATCTGAGCTATTGTGCTCCAGGGTGAGAAGACCACTGCCCAGCACACAGCTAAAGACCACTGCCCAGGGCGAGAATGCTGAAGTTGGTTTTTTTTTAATCCAGTTAACTTTTCCCTGAATTCCAAAGCCCTTACCTACACTTTGTTCTCCTTATAAAAAGGGCCATTTTAAAATGGTGTCTAAACTGGTCTGTTAGGGTATGAACCCATCATCTTCTCAGACCTCCAGCCATCTGAATAAAGTGCCCATAAAGATTCAATCCCTGTCACTGTTTATTGGGTTTGGTAGTGACAGGCAGCCTGAACTCCAGTGTCTTTTCCTATTTCAATTCCTTCTATATTGTTGAGAGATTTTGTTATGAAAGGGTGTTGAATTTTGTCAAATGCTTTTCCCACATCTATTGAGATAATCATACCACTTTTTCTGTTCATCCTGTTTCCTTCATTCTTTGTGATGTATCATTAATTGATTTGTGTAATGTTGAACCATTTTCACGTCCCAGAGAGAATCTCACCTCACCATTATGTGTGATTCTTTTCATGTGCTGCTGAATTGCATTAGCTAGCATTTTATTGAGGATGTTGCTGAATTACATTTACTAGTATTTTGTTGAAGATGTTTGCATCTATATTTACCAGGGATATTAGCCTATAGTGTTCTTTTCTTGAGGTGTCATTGTCTAACTTTGGTATCAGGGTAATGCTGACCTCATAAAATGAGTTTGGAAATGTACCCTTCTATTTTTTGCAAGAGTTTGAGATGTTTTGGCATCAATTCTTTTTTAAATGTTTGGAAGAATTCAACTATAAAGTATCTAGTCCTGAGTTTTTCTTTATTTGTGTGGGTTTTTTTTATTACTAATTCAATTTCCTCACTAGCTATAGCTCTGTTCAGACTTTCTATCTCTTTATGATTTGGTGTTGGCAGGTTGTATGTTTCTAGGAATTTGTTTATTTTTTTCTAGGTTACCTGGTTGGTATAGAATTATTCATAGTAACCTCTTATGATCTTTTTTATTTCTGTGGAACCAGTTGTGATATGTTCTCTTTCATTTATGATTTTATTTATTTCAGTCTTCTCTTTATCTTAGTCTAGATAAAAGTTTATCAGTTTTGCTTATTTTTTAAAAAAACACTCAGTTTTGTTAGTTTTTCTATTTTCTGTTGTAGTTATTTCTGCTCTAGTATTTGTTATTCATTTCCTTCTGCTAAGTTTAGGTTTAGTTTGTTCTTTTTCTAATATTTTGAGGTGAGAAGTTAGGTTATTTATTTGAGATCTTTCTTCTTTTTTAATTTAGATGTTTATCACTATAAAATTCCCTGTTAATGCTGCTTTTCCTGCATCCTATATGTTTTGAATGTTGTATTCTTACTTTTTCAAGATATTTTCTAAGTTTTGATTTCTTCTTTAAGGCTTGGTTGATCAAAAGTATATATTTAATTTCATGTATTTGAGAATTTCCCATTTTCCTTCTGCTATTGATTTCTAGTTTCATTCTATTGTGGTCAGAAAAGATATTTGATATCATTTAAATCTTACAATTGTTGACTCGTTTTGTAACCTAACATGTGCTTTATCCTGGAAAATATTCTGTGCTCACTTGAGAAGAACGTAAATGCTGCTGCCGCCGGCGAAGCACTCATCTCTCTGTTGAGTCTGGTTAAGTCCATTTGACCAGTTGTGTTGTTCAGGTCTGCCATCTTGGCTGATTTTCTGTCTGGTTGTTTTATCCATTATTCAAAATGTGGTATTGAGCTCTCCTACTATTATTGTATTGCTAGTTCTTCTGTCAGTTCTGTCAATATTTGCTTTATATATTTATGTACTGTGATGTTGGATGAATAAATATTTATAGTTGTCATATCTCCCTTTTTAATCGATCCTTTCATATAATATAACATTGTTCTTTGTCTCTTATGACAGTTTTTGACTGAAAGTCTATTTTGTCTGATATAAGTATAGCTACTGCTGCTGTTTTCTGTTTACAATTTGTATAGAATATCTTTTTCCATTCCTTTATATTCAGCCTATTTGTGTTCTTAAATCAAAAGTGAATTTATTGTAAATAGTATATAGTTGGACCTTGTGTTTTTAATACGTTCAGCCACTCATTTCTTTTGATTAGGAAATTCAGTCAATTTATATTTAATATAATTATTGATAGGAAAGGATTTACTATTACCATTTTGTTGTTTTGGCTTATAAGACTTTTCTCCCTCTTTTCTTTCCTTGCTATCATTCTTTGCAGTTTTTTAAATTGATATGCTTTGATTTCTCTCTCTTTTTCCTATTGTGTAACTTCCTAGCCATTTTTTTTTTTGTAGTTAGCATAGGGCTTACATAAAATGTTTTATGGTCATGACAGACCATTTCAAGCTGTTAGAACTTCAAATGCATACAAATACTCTATACCTGTTACTGCCCCCCAAACACTTTTCTTCCTTTTTTTAAAATTGATGTCACGATTTACATCTATTTGTACAGTGCACCCATTAATATTTATTCCTTATAGTTATTTGTAATACTTTTATCTTTTGACTTTTATACTCGAATTAAAAGTGATTTAACAGTCACCATTATAATAATACAGTATTCTACATTTGTCTATATACTTATCTTTATCAACAAGTTTTGTAATCTCCTATGATATCATGTTGCTCATTAACATCCTTTTATTTCAACTTGACCTCCCTTTAGCATCTCTTTTTTAAATATTATTTTAATTGTTGTTCATTACAGTTTTCTGTCTTTTACTCCCACCCCAGGCCACCGCCCCAGCCCTCCCCACCTCCCTCCCATTTCCACCCCCCTAGTTTTTGTCCATGTGTCCTTTGTACTTGTTCCTGTAATCCTTCCCTTTTTCCCCTGAAATTCCCTCCCTCTCCCCTGTGATCACTTGACCTCCCTCCCATTAGCATTTCTTGTAAGGTCCTGTTTAAGGAGGATGAAAAGCTGATTCTTCAGCTTTTGTTTTTGAGAAAGTCCTTATCACTTACTCATTTCTTTAAAAAGATTTTATTAGTTTACTTTTAGGGAGGGGGAGGAAGGGAGAAAGAGAGGAAGAGAAACAGCAACTTGTGGCTGCCTATCACACACCCCCAACTGGGGATCTGACCTGCAACCCAGGCAGGTGCCCTAGACTGGGAATCAAAACAACAACACTTTAGTTTGCAGGCAGACACCAGCCAGGGCCACTTACTCATTTTTGGAGAACAGTTAGCAGCCAGGTTTGTTTGTTTTTTCCTCAGCACCCTGAAACTGTGGTGACCTTTCCTCCCAGCCTGCAAAATTTCTACTGAAAAATCTACCGGTAGTTTTAATGAGGTTTCTCCTGTAGATAACAAGTTGGTATTTTCTTGCTGCTTTTCTCTCCTTGTGTTACAATTAACTTGTGACAATTTAATTATGATGTGTACTAGTGTGAGTTTTTTTTCATCTTACCTCCAGCTTACTTAGTTTCCTGGATATAGAGTGATTTTTTAAAAGATTTTATTTATTTATTTTTAGAGAGAGGGGACGAGAAGGAGAAAGAAAGAGAGAAATATCAATGTGCGCTTGTCTCTTGCACACCCCTAAGTGGGGACCTGGCCTGCAACCAAGGCATGTGCCCTAGACTAGGAATTGAACTGGCAACCCTTTAGTTCACAACCCCCTTTAGTTTGCGCTCAATCCACTGAGCTACATCAGACAGGGCTGGAATGACCTTATCAATACTTTCAACATTTATAAAAATCTATATAACTAGAAAATCTAGAATCATTAGGGTCAAATGGGAAACATATTTTTGAGAGGAAGATAAATGAAGAAAAACTTTACCCATTTTAAAATTTGGCCACAGGCTAGCCTTAGTGATGAAAACGAACTCAGTCTGAGTTATTAGAATCCCATTAATCACAGTCTTGTGTTGCTAAAGAAAAACTAAGTACAGTATTTTCTTCACTTACATATAAAAAGAATGAAGAGGTTTTCTCCCAAGAGTTATTTAAAAATTTGTCAGCATCCAAGCTTTACTTTTGAAATTGAAAAAAATTAATGTTAAATTTTTCCACAAAAGAAGAATAAATCGGGAAAAAGAAAGGTGGGGGACAGAAAAAGAGAGAATACATACAACCTGGAGGGAAGTGGTTACGCTTGGGGAGATGTGTGGTCCTGCTCCCTGGTTTGAGAGTAGAGCCTGCCTGGGGAGCCTTTGAGTAGTATTCTTTCCTACTAATTGCGCCTCTTCCAAACTATTAGGCAACTGGAGTTTTTAAAAACTATTTAGCAATGTTCTTATTCACTTCAATTTCTGGATTATATAACACCAAACCAAAGAAAACGGCCAACTAAAGGAAACTGATGTTTTCCTTCACATTTTTGCAGGTGTATTCATACGTTAAAGATTTGGAACTGAGAAAGAGTGTGAGAAAAGTGAAGCTGCAATTAGAAAACTGAATGCCACAGAAACAGACTTATTGATTTCTCCAAGGGGTTTTTCAAAGTGATATAGTTTCAGCAGAATGAATTATACCTGTTTTTATGGTCACTGGTCAGAGGGAGGTTGCTGTGGATAACAGAAGCTTTGCTCTGCATTCTACCAGGATGAGTGGTGAGAATGCCCCTGAGTGCAGGTGGTGGCTGGTGCCCAGCACGCTGATGGACGACTTTGCTCTGCAGTCGTACTCAGGTTGTCTTTCACGCTGCTGCTGAGAACTTAGTTTCCAACACAAGTGATAGGAGAACAAAATTACTTAATTGGTATTAAGTACAAACTATTGTCTTTTGCACAATCACTTTCGATCTCAGTAAAATCTCTGCGAAATGTAAGCAAAGTTGTATATGCGTATAAATGTAAAATAAGATCTTCAAGCAGAAAACACCAGGTTACGGCCATCATGCAGAAGACAGAACGATGAAATGGTAACCTCAAAGAAGGCACCAACCCCACATCTGGCTTTGGAGACAGTTGTGGGTCTTGGAGACAGTTGCAAAATCTAAAATGGAGACAAAAATACGTATCCTACTTACCTCATGGGGACCCACAAGGAGTGCTGGTGGGGGCACTTTCACAATAATTTGTCTTTTTCATGTTGACTTTGTCAAGCAGTATGCATTATGCTAAGTGTGTTATATTTTATATCTGTTTTTTTCCCAACTGTTCTGGAATCTGAGTTCTCTCTCTCTCTCTCCCCCCATGTCTTTCCTCAACCCCTCCCCCCCATAGAAGAAAAGATTAGAACTCAAAAACTCTAAGTAATTTATCCAAAGTGTAGGTGAATGAATTTCCAATTTCCAACTATGGAGGAGCAAATGTCCAGGATACTGAGTCCATTATTATTTCAAAAAAGGTAAAAGCTCAACTGAAATGCAAAAAAAAAAAGATTTGTGCAGTGTGTGGAAAACATGCTGTGACTGATTGAATGTGTCAAAAGTGGTTTGCAGTTTCTTGGTACTGTTGACATTTTCGCCAAATAATTCTTCGCTATGGCCTGCCCTATGCTCTGGAAGATGTTTAGCAGCACCCCTGGCCTCTACCCACTAGAAGCCTATAGCCTACACATTCAAACTATCCAAATCAATAAAGTTATTGGTGAAAATAAAAAATGTATCTTTTATTTTATGGAAAAAACTAAACGGACTTTTTGGCCAACCCAGTATGTTCTGCTTGGTATAACCGTGTAAAGAGCAGGGGCTGGGGGTAATAGTCTAGGACCTGGCTAGGATCCCAGCTCGGCCATATTTCTTGCTGAGTTGCCTTGCAATTCTTAACTTCAGTGGACCTCGTGATAAAATGCTGATACTAACCTTGCAGTGTTGTCTTACGAAGCAGAAATAATATATCTAAAGCACATATAATAAAGTATTATTAATATTATTGTTATTAGTGTTGTAATAGCAAAACATGCTGGATCCATAAGGCTCCCGTGACTGGCAATAAAGCCACACACACATTTTAAACAGTTGCCTCTTTGTTTCCTGGCCCACAAGTTGCACCTTGTTCCTACGGTTGCTGGGATGGTTCCATTATAGCTCTTCACCTGGTAATTGTTCTTTGTTCTTCACTTAAAAACAAAAGGCACCAAAATGTCCCCTCCCTCACCCCAGGTTCACAACGTTAGATTTCACAACTTGTTGCTTAAAGGGTGCTTGGGCAAGGATACTTATAAATGGGCAAGGATACTTATAAATGGGCAACAATATTTATATAGTCCTTTACAGCTTTATGAGCTGCTTCCTACTATCCTTTGAGTTATTCTTAAGGGCTCCCAGGAGTCTGCCTCTTTTACTATTGAGCAAGACCTTTCACTAGTCCAGTTTTCATGAAACAGATTAGCCAAATAATGACTTTTCTGGTCTCCAATCTATTGTACTAGAAAAACCACCTTTGAATGTGGCAGAATACACTAGAATGCATACATGGTTTTCCAAAGAATTTTAAATAAGGCACATTAATTCTGCCTACAAGATTGTTCCTGATGAGTCTGAATGGTGAAGCCACTTCTTTGGAGTCAAACAAAATACCACTTACAAGCTAGATGAACTTGTGAATGGTATTTAATTTTAATTAAATAACTGTACAGATACAGAAATAATAACATGCCACATGCAATTTTGGTGTAATCACTATATAATTACACATGTGCTACCAGATGGGAACTGGCCCAGAGTGGGTCTGCCTCAGGCTGGGCCGTGGTGTGCAGGTTCTTGATTTCGTGTAGGAAAGATTTCACAGCATGAGCCCAGGTGATTTTGAGAGTACATTTATTAAGGCTGGGACAGCAAGACAAAGGAAGGACTTAGGGTGGAGAGAGCCTAAGCGATACTCTGCTTTGGCTCCCTAGAAAAGCTTTCTCCCTAGGAAGCTTTGGCTTCCTTAGAGGGAAGGTGTGAGCCAAGGTGGAGCTGCTGTCAGCTCACTGGGAAATAAATGTCACAGAGACAGAAGTGAGCCAAGGTGGGGCTGCTTTTAGCTCACTGGGAAGTCAGCAAACAGGGGACCCTGGCGGTAGGACCGGAGGTGAGCCCTGGTCAGGCCGCTGTTGCTCACTCCTCCCCTGGCTTCAAGTCACCTTGGGACCCTTACGGTTTAGGAGGAAAGAAAAAGTCCACTCCTAGAAAGGGGCCTGGGAGTGTTGTAGAGCAAGCCCGGGCTGAGTCTTTGTCCTGAGGGCTTTTTATCTTTAGTCTGCAGGTGAGAATCTAAGGGGAATGTTTCAAGCAGACTATTCACGATCATTTGTAATTATGCTGCTGTGTCAAAATGAGCTCATGGGGGTGTTGGGTCTATTCTTCAGTCTGCTATACTCTTATTTTTATCTTGAGTTGGCTTTTAATGTTTTTTAAAATTATTATTTGTTTCTGACTTTATCTGTCCTTGGGTCAGCTGGCACAAATGACATTAATTGGGTCTCTGTTCTTTATTTTCCAGGCCAGGAAACTTTAAGCTAAGTATTCTCTGGTTAGAGAGGAGAAATAAGAACCATTCACTTTCAAGTATCCTTGGTTTGGGGAGATAAATCTTGCAATTCACTAGCTGGATGTCAATTGTTCCAACTGTTTGGCCTTGTTTACTGGTAATTCTTTTGTCTCAGTTTCCCATTTCACTTGCCAAGGAATTTTCCTAACTTTTTACTATCCTGTCATAATGTGTAATGAAGTGCTCAGTAAATATGTATTTTTACGCACAGTTTCCATTGTTCTGTGACTGGCTGCCCCACTGGGGCGGTGCTCTGAGCATTTTTAACGTTCGCTTTTCTGTTTCTGTTTTAACTATTGTTTACATATAGCCTATTTCACTTTGCCTTGATCACTGGCACAGATTCAATGAGGTCACTCATGCCATATCGATGCGGACCCCGGCTCGTGGGGTCTGTGACATTGTGGATGAGACGAGACAAATTCACACAGACTGAGTCCTGTGGAGGAAAAGGGACGATGCGGCTTCTCTCTCAAGAGGAAAAAAAGCCTCAGTTCTTACCTTGACAAGCTTTTATTGCTTTTCTGGGTACATTACATGATGGTCCTCATTTACTATGCACAGGTTCGCTTTAGGTGGTTACCTTTTACAGAAAACAAAGGAGAGAATGCCACTAATCACATCACAGAAGAAGGATATTTGCAAATGCAAAGGGAAAAGTGGTTGAACTGGTTACACTGTCCTTGGAAGGTGCAGCGAAGATTTTAGGAAGTTACTTTAAAGACATGTAGTAAATGTTCACTGCCTCAATTCAGGGTGAGGGAGTTTTAGCAAGTCTCAAAGCGGCCTAGGTACAATGCAGGCCTGATTCCCCACGGGAGAACCTATCTGTGGGCGTGGGTCCTGTGTATTGGATCTCGTTTTCCACTGGCCTTTCCAAGTGTGAGCTGGGCCCACGACACACAGAATGGTCTCCTATATTATATGTTTCAGTAAATATAAGAAGAATCAAAATGAATTTTAAGAAATATCGTAGAGGACTACAGACAGGTTTTGGTATATTGGTCTCATATAGAATAATCATTTATACAGAGCAATAAAAATTTATTTTGTATTTTCATGGTGGATTAATCCTCATAAATTTTTATTATTGCAAATAAATGAAATTACATTCTAATAAGCTCTATTTATGTGATGGACTTTTTTTTCAAAAATATTTTTTAATTTTATTTTAAAATTATAGTTGACATTCAGTGTTACTTTATGTTAGTTTCAAGTGTATAGCCTAGTGGTTAATCAATGATACAATATACAAAGTGATCCTCTCAATATTTCAAGTACCCATCTGGCACCATACATAGTACAATATTATTATTGACTATATTTCCTATGCTGAACTTTTTATCCCCATGACTAGTCAAAAATAATTTCCTTTCAGATTTACTTTTATTCTTACTGTTGACACCATTACAAATGTCCCCTATTCTCTCCCCACCCTTTGCTCCCCTCCACCCAGCAGCAGCCCCCACCCCTGGCCTGCACCACACTTGTCAGTGTCGATGGGCTAGCATACATGCATATGTGTCTTTGGCTAATTTCTTCTGGTCCTTGCCAAATCCCTCCGCTCTGAGATCTGTCAGTCCGTTCCATGTATCCATGCTTCTGGTCCTGTCTTGTTCGTCAATTTATTTTGTTCATTAGATTCCACATATGAGTGAGATCATATGGTATTTGTCTTTCTCAGACTGGCTTTTTTTGCTTAACTCCAGGTCTGTCCATGCTGTCACAAAGGGTAGGAGTTTCTTCTTTTTAAAGCCGCTTAATATTCGATTGTATAAACATATTTTTTTAAGAAGAGAAATGTGAGCACATTAGAGCAGCCTTCTTTCTCATAGAGAAGCAAAAGTAAAACCTTAAAGGATAATGCAAAAACAAAAGTTTCTGGGGTTTTTTCCTGGAATAGAATTTAAATTAAACTTAGGAAGTGTGCTTGCTTATTTTTGTAAACCAAGCTGCATGAAAATAAATCAGAAGAGCCTTGGCTGGGTGTGAGCTTCCTCCTATACACCAGAAGGTTGTTGTGGGTTCCTTCCTAGATACATACCTAGGCTGCACGTTCAATCCCTGGTTGGGGTGCTTACTGGAAGCAGCTGAATGAGGATTCTCTCTCTCTCTCTCTCTCTCTCTCTCTCTCTCTCTCTCTCTCTCTCTCATCAGTGGGTATGTCTCCAGGTTAAGATTAAAAAAATAAAAATAAAGAAATCACAAAGAACAAAAATCACAAAGAACAAAAATCACTTACATAATTTTGGTTAAAAAGAAGCTTAACTATGAATAGGCCAGTCATGTAACTAATTTTACTTTATACTAAAGTCACACTGATTCTTCTTGGGTAGGATAAAGGTTTTCAAAGTTATACTCATGTGCTTATATGACTCATTAATTCAAACTAGTATTTATAGTAATTCATAGTATTATTTCAAGATTAATACTATGAGTGGGTTTCACATTTCACAAGTGTGAATTTTTCTTGTCAACTGCAATATGGAAAGTGAAACCTAAAATACCATTTGTGGCTTGTTGAGTTCATTTAGAAAGTTGCCTTATGAGGAATCACATGAAATAGACTTTTCTAGAATTTTTGAGGGACTTAAATGACCCCAAACTTTCCCCCTTCAGTATACAACAGGTACTAGATTTTTCTGCCTGTGCAACGCTTTGCCTACATACACAATACAAAGTCTTAGTGGAGGACTCAGATAACCAAAGATTTGAAATATTGACGAATACACCTGAATATCATAACCTGAAACTCATCCTAGCCATGTAAAGGGGATTACCACATTCCTTTCTATTTCAGCCTCATTCAAAGTAAAAACGAAGTTTTGACGCCTCAGTTATTTTTAATATACATAAAATTGACACCATTATTACAATTGAAATAAATGTTTGCTTACTAACTAAAATTATCACGTGGAGTACCAGTGACATGAATACAAACTTTTAAAAACAATGGACTGAAGTGATAGCCATGGGCAAGTGGCTAGTCTATCCAGTGAGGTAACAGCTTAAGTTTTGCTGAGAAAGGAGCATCCTTTCTCCTAAGTATGGCTTAAGCAGCATAATATGAGCCTAGAGGTAAAGATAGAGATGGTCGATGACAGGTAAATAGATAAGATAGATATAGATATCTGACTGCATCTTTTAAGCACTTGGGTTTAGTTATGCCTGAATCTAGTCTCATTCCTATACTTTTCAGTTACATTGTCAGAGAATTCTCATTTTTTATTAAGTCAGTTTAAGATGAGCTTCTGAATGACTCAAAAGGTCTTAAATACCCTAGAAGTTAGTCTATGAAAATGTGGTTTCATGTAAAACATAATTACCCTGAATTATGGACTGGTGCAGAGAGCATGCATCATGAGGTGGTGAAACTCTTCTGTCCTGCTGAGGGGAGTTGATTGCTGATAGGTGGCGCTAGCACAGTAGCCAGCTAAACTGCCACCTTAAAAAAGTTATTTTATCCCTGGCTGGTGTGGCTCAGTGGATTGAGTGTCTGCCTGAAAACCAAAGGGTCACCAGTTCGATTCCCAGTCAGGGCACATGCCTGGGTTGTGGGCCAGGTCCCCTGTACGGGGTGCATAAGAGGCAACTGCACCTTGACTTTCTCTCCCTATTTCTCTCTCTCCCTTCCCCTCTCTCTAAATATAAATAAATAAAATCTTTAAAAAATTTACCTTAAAACAGTTCTTTATTTGATGTTGAATTTTTTTGTTGTTGCTTATGCAAAAAAGAAATCAATAAGAACAGTAATGAACAAAGGCATCGATATTTAGTAAAAACACCCAGTTGTCAAAGCAAATAAAGATATGCCTCTTTAGTTCCTACATGGTTTAATGACTGTATTTTTTAGTCTTTTTTTATTGTTGTTCAAATACAGTTGTCCCCATTTCCCCTCCATTACTCTCCCCCACCCTACCCACCCCCACCTCCCACATTCAATCCTCCCCTGCCGTTGGCTTTGTCCATGGGTCCTTTATACATGTTTTAGATTTACAACAAAACTGAGCATGCATATAGAGAGGGTTTCCATGTAGCCCCTTCCCTGCTATATGCACAATTTCCCCCACTACCAATATCCCCCACGAGAGTGGTACATTTGTTACACAGTTACTTGTTGACACATCCTTATCACCCCAAATCTGTAGTTTACATTAGGATTCACTCTTAGTTTTGTCCATTCTATGGGTTTTGGCAAAGAGTACCATACAGAATATTTTCACTGGCTTAAAAATTCTTGGCTCTGCCTATTCCTCCCTCCCTCCCCTCTAATCCTTGGCAGCCACTGATGTCTTTATTATCTCCATAGTTTAGCTTTTAGAGAATAGCATATAGTTCAGTGGGCCCCAACCTTTTTTGGCACCAAGGACCAGTTTCGTGGCAGACCATTTTTCCATGGTCCAGGGTTAGGGGATTGTTTCAGGGTGATTCAAGTGCATTACATTCAAGCTCATCTCCTGCTGGTTCCTAACAGGCCCAGACTAGTTCCAGTTCATGGCCCAGAGGCTGGGAACCCCTCATATAGTTGGAATCATACAGTCGGTGGCCTTTTCAGGATGGCTTCTTTCACTTAGTAATATGCACTCAAGTTTCCTCTATGTCTTTTTATGGCTGGATTGCCTAATTTTTTTTAGAGCTGAATAATATTCCATTTGGTTTATTTGGTTTATCATGGTTTATTTAGCTATTCACCTACTGAAGGGCAGTTTGGTTGCTGCCAGATTTTGGTAATTATAAATAAAGCTGCTATTAACATCCATGTGCAAGGGTTTTAGGTCGATATAAGTTTTTAATTCACTTGGGAAAATATCAAGGAGCATGACTGCTGGATCATACGGTCAGAGTGTTCAGCTTTGTCAGAAACTGCCAAGCCGACTGACTACCAGAGATGCTGAACTGCTTTGTATTCCCACCAGTAATGAATAAGAGTTCCCACTGCTCCTTATCACCCAAAGTCCATAGCCTCCCCAATATTTGGTGTTTTCAGTGTCTTGGATTTAGGTCATTCTAATAGGGATGTAGTGGTACCTCATTGTTATTTTAATTTGCAATTCCCTAATGACATGTAATGTTCAATATTTTTTCATACATTTACTTACTATCTGTACATCTTCTTTGGTGAGGTCTTTTACGCATTTTTCAAACAGGTTGTTTTCTTAGGTTGCATTTTAAGAATTTGTAAATTTTGGATAATAATCCTTTATCAGATATCCCTTATGCAAATATCTTCTCTCCACCTGTTTTTAAAAATAAAATCAGACCTCCAACCTGATACCAAGCCTTATGTATTTCCTGCAAACTGTAGCAAAGCCATGTAAGTGACAAGATTCTATCAAATGTGCTCTTCCTAAAAGGCAAGGCGGGAGGAAAATATAGCTTTTCTAAGTAAGATACATTTTGCCAATGGCCACAAATCCAGCATGACTGAATTGCAGACAGGCTTGAGCTCTGCAGAGCTGGATCCTCTGCACCAAGCCAAAGTTAGAGAAAGTGAAGAAGGGAGAATGCGGTTGAACATAAGATTGCAGTCTGCAGAAGTCTGATTCTCCACCTCTAATGTATCTTTTTAGGCTCTTTTTATTGACAAAGATGGCAATCACCCTCGTTGTAACGACCGTTCCATGAAATGTAACATGGGGCAAGGAGAAGGGGAACTGTCTTTTCTAACCCACGGTATAGTGTTTCACCGTCAAGAGGCCCAAGGCCAAGTTGAACGCTGAAGTCTTACAAATGGATGAAGCACTAGAACCTGGTGTTACATGACAGAATTCCTCAGATTTAGCTCTTGATTCAAGAACCACAACTAGTCAAGATCTGTGGAGCTGAACAATATAAATCAATAAAGGCTAATAGACCTAAAGGAGATATGTTGCCAGTGAAACCCAAGCCAATTATCCAAGAAATTAAAAGCCTACAACCACCAGGCCTCCGAATCAACACCAGCTGGAAATACACTAATGTAGTATATAGTCAGAAAGTGAGTTCTCCCCGGCACTCATCTCAGTCAAGGCCAGGTGTTTACAGCTGGTGTCTGCATCAGTGGGTCAGTACAGGTGCTCTGTCATTCATTAAAGATTTTGAAAATCATGTCTAATTGGAAGGAAGACACTCATCTAAGTTGTTCTTGGAATATATTTTTGTTCATGGTCAATCATCTTGCTTAATATAATTGACTCCTAGATGGCTTCAAGTACAGTAGAGTTACAGATCTAAATTCTAATCAGATAATGGAAGAAGGGTGTGTCTTTTACCTAAAGTATAAAACCAGAATAAAAGTCATAGAGAAGAGTGCTGCGTGGAGCTCAAGACAGCTGGAGCTAGCTCCTGGTCCTGGTTTCCTGTGGAATCCGAGTGAGTTGGAATCTTTTGGCTCTAAAACGTTCTCCTTTGGAAAGTGAAAGTAAAAGTGTTCAGTGAGAAAACAAGTTCCTTTAAACAAGCTATTTCTCATAAATCAGGCAAGGAAAAGTGGGGTCAATATGACTTGTAAACTCACAGGCCAGGTCACTCTTTTACACAATTAGTAACACTCAATAAAAAACCATCTCCTGAATGCACCTTGTCTTATGAAAGTCCAGGGAAGGCATGAGTGAGTTTAGCATGAAATAGTGTTATGGGCACCTTTGTTTTCCCTTCTGGAATCTGGACCTTTAGTTCACTGATCCTTCTCAGAATAAGCTGACAATATTTAAGGCAACTTGGCCAGCAAATTTAGCCATGCCTAAGTTTATAGCTTTCTGTATTTTTTTACTCCTGTATAAATATATTCTGGAAGTCTCACAAGTATGGTTAGTACATAGGTAGTTTTTTTCTTTCTTTTCTTGATTCTATCTTCAGAAACAGAAGAAAATCAAAGAAACTAGAAATGCAAAAAGGAGAGTAGAGAAAGAAAAAATAAAAAAAGAAAAAATACAGGAACAGGATTTAGGTCTGAGCATAAGAAAAATATCTATTTAATGTGTTCATTTTAAAACATTATAAAGATATAGCAGAGTCATTTTCTACAGAAAAGAACAGGAAAAGATTTTTATACCTTTTTTTGCAAGTTAAATTTATATATGTTTATTTCACCCAACGCACTTTTTTCTTTGAAATAATGATAACTTCTCAAATAGACCCTTGAGGGTTAAGAACATCAGCTTTTACACAGAGGCAAATTGTTGTGACTGTTTTTCCCCCACAAAGCATGATAAGCTAAATCTTGACAAGATATGCAAAGCATTAAATTAAAGGAAGACAGCCTTTTTTTCCTGCTGGGGTAAGATGAGGGAAGAGTTAGTCAATACTTGTCCAGGGTCCAATTGTCAGTTTCTCATCACTCTAATTAAGGAAGGGAGCAGGGCCCTCTGGGAATCATGGACTTCTTGCTATAAGAAATCCAATTAGCTTTAAGCTGAGCAGCAGCAACTACCAGCATTTTTCTGTCCTGAACAAAAGTTCTGAGGATATAACACTGAAATATGAACAGAAAGTAAATGGCAGGCCTGTCCATTAAATAAACCAGTGGGTTTTCTTAAGCCCTGGGAGCTTAAATTCTCCTTTGGAGCTTAAGTTCTCCTTTGGAGAACTTTCCTAGTTTGTGTGCCGAGTAGAAAGATGGATGGGTAGAGGTCAAAAGGCCTACTAGGTTGCTTTGTTCCCTTTCCTGCACAGCAATGTTGGGCCTCTTGGTCTTGAGAAACAATGTATCTATGGTGGGGATTGTGAAAAGGAGAGTTTGTTGGAGAGACACACAGGGTCCTAGAATGTAAACAACTCCACCCACCAGGGAATCAGTACCAGAAGGGCCTAATTTACTTGTGGGTAGTGGGGGAAGTGACTTAAAGCCAGCTGAAAGCCAAGCAAACAGAATTGCTCCCTCTTGGACCCCTCCCCCACATACAGTGCCACAACACATTGATGTGGCTTGTACTGCCCTGGCGAATACCTAAGGCTCCACCCCTTAAGATGTAACTGGTGTGCCAAGAGAAAGGAATATAGCCCAAATTAAAAAAACAAAACAAAACAAAAAAACAGAACAAAATTCCAGAAAAGTAATTAAGTGACAAGGTGATAGCGAACCTATCAGATCCAGAGTTCAAAACACTGGTAATCAGGATGCTCACAGAAATGGTTGATTATCCAAAGAAACCCAAAACACTAAATCAAAGAATATAAGCACCCCTGTGTTCACTGCAGTCTTATTTACAATAGTTAAGATTGGGAAGCAGCCCAAGTGTCCATCAGATGAGTGGATAAAACAACTGTGGGACATTTACACAATGGAATACTACTGGGCCATAAAAAAAGAAGAAAATTTCTCCTTTTGTGACAGCATGGCTGAACCTGGAGAACAATATGCTAAGCAAAATAAGCCAGTCAGAGGAAGACAAATACTGTCTGATTTCACTCACATGTGGAATTTAATGAACATACTGAACCAACAAGCAAAACAGACAGACTCATAAGTAGAGAGCAGGCTGACCATTTCTGCGGGGAGGGGATGTGTAGGGATCAAGCAAAAAAGAAAAAAAGACTCATGGACGTGGACAACAGTGTTTTGATTGCCTGTGGGGGATGGGTGGAGATGGCAGAGGGTATAAGGGGGGGTAAATGGTAATGGGGAAAAAATACAAAAAAATAAAAAAATTGAAAGTTAAAGAAAAGGAAAGAAAATGATAAACTAATTTTCATAGGATCTGTTGGCTTCCCTGAGTAGTGCACTAAATAGAACAGAAAGCTCAAGGGGTCTTTTTGCTGGTTTTCTCACTAATAGAGAATTCAGAAACGAGAACCTGTTCAGCCTCCGAAGTGAGAACTGTGACCTCAGACCTTCCCTCTTGCTGATGTTGAGGGCACCCCTCTCAACAGGGAGATGTCAAAGTTGTTCACCTGGAAAATGTCACAGGATGAGGGCCATGTGTTCTGTGATGTTACTTGGGTGGTAAGTTTGTCAATAAATTTCCCTTCTAATTTTTAAACGGGAGCAAGACTTTAACAGGCATTCTAATAAAGTGTGTCCAAATGACCAGTACAAATACGAAAAGGGATCATCATCATTAGTCAACAGAATGCAAATTAAAGCCTCAATAAGATGCTGCTAAGTTAAAAAGACAGACAATACATGTGTTGGTGAAGATATGGAGCAACTGGAACTCCCATAGATTGCTGGTAACAACATACATTGTAGAGCCACTTTGGAATATTACCAAAGCTTAACATATATATACCCTATGACCCAGCAATTCTACTCCTGAGTATGCACCCAACATACTCAAATGCCATGAGTAAGTGCCATGTCCACCAAAAAGACAGGTGAAACTTGTTCAGAGCCTCTTTATCGATTGTAGCTTCCAACTGTAAACAATTCAGCACAGTGGAATGGATGCATAAATTATACTCATACAATGAAATACGACATAGAAATGAATGTAAGTAAACTACTGAGATACATAGCAATGTGGTTTAAACAAAAGACACCGAAAAGAACTAGCATGTGACTTATGCAAAGTTCAAAAACAGATAAAATTAATCAACAATGATAGAGATGAGAACAATAGTAATCCTGGGTGCGCGGAGCAGGAGTGACTAGATGGTGACTTGTGAGCCTCCTGGGGTGTTGGGAATGTTTTGTATTGTGACATGATGGTGGTGACATGGGTGTATGTGAAAATTTATTGAGCTGTACCTTTAAGATTGAAACACTTTGTGTGTAAAGTATACATATATTAATTATATATTACTATACATATGTTTTACACATATATTTAACTATATATAATAAAGAGAAAAGCTAGCAGTGAGTAATAATTCTGTTGCTGAGAACCTATACCTCAAATGCAAACATTTTCCATTCTTAACAATATACCATATTTCATTAGGACAAAAAGCCTAAAAATATTATCTTTGAATTTAAAAAAATACAAAAAAGACATTTAACAAAAGGTTAGTAATGAGATTATGGGCTGTGTTTATTGTCTTTGTATTTTTAAGTATTTTTTAAACGTTCTATGGTGAGCAGGCAAATAATTTTAGAGTAGCTGCTAAAATGTAAACTAAAAATAGTACCTCATCTCATTTTAATTCATTAAGTTTAATATCAACATTTAATATTTTTCCTTTTGCGGGTCCATTTCAAACAAAAGAGATCATTGAAAATTAGGAGGACTCTTTGGGCTAGTCCCCTTTTGGATAGTAGCCAATGAAAGTGTATATTTTTTATTTATTAAAACCATATGCAAGTTTGTGTCTTTCTTGCTTTATGTGAAAGCAGTGAAGCCCGGTGTTAGGCATGTGTGATTCCTTTAGTTTGTAGACTCAGCTCTGCCATCTCTGAGTTCATGACTGTAGGCAACTGACTTACCCACTCTGATTTTCAGTTTCTTCTGAATTAGGGGTGACAATAGTCTCCAGAGTAAAAGGGTCATCCAAAATATAAGTGATTTTTGTTATTGTTAGTTAGTGATTAAATTATTTTTGCTCTATGTGTCTGTGGGTCTAGTAATATTGTTATATTTAAGGAGAATTTTGAAAGATATTTCACATTAAAAATTACTAAGCATTCTGAGCTCTCAAAAATTAAATAGCATAGCTCTAACCAACTGATCTACCAATCTACAGTGGACATCAGTAATTTGCATCATCTGCATTTTCTAATTCTCGTAATATAGGCAGAGCAGTGCTCCTATTTCACACATGTGGACGCTGAGGCTCAAGGAGGTGAAATGAGCCCCCAGAAGAAAAGGAAGAGCCCAGAGTAGAGCAGAAGTCTTCTTCTGACTTGCAGACCAGGCAGTGCTTGCTCCACAGCATCACACCCACCATGGCTGGCGAAGGGCAATTTCTTTCTGGGAGAGTTTAACCTTTAATTTCTATATGCTTCTCTGGTTTCTCCTTTGATCTGAACTGGGTGCATCATCCCACTTCAGTCTCCCACACACTTCCCCTCAACCACACTGCGATCAGTGAATTTTCCCACTTACACACATGAGCTTATATTGGCCCTTTGCCAGAAGTGCCGCTATCTTTCAAAGCTAAAATCACATTCTTCATCCTTTCTAATATATTTTCTAATTTACTTCATGCAGTACTCTTTTTAATTTCAGCCTCTCTTCAATGCTGATTAATACTTTGTTTTTCCTCTTACTCAGCACTAACAGTGCTGTTTTGTATTACATGTACTTGGGTATTTTTCTTCCTGTACAATCTATTATTTATCTTAAAACCTCTTATGGTACCCAGCATAAAGGCTCAAAAATGAAAGATGCCTAATAGATATGTACTGAATGGATGAATGTGTTAATAATGTAGCAGGCAGATAAGTATACATTTTTAAATATATATTTAAGAAATAAGTTTGGGGGCACACGTCACAATATTCAGAAATGTACTGTCAGGATATTTGAATGTAGCGAATGATTTGCAAATTTTACTTGCATTTCATTCATTAAATTTTTTTTGAGATATTAAAAATAGGATTCTTGCTCAGTTGTCCTTGGGTCTGACCTCATTAATATACTGGAAATGAATTTGCTCTTCTTTGCAGGCACATTAACTTCTACAGGCCATGGAGCTAGGGCACTCATAGAAAATTGCTTGAATGTCAGATAGATCAGAGAGCCAGGGCCAGGAATCATTGGTAAAATATATGCAGCCATCCTTTCCCCAGGTGGGTCAGGATGCTCTTGCCCAAGGCAACATGGTATTCAACTGGTTTGTTTCACAAACTCCTCAGTGCCACTAGAGACTGGTGGAAAAACCCTTTTGTGTATGACATGTTGATTATATTATCTGATACAAAATGTGGTCCTGCACACTGGGTGAGCTATGCATGTCAATTTTTAATGTCTCCCTTTCTGATCATGAGTTTCATATGACTTGAGATATATTTGAAATACTAAATGCAGTACATTTTATCTATTAAGAAATAGTGAACTGAGTATGCAAACTAAAAAGTATAAATGTAAGTAAATTTGTATTTTGAACCAAAGAACCTGCACTTTTAAAAGATAAATTTTGTTTAAAACTTTTAAATTAAAAGAGAAGTTTTCAGCTTTTCTTGGATGATGAGTCACTTTTAATAGTCTGATATTCTCAGTTACCACCAAGGTTCAGTGGATGCAAATTTTGCCAACAAGGAAGTAGAGTGGGAATTTCCAGAATATTTCCACCGGTAAATTGTTAGAAGCTTGGACATGCTTCAGATAAAACTTATGTAATCATTGGCTGATGACCAGATCTGAGTACTTGATGAGAAGAGTTGTGTATTGTCTGAGTTTCCCAGAGAAACAAATCTAATAGTGTGTGTGTGTGTGTGTGTACACACATATATACTAATATGTGTGTATATGATTATAAGGATTTGGCTTATATGATTATGGAGGCTGAGATTTTCAAGATCTTCGGTCAGCAAGCTGGAATTCCAGGAGAGCTGGTAGTGTAGTTCCAGGCCAAGTTCAAAGGCCTGAGAATCAGGAAAGTCAGTGGAGTAAATTCTAGTCCAAGTTTAAAGGCAGAGAAGACAAATTCCCCCAGCTAGAAGGCAGGCAGAGGGGAGTTCCTTCTTATTCACAGGGGGATTAGCCTTTTTGTTCTATTCAAGTCTTCAACTGATTGAATGAGGCCCACTCACACTTGGAGAAGGCAATCTGCTTTACCGAGTCTACCAATTCAAATGTTCATCTCATCCAAAACACTTTCACGGAATATTATGCTAAGTGAAATAAGGAGGTCAGAGAAAGACAAATACCTTATGATTTCACTTATATGTGGAATCTAATGAACAAAATAAACAAACAAACAAAATTGAAACAGACTCATGGACACAGAGAACAGACTGGTGAATGTCAAAGAGGAGGGGGACTGGGGGAATGGGTGAAAAAGGTGAGGAGATTAAGAGTACAAACTGGCAGTGATAAAACTGTCACAGGGATGTAAAGGATGGCATAGGGAATATAGTCAATAATATTGTAATAATTGTGGATGGTGCCCGGTACGTACTGACAATATCAGGGCGATTTGTAAAGTATACGGTTGTCTAATCACTATGCTATACACCTAAAACTAATACAAAATGATATTGAATGTAAACTGTAATCGAAAAATAAAATAAAAAAAACGAGGACACCCTTACAGACCATCAGAATAATGTTTGACCAATTACTGTATTCTACCATGTATGATGTGCACTTTCTCGTCCAAATTTTTGAGGGAAAAATAAAGATGTGCATCATACATGGGTATAATGATTGCATATTATGGTATAATAACCCCATGTATAATGTGCACAAAAATGTGGGTGCGCACTGTGCACAGGAGTGCATTGTGCACAGCAAAGTGCAGGTATATGAGCACCCTGGTGGCCCAGTCAGGTTGACGCACAAAATTAACCATCACAAGCTGTTTCAACAAGATCTCCCCCACTACCCAAAATAATGACTGTCGCTGTGTAGGGTAATAATGTAGGTGTAATAATTTATAGTTTCAGTTTGAACATTTTGGCTAAAATGTCATATGGTGTGCTTGAATGTGATATTGTTATGTTACAGAATCACATGCTTATGATTTGTAATAAAAAGGGGCATTATTTGTGTGCGACCTGTGTTTTAGGCTTCAGGGTTTCATTTGTTGACCAATTGAGGTTTTTAATGCATTGGTTTAAAAATGTATATGTATGCCCTGGCCAGGAGGCTCAATTGCTTGGAGCGTCATCCCTGTACCAAAAGGATGCAGATTTGATCCTGGGTTGGGGCAAGTTCAAGAGGCAACCGATTGATGTTTCTCTCTCACATCTCTCTCTCTCCCCCTCCTTCCCCCTCTCTCTCAAAAGTCAATTTAAAAAATATCCTTGGGTGAGGATTAAAAGACATATATATGTATATGTATATATACATATATATATGTATGTATCTGGAGGGGGAAACCCCAGGAATTTTATCTTAAGAATACAAGTAAGCAGCTATAATAGCATCAGGATCAATATTACATATCATGAAAAGAACACTGTTTTAATTGTGACAACCCAAGAACAGTTCAGCAAAAATTAATTGAATGCTTACCCTGTGAGAGGCCCTGTGTCAGGCATCGAGGTTACAAAGGTCATGCAGACATGAGCCCACATCAGGATCTCAGAGTCTTGTGGGGAGTCAGACCCACCAACGCAGGGTTACTCTGCCATGTGTCACGTGCAGTGGGAGAGCAGAGTGACACCTAAGTCATCCTGTTCAAGGAGCAGTTAGGGAAGCCTTCCTGGTGGAGGCTGGCAAAGAAGACAAGGTAGGGCAAAGAAAGGCATTCTGGGTAGAGGGAAGAGTATTGGATAAGAGAAAACACTGTGCGCTCACAGAACCTGATCTCAGTCTTGGCCTGGCTGGCTCGGCACTATCCTCAGGGCTTGCCTAGAGGTGATGCCGTGCAACAGCGGGTCCTAGGTGTGTTGGCCTCAGGACCTCACCTTCTTAAAAGTCACTGGACTTTCGGAAGTCCATATGACTTCTTAAACGACTGGACATGTGGACCTTGTTTCTTGATGATTACCACATTAGAAATTAAAACAGAAATTTGAACACAGTTGTTGACACATTGACCTACAGTTTGCCTTGAGCTATATTTTATGTTTTTAAAAATCCTCAGTTTTCTAAACAGAAATGAGTGAGAAGCGTGGCACCTGTTTGCAAAACTTTTCCTGTCTGGCTTAACGGAGCCAGCTGGCTTCTGATATCTATCTCTGCATCTCATATGTTGTAACACCACATGTCAAGAAGCAGCTGGAAAACTCTAATGTACATTCATTAAACAAAAAAGGATCAAAGGCAAATGACATCACAGTATTATTATGAAAACGGTTTTGATTTTCTGGGCCCCAGGGGTACCCAGGCCCCACGTGGAGAGTGACAGCTGCAGGCATAGGCGGGGGCGAGTCCCTGTGGGAGAGCTGTGTTCACAGTGCTTGGTACACGCTGAATGTTATGGAGGGACAGGGCGCTGCGAGCTTGGACGTGCATAGTCAGGTCTGAGGCTGAAGTCATCCTTTTTGCAGCTGTGTAGTGCATGGATTTGAGGGCACAAGGCTTGTGAAAGACAACTAGTTGGAAAATTATTACAATTGTTTGGGCAAGAAGTGATGAGAAATTGGGCTGGAGCCGTGTATCCAGATATGGAAAGAAGGGAATGGATTTTGAGGAATATTTAGGAAGTGGAATTGATTAGATTTGGTGATTGATTAAGAGTTGGAGGGACTGGGTTAGGAGATAGAGAAAATGCCATAATGTTAGCTTGGGTACCTGGAGAGCCGGTGGTACAATTTGTGACACAGGGACTATGGAAGCCCATTCCAGGGCAGGAGGAAAAGGAGGTGCATTTAGTTTGGGGCTTGCTGCCTGCTGGGGCTATCGGAGGACCCAGGACTGGCATCCAGGAGGGTGAATGAGTGAACCTAAATCTTGTGTACAGACCCCATTCATAGGTGCACTTTTACCTGCTCTTGGTTACTATCCTTGAACCTTTCCATTCCACTCTCTCCTCCTGTGTTAAGTGGCTGCAGCCATTTTTAGGAGTTAGTCAAGGGAAAATTAAACTGGGAATGCATTTAGCTTGAGTTTAGTGGCATACACATATTCATGTGATTTTTCGGCTACTTCGGTCATTGCAGACTCGCCCAGCAGAGGAACGACCCAGGAGCACTTCTCTCCCACACTCTGCGAAAGAGCAGGGCAGAGGCACTGAAATAGGAGCTCACTGTATTGCGCCCAGCACCAGACAGGTGTTCGAGAGGAGGTGGAGCAAAAGCAAGGTTAAAATGAATGGGGCCAGAAGTAACTTGTGGAAGATTCTCCACATCATCAGATATATTTTTAACATTTAAGCAGAGGAAGTTCTCTTCTGGCAGGAATTGTCACTCCTTCCAGTAAGCTGTGGTGTCTCTCTCCCCTCTCCTTGAATCTGGGCTGGTCCTGTGATATGCTTTGAACAATAGAATATGGCGATATGATGTGGGGTCATTTCAAAAGTTTCATCTTTGAAGATACAAATCTTCTTGCGTTTGCATACTTAGCAAGTTCCGTCTTGGAATTCAGATGCCATGCTTTTAGAATTCCATCTCAGGAGAAAAGGCCATGTGGAGGAGAACCAAGTCACTCAGCTAACAGCCAGCCACAAGAGCCAGCCACCCAGGGAGCCACGTGGATGGTCCAGCGCAGTGGGACACTCTGATGACTGGCTCCAGGTCAATAGTATGTTTGGCAAATGATCCCCCAAGCTAAGCTCAGTCAACCCAGAAACCAGGCAGTAACAAATGGCTGGTTTTAACTTACAAGTTGCAGAACAAGATGTTACTCAGCGAGAGATCACCAAAACAATTGCTGTGTTTGGATCAGAAAGAGGATAAAATAAAGACAACTGGGTCAAAAAGGAGCTCCCCCTTGACAGGACAGACTTGACTATACTTACGGAGCCAAGAAGGAATGAGTAGAGGGAGAGTTAAAGATCCTGGAGAGAGGGGAGGTACTTCAGCAAGTCTCTGAATGAGACATTAATGAGTTGGATTAAGGACACAAATTGAGGACCTGGCTTTGTACAGAAGACAGTAACTTCCTTCTGTGAGAATGGAGAAATGAAGTCAGGAGGAGTGCGTTCTTTAGCCAAGTGGACCATTTGTCTTGAAGTAAAAGATTTAAGATAACTTTAATCTGTGGCCAAGCAAATAAGTGTTATTCCTTTATTCCAGGAATTTACCTAGAATAAAGAAAATAGAATTTGATTTCTTATTAAAAAATAATGAAAACTAAAAGAAGAAAAAGACAACATCCTAAAAATGGTAGAATCGCTTTGAATGGTTAAAATTTCTCAAGCTCTTGATTTGATTTCTATGGAATATTTGTGGAATGTGTTAAATAGAGCATTATTTTAGGACAGTTCGCAACAGTTTAACATAGCAAAACCTCATTATCTGTTAAGAAAAGTGAAGAAAGCACTTGAATTGTGGAAGGATGAAAAGAAAATCTTCACTTTATCCGTTTTCTCAAAAACATTTTTTTGCTTTTAAATTTGGCTAACATACTTTGAATTATTAAATTTAGCTTGGAAATATTTAAATAACTTCTTTTTTTATTTTTTGAAGAAAAAAATAGCTGTGTATTTTATGTCTATTTAAGCAATGTTTACATTACATAAATTGTTACCATTTAACAATACACTAGTTGTATTTTCTGCATAAAATCCAGGATACTACAAAAGATGGAAAGAACAGGCTGATATTTGAAATATACTTCACAGCATTTAAATCCAGTGTGACATACAAATAACATAAATGTTGCATCCATTCTGTAGTTTTCAAGTTATGGGGAACCATATATTGAGCAAAGATCCATTCAAAAAACAATCACTCATCAATACAAGTTTGCTAATACATGTAGCAGTTTCTCTTTGATCCATGAAATCTGTTCTGCAGCACCTTTTCCAGCTGCTCATTGTAAAACAATTTCTTCTTTGCACACTCTCTATGATTTGTCTAGAGTTCTCTGACTCACAAGAATTAAGTGATCATTGACCAGAAGAATATCCTTGTTATTAGCTGTCCCTCTCGACACAGTAACATCATGTCTCACTTTAAGATACTGTTAAGTCCTTTGCTAAATGAAGATGGTTCATAAGACAGTGGCCAGCAAACTTCATACATTTCAGGCATATGGGTACATGAATGCCATGAAACCTGCCCAGCTAACACTGCCAAAGTGGTTTGTTTTGAGAAACCAATTCTGGTTCCTTTGCCCCAAACACTTTGCCAGCAGTTTAACAATTTGCAGGTGCTATCACTGCTCTTTGGCTTATTTTTTATTTTTTTAAAGATTTTATTTTTATTTATTTATTTTTAGACAGAAGGGAAGGGAGGGAGAAAGAGAGAGAGAGGAACATCAATGTGTGGTTGCCTCTCACGTGGCCTCCACTGAGGACCTGGCCTGCAACCCAGGCATGTGCCCTGCCTGGGAATCGAACCTGCGACCCTTTGGTTCGCAGCCCGCGCTCAATCCACTGAGCTATGCCAGCCAGGGCTTGCTCTTTGGTTTAAACTCAAGCTGGGATAAAACTGAGAGCAGCAAATTACTATCAATATTACCGAGCTCCAAAAGTAAGTCGAAGACACGCTTTGACAAAGTGCTGAGAGACCTTTTCCCAAGCATCAGAACCTGGCTTTAAAACTGGCAACACAGTATATAGTTCGACAGCTTGAGCTATCCTTTCGAGTAAAACCTTTGCCAAATCATATGCTTGCCTGTTTAAATTCTTATGGGCAGGTTCCGGGTTTACTAAAACCCTACCCAAAAGCTCTTGAAGTACTGTATCTCCTTCACAAACAATAGAGCTCATGAGGTCTGCGTGCATATGAGCTTTCCGGTTGTGGTCACTGTTTGTAACTGAGATTAATGTTCTGTGTAGTTGTATAAACAGCTCATGGCTATCTTCCAACTCGAAGCAACATTATATATGACTTAACCCAAACAATGTTCTCAAGCAAATAAAAATACCTATTAAATTGTGGGCTCTTTGTATCTTCTAGCCCCTTCAGCTTGCCTTGTTGTAAACATAAATCTATCCTTTAGTTTATTAGGCGATGTGTAAGGAGCTTCAGGAGCGTAAATCCTGAAAACATCAGCAAGGCCACAGGCTACCAGCAGGTAAACATCTTTATCAGGACACTTGAGGAAAAAGTCTAAAGCGAGATGTAAAGCCAGGTTTAAATAAAGCTCCTTTTCTTCTTCAGTGTCCTGGTCCATATTCATGCAAGTTGTCACAACCATCTTTAACCTTCTCACCATCTCCTCTTCGGATATTTCATCTGAGATTTCCTTGATGCCAGGAGCATAAGCAATTTCCCATCATTGGTCTTCGTCTTCCAATGAGCCCTGAAACGATGATGGAATGTTTTACCCCGTCCGGGGCTGAGATGTCTTCTCTAATGCCTTCAGTCTGGGTCAGGTGTCCCTGTACAGGTTTCCAGGACACCCCTAGGTTCCAGCAGAGGGAGGGTGGAGTGGACTAGAGTTGTGTGAAGGGAGACTGGAGTTTGTGGCTCTGGGGAGAGAGCTGAAGGGACAGCTGCCAGAAATCCTGGGCTGAGTCCCTCTCCCACACGGCAGAGGCCATCATTCGCAGGCGGAGCATACCCTTCCTTGCATCAGCCTGGGAAGAAGCAGTAGCCCCACCTTCTGGTCTCTGAATAACTTCTTTAAAAAATTCTGTCTTTCACAGGTTTCCCCAATATGAGCAGTATACATACTATATCCAGACAAGAACTGAATGTCACCAACGAGGCCACTGAGCTACCTCCCTTGAATGGCAGCTGGAGGACTCCAGTGGGCAGAAGATTTGGGTAGAATCGTGTCTAGGAATCTGAGATACAGAGAGGAGAGAGATGGGAACCAGAAAAAGAGGCGAGGAGCACAGTGCCAGATGGAGCCATTTTATTTCCAAACATGAGTCAAAGCAGACACACAGACTTTCCTACCTCCATACTGGATTTTCATCTTATAAAACAGATTTGCTGCTAAAATCCTTCATAAAATCTGCCTTTCCCATCACAGTAGAAAATAAGCAAAGAGTCACAGGTTAAAAGGTCATGCATAAAATATTCTACCCACCAAGATAATTATATAATAGTCTTAAATTCTTCACAGATCAATGAAAAAAATCATTAAGACTAATTGACACTTCACTATGTTTTGCTGCAAGTTTTTCGTTCATATATTTATGTTTATGTTTCACAATAATATTACAAAAAGGCTATCAACTTTTTCATAGAATAGGAAAACAAAAATGAAGCCATAACGCTAAAATATATACACATCAATCTGCAGAGCATAAACTTTAAAACAATTAAAACAAAAAGAAAATGAATTCACCCCAAATCAAAATATCTTCACCATAAACTCTGTAGGCTTCCCAAAGGAGTTCTTAGCACTTAGATTTTGGGTTGGTATATAGCTTATCCTGCATCTAGGGGTTCTGTGTATCATGATTCACAACTGTTATTATTACAAGGACAATGTCAAGGTTTGAGGTGGGACACAGTGCAACTCATTAGATAGAACATTCACACGTATAAAAGCTTTAATGAAACTCAAGTATTTCATCAGAAACAGTGCTTGACTCCCTTTTCTTTCACTCACCTTTTCCTCTGAGAGACTGCTGCAGAGACCTGGGGTCGCTTACGATCTGTAACTGCTACGGGATTTGGCTGATAATTCTAAGGGCAAGGGATGCCATTTTAAGGAAGTCTGTGCATATATTATATTTTCTTTGCCTCTAATTAGAGGTAGATAACCTCAAAATAAGGTCCAAATATCGGTTCCTTCAAAGAGTGTCAACAGCATAATATTAAACAAGGAAGTCAGCTACCAGAAAGTAAGAATTGAAATTCTAATTTTTAAGAACAAATATCTTTGATGATGCATGTGTCTGTGTTTATGGAATAAATGACCTACCCCCCCGAAAAAAAAACACTGTAGAAAAAGAGGTCAATATATTTGTCTGGAAAAAACGGTTGGAATTTATGGTTGGAAGAAACCTCATAAATCAAGTACTCAATTCTCTGATTTCAGAGGGAAGGGAGAAGAGACCTGGATAGGGTGAGGGACTTATCTGAGCACATTAGCACACTGATCTGTATTTTTAGACACACCCAGGCGCACACACATATCCACACATTGTTGCATTCACTTCTGTTTTGTACAATAAATACTACTGGCTTACACAATAAATAAAACGAACTATGAAAATTTTCATTTGTTATTTCATTTCCAGAAGTGGGAAATACCCATCTTTCAAATGAGCGAGAGGTTCTACTTTCTCCCAACTGATAAATGTATCAAACTGTGTCCTTACTTGCCTGGGCCGCGGCTCTCTGCAGCCCCTGGAAGAAGCACAGGCGGAGGGAGACGTAGGCGTGGCAGGAGGGAAAGCAGAGGCACTCAACTCACGTGGGGATCAGTTTCTAGTTATGTCAAAGATGCTCCTACTGGCAGTGAAGGCTTTGCATCAAGTTGAACTTGGGCTGTTGGAACTTCTAGACTCGATGGGAGGACAGAATGAGGGGGTAGGCACCAGATGCCAGGGTATGCCCTCTGCCCAGAAGAATGTGAGCTAGTGCTCCTCTGACCGTAAAGGGCAGAGATGAGCAGTGTGAGTCTTGCCCAAGCTATAAACTCTACACTTAGATGGCTTGGCTAGGTGAAGTCATAGTTTCTAATGGTCTTAATTTGTAGATGCGTGTGAACATCACAATACTTAGGCCTAATGTACAGTAGTATTAATACCTATTTTACCTTTTCCATAAAATTTCATGTGGATATAATTCTAAGGTCGTTTTTAAAAATATTATTACTTTTAATACTCATTGTAGACTTTATTCTAAAAAATCTTGAGCCTAGCTACATATATTAACATGAAATAACTTTGAAAATAAACAATACATTATATACATACCAAAATAGCCCCGTTTTAAAGCCATGTATGTGAAAAAGTTGAGTTTTCAAGAATAAACTAGACCTTCTACAGGTATTTTTCATAATTTTAAACACATCTTCTTTCTGACTATGCCCAATATATACACACTGCTCTCAGCAATTTATGTCAGAAGTAGTCACTATGAAAACAGTAGGTTGGTTGGTTTGTCTGTTTTTGCTTGTTCTGTAATGGAAAAGTTATTCCAAATTTAAGTAAGTTTGGTCCTGTAGGTTCTCCCCCAAGGAGATAGCATAACCAAAAAGCTTTCAATGTACAGCTATCCAGGGCATATGCAACCTTACATTTTCTAATAATAGTGGTGGAAGGTAACTTTCAAGTATCACCATAATCCAACTGGACGTGTAGCTCGTTATCTCATAACATCAATACTCTATAGGGAGGAAGTCATTTGAGAAACTTGTCCTTGCTAGAACATCTTTGCCAAAATTCCCATAGGAAACAAAACCATCCACCTACAAGGGACAGAGGGCACTTGGTACCCAGCACTGACCTTAAAGCGCACACATTTAACAGTACTCTGAACTCAGCATAAACTCTAGCAAGATGAAGAAGAGCCCACACTTTCTGAACTCGTTCAAGGTTCCTGGATCACCCAGAGCAGGAAGCATTTCTTCTAAATAGAACTTCTTGGGGAAGGCAGGACCCACAGCTGTTTCCAGCTCCTAGTCCCACCCTCCGCAGCTATGGCTATTCATAGTTGTTTGGCTAAAACAAGAAGAGAGAGACTGGCTAACTTGGAGAACCAGATGTAGGTGTTTTTGTACTTATTTTAGTCAAACACATTTAAAAAATCAAATTAACACAGGGAAGGGAACAGAGATTCCGTAACTCACAAATAACAAGGGGGAAATGAGTTGACTAAAAAGTGCATGTCTTTCCAAAACAGGTGCAGGAGGTCAAGAAGGGCACAAGCATTCTAGAAATTTTACTTCTTCACAGATTTTGATCCAGCCACGTGATGTAACTATTCCTAGTCTGGATTCCCACTGAGAAGTTGGGCCAACTGGTGAAAACCATGCACCCATGGAAGCCATCCTCAAAGTGATCCAGGGTCACCTCCACACCTGCACTCTCCAAACGCTTTGCATACATGATTCCATCATCTCGTAGGACATCGTGCTCACACGTCAGAATATAGGTCTTCGGGAGGTGCTGCAGGACTTCCTGGTCTGCAAGGAGGGGGGCGGAACGGACATCCAGCAGCTGAGGGATCTCCCGGACAATCCTGGCGTTGCCAGTGGTCTGCACAACAGGCTTGTAGTTCTTTGTGAAGACTGTGGGCAGGAGGGACGTCCAGTTCAGACGGGCTCTGAGGGCAGCAGCCTCTTCCACGTCGAGTGAAGTGTGATTGTTAACTATCATTGCCTGGACAAAGTCGTAGTTGCCTTTGAAGTATTGCACCCAGTACTTAACCATGATGTACCGGCTCAGGATGGGGGCGTCCACATTCTGCTGATAAGAGGGTGTGTTGAAATCTAAAGCCTGAAGGACTGGGTAAATTAAAGCTTGCAGTTTGAGCTTGCTTTTCAGGTTGGCATCTTGACTAAACTGGAGAAGAAGAAGCAAACATATCATTTTATTTGGCAGGGCTCCTTTTATAGAAACCACACCTCAAAAAGCAGGGTAGTATGTTACTTTGAATCAGTCAAAAGGATACAGTTGTTAAATTTCAAGCAGGCAAGGTATTAATGTAGTTTTAAAAAATAAATAATTCCTTATCACCAACCACCACCCTATCAAGCTACTGGATATTTACTAAGAAAGGTATGATGTCTACAACTTAGAATTTTGAGTGGACACTTCAAACACACATGATCTCATTGGTTTCTAAACCCTCCTTAACATATTACTTGTATCTATCCTTTGGCACTTAGCGCACCTTACTGGGTACTATGGATGGATAATTTGTGAACCTTATGTAGTTTTGTATTCCCTGCAAGGTCCAAAAAAGGCAATGGCTTCCTAGGGAGAAAAAACTAGTCTGACTCTTCAGACTAGGAGAAGGGTAGGAAAATGAACAGATGACAGGACTCCAAAGTGTTTTAGTAGGGCCTCTGCGTACCTCCTCTGACAAGCACTCAGTCTTCATACTTCGTGAGAGTGAGACTGTACAGACAAAGAGCTGGCAGTGTACCCTCCGCTCTGCCTGATGAGCACGTGCCCCAGAGTGAAGTCGAAATAAGAATGGGAAGGAAGCTCCATCTCAGCAGTTCCCCCCTGGCTCCCCCGAATGTGAAGGCATTGCCTCATTTTGTAATCACTAGTGTCTCAAGTGATTTATTTTTTCATGTAGCATTTAAATATAGCTAGCTAGCTCACTGTATGCCACAAACAATCTTCAAGGTAACTTCAGCCATACGATTTTGTTTTCCGCTGGTCTTTAGAACCCCATCCCCAGGGAAGATGTAACTGCTCTATAAAAGCGAGAGGAAATGATCAGTAAGTAGTATTATTGATATGTGCCAAGAATTGTGTATACATTATCTCAGTAAGTGAGTCCTGGCAACAGCCCCACAAATCAGATGATATTATCCTCATTTTCCTGAAGCTCAGAGAGGTTAAGGACTTGCACAGAGATAATCCCACAGCTCCCAAAGGAGGCCTAGATTCCTTCCCAGTTGTGCCTGGTTTTAAAGCTTCCCCAGTGCACCAGGGCTGACTTCTTATGGCATTTGGGCACATGGAAAGCAAACCTGTCAATGCCAAGTGGAGAATCAAGTTCTTTAATTATAGCAAAGGGGAAGAAACCAAGGTACACCACAGATAAAAAAGGCAGATGCTACTTGAAAATGCCAAAAGAGGAAAAAAAATAGAGGTGATAAGACAGAGATGCTATTCTTAAATTATTTGATATGTTAAATAAAACCGTTGCAACCAAAAGCGTTTCTGGAAGGAACGGGTAATGGAGTCATGTGCTAGCCAGAGAGGGGAGCCGGTCCTGGGGCTGCAGTCCGAACCACCAACAGCCAGGCTAGAAGTGAAGACAAACATGTCCACTGTCCTGGGGCTGACAGGGCTGTTTGACATAACGGATTCCAAGAAGATGTAAGTGGGTTGAAGGAATTTACTCAGCTGTAGGTAAAGGTGGCGGGAGTGACGCAGCAGGGAAAGTTCTAGGATCAGCTCATAGTCCCTAAGGAAGAAGTACTCCCTACTCCTGGATTGGTTGTGAGTAACAGTCTGGAAGTTTATGCAGAAGCAGGATGCAGTTGTATCTGGAGACTGGCCTTTTTTTTTTTTTTTAATAGCCACCTGTAAGGTGATTCAGAGTTGTAACACCCACTCAGGAATGTGAGCAGTCTTTTTCTGGATTGGGCCTGAGGCTCTTCAGCTAGCTAATTACCTCTTACCTCTTCCTCCCACCCTCCAGCCTGCTGTCATTTAATTTAGGACAGCTCGGAATTTTTCTCTCGTCAAATCCACAACAGGAAGAAAATGTACTCTTCTTTGAGTTTATACAGCTTCCCCAAATTTTGTTTTCAAGGAACTTAACCAGGGAAAGCTCAGGTTTATTATTACATTTCAAGTGGCAGAAACATTTAATGTTGTCTTTGATTAAAAAAAAAGAAGAAGAAAAGAAAAAAGAAAACAATGGAGACACTTTTTGAATTTTTAATTTGGCCCAAGGTTCTAAGGAAACAATCTCAACAACTGGAGTTCAGGCAAAATCCCCCGTTTTGGAAGTCCAACATGGAAAAAGAGCAGGAAATGCTTAATGTCCATGTGTTCCCTGAAGAGCAAGGAAGGCCTCTAAAAATGTTAGGCCTCTTCTCATATTGAATGTCCCTGAAGCCTTTTCAAGGACTCAGAGATGACCTGTCTTTCAGTGACCCCTCTCCTACTTCAGAAAGACCTCCGAGAGCTCTCCAAGCTCAGTCACTTGAATAACTTGGCCACACAGTGACTAGCGTGGCTAAGCCACTGCTATGTGTGGTGGACCATGCCCTTGATCTTTTGGACATCATCCCACACCCTCCCACTGCCAGTACCTCAGAGCAGTCTGTTACCTGTTGGCTCAGGGCAGCGGCCAAATTCCCACCAGCACTGTCACCAGAAATGCCAATTCTGCCTGGGTCAACTGAATACTTCTGTAAGACTTCTGGCTGCAGAAAATACTTTGTGGCCCGCACAACATCGTGGATTTGCTCAGGAAAATGAACCTTTGGAACCAGCCTGTACCTGTGAAGACAAAAGTTGTATTTAGTGCAGGATTTACTAAGTCTTTATAAGACATAAAGTTTAAGGAGACATCGGTTCCTTTTGATGCCAGAAATAAACAAGTAAGGAGTTGAAATAAAAATAAAAACAAACCATTCATTTTCTTGCAAATCAAATACTTAGTTTTAAAATGTAATGATTTTTTTTGTATTATCAATAATTCTTCCTCTTCTTCTTTTTTTTTTACTATCACCCACCAAACCAAACCAAACCAAAACAAACATCTACCACTACCAATGCAAAAGTGAAGCTTCAAAGTAAAAGGCAGATGTTAATAATATTAAGGTATGGATAGAACCACAACAGACCTTGAATTTTATTTCTGAAAGTCAGTGTTCCACTCATAACACCTCTGGGTTAGAAGGTGACTTGGCAGCATTAAGCACATGGTATTCTTCATGATGAACTTGTTACAGGTAGTAAAACTGTCCTCCACTAAAGCGGCAGTCTGACATTAAACCCAGGCAATGCATTCGCTGTCTGGGAGGCTGAACCTAAAGCAACAGTTGTCAACCAGCAAAAAGAAAGCAAAATCTGCCCAGCAGCCCAGGGTAGGCCCTCTGGGGATCCCGGCGCTCTCCTACTGCCCTTCTTTTCAGAGTCCCTTTGGGATCCTACTGTGAGCATTTCTCGGGATTCATATTCCCTTAGCAGTACAAAAAAATCCTAGTTTTCTCAAATGCCCCATATAATACAGATCCATATTTGGTGGTCTTGTCTTGGAGAGTCCTCTCAGTCTCCACCCTCCCTCCTTATTTTCATTCACCCTTTAATTCTTACTACAGGGTGTGGCCTCCTCTAGGCAGACTTCCTTGACTATACATACAGCCTTTCTGTGTAAGACAGTGTAGTTATGAGTGAGCTAGCTACTATCCCTTGATACTTCTATGTGCTGGGGTATATTGCTGTTCTTATTGTCTCATCTTGAAATGATTTCTTTATGTATTCTCCTAAAGAGTATGTTCTCTAATATCAGGGACTATATTTGATTCATCATCGTGTGTCCAGTATTTATCAATGTGCTAGGCACATCCATCCAGTAAATCTTATGTGAGTATTAATATACCTTTATTTTTCAAATGAAAAAACTGATGCACAGAAAGTTACAGTATTTGATTTGTATTGATTTGTATTGGACTTTGACTTGGCCACAAAGTCCATTTAGTTTTTTCCATGAAATAAAAGACACACTTTTCATTTTCACCAATAACTGTATTGATTTGGATATTTTGAGAATGTGAGCTATCTCTTCCTATTGGGTTCTAGTGGGTAGAGGCCAGGGGTGCTGCTAAACATCTTCTGATGCGCAAGCAAAGAATTATTTGGCTAAAATGTCAATAGTACCCACAAACTGTGTAAGCCACTTTTGACACATTTGATCAGCCACAGCACCTTCGTCATACACTGCACAAATCTTTTTAGCATTTCTGTTGCATTGTTTACCTTTCTTGAAATAATAAATCATAATACACTGAAAATGTTTCATATTTTCGTCCATCTTCAATATTTAAATGGTTGCACAAAAATTCACCAATGTCCATAATTTTTTAAAGATTATTTATTTACTTATTTACTTACTTATTTATTTACTTTTAAACAGGGGGGAAGGGAGGGAGAAAGAGATGGAGAGAAACATCAACGTGTGGTTGCCCCACATGCCCCCCAACTGGGGAGCTGGCCTGCGACCCAGGCCTGTGCCCTGACTGGGAATCAAACTGGCGACCCTTTGGTTTGCAGGCCACCATTCAATCCACTGAGCTGAACCAGCCAGGGCAAGGTTGACAAATTTTTTAAAATGCACACAGATATGACAGATGTCACAATACAATCTAACAAAATTGTTTCAAATGAAGTTAAAGACAACTAAGCACTACAAGAGCCATCGTACAGAAAAACTAAATGAACTTTTGGGCCAATAAATAAGTCTAACACAGATCAAAACCAGGGAGGGTAGAAACTTCTTTATTAAAATTTAATAATAGTTAAGAACTCGGGTCTTTTGATTTCCATTTTATAATTAGCATTGTTATTCTCAGAAACTACTTTTTTCCTAAGCTATTCTTACAAGGCCATTCATTTCCTTCATCTAAAATCCAGCTATTTAACTAACTAACTAGCTTCAACATTCAGTGTAGATACAGTTAAGTGGACAAATATTTGTGAAATACTATCACATAAATAATAATTGAGATCTGGTCATTCAGGAATTACTATATTTAAAAACTGCAAATGCAGTAAGAAATTCCTTTAGTGGTTGGTTGCCTTATAGCAGATAAACTAAGTTTTCTAATTTCCTTTTTATTTTTTCATCTGTGGTGATCAGTTAATCATCCAAAATGCATTTTTCTCCAGCTGATTTCCACCTTGTCTTAAAGCTGCTGCCCTAGCATTCCATTGGTAATAATTGGTGAAGGAGTAGGATTACATCATTTTGTCCACTAGGGGGAAACATCTCACAAGATTCCATTTACCTTCAATTTGGGGGCGGGGGTTAAATTTTTTTAAACTTCATTACTAAGCTGAATTCTTAATTCTATCAATGAATTAAAAGTGAATGCATTTGATGACTTTGGTTGTGAAAATAAATATTTTGTCTCAACAAGATTCCACGTATCATGATAAACTGTTTTCTTGGTGGCCCAGGAGGTCAGAACATACTCTATTAGTATATACACATGAACTAAATTTTCAGCTGTTGCTTCCAAAAAGGTCTTAGTGACTTTGAATAAAGAGAAATTGTTAATATAAAAAAGTTCTACTGTCTCCAACCTTATCGGGCAGTCAATAACTGGTTCAGATAAAGAGTAAACATATTTAAAAATGAACAGGTTAGAGTGCAAAAGTCTTCCCAGCACCCTTAAAGACCTCCCAACCCTTCCCATCCCTCTGTTCAAGCTGGAACATTGTCTAATTTTATTGAGTAAGAAGGGATACTATTTTCACAGACTGAAGAATACAGTGAAACTAGATATTTCTGAGGTCACCTAATGTAAGTTGAGCCTTCAAAGGAGCTTGAAATTGACCAGAGGAATATATCATAACAAAAGTCCTGTAAAATCTTTATAGACATGGAAAACTGACAATCCGGAGGAAATTCATGAGTGGTATAGCCAAAGAAAGCACGCAAAAATATACTTATCTGCTGTTTTTGTTCAAAGCTGTGTCCCTGCAAAGTACTGAAAAAGGATTCTGCCTTTTTTTTTTTTTTTTAAATCTTAAACTTATAGGTCTTGAGTAAAAGCACCTGACGAATTCCAGCAGCTGTAGTCTCCCTTTCCTCAACTCATGGCAGGGATAGAGAATTCCACAAACCCAGCTCTAACGGTCTACTACTGTGCATGCCTCCTACTAGATGAACAAAATTCAGTGTAAACTCAGGAATGAGGTTCAAACAACTTAATAAATGTGTACATTCTATAAAAATATGTCAGTCCTGTTAGGTGAGGCACCTCACCAAGTACTCCACAAACATATTGCACTCAAATCTCAGAGCTCACTTGTGGGTTTAAGGATGAAAACAAGGAGGATGTGTAACTTGTCTACAATGACTAGTAAGTGGCACATCCATGACATGAATTCACGACCGACTTGGAAACCCATGCGGACTCTCCCTTTTAAAACATTCTTTCTTCAACACTCACAGCGGCTTAACAATGTGTGTGTGTTCTCATTGCCTTACCAAAGCAGCAAATTCTCAAAACTGTAGATTTTGGACACCTGAGAATGTCCCTCATGATTTCAACGGTTTTGCAATATTCTCAAAACAAACCACCAAGCAGAGTGCCTGGGCACGCGGTACATCTTGTGGATGAAAAGGGTACTATAATAAATCGTAAATTCCTAACTGGGCAGGTTATGGCGGGTTGTCACACCCCAGCCTATAAATTCTTTAGAAGAAGGTTTTTAAGCCAGTCTTGTCTATTGTTCTTGTGCATCTGATTTAACATACCTCTGAAATGCCAGAAGTAATATCCCTGAAAGGTGTAACCACCCTCAAGAGAGTACATAATCTTGTTAACTATCCTCTAATCTAAACCTTGCCTTACTTTCTTCCACCTCCACGTCATCTTTTATTTCCTCCTTAATTCCAAATGCAGAAGAGAAACCACAAACTACCGTTCTCCGGGGTATTTGAGATCCTGCTTCTCAACAACAGTCATCCGTTTGGGCTCAAATAAACTCCTAAAAAATTCTCTGCAGGTTTGGACATTTCTTATGTTGACAATCTTTAATAGCATTCTTTCCTCCAAACATAATTTTAAAGATTTATCTTATACCTTTTACATATAAAATGTCATGTAACACTAACTGTGGTGAGGAAAATAATAAGCCATATGGCTTTAACAACATAAATTGTTCTTAACCCACCTACTTGTCAGGCACAGCTCTAAGGACTCCACTTCCTGTAGCCCACACACAGCTCAGTTTCTCAACTCTGTACACACCGTGGGGTAATCCTGGAGGCTTTACAAAAACACTGAGGTTTGAGCCCCACTGCAAAACATTTCAATTCATTGGATCTGGAGTGGAGCCCAGCATATCTATATTTGAAGAAAAATTTCCCCAAGTAATTCTAACATGCAACCAATGTTTAGAAATATCACTGAGTCCAGCCACTTTGTCACTCTTGTCTGAACGCATCTCCCTGTTCCCGTTCCCAATGCATTGGTCCGTTTCCATCCCCTAGGCCCTTCTCCCCACAACAGCTCATCAAGTGTTCTGGCCCTTTAAGTCTCATTTCAAGTGCCACTTTCTGTGAAACCTTCTGAGAGCCCAGGCGAAAGAAACTCCCCTGCCCGGAAGCCCTGGAAGCCTCCCTGACAACAGGTCATAATTCAGACACCTCAACTTGCTCTTGCAGTGGGCAGAAAGTGAGAATCAGGCACTGAAGGGTCTGATGTGTGCCTAGCTGAAATAATCAGCACCCACTTTATGCACAGTGACAGAGAGCTAGAGCCATGATCAGAAAAGCTGATAAATTGCTTCTTACGTCAAAGGCAGGTGTTGTACACAAGCCCGTCGTTAAGGGGAAATGGAAGTTGTTCCAAGCCTGTGGAAGTTGAAGCCATGAATGTCACTTGTGTTCTGGTGACACTGAAATGGACATCCTCCCTCAAAATAACCTAACCTGGAAACACTGTGGACAATCTTCTACTGTGGATAAGGACACTAAGTTCTCTTCAGGTAGTGCCAGTTAGGTGAAAGGTATATGTGATATTCTAGAATGAAATTATACTCCTGTGAGATTCAGTAGGAGGGAGATAAAATCTCATTCCTTTTTTTGGCCTCCCCCTACCTTTTTTCCCCTATTCATCATCTCCCAAGAGGAGCTCAATAGATTCATTTTGAGAATACAAAAAGGTTAATATTCTCTTCAGTCCTAGAGAACCGTATCTTCAGTGGGGTTATTGGAAACAAATCAATATCTGCATCTGTGGTGTGCTCTCTGTGGGAGACATACCCGGAGGAAGAATCTATTTATTCCTCTAATAGGTAGAGCCTATTGTTTAGCAGGCAATGTTCTCTAGTCAGGTGCGACTGGATGAACAAGAACTGTGGCCACAGGCTAGGACAGCAAAGGTGGGGGCAGGAGTCCTGGTAGTACAGGAAGCCCAGCGTAACCGAAGGCCATTGCTTGATGGATTATTAGGTAGTAGGCCACAGGGCAGGCAGAATGGTGGCTTCTGCCTCCTGCAGTAAGTACTCCAGCTTTTTCCTGGCTCCATTAGCAACGTTCTTCTTTATAGCTCTGTAAAGTGTTAAGTTCTCTGTATTGCCACTGACATTTAATGGAGTGAGACTAAATCTCCATCTGTATCACATGGGGAGTTTATGAGTGTAGTAAAGATTTAATGAAAAGCAAAATACAAGTTGAAACTGTTTTCCACATCCAAGAAAGCAACATAAATGCTTTCTAGAACTTAGTAGAATTTATGGATTGAATAAAATTTATTAAATAAAATTTAAAAATATCCAACATGCCAATTCATTAGCTTACATTTTATCTTTAAAAAAAAAAATCAAATCTTCCTTTTCCTTTGTGTTTTATAGTTCTAGTATTGTGTCTTATATAAACTGTAGATGAAAAGGTACCATGTTACAGCTAAACTACAGTGAACTTTATGAAAATAAGTTTATGAATATAAAATAGGACCTCCCTAGATTATATAAGTGAGGATCCATCTATGCTTCTTCGATGTTGTAAGATGCACTTTTTCATTTATTTAACAATTACTAAGTGTTAAATGATTGCTAATTATTGTGCAATTATTATGTACCATACATACCATAGTGTTGCAGAAGCTGCTGAGTAGAAGGCATGGCCTGTTTCTCATACCCTGAGGCCTTTGTCTGCACCTCAGTTGCTGGGTCAGTCCCCAGAACCTTGAGCCAGTAACAGGAACTGAGGAGTCCCCACTCTCAGTGCACACTTCACATAAGGTGATTCTATGACCAGCGCTGCCCCCAACCCCTACCTACCAGCTTCCTCGGATTATAACCTTCCCCAAAGCCCTGCCCCACATGAAGCAAAGCCAGAACACCACTACCCACTCCTGTGGGCCTCAAAGATCAGGAACAGCTGTCTGCAGACAGCCTCCCTGCTAGGAGAAGGCAAAACTCCAGGAAGGCCAAGGGTCCACCACCCTCCTGAAGACTCTCAGGATCATCCACCCTTATTTCTTCTTTTCCTTGGTCAACGCCAGAAGTGTAAGTCTCTCCATCTGTCTTCTCTTATGTTTTATTCCTTTGATGCGCTCTGCCTCCTCCCCTTCCTCTCAAGCCCTCTCATCACACCACTTTGGACCTCCGTGACCAACTCACTTTGTCAAACTGGGTGATCCTCACCCTAAGGACCGCAATTCAAATATGACTTACTTCAAGACAGCTTTTCTGACTCTTCAAACCAGGTAAGATTTTACCTATTAGATGTCTTCAAAGATCTTACTTATTAGATACTGTGAGGAGCGCGTCGGAAAATAACTAACAGTTAACTGGGTAAACCTCACCCTGTTGCAGCAGTAAAGTTGAGCAAACGGCCGCGGGTCGACCGTTGCGATATGGGCAGGAGCCAAAATTAGGACCCCGCCAGAATCTGCCCGCCAACGGTAACCCGAACCAATGGGAAGCCCCTGCTTTGTTTCAATGGGCCAATAGCTAACAGCCACATCTGCTTCTGGCCCCCATAAAAACCCTAGTCTGTGAGCGCCAGGCGCGACTCTCATCTGCAGCCTCTCTGGCACAGTGTCTCCTGCGGACACTTCGAGAGTTCGCCCCTGCGCAGGTTAAAACTTTTGGCCAATAAAGTAACACCTGTGAATCCTGAAAGTTTCCGAACATCTGTTTCTTGCGTTGGTGAATGCAACAATACCTCCCTTACTAGTTACCTTCTACTTCACATCACTTATCACATATACCATGACTTGCTCAAGGTCTATTTTCTCACCTAGATTGTAAACTCCATGAGAGCAGGCATGATGTCTGTCTTACTCACACTGTATGTAACCAGAACTTAACCTAGTAACTGGCACATAATAGGAATTCAACAGATATTTATGGAATGAAAGAAAGAAGTGAGGGATGAGCAGTGAGAAGAAATGTGTTCCCAAATTAGACCTCTGAAGATACTTTCCAAGAGAAACATCATGGTCATACGATGTAGGCTGTGCCCTAACTAGAACACGGGCTCTGTGGCTCTCTGTGGGCTGGCCGGCCAGGATCCTAAGCATCTTAGCTCATTACTTCTGCAAAGAAAAATGCTGTAAGTTTCAAACATATGTCAGTAAATACATCTGTCAGGTGGACCTTTGCATTCTGTGGGATACAGCACTAACCTCCCAGACCTGTCTAGCACTTTGGGTGTCTGACACCCTTTTATCTCAGTTGCCCAAACGGATTCTCGTGACAACTCTCTGAAGTCATTAACCCAACGCAAAGCATATTTGCCTAATATACATGTGCTAAGCCTTGCACTGGGTGATGGGGACCCCAAGGAAAGAAGACATGATTTCTGTTCCCAGCAGCTCACATTTTAGACACACAGAAAGGACCCCTAACCCCACTTTGCACACGAGGGTGCATGACTTGCCTGAGGTCACACAGTCAGGAGTGACGGTACTTGCCCACTGCTTTGATGCCTCCTAGCTGATAAACATCTAGATGCCACACTGCATAGGTTAGGCCCAATGGAAAGCCTTCTATGTCTTAGTTCTTTTAAAAAAATCTTTAAAAAATCTCATCCACCTTTCTGTGTTTTATGATAAGCCTAAGAATACCTGTTTTACTCGAAACAGAAGCTGACAGGTGGAGAAGGGCGTATAGGAAGAGCTTAGGCATGATGCCAGTTGCTTATATTGAAGTCCTGGAGGGTGAGGCCTGGGTGGAGAATCCTCATGGTGCCAAGTTTCCTCTTTTCCCCTGGGCCTTAGAGGAGCTGGAGCCACACAGGAAACCATTGAAGGGATTCTGAGGGGTTCCCAGGCACCGCGCTGTGGGGCCTGGCTCCATAATGGGGCTCAGCTCCTTCAACAGCCCCTGTTTCCCTCTGGCCAGTGGCCCAGGCCAGATGACATCATCATTTACGTGAAGGTTCCTGGATTACAAGAAGTCCCTGAAGGCCGTTGAGTGATCTGGGAGGCCTCACTGAGAGGCAAATCTGCTGAGGAAGCAACCACCCATCCCTCTATGTGACTCTAGGGATTCTAGTCACAGGGTCAGAGCTGCCCAGATGATGCAGGAGACAGCCCTGGTGAGGGACCACAGGAGAAAGGATTCTCTTGGGTCTCAGATCTGGACTGAGGACGATCAGAAGATGAGCAACAAATGGGGCAGCCACTGGCAGGAAGAGGCAGAGGGACAGGAGACTGGATAAGCTCAGGGCATGGAAAGTGGGTGATGTTGCCATAACACTGTCACACTGTCTCTCAGCATTATCGGTTTCCTTCAATACTGGCCCGACACTGCGCCTTGGGAATGATCGACCTAGCTCAGGTCTCCATCCATCCTTGTGACTAGCTAGCTATGGGACCTCGTGCAGAATACTTAACTTCTCAGGCCTCATTTTCCTCATCTATGAGGAAAACATCAAAATATTTATCTTGGATGATTTATATGAGAATTAAACAGGACTCTTTATTCATTCATCCCACAAATATTTATCGAATGCCCACTATCTGCCAAGAATGTTTCCAGGCACAAAGATCAGCAATAAAGGGGTAAAATCCCTAAAATCTCTGTCCTCACGAAACTTATGTTGTCTGTTTCCACTTAGCACAATGAATACTTAATAAGTTAAACATATGATCTGTCAGATGTTGATGACAGTTCTGGAGAAAACTAAAGCAGAGGAAAAGGGGGCCTCACTCTTTAACCGGGGGGTCAAGGAAGGCCTCGCTGAAAGGATGATACTTGAACAAAATCTGAAGGAGCAGAGACGGCTACACAACGGCACCTGCACGCTGTCTGCCATGGACTAGGCACCGTGACTTTTCTATTATTGCCATCACCACAATTCTCTTAAGTATTCACATGCTTCTTAGTTTCCCAGAAAGATCATTAAGAAATAATTTGTAGAAACAACTCAAAATATTGACAGTAATACTACTGATAATAATGATCATAATAAAACTTGTTGAACTCATTCCTGCTTACAGGGTGTGAGTTACAGAACCTGTCCCCAGGAGAATAACTGAGGGTTGTAGGAGAGATTCTCTGAAAATGCTAATTGGTTTTCAGTGTTTGAAAAAGCAGCAGTAATAGGCTCTCTGACTTCTCTGCCCTGGGAGCAGCTCTCCTGCCACAGGCTCTCACCCTCTGAAAATGTGCACCTGCAGCCAGTTTGTCTCCACCCCCACCTTGTTCAGGGGCACCTCTCAGCTGCTGAGCCGGTCACTGTCTGCAGTGGTGCTGAAATGACCAGAGACGCGGACAGATGACAGCCATGGCAGCTTGGTGGCCCCACATCCTATGACCTCACTGGTTTCTTAGCTACAGCTTCAAAACCAGCACCCTTTCAGGGACATCAACCCAGCAGCCAAGGTTGCTGGGGCTGCCACAGCAGAGGTGGCTGGCTCTGGGCCTGGAGCTGGGGCTGTGTTTGGGAGCCTGATCTTTGGTGATGCCAGGAACCCTTCTCTGAAGCAACGGCTCTTCTCCCACGCCATTCTGGGCTTTGCCCTCTCAGAGGCCATGGGGCTCTTTGGCCTGGCTGTGGCCTTCCTCATCCTCTTTGCCACGTAAAGAAGCCATCTCCACCTCCCACGGTTCTTTCTCCCATGTCTTGTCTGCCCTGGTTGTTCCTTCTTCTGTACCTCCCTAGGCAGCCCAGGGAAAGTGGTTGGCTCAGAGTTTGTCAGAAGACAAATAAATACTGTATTAATAAGAAAAAGAAGGCAGTCATTAAATTTATATGCTGTAGGTAACTGATTGTATATTTCCCCCAACTTCAATTAATTCCTTTTCTAGAAGTTTCCAAAACTAAAATAAAAACACACAATGAGGCATTATAAAGTGAGTTCAGCACTCACTTTATGGTGAGGCTCAGTGGATTGAGCACCAGCCTGTGAACCAAAAGGCTGCTGGTTCAATTCCCAGTCAGAGCATATACCTGGGCTTCAGGCCAGGTTCCCTGGTGCGGAGTGTGCGAAAGGCAAACAAACATTTATGTTTTTCTCCCTCTCTTTCTCCTTCCCTTCCCCTCTCTCTAAAAATAAATAAAATTTAAAAAAAAAGTGAGTTCAAGAAATTCTAAGTTCTATCAAAAATCATTTTGTGTAACCTTGAGAAAATCGCCTCACCAGTCTGGACCTTTGTTTTATATTTTATATTATCACTTGTAAAATAAAGTAACTAGTTCCTTCTTAAATTTTTTCTATGACTAGTATTAATTACTTACTCAATGGAGACAATGACAGCATTCAATTCCTCAGCCATTGCTCTACACAGTTCATCATAATAGGTGATTTCTGAAAGAAACAAAGGAGCAATGACTATTAAACAAATTATTTAATACTGCCTTTTCTTAAATTGTGCTGTGGATTGCTTTTAGACTTGGGCTTAAGTTATTAATAATAAAAAGCAAATGGGAACATACATTTCCTTAATACAGTTTCTTGTACAAATGCAGAACTTAAATAGAGTTTTTGATAAAATCCAATTACTATAAAATAACAGGAAATCCATATTAGATTACGTTTGAATGTGTTTTTAATGAACTAAACATTTATTTTATAACGGACTAGAAGAAATGCACCAAATTAATTCTGATTTTGTAGCTCTTCAAATGTATGCTTTTCCGAAAATCACAACACATAAGCAGTTTTCTTAGAACCATAAAATTTTTTTCTTTTAACATCCTCATTTACTGCAATTCAGGAAAGTCACCAATTTGAAGAATATGGTATTTTGTTTAAACCAATGCATAACAAACTAGAATTTTAAGAAATTCTTAGAAAGAGGGTCCAAAGGTTTGCAGTGACAGAACCAATTTTGTAATGTAAAAAAGTCACCCCTTAGCTGTTCTTTCAAAATATTAAGAGCAGATTGTGCCAACAGAAAGCCACATAATCACCTTATCCATAGGCCTTCCAAAGCAGTCTTAGAATCAAAAGTTTCATGACTACAGAGCCGTCTACACATCTCCCTCAGCCTGAGCTTTTCTCCTGGCAAAAGTGATCAGTCAAAATTACATACAAAAGGCCAGGGTGACTCATAATCTATACCAATGCCCCTACTTAAACCTCCTGGCCTCCTATTTAATGTCTCCCCCGGCAAGCGCCCAATGGCACAGATTCGTTCTTTTCTAGGAGGAAGATTCTGCCTTGTGCATTTTTAAATTCCCATCACCTAGCACACTTAGGGTGACCAAAGGTCCAACTGTGCACACAACTGAGGTTTTGTACTGGAAGTCCTATACCCCAAGAAACTTCTCAGTCCTAGGCTATCCTATGTGCTCAGTAGACTAGACATCTGCTGGAAATGTGAGTGAATCAACAACTAAAAGAATAAATGATGAATATGGAGTTAAATGAAATGAGATTAGTAGAAAAAGCTATACTTTTGGCCTTCACCTCATGAAAAACATTATTTAAAAAAAAAAACTAGAACTAGTTGTCATCGCCTTTAAATTTAGAGGATGCCAAAGCTCCAGGCTGAAAATGAAGAAGCCACTCCAGGGAAATCACAGGCAGAGATAAGGCCCTCACTTCCTCCTTGGTATGCAACCTGATGGCCTGCTTCACAGGGCAGCTTACCATTGTGAACCTGTTCTGCTTATGAAAGTATCCCAACACTAAAGAAAACATTCTTGCCCTGGTTGGCATAGCTCAGTGGATTGAGCACATGTCTGCAAACCAAAGGGCCACCAGTTTGATTCCCAGTCAGGGCACATGCCTGGGTTGTGGGCCAGGTCCCTGGTTGGGGGGTGCATGAGAGGCAACCGCATGTTTATGTTTCTCTCCCTCTATTTCTCTCTCCCTTCCCTCTATAAATAGATAGATAGATAGATAGATAGATAGATAGATAGATAAAATCTTTAAAAAAAGAAAATAAAACATTCTTGAAATTTGTAAGATCGCTTTGTTTTAATGGTGGCACACTTTTAAATTGTCATCCTTCGTTTCATAAGCAGATGAAATGTTGATGAGTTAGCATGAGTCTTCAGAAATACTCATATTATTTTATAGAAAGATGTCTTCAAAACAGAAGTTGGCAAAAGAGTTATAGAGAACTCCCTCATCTTCTAGCCCAATGACACCCCACCTTGCTTTGGTGCAGCAAGCTATTGCTAGCAATTCATAATAAGTTAGGCTGTGATTTAGGTCACAAAACATATTTTCAAAACAGACTACCTTAATTAACAAACAAATAAGCAAACAAATAGTCCAAAACCTTTATGTAGGCTATGAACATATAATTAATCATTCGAATCAGGACACTTTCAAGCATGAAGAGGACACACCACTAACACTTTTGCTGGGACAATAAGGGCAACTGGGACTGTCCAGAGGAACCGAGTCAAGTGTGCCCCCTCTCTGTATCCAATAAGAAAGTCAAACTCAATGACATGCACCTCTCTCCCAGGGCCAATCACAACCCCAGACAACCTGAAGGTGAGCAGGACATACTTGCACTCCCCAAGGCCCAGCCTCCCCCGTGGATATAAATGACACTGCGTTTCAGTGGCTCTTCTGGCTTCGGAGAGCCTTCAAACACTCTGACTTCCACGCCGTCAAAGTCAGTGTCGGTCACCTTCACCTGAGCGGATGACCAAGCGCTTTTCTTGCCGAAAGAAACGATGATAAAATTCAGTGCGAGCAGATGATGGCTCAGGCCCAGGTACTGGATCAGGTTACTCTGCAGGGCGAGGGAGGGAATGAAGAGGGAGAGCACAGGTCAATTGGGTCATCCCTAGGGCCACACTCACCAGCTCTTAGAGTTTAAATCCTCACAAGCAACTGCTACTGCACTTGAGGGCTCCCTGGCCACTTTTAACACAGTAACAAACTGCATTTCCCTTTTGCTTCTAGAGCCTACAGAATGTTTTCAGGCATTAGATTCCCTTTGATTTTCAAGATCAGCTCTGAGAGGGAAATGGGACAGGTGTCATCAGGCCCACCTTATCATGAAGGCTTAGAAATGAAATAAACTTGCCTGTGTCGCTGGATGCATGGCTGTTCTAGGACCGAAACCTAGAACTTGTGAATTTAGGGATTTGGTCCATTTTTTTTCTTAGACCAGCACATCATAGTTCCAAAAGCATAGTAGCAGTGGACAAAGAATACTTAAAGTGCAATTAAAAGAGAAGAAAGTTTCATATTTGCCTTAAGCATTTTTAATGTGCTTTTAAGCTTACATACTTAAGTGTGTCTGGTTGTTTTGAGAGTGGGAGAAAGGAGTAAGTGTGTGAGAGAGAAGAAGCAGAGTTGGCTGTGGCCTTGGCATTCAGAAGCCAGCTCAGGCATGACCAGGAGCTTTTGAGAAATGTGTGAAGAACAGACACCCTTTGAGCTTGAGGGCACTGAGCTCAAGCTCTGCACTAGGTGCTCATGGTAATTTGGTTGGAGGAGGAGCACAGAGAGGAGACCCAAGTCATCCACTCTGCAAAACCCTTGTGGAGAGTGTTCCCCTCTCTTTACCTCTTATACAAGCTCTCTCTGTTGAGTACACTTATAAAGCTGACTTCCCTGCTAGATTTAATGGCCATGTTTCAGAGACAGAGATCTGGAAGCAGTCTGGAGGCCAGTGACTGGTCAAGCTACAGAGGTTTGAAAGTGTCCACTGTACTGGCACACATGCATGAACATTCTCCTAGTGGCTCTCAAACCTCAGGAAAGGGAATCATGGGAGTGACAGTGCCCTTCTGTACAGTATGAAACAGGACACTGATGATTAGTGAATATTTAATGCCATCATAAGAAATCAGAACTGTATGAAGTCTGCGATATGCCCTGATACAGCTTTCCAGCACTGCGTGCACCAGGCACACGGGTGTGCCTGCTATGTACAAGCCCTCAGCCCCTGGACAGCCAAGCTCCTGAACAATTTATCCCAGTGTCCCATGTAAATATTAGTACTGTGCATATATGCCATGCTGTGAAAAGAGTTGGAAAGCATTGCATTGTAAAACCATTAGCCAGTGTTCATGAAAAACAAGCAAAAGGCAAAATCACCTAGAACAGTGGCTGGCACATACTAAACCTTATATGAGTTGTTTATTATTATCATTGCAATTCGAAATGTCAGCCCAGGGACAGATAGTCTAACGTTTCTAGAGAAGCTGAGACACTATGTACATTTGTTATTAGAACCATGATGATTACCAAGTTCTAAAATTGTCTCAGGTTAAACAGATGTAAAATAATGATCTCTAAAAAGTTCATTTGTATGCTTATCTCAAAGGGGATCTTTGAGAAGGAGCCTGGGGAAAAAGCCACAGTACACTGATACCTATACGCATGAATTACTTAGCATGAGGTCAACTTTCAACATGAGCAAACCACATTAAATACTTAAAGTATCTATTGTAATCCACTACTTGCTTCATTTCCTGTATTGAAAGGTTTGTATTCTAAGTCAGCAGTTTTCCACCTTTTGCAGTGATGGTCATTTCATCCTGTCAAACAGTTTTTTAAAATTCTACTCCCTAAATCCTGCATTACTCCCGCTTATCAGGGGGAGGGCAAGAATAGTATGGGAAATGTAGAAGCTAAAGAACTTATGACACAAGGACGTGAACTAAAGGGGTGAATGTGGGTGGGAGAGGGTGTGCAGGGTGGGGGGAATGATGGGGGAGAAATGGGACAACTGTAATAGCATAATCAATAAAATATATTAAAAAAAAAGAAAGACATATTTTCATGGATCATTTATCCACTTGAAAATTTATGGTCATGTTTTTAAAACACTGTAAAGCTGGAGTGCACTTTTAAATGCAAATTTAAATTTCTTTATTGGCACGCAAACTATATGACTTGCACTTGAGGCCACTGTACAGATCACCCAAGACGCACTAAAGCAGGACTCTTCTGAAACAGAAAAACCTCAGTGTTTGTGGCAAGAAATTACCAAAGGTCACATAACTATCTTCAATAGGGATTAATTAGTAACCTTCAATATGTAAAGACTCTACTACAAAGATGGGTAAAAGAGGGACCGAGAACTTCAGTAGGTAAGAATGTACATCTTGTTTGATTTCCTCCCTTTCCCCAAATTGCCATCTCTTCTGAAGCTTTCATAGCTTCCTATACTTTCTCTGAGACTTTCACATATAAAGAAATTCCTTAGATTGTAAGGAATTGATTCAGATTAAGTTTTTTTTAAGTCGATGGGCCTTGGCAACTGCTCAAAGAGTAGAGGGACTGGGATCAGGTAGGCAGGTGAGGGGACAGAAAGCGAGGGTTCAAAGAGACCCAGGGCTTTCACCTGGGGTATGAGAAACAGAGGACATAGGTGGAAGAACATTCAGGGAAGGTTAAGATAAATTTCATTTTAGAATCATTCCACGCAAAGCCAGTGGAACATCTATGTAGACAGGTGCAAAGACAGATCACAAATACAGGGTCAGAAATTCAAGGAGGTCCAGCCTGGAGGAAGAGCTCAGAGTTAACTGTTAACTCAAATAACAGTGAAACACGGAAGAGGCAGCAAAGAGGCAAAACATAGTGTCAAGGAAACAGACCTTGGAGAAAACATTCTTTGACAGGCTGGAAAGAAGAATCTAGAAGAGTTCTAGAAAGTGGCAAAAGTAAGACTATGAGTGAATCATAGTATAGGAGTCAAATTTGAAAGAATTTCTTTAAAAAGCTAACAATTTGGCAATTTAAAGAAGCTTAGGACGAAAAACGACCATTCACATTAGTAGGATGTCATGATTAGCAGCCAAAAGAAGTTTTAGGTGTGTCATGGGGGCATAACCCAATTATCTCAATATCCTCATCATCACTGCCTCTACTACGTGCTAGAGAAGCCCAGCTCTGCCCTTTGACTCTGGCTCCCTTCAGAGATTTAGCAGCTCTGTTAGGATTCCCAGTGTCTCCCATGCTAAGCTGCTGGTTGCTTAGGTCGAGTGCTAAAAGTGTTAGTCCAGGCTAAGTGCTACTCAGGAATTGTGGCACCGTACCAATCTTCCTCTGTCAATGGAAAACCCTGGGTTTGAATGTCATTTCTACTACTTACTGGTTGTACGTTTTAGTTAATGCTCGTATGCCTCAATTTCCTCACTTGTAAGATGGGGATTGGAGCATGTAACTCATTGAGTTCTTCTGAAGATTAAATGAGTTAACATATGGAAAGCACTTAGAACAGTGCCTGGCACAAAGGAAATACTATATAACTGTTTATTATTATGATTTGCCAACTAATAATTGATATTATTAAAAAGTGTTACTTCAATTTTTATTCCACAGAACAAACATGACAGCCTTTATGTATAGTAAGTTAAATAAGATTATCTACAGTATTTAGGGAACGTTTGCTCAATTTATTAAGTTTTACAACTTAAATGGTTAGAACAATTTGACTTTGTTTTGGCCATCAGTAACTAACTTCTAAGCTAACTTGTAATTTATACTTAACTTGTAAGATCCCAGTATATCTTCTAGTGAATCTGAGATACTGTTATTCTTCAAAAAACTATTTGTAATAAGTACACATCATTTTGGACTGCAAAAGGAGAACAGTGTTACAACCATCAAAGATTAGCATCAGAATATCAAAGCGATTACAGGTGACTTGGAAAGGAAAATTAGATTTATAGGCTCATTTCAGAGACTGGAGAGGAAGGAGAGTGGAAATTGTTGGCCAAGAAGCTACTGGAATGACTATACTCCAGAGAAAGGGGACCTGGAGGCAAGACTGGGTTCCCATCTCAGGGGGGAAAAGGTGTAATTGCCCTACAAGTGTAAAAGATGTGGTAGTTGTGACATTGACATGCCTTGCTGGTCTGATTCCCATCAAACCTCATTCTTGGAGGTAGAATAGAGCAATTTCAACATTTCTCCAGATGTTGCACAACTGAGCCAGTTGTCTAATGCACCACATCCAAGAGAATGGATGGGACCAAACGGATTCCCCCCACTGGAGGGAAGCTGGGAAGGAACCGCTAGGTATCAGAGTCACAGCCTAGCCCTGCTTCTTACCAACTGTGTGGTTTATGCAAAGTTACTGCATCATTCTGAGCCTCTGCTTTTCCCACGTGTTAACAAAAACAAATTTCATCTCCTTCCATTGAGTTATTGTGAAAATTTTATTAAAACATCTGACATATAGCAAGCACTGGTATATTACTTTATTCATTGAATCTGATGGTTCTCAAATCTAGAAGTTTTAAAAATTACCAATGCCTGAGTCCCATCTCACACTTATTGAGTAATCATCTCTGAGAGCACGACCTGAGGCATGGGTATCTTTTTAGCTCTCAACATGATTTCAGTGCATAGTGAGGTTGAAAATCACTAAATAAATCAAGTCAACTAATTCATTCAGTCACCCTTTAAGTGCCCATTTGATCATGACTGGTCTAAGTCTAAGGGGTACAGGATGAACTTTTAAAGCTCAAGGGCCTTTTTCCGAGAAACATACCAATGTTGTGGGGAGGTCAGGAGGGAGTCTCCCTGGAAAGTACCACCTTGGCAGGCAGATTATTTTGTTAAAAACAATTAAAAGCCCAACGAACTAAAAAAAAAAAAAAAAAAAAAAAAAAAAAGGTGAGTTTTTTTCCTCCTCTTTTCTTGCCTAAGAGATAGATAGATAGGAAAACCTGCTTCAGAAGGCGAACCTTAACAGTCACCTTCACATATTCACCTTAGCACATTTGAATTCAGCATAGCAGACAGGGAGGAGCCAGGCGCAAGTCTGTTTGCTCCATTCCCCTTTGTGTCTCATTGTTTCTGGGCTGCCATATAAAAATCTGTTTACCAAAAGCTTACTACCCTTTCTCATCTCCCTGGGAATTGCCTACCTCTCACTCCTTAGTGCAAAATGACATAGAGACCTCATTTTGCCCATCTTTGGAATTTTCATGCTTGTGTGAATTCCACATGTGCATGTATTACAATTTTATTTTTTCCTGTTAGTCTGTTGTATGTCATTTGAATTATTCAACCAGCCAGAAGAACCAAAAAGGGAAGAGGGAAGTTTCACAGACCCTGAAAGTGGGAACATCCTAGACACAAGAGGTGATTATGTTATGATGTAGACTCTTCAAAAATAGAGCTATGTACATTAAAATACAGAGGGATGTGATCCAGTTTAGGAGAGGAGAGACAGAGGCTGTCTGAAGAGGCCACCTGGGGATGGCATGGGCTGGGTTGAACTGAGCTTTGATGAATGATCAGTAGGTTGGAGAAGGAGAAAAGGGTTGCGAAAAGCACACAGATGTTTGTGTGGGGGGGACAGGTGTCCGCATTTCATCCTTCTGCCCGACACCCACACTTTGCTTCACAAGTGTTCAGCTCCACTCTCCTCCAGTAAGAACAGGGAGACATCAAAGTCCTCCTCTTTCCAAGTCCCACCCAGATGACAAAAATAAAAATGCTCCTTCACTTTCTGGAGGCTGGATCTCTAGTCCAACCCCCACTCAGGCTATCTGATCACCATTTCTGAAGGCTTTTAGCACAATGGTAAGTTCCACTAGAGAGGGGAAGTCAATTTGCCTAGGGAAAGCAGGAACTGTAAAGTTGAATAAAATAAAAAATGAAACCTTGGAAACACCAATTAGTTAAAGGGACAGTGGACAAGAGAGAAAGAACCAATCATTAAAGATCTTCTCCAGTCCCAACCCCCACCTCCACAAAAAAGGAGGAATTAATAGTATGGCAAGAGAAACAAGAGGCTAGAGAAGTTGAGGGAAAAGAGTTTCAAGAAAGAGCAAGTTGTTAAATGCCTGCAGAGAGATAAACTAGGTCATTGGTTTTTACACTGAGTTAGGGGATCACTGGTGAACCTAGTAAGTACACTTAGTCGGAGATATCTGGCTAGAAGTCAGGCTGTGATGGCTTACAAAATGAGCGGGAATCAAGAAATAGAGACAGTGAATGCAGAGGAGTACTTTCACTGTAGAGATAAGAAAGGCAGTAGGACAATGGGCTGAGGGAAAAAGTAAAGAAAACCTCTTTTTTTTTTTTTTTTAAGCTGAAAGTTGAGCATGCAAAAGAGAAGCATCGATTGGTTGCCTCCCATATGGGGATCCTACATGCTCAGACCAGGGATATGTGCTTGGACTGGGGATAGAGCCTGCAACTCAGGTATGTGCCTGACTGGGAATCAAACCCACAACATTTCAATTACAGGATGACACTCCAAGCAACTGAGACACACTCACCAGGGACCATTTTTTATTTTATTCAACTGCAGAACTGCTGCTTTCCCTGAGTAAGCCAAAGTACTGCTACGGCACAACACCTAGCAAATAGGAAGTGCTTGCTTCCTAATAGGAAGCCTATTACATCAAATGGCTATGACTTCTGTCCATATGCTGATGACTTCCAAATTTCTATCTCCAGTCCCTGATCAGTTGTCTTAAGCTGCAGGGGCATATTTCCAAACATCTTGAGATCTACCCTAAAAGCTCTTTGAAATGAACATGTTCTACCATCCCTTATCCACTCCCAAATCAGCAACTCACTCCAGTAAATTCTTGATGGTCTGACCACAATTTTCGTTTTCAAGCTGGAAACAAACATTGATACAGGTTTCTCCTGCTACCTGAAAGCACAGCATTCTTATGAAAGCTTTTGTAAGCTTAAATGGCATGAAGCAAAAAAGTAATACCATTAATTTATATGGAAATATTTTTTTTTTAGTATTTCCAGACCGCCCAAATAACCTACTAAACATAACAAGTGCACTTAATTACATCCAGTTTTATGCTAAGTATAACACTTTTACGAGCTCCCTTAGGCTTTTCTGATACTCTAGAACACATCTCGCTAATGAATGCACAAAATAAGTGGAGATGAAGCCCAGATGCTCACAGACACAGTTCAAAGCTCCAGAGGCTTGATGCTGAGATGCTGACTATAGTTCCTGGGGAAGACCTGGGGGTGCCACTCTTGCTGCTTGGGGTGTGTGCTGCCTCCCTAAGGGCTCACTGCAAAACAAACGCTGAATGCTGTTTCTGTTTTTCACAAAAACAAAATCCTCTCAGAATTTTTTGTTTAGTGAAAACAGGTACTAATGGAGGCCTTTCATAAAAGTAAAGTGGCATAGCAATGGACACCTGTATTTTCTTCAGCTCCTTCCCCTCAAATGATGTCCGTCCAATCAGTCATCAATTAATGTCAATTCCACTGGTCAACAGTTCTAAATCTTGTTCTACCTGCAGCGTCCACACCTTACTCATACTGCTGCCTCGATTGCATGTTATTTCCTGTATTCGCCTTCTAACTTGAATTCTGGGCTCTTTCTTTCTCTCTAACCTGATGTATAAAGCTTATCAGTGTTCTTACCCTAAAAAGCTGATCATATTACCTGGATGCTTAAACACTTCCATTGACTTCAAGTTTCCTACAGGGAAAAACAAAAAACAAAAAAACAGAAACAGAAACCGAACCTGACATTCCAGTCTGATCCCACTCTACATTCCAACACCATTTCTCTCCACCCCAACTCTTGTGCTTTCCAGATCTCTAGAGTCAAGTGTGCTCAAGTATAACTTGCATGACTTTATTTTAGCCTCAACCTGCCATTTTCTTTGGCAATGGCCTTCAGTGGTGTGCTGGAACTAGTTCTTGCCAGGTCACAAAAATCTACTGTTAAAATTTACAAGTCAGTTGATATGAGGTCAGTAGCTTGAAATTGGCCATCTGGAAATTAGCAATAGCTACAAATCAGGTTTTCCCTGCTCCATATGCCCCACAGAGAGCACTCCACAGCCTCTACTCCCCTCCCCCCTTCCCTATCATCCAGAGCGCTGTGTACTATTTTAGGGTGTGGGCTACAAAGTCAGTTGGCCAAGGTTCAATCCTAGCTCTGACACCTCCTAGTTGGGTGATTCCAGGCAGGTCACCAACCCTCTCTCTGCCTCTGTTTCTTCACCTGTAAAATTGGGGTGATCATAGTAACTACTTTATAGTGCTTTTAAAAAGATAGCTGGTATAGAACTTAGTATATCAGAGCTCATAATGCTCTTTTTGTTTATTTATGTCAGGCCTCTGTAACATTTCAGTCTGTCCTATAATAAAGTCTCGCTATCTTATCTTAGCTGCTGTGACTCGCAAAGTAAACCTCACATTAGCTTGGGGCCACGTTGAGTCACCAGCTGCACGGCCCTACAATGAGACATATACCAGGACATCAGGGCAGCAGAACCCCATCTTCCAGGCTTTCTCGGAAGAAAAGATTATGAAGAATCACATTTCCATTATCCTGCCTTGAAATTCTTAGAACAAGGTCAGAAAAGGTAAAAGAAATATGATGGAGAGGGAAGAGCCTAGCCCTTGGACAGAGGCCAGGGCCAAGTCTTGGCCCTGCCATTCATTAGCTGCATGACCCAGGCACACTTCCTAACTCTCTGGGCCCTGTGTTTTAGGCGTAGGAAGGAAGAAAGAGCACATGAGAAGTCAGTCCATATTACCTATTGCTTTCTCTTCTCGTGGGAGGCCCTGAATTGGCAGGAGCCTTGCCCAGAACTCTGGAAGGTCCCCATCTGGTTGGGTAACCTTCCTACACCTGCCCTTTTTTCCTTATTTCTTTCACTCAACACCATCTTTGTTAAATAAACTTTCTTTCCCACACTCTGAGAGTAGGCATGGACCAAAAGAGTTGTGTAGAGCACAAATGCACTCTACTCTACATAGCAAAGCACTGGGGGGAATGATTAAGCCAACCTGTGAAGCACAAATACATTTATGTCACAGTAGGGTTCTCAGATGAGATTACTCTACTACGGAATTTCAGATCTGTTTAACCCTGTGTCCACCGGACTTTGTTACGAGCCACACAACGAGCCTGAAGGGAGTGCACCACCACTCAGTTAACAAGGTAAACCAGGACAGAGTGAGGAAGGAGCTCACAGAGGGGTCCAACACCCTGACCCCTTCACCCTAAAGCCCTCACTTGGCTCTCTCGCTCCCAGGGCTGCAATTCAATCTGGGGGAGCACAAAAAAAAAAAACAAAAAAAAAAAAACCAAAACATAAGCATTTCTCTTTCCAGTTCCTAAACCTGTTTGCTTGTTTTTTTTTATTATCACATAGAAGACAAAGAATTCCTGTACTGCCAAAGTACTTGCTTAGCTCCAAAAGCCTCCTGTGTTCCATCAAGATATGCCCAGGAGTATAACAGCCCAAACATATTGACATTGCTGTCTGCCAGTCACCGTTCTCAGTGTGGAGGTAACCCTGGCCAATAGGGGTCCAGTGAATTGCCCAAGGCCACACAGGCAGAAAGTAGTGGGCTGGATTTGAACAGAAGCATTCTGGTTCCAGAACCCTTCACCATCACCCTCTACTGCCCCTCATGTGTCAATTTATTTTCAAACCTATATCATAAAACTGGAAGATTTACATCTGGCACAAACACTTAGCCTTCTCTCTGTACACAAGGGGACACTGAGGCTTTGGTAAAACACACGGCTCATCCAGCATCCACAGCTGCAGCAGAGTGGCTCTCGCTTTGGCCATTGGGGACCATGCAGGTGCTCCTGACCCCGCTTTTCCTCCAGCCCATCCTCATCAGCACATTTCTCTTGCAAGATTTCTCTGGCCCTTTTTTCTCTCACCCCTTTCTCAGTCCCATTCCATCTCTCTCTCCTTTGCCTTCCATACACACCTATGTGGCAGGTGAAATGAGACTTCAGAAAAATTAGTTTGAGTTCTTCTTTACTCACATCTCTGTTACCGATAGTAGCAATGACTAGATTGTGAGCTCTTTGGGATAAGATCTGAATCTTGGAGATCAATTGTTTTTCCGGTGTCTCATACATAGGTAGTCATAAACAAATGTCCTTCATGAAGCCACTGAAGTTGTTAAAAGCCTCCCCTGATTGCCGGGACAAGCAGCATTTGTTTTCATTTGAGTCTTCCAAATAGCTGCTGACTAAAGGCAGCACAAAGGAATTCAATTTCTAAACATCTCCCAAGCTTCCTTCTGCTACATGGCAATTCAGAGCTTGCCTACTCATGCCCTCGGCCTGACTTCACAAAAATGTTACACAGGATACTCCAGAATGTGGGTTAACCTTCTGCTTCATGTAAAGTGTAGGAAGCAGCAAACTAGATGTGACCTTTGAGAAATGGCTGAAGTAGCATGTAAATGCAAAAGACATAGGTGAATGATTTTTATAGATACCTACAGATGTCTGAAGAGCCAGATTCAAATGATTATAATAAATTAAGGCCCTTTTGTGTACCTTCAGAATGTGATTATAAAAACTTAATGCAGTAGGGACATACATAATAAATTTTAAGTATAATAATTACTCTTTTTTGTACAATGCTTTACCGTTTACGATTGTTTGAATTTTTCCTTGTTTGACTCTCAATAGAAGCTGTGAAACAGGAGGAACAGCTATTACACTCATTTCATGCTTGTTTGAAGCTAAATGCCTTGCACAGAGTCATAAAGGTCGAAGTGACAAAGTGAGCACCAGAACCCAATGGACTGTCCCATCACTCTGAATGTGATTACTCAGAGCTCAGAATAAAATCACCAACCAAACCATTATTGAACACTGGGCCTCTCCCTCCGCACAGGTTTTGAGAACATCAGAGTAAAAGGTTCAAAATCAGGGTGGAGAAGGGAAGTAGGTCATGAAGTGAATCCTTTCCCTACCAGGCTTAGTTGGCAGCAGCAGATCTGCTGGGCTGGCCAGCAGGACCAGGTTGCCAGTGTCAACAGCGCCTAAGAAAACTGGTGTCAGTACAAAAGCCAGTGGCTTCGTAGCAATTAGGATGTGTACAACCAGAAGTTTAGTCACTCCTTGGCCTGAGGCCTTAGGACTGAGGGTGGTCCACCCATCCTGGAGGCTCAGGATGGAAGGCAGGCTATTGCACTGGGATCTGGAGGTCCCTGACAATGGAGGTTTTAAATCTACCCCAGGACAGGCTTCTCGATTTAACAGATTCAGGAAAATTAAACAATTTATGCCGCACAATCATTTAGACACTTAGTTGTAGATTCACAACTATAGCAAATGATCTAATGTGTTTAATGTCTAACATTAAGTCTAAATCACAATATCTACAAAACAGATCACTACGTTGGTTACAGTTATCGGTTAGATAACTCCATCTGTTGTGAATTCATAGGTCAGATATCCCATCACAAAGAAAAGGGCCCATATCTATTTTTAGCAAACATTTGAGTGTTTACTATGTAACAAACACCAAAACTGGTACAGAGACAAACAGAAATAAAAAGATGGGCTCCATCTTTAAGAAGCTGACAGGATATAAGGTGGGCACGATGCAATAGTATGAAAAATATTGTGAGAATATACACAGAGAAGGAAGTAACAATTTGCGCTCAGAGGAGTTTGCAACATGTTTACAGCATCAGTGATATCTGAACTGGGTGTCCAAGACCAAATGACAATTTGCCAGGAGAAAATGGGGGAGAACGTTCCAAACAAGGAGAGTAACTGACAAAGGTATAGAAGAGCAAGGCTTGTTGGGAAGTTGGGATGAACTACTGTTCTGTGGCCCTGAAAGAAAGAAGGCTGGCCCTGTATTTCAATGTGTTGAAATAATCTTGATTGGATGACTTTGGATCTAGTCTTTACAATACTTTTTAAGAACATCACCCACTCCTTCAACCCCAGTACAAAACCCAGGGAAACAAAAGTCTGGTTCCACTAAAAGAGGTAAATCCCAACTGAAAAGACAAGAGAGTTTTACACAATAAGTAGGTTAGTAAATTATTACTTTTTATTATTCACCTGTTTTTAAGACAAGGTTATTGAGAATGACTTTTTGTATCTTATCTCTTTTACCATCATTACACAATTGAACAAGTTGACCAGTTCGAGACCACTCAAAGTGTCTGGTTCTGTGAGTCTGTGAGCTCCTTGTCCTTAAAAAGCTGCAGAAGCAAATGGCATCTCAACCAAAAAGGAAGAGGCAGATGACACACTAATGTATATGTAAAGAATATAGCAAAATTAATAGAATTAATAAAAGAGTTCAGTAAAGTAGCAGGATACAAAATTAATATACAGAAATCTGTCCACATTCCTATACACTAATAACAAACACTCAGAAGGAGAAATTAAGGAAACAATTCCTTTCATAATTATATCAAAAATAATAAAATACCTAGGAATAAATTATAACCAAGAAAGTGTAAGACCTGTACTCAGAAAACTGTAAGACAGTGAAGGAAGGAACTGGAAAGGACACGAATCAGTGGAAGGATATATAGGGCTAATGGATTGGAAGGATTAATATCATTAAAATAATGATACTATCCAAAGTAACCTACAGATTCAATGAAATCCCTATCAAAACACCAATGACATTCTTCTTAGAACTAAATAATCCTAAAATTTATATGGAACCACAAAAGATCCTGAATAGCCAAGTCAATCAATCTTGAGGAAAAAGAACAAAGTTGGAGGTATCATGCTCTTTAATTTTAATCCACACCAGGAAGCTATTATAATCAAAAGAGTATGGTACTAGCACAAAAACAGACATATCAATCAATGAAATAGAATAGAGAACCAAGAAATAAAGCCTCACTTACATGGTCAACTAAACTATAACAAAGGAAACAAGAATAGATGATGGAGAAACCATAGTGTCTTCAACAAGTGGTGGTGGGAAAACTGAACAGATACATGGGAAAAAATGAAACTGGACCACTCTCTTATACCATATGAGAAATAAGTTCAAATCAATTGAAGACTTCAGTGTAAGGCCTAAAACCATATAACTTCTAGCAGAAAACGTAAGTAGTAAACTATTTGATATCAGCCTGAATAATATTATTGTGAATATATCCCCTCAAGCAAGGAAAACAAAGGCAAAAATAAACAAAGAGGACTTCTTAGAACTAAAGAGCTTCTACACAGTGAAAGTCATCATCAACAAAACAAAAAGACAACCTACTGAGTGGGATAATATATTCACAAATAATATATTTGATAAGGGGTTGATATTGAAAATATATAAGGAACTCATGCAACTCAATAATAATAAAAAATATACAATCCAATAAAAAAATGGACAGAAGACATGAACAAACATTTCTCCAAAGAAGACATGCAGATGGCCAACAGACATGTGCAACGATGCTCAACTTCTCGAATCATCAAGAAAATGAGAATCAAATCACAAAGAGATAACACCTTACACCAGTTGGAATGGCTGTTATCAAAAAGGCAATGAACACCATGTACTGGCAAGGCTGTGGAGTTAAGGAAACCTCTGTTCACTGTTAGTGGGACTGCAATTTGGTACACCCACTTTGGAAATAGTATGGAGGTTTCTCAAAATACTACAAATAGACCTAACTTACAACCCAGCGATTCACTTACGGATATTTATCCAAAAAAAATAAAAGCACTAATTTGAAAAGGTAGATGCACCCCTATGTTCATGGAAGCATTATTTACAATAACTAAGATATGGAAGCAACCTAGGTGTCCACTGATAGATGGACAGGTAAAAAAGATGTGATACAAATATGCAATGAAATGTTATACAATAAAACAGAGTGAAATCTTACCATTGGCAACAACATGGATGGACCTAGAGAGTACCATGCTAAGTAAAACAAGTCAGACAAAATAGATGCTGTATGTTTTCACTTATACGTGGAATCTAAAACAAAACAAATGAACAAGCAAAACAAAACGAAAAGAGACTCATAGATACAGAGACCAAAAGGATAGTTGTCAGAGGGGAGAGGGCTGGTGGGGGGGGGGTGAAAAGGTGAAGGGAAACATCATCAATAAAATTGTGGTAAGTTTACATGGTGACCTATAATTACTAGAATTAGTGGGTTGATCACATTGTAACGTATAAAAATTGCAATTTACTACGTCGTACACCTAAAACTAATATAATTAATATAATATCATATACCAACTATATTTAAAGTTAAAAAGTCTTTTCAAAAACCTGCAGAAATGATATGATCTGATAGAAGCTAAATTTAATAAGTAAGGAATTTCAGTGTCTGGGGAAAAAGTATAATGACATCTCTAAGGCCTTTCTTGCCAAGATCCATGTGCTCACTGGCAAAATGGAGGGATACACATGGATCGTAGAAGCTAAGGACTGAGGATGCTGCAGAGGTGGCAAGTGAAACAGGAGGAGGAAAAGGTAGGTGAGGCGGAGTCTAATGATAAGGATCCCCACTCAAGTGTTTGATGACGTGAAGAAATAAAAGTGGGCACAGATTGGAGAGAAAGAAAACGAAGCGGGAAAAAACACCAAAACATTTGAAAATATTGGTGGACTTAAAACGGCGACAGGTTTTTCATTAAAATACAATGGGAATTTTATGTTCTGACATTCCTAAAATATATTAAATGGAGGCAAACAGATCCCTTAGTTTTGAAGTTGCTTTTCACTGTAAACACAATAACTATATCCAAAGATGTAGAAGAGTTAAACTTGAGACTCTTTTTTTTTAATGATCTCTTCTGTAAGGATTGGAAATTGAGGCTTACAATGAGTGTCAAGTACATATGAAGTAACGCTTTCCATTCTAAAGCCCATTCATCACACACTATCACACGCCACATGAAAGCCAAAACTGAATGTATTCTCAGTACTTAATTCCTCAATTCCTTCAGCCCTGACATTCTCTAGTGCAGAGAAAGCAAAACTGAAGAAAATGCTGCCTTTTATAACCCAGAGACCATCAGACTTACCCTCCAGAGGAGAGTGCAGCATTGAAGGAAGCCTGTGTTGGCAACCGGGCCACTTCTGTCAATGAAGCCAGGGAAACCACCATACCAAGTGTGTGCCCACGCCCACAGCTCAGAAGTAGAAAAGGTTTAATTTTAAGTTGCTTGCATCAGGAGTGCCTTTGTTACTTTGCGGTATGAATATAAAATGGTGCATAAGTAAATGGAACTGCTTGAGCATTGACACACAGAGCAGTTAAGAATTTTCTGGAAGAACACATTTACTGTAAAGACTCTTAGTTTTGACTTCTGGTCAAGATGGTGGTGTAGGTAAACATGGTTCACCTCCTCACACAACCATGTAAAAATCACAACTAAACTATAGAATAAGCATCATTCAGAACCATCAGAAATCGAGCTGAATGGCACTCCTACAACTATGGAATTAAAGAAAACCACATCAAGACTGGTAGGAGGGGCGGAGACACAGAATGGGCTGGTCCCACACCCATGGTGGCAGATCAAAATCAGCAGGGGTATCTCAAAAGCAAAGGGTCCCTGCCCCACACCAAGCCCCCCATCCAGAGTTCCAGTGCCAGGAAGAGAAGTCTCCATAACTTCTGGCTGCAAAAATCAGTGAGGATTAAGGCTTTGGCAGTTCCTCTTAAAGGGCCCATGCACAAACTTATTCAGACTCACTCCCTCTCAATCATCCTTATAATTTCCACAGAGGAATGTTCAAGCTTAATGCAAAAGTTGGTGCAGATTTTTGCTCTACTCGTTTAGTCATTTGGAATGTGACAGCCACACAGTGCACATGCTCACTCAACAATGTCTACCACCCCCACTGACTAGTACAGCGAGGTTGTCATTGTTCATGCATGCACACTTCAGTCCACTCTCCCGTGCTACCAGGTAATAATGGCTGGACTTTTTCTGGACAGAACTTGCATGTTTCCCATATATCTGAAACTACTGATTTGCCAAGACATAATTACTATGTCTCACAATCATGAGATTACTAAGACTAATTTTACCTTAGAAAATACCCATGAAACTCAAATCTAGAAAATGTTGCAGGACTACAAACAAAAATTGGGAACAGCTCATACACATCTGGGTGAAAGTTAAGTAAATCAATTTCTTAAGAGAGTTAATAATTCATCTAGTTCAGATGTCTGGTCAGTTTAGTTGGAAATTAAGCCATGTTAACATAGGAAGCCAACTGAACAGATACCATCTAGTCTACGTGCAATTGTGCAGAGAATCGGCAGTGGGAACTCAGTTTCACCGAGTAAGGGAGCCTTCCTGACTTAACTCTCTCTAATCTAGGTCTCAGGCCTCATTTCTTCATACACGTTTCTTCAAATTCCTTTCTAAAAAGCTCAGTCCTCACTAACTTAAACTGGATGCAAATAAAGTTGTACAATTTTAAAACCTAACGGGCCCTCAAGTAAACAGCTGCCCAGAGATGTAGGGTGATGAGCCCCCGATCTCCCAATCACTGAGAAATTTGGACTAGAACGCAGGCGGCAGCTTCCTCATTTCAGCTTCGTTCACTCCATCTGTATGGAAAAAGTTTCAATTTATCTCAGAAAGTTTCTCTAACCCTAGCCTTTCTTTCTCTTCCCCTTCATAGCAAAATTGCTTAACTGTATGCTTATTTTTGTCATTTTAATTCCACCCAAACCTATAGCTAGAACATCCAGGTTTCAACAGCATTGTCTGAATCCTCACTGCCTGATGACCTGATCCCTGAGCTGTCTTTGACATCTCTGGCTTTCTAGACTTTTGATGCCTTTTTACCTACTTAGAATATTAGAACGTTACAGCCAGAAGGAAAACTACAAAGCAGCTTTTCCCAAACTGGGTTCTGCGGAACAGCAATTCGAAGAGATGACTCTGCACAGAGAACAACGTGTGGAAGGTTCTGTGATCCCGTGATTAACTGAGTTTGGGAAATGCTGCGTATCAATTCCTCTCTCAGAGAGTCCCAGGCACAGCAGCTGTGTAAAGACACTGACAAGTCCCAGTAGTAAAACGGAAATTTATTTTACTCTGCTTAGTCTTTCATCTTTCATACCTTTTCAGTTCCCTTAAAACTGGTTTGAGAAGACTGCCTAATCTTGCCCTGTTCCTTTACAAATCAAAACTGCATCTGCTTTGAATGGCTCACCAAGATCCTGCTCTATCTGGGAGCCGGAGCCAGGGCCCAATCCCGCTCCGAGTCCCAGGCCAGGGCCTGCACACGAAGGGTTGTTTCTGCTCTGCTAGATCCAGTTCTTTCTGGTCTTCAGCACACCCAGTATCCAGCTCTTTGCCCTGAGAAGGACTACAAATGTTCACATGGTGTAGCCTATGGGTGAGAAGAGTGGGTCCTTGACTTTATTAATTCAGCTTGGCCCTACATCCAATCAGAACATAGGACTGTGTTCGGTCACCTCCATTAAACAACTTCTAAGAGGCACTAACCCCTGGGCACGGGCATGCAAAGCCATGCTTAGGCTTATTCTTGGGGGTTCCAGGGAGCTACAGGAACAAGCCCAGAGCAGTGTAACATTTGAGGTACCTTGAGGGTGAAACTGTTCAGACCAAGTTCCATAGCCTTTAGGCCAAAGGGTTCGGTGAACCTGTGCCCTGCTAAAAATTTAATGGTACATGCCACACTGTCCTTCTATGCTGCCCATGCTTCCTTTTCATGTTCTCCAAGTTTTCCCCCATGATTCTAGAGACCGGACTATGCCAAGAATCAGTCTCCTTTCCTTTTTCTTTCCTGGGGGAGTGAGAGCTAGGAAGAGGTAACACAAAGGGGCTTTAAGGTAGTGGAAAACATGGTTTACACAGAGAGGGGGGTCAATGTTTGTGCATTCTGTTTGGGCATTTGCAGAGTAATTGTGGAGTGAATGGACAGTGATAGTAATTAAAAGATGGATCTCAGATAGTTTCACTGATGAGGGGTAGCCCATTCTCTTCTAAACAGCTCCTTTATCCAGAAAAACAGGCCCACTCACAGTCCTGCGCATGCTCATTCCTACCAGTTTGCTTTTGCTCATATTTTATATTATTTCCGTCTCCCCTACCACATAGGTCTGCTCTTCCTTAGCCTCCCTGAAACGCTATTCTGACCCACTAAAAACTTAACCATTGCTAGATTGTTCCAGCTCAGTTTTCACCCTTTTCTAAGCTCCCAACCACTGTTAATTATACTGCCATCTGCAAATTGCCCATGTACTTAACTGCCTCCTGGCATCTCTAGGCTTATGGTCCTTATTATTTATTTACTGTGCAATTATGTCATGTCTCTCCAAACAGAATCGGAACCTCTCAAGCAGAGCAATCATTTGGAACACTTGTGCAAAATAAAAGTTTTTCAATAAATATTTGTGAATTAGGTGAAACATTAAATGGGTGTAACTACAGAACACAGGCCACAAGTTCAGGTTTTCAGGGGTCAGAGCAAATGAATAAAACAAGTGTAATACATCAGGAAGTAGGCAGGCTTATGGCAAACTGGAGGAACGATGTCCTGAATAAGAAGGTGCTGCTCTCCCCAGGTGATTGCCTGGTGTGGAAATTCCGGCCCCACGTTGCCAGATGGTCTAAATTTTTAAAGAGAAGCAGAAAGCCCAGATTGTTATGTAAAATATCCTGAATTTTAAGTGTGGGGAATGAATTTTGAAATGTTTCATATACAGTGGGGGCCAAAAACAATATATCTACAAGTCGGTCTCTCACTCTCAAGCTGGCTGTTTGAAAGTTAAATCACATTTTTTCATACAAACAATAGACATGATTGACAGTGTCCTTCTCTCCCCAAACCTGGACAATAATAAACAAAACCAAGACATGAAATCGGAACATTTAACTTTTTGTTTTGTTGATTTCACATTTCGGATTACGACGATGCATGGAGCTGTTTAATCGGAGAGCAACGACCATGGGTGCAGGGATGGGAAGCATCTGAGCAGGATTTATGAGTCCACCCAAGGACTGCAGAGGCTGAGCACTGGCTTCTGTAAAAATTCCCTTTCCTTCAAAACACACAGATTTCCTTTTCCTCAATTTGAGTTTAGTCCTCTTGTCAGGGGCACTAATGACAATTTGGTGGGGAGGGGAACCAAAACAGACATGGAGGATAAAGATTAATTTTTCTGAGATTGTTAACTTGGTTAGTGTTAGAAGAAAAGATGAAAGGCAAATATGTTAAAGAGAATATAATGTGATATATTATGTGACATAATATAAGTATGAAAGAAAGTCCATGCTGTCTAAATGCTGTCTCCTTCACCCCACCAAGGGTGCCAGGAAGTAGGTTATTTATAACTGGGTGTTATAATAATAGGAGCCCAATACTGTGTGAAGGGTCACTGGCCCTTGTCCTTGAGGTTGACCTATGTGTTAAACACCCTCTGATAGCCACCTCTTGCCCAAACACATCCTTGATCCTGCCCATATTCCCACGCCCCATTGAACACCCCTTGGTCTGCACAACTTGTCCATCTTGCCCATGAATTATATTCTTTCCTTGTAGATGCAGAGGCTGAACTGTAGTGTATCATCTGCTACTGGAGTTTCCCCTGCAATTTCTCATGGCTGAATTCTAGTTCACCCTTCAGTACCCAACAGGTGCTGTGGGCATGCAGGGCCCTACAATCCATGCAGAAGTGGAAGCTGACAGTTCTCACTCCGACTGAAAACCAAAGCAACATCCAGAGCACTAACCCTGGCAAAGAAGGCGGGAATTCGTGCGTGTGCTCCCACTGATCTCGGAGACTTTTAGTGGGGACAAATCCTCTTCTCCTGAGGTTGAATTTGATTGCTGGAAAAGCCAAAGTTCCTCTAGATAAAGAGGTGCATGATGAAGCTGAGGACTGGATTTTGTTCATCAGTGAGGTGAAACTGATGTTCATGTGGACCTCATGACATGGCTTGGAATGGAATTTCTAAAAATGTTTTAAACATGTTCTGAGTACTAGCAATGGCATTGTAATTAGATTAAAGGTAGAGGAAGATACTTGGGGGACAGACACTCTGCTAAAAGGCCCCTGCCTGTATTTCCCTTCACAGGGCAGGGTAATGATGGGAAAGACTCTGGGGTTGAAATAAAAGTCCCCATTGGAATTCCTTCTTAGCTTCTACCAGCTGTATAAGTTTTACAAAAATACTTAACCTCTCAAGTATTTTTTTTTTAGGACAGTTTCTTTAAGCATAAGAATAGAGGGTGAGAACAGGAATTACTACACTTGTTTACTACTGTTCCTCAGACTGGAGTTGATACAAAGTAGATGCACAGTAAATAGTCACTGAAGGAATGAGCAAGGATTCTAACGTTAACTGTTTACAAAAAAGTTACAATTAAACAAAATATCAGTTTAAGCTATTAAATTAATAATTAAAAAAATTGGTTACAATATTTTATGCCAAAAAGAGTATAATAGCACAACTGGCATTCTTTCACACTGTGTTAACCATATACATAGGAGAATAACTTGGAAATAAGGACCTGCACAAATATTTATACTCTAATTTAGAGTTCTAGTTTTGAGGAATCTCTTGAGGAAAAATCCTAAACACACAAAAGCTATATATACAAGTATGTTCACTGTAACATTATTTATAATGGCAAGTAACTAAATAGTCTATGTTTCTGGTAATAGGGCAATAGTTACATTTAAATTGGCACATGCTCCATTATAAAGAGGAGGGACCACTAAGCAGTAATAATGTGGTACATCCTTCTGGTACAGTGGTAAGTAAAATAAGTGGTGCACAAAATTGTATATACAGTATGATGGCATCTGACAAAGGTAAGACAACTTATACCCAAAAAGAGAGACTGAAAGGAAATATAACAAAAAGCAAATAAATGGTGGTTGTGTTAAGGTAATACTATAGTTAAGTTTTCTATTTTCCAAATTTTCTATAGCATAGTCATACACCTCTTAGGACGTATAAAAATAATTCTGTTCTTTAACTTACTAAAGGAATTATTCTTTATGGGAAAAAAATGTAAAAAACAGCTGTGACAGCAAGGGACTCTAGAATTAAAAAACATTCTGCATCCTCTGATAGCCACCTCTTGCCCAAACACATCCTTGAACCTGCCCATGTTCCCACGCCCCACTGGACACCCCTTGGTCTGCACAACTTGTCTGTCTTGCCCATGAATTATATTCTTTCCTTACAGAGGCAGAGACTGAACTGTAGTGTGTCATCTGCTACTGGAATTTCCCCTGCTTCTTCTCATGGCCAAATTCTAGTTCCGTCCTTTAGTACCCAACTCAAACACCCCCTCTTCCTCTGTGGCGCTCTGTTCAGCTAGCTGGCTGCTTGCACTGTCACCCCTGCCGCAGGCTCTCCAGTACTTAGTATGAGCTTTGCTTTTAAGACGTGCTGTGTTGTCATTATCAGTTTCTAGAGCTAACTCCTTTCCAGCATGAACTATTGTGACTGATTTTTGAAAACTTGTTAATTGAATAGCTTAAATTGATACTTTGTTTCATTGCCTACATAATTACTGCTCAATGTAATTGTTCAATGAATGAATATATTGCTGATTATGTTTTCTTTTGTTGTTGCTTCTAAATTCAATCTTTAAAAAAAATCAGGCAGCTTACCCTTTACTATTTTTTTTTTACTTGATCTCTTTATGGGGAGGGAACAGGAATCCAAGGCAAAAAAAAGCATATTTTGCTGGTCGATCCTACTGACAATGCTTCATTTGAGACACAGGATATCCAGGGAAAGCTTCCTGTCAGGATGCTCTCGACACCCCTCTTTGCCACAGAAGCTGTCCAGGGCCATTCACTCACTCACCACTTACTCACTCAGCAAATATGTGAGTGTAGACTTTGTGCCAGGTACTTTTAGGAGCTGGCTCCACAGTGGTGAAGCTCACTGACCTGCTCCCTCCCCTCCCAGAGCCTCCAGCCTGGCAGAGGAGAATTACTTAGGGAGACAAATCACTTAGGAGTAACTAAGCAAACAGACAATTACGAATGGCAGCATGCTCTATGGAAGGAAAGTACATGGTGGAGTGAGAAAGGAAATTTAGAGGCCAGAGGGAAACCAGACTGGGTGGTTAAAACAAGAGATCAGTTTCTCTAACCACAAACCCAACCCCTTTGACAAACATGCAAGAAGCTTTTGACTTGCATAAGGCGCCTAAGGCACCATAGCTACCAACAACTGCAGTGTTTGCTTCAAACTTTAAACAAGGACGCTTTAGGTGGGGGCGGGGCCTGAGAGGGAAGAATGGCGCCTGTTCCGCTCTCTTCTGGACTCTGGTCCCTTCCGCTGCTTCCCCTTCACCTGGATTATCTGCGCAGGCGTGCGTGCTGTTGCGTAGTGAGGGGTGGAGCCTCAGGCGCTCCCCAGTGTGGGGCAGCCCAGTCACTGGGTTGTGACGCTGTATGTGGGGGCGGGCCTGAGAGGGAACAATGGCGCCTGCTCCGCTCTCTCCTGGATTCAGTCCTTTCCGCCACTTCCCCTTTGCCTGGACCGTCTGCATGCTCGAATGACCAGGACGTCCAGGAAGCTCAGAGAGTCCCAAAGAAGTTGGGCCCAAGGAGGAACACATCAAGGCACATCGTAATTACATTAGCCAAGATTCAAATGAAGGAGAGAATTCTAGAAGCAGCAAGGGATAAGGGGACAGTCACCTACAAAGGAGTTCCCATCAGACTGTCAGCTGATTTGTCAAAAGAGACCTTCCAGGCAAGAAGGGGCTGGAAAGAAATATTTGAAATCTTAAAAAGCAGGGACCTACATCCAAAATTGCTCTTTCCAGCAAAGCTGTCATTTAGAATGGAAGGACAGATAAAGCACTTCTCAGATAAGGTCAAGTTCAAGGAGTTCATCATCACCAAGCTCTTATTATATGAAATGTTAAAGGGACTTATCTAAGAAAAAGAAGATAAAAAATATGACAACGAAAAGACAGCAAACTCACAGCTATTAAGAACCACACCTAAAACAAAAGCAAACTAAGCAAACAGCTAGAACAGGAACAGAACCACAGAAATGGAGATCATATGGAGGGTTAGCAACAGGGGCGTGGGAGGAGGAGGGGGAAAAGGTACAGAGAATGAGTAGCATAGGTAGTGGGTAGAAAATAGACAGGGGCAGGGTAAGAATAGTACGGGAAATGTAGAAGCTAAAGAACTTATGACACATGGACATGAACTAAAGGGGGGAATGTGGGTGGGAGAGGGTGTGCAGGGTGGGGGGAATGATGAGGGAGAAACGGGACAACTGTAATAGCATAATCAATAAAATATTTAAAAAAAAACAAAAAAACAAGGAATGACTTAGTGAAGCAGAATATTTGGGGCACAGTAAGGAAAGACTGACTTAATTTTTTTCTTGAAGACCAAAACCTACTAAAACCAAACAACAGTACAAAAACGAATTGTTTTCGATCGAATTACATATTTGGCCACCAAAATGTAAATGCCACGCTATGGGTTTGTAACAATGGTTGCATGCGTTCACAATCCTACTATATTAGCTTACCTAAAGTTACCATAATTAAAATGGTGAAATATATCTTAACAACACAGGATGGGGCTAGCTCCACCCATGGATAGGTTATGTGAAGATCTCCTTCAAACTTTCATTTCCTACCTTTCAGAAAATCAGTAGAAGTAGTTCCCTGGATGGGCCATGTTCTCCCACCTCTCAATTTTGCACCTGCTGTTTTCTCTTCCTGGAATGCCCTTCCTTCCCTGTCTGTCTGATGTGCTTCTTCTCACCCTTCAGCCTCGGCTCAGCCAGCACAACCTCCGGGCTCCTCCACCTGAGTTCCCCAGACTTACACAGGCTTCCTTGGCTGGGCTCCCCCAGAGCCCACTGCAGACCACAAATGGAAGCTCTCAGCAAGTTTTGTTGGAATCGACCATTTCTTGGAATTTCCAAACTAGAATATGAGCACCTCAAGGTCTCTGCAGGGCCTGGCATATTCCAGGTGACCAATAAATACATCGGTCTATTAGAGAATGAATAATGCACAATTTTCCTCCATGAACAGAAACAGGAAGAGCTTAACAGAGTAAAAACACTATACATTTAAGCACAACTTCAGCATTTACAAAATGGCCCTAAGTAAAACTGGCTGTCCCACGTGCACATAAAACCACAGGAACCAATCTTTATTGCAACAACTTTAAGGACCATAAGTATGTAGAACTTTAAAATGCTACCTATAGTTGCTTGCCACTCTCTAAAACCTGAAAATGGAAAAAAGGCTGGGGGTGGGATGGGGTGGGGGAGAGGCGGAGAGTGGCATAAAGACATTTAACAATGATAACACCCAAATGAAAGTCCAGCTTTCTAAGTAGTTAAAATGATATGATTTTCTGAAAAATGTGCCTTTATCGAATAAAGAAATCATGTTAATGTTTTTAGGAAATCATGTTAATCACTTCTAAACAAGTTGCTCCTGGAGACATAAACAATAATACTGTTTTTTTATTTTCATGCGAGATACATCTTCACTTACATTGCCAAAGTATGCAATTTTAATTGGCTCTATGAGGAAATAAGGCTGACAAGTTATTGGTTCAGTCAGTAAGTAGGAGCTTCTATGGCTGCTAAGACCCAAATCTGGCACATGCTGTGTCCTGTAAAATAGTGGCCCACTGTCCTTGACAAAAGGATAGCAGTGCATTTAGCTGCTACGATGCCAACTACAGAATTAAAAGGCAGCCGTTTACAATGGAGCAAGCTGAATTTCATCTGATGTGAACCTCATTTTGAAGCACACAGGGGAAGCTTCTTAGCCTGGTAAGAATCTAGATTTTAAAATGTATTTCCGTGGAGATGAACCAACCAATGTAAATTTAGTTATTTGGGAGGAGAGTTCATTTACTTTTTCATTCCCCTGTTTTTTATTTTAAAAAAAACATTTTTAATATACTAAATAATTACATAGGTATATATATGACTAGTTAGTATATCTGTTATATCTATCAGTAACTACCATCTCAGGTTTTAATGACAAGGAATAAAATATATTCTGGCTAACTCCTGTGAGAAATGAGAGCTCAATATCCACACTGCCTAAGTCAAAACATTTGTTTTGTCAGGAATCCTTGAAATCACTCCAACGAGCAGGCTGCAAGCTGAGATGCTGACTTGTAAAAGGGCCAGTTGCCTGGGAGTAGACTTTGAGTCTGGGACATTGAGGGGTCCGCCAGGATGCAGAGCTGCTGGCCCACTTGCCTCCTCAGGCTTCTCAGGCTCTCAGCAGAGTTGACCGCCCCTTCTTGGTGAGGCTCTTCATTGGTTTCTATGATACTGTATTTTCCTAGTTTTCCTCTCTGTTCCCTTTCTGCTCTAGCTCCTTCACTGGCTCCACCTCTTCTCACAACGCTAAAACTTCTCTCTTCTCACTCAACACTGTTTCCTTAGGGGATTTCATGTCTTCATGGGATTTCAAACACCATTGACCTGCCAACAAATTTCTTCATATTTCGTACATTTTCCTTTATGCAATTACTTGTCACATATTTTTGGCATGGATTGTAGCTGCGGGAAGGCCAGGTGCTTGGGTGTGTGTGTGTGTGTGTGTGTGAGTGATCTGCTATAACCCCAGTGTCTGGCACACAACCATCGCTCAATTAACAAATGACAGAGGTCATGGTGAATTTCTCCTATTATGGTGGTGAACAGAAGACATCTGCCTTTAATGACTTAGAAGACAAAGTCATCTTTTCCATAATTGTAGACCAGATCCCTAGGCCCAGCAGTTAATCATTCAAGCAAATTCAAAGTCCTTTGTTGAAGAAAGTAACCCTTATTTGCTAGTACTTTTTTTAATATATTTTATTGATTATGCTATTACAGTTGTCCCATTTCTGCCCCATCATTCCCCTCCACCCTACACACCCTCTCCTACCCACATTCCCCCCTTTAGTTCATGTCCATGTGTCATAAGCTCTTTAGCTTCTGCATTTCCCATACTATTCTTGCCCTCCCCCTGTCTATTTTCTTCCCACTATCTATGCTACTCATTCTCTGTACCTTTTCCCCCTCTCTCCTCTTCCCACGCCCCTGTTGCTAACCCTCCAAGATGGAGGCGTAGGCGGACACACTGTGCCTCCTCTAACAACCAAAATTAAGGACAACAAATATTTAGAAACAAGAAAACAACCAGAACTGATAGAAAATTGAACTGTACGGAAGTCCAACAACCATTCATCCAGACCGGTAAGAGGGGCGGAGTCGCGGCAGGAGAAAGTGGAGGTACGGACCCGGGAATGCAAGCAGCATCTGCTAGTACTTTTTTACTACCTTCACCTTGGGGCTGGATGGCCACCACTGGGACAGAGTTCAAATAAAGCATTTTATATAACAAAATATCATGTCACTAACTCTATTTAGGTACCTAAAGACTAAGGAACTCTTGTTCGGGTGATGCATAATTTTCTAAAACAAATGAATACCTTGACAAAGCCAGTAGAGATCTTTAATATAAGACAGCAACAGTATAAGAGACATATAATTTCCCAGCTTTTAGAAAACTGATTCCACCAGACCGCCCACATTAAGACTCTGGCTCTAGGTGTGTGACTTGAGCAAATTACTGAGCCCTTTGTGTCTGACTTCTTCATTTACAATACGAGAATAATAATAGCACTTACCTCACTGGGTTGTTGTAAAGATTGAGGTAATATGCATGCAAAACGATTAGAACACATGAATTGGTGATGTTGCTGCTGCTGATGATGATTCATACAACCAGTTAGAACATTGGCCCGAGGACTCCGACTTTAACCGTAGGAAGAAGTTTTTAAGTTCTGGCTATATACAAAGCACTGCACTAAGAATTTTACATACACAATCACACTTAATCTATATAATAAGCCTTGAGAGAGGCATTGCCATTATCCCTCTTCTATAGATAGAGAAACGAAACAAGTTTAGAGAGCTGAGGAAACTTGCCCAGCTAGTCTCACAAGACAGTGCTAAAGCCAGGATTTAAATCCAGTGGCCCAGCCAACAGCAGTCCAGGGTGAGAAGATCCATACCTGTATAGAAACCCACAAACCTGAGAACAGGAGCAGATTGACAAAAATATGGTGAAAGTAAAAGAATAAAAAACAGCATGTTACTATTGGAGTATACAATAGACAGCTGCCAAAAATCACGTCTGTACTAAATTCATGTCTTATGTGCCAGGTACTACTCCCAGTGCTTCATGTACTGACTACTGTGTGATAGTGACGACAAACTATAAAGCTTTATGTACATTACTCATACAATCTTCAAATAATTGTATGGGTTAAGCATTGTGACCACTTATTAGATCAGGAAATAAACTCACAGGTGAAATGTTCTCCAAGGTCACACAGCTAGCACAGCTCAGAGCCTGGATTTTAACTCAGGTTGCCCTGATTCCAAATGTCCACATACTTAAACACTATGAAAATGTTCCCCAAAATGTGATGAATATACCATCAGGATCATAAACATGTTTGTAAAATAAAGATCTATAGCCAATTAAATTTGGGACTCACTGTATAATCTCTCTTTAGGACTCAAAATACATGCTAGTATGGTAGGAATTCTGAAACATTTTACAGTATTTAAAAAAAATCCTGATTAACTGTTCAACTCAGCATTTCCCAGTCTTATTTAACCATGGAATCCTTTTTAATGTGTAATATATATTGAAATCCTCCAGAACTACAATTTGTAAATACACTCCTTTCCTACATGATGTTTTCTTAATGTGGATCACACCACTAGTACAGAAGATTTCAGAGCGGAGGGGGTGCAGTGGGAAGGAGAGAAGGGAGACTGAACAACCTCAACAGGAAGCCGTGGAATATAGTTCAGAAGGCCACGGTATCGGGCAGACCTGGGTCTCAGCCAGCCTCACTAGACAGTCACGTGTCTGTGTGAGCCAGTTACTTAACCTCGCTGAGCTTCTCTTTCCTTTCCTGTTAAGTGAGGACATTAAGACTATTTCGCAAGGTGGCTATAACTATTATTTCAATCAATAGATCCATTATTATCTGCCAGAAATGTTCTTCTATTAAAAGCAAATAATCTTCTAAAAGCAGAAGAACTGACCTGCCTCACTAAAAAAGTGGAGGAAGCAGGCATAATCCTGCCCTCGTGGCTGCTTCTCACTAATAGGGAAGAATTATGTCTTGAAATGGAAATGATTGAAACCTTGGGACAGAGTGACCTTATTGGTATCTGATGCATAAACTGGGAAGGAGATAAACAACTTGCACTTTAGAAAAGTAGACTCCAGAACAGCCAAAGAAAAGGTAATTTGAATCCCAGGGTGGGGCAATATTATGGGAGAGGCAGCACAGAAGAGGGTCGGGTCAGGTCAGGTCAAATAAATTTCTTCTGGAGCATGCATCAATTATCCATTCAAGAGGAAAAGGAAAAGAATAGAATGATAACAAATGAATGTGGGAATTCACAAGCAATCTTTTAAGGAGGTGTCCTTAAACTGTAAACAACATTTAGCTCGAACGAGCACATAAGTCATTACAAATTTGAAAAAAGGCATATCTGCAAGTATAACATGAGGAAGTCAGAAACCTAGAAAACAGCAAGGCTTGCAAAAAAAAAAGTTGCAAAGGACAACCAAAAGCCATTTTTAGGTAAGTTCAGAGTCAGAAGCACAGGAAGCACTAGGTACGCCCCTCAGGGCAAATGGGGTAACAGAAGACGGAAAGAATTCCTATATTCTCTGTGATGAATGATCTTCAAACCAAACCAAATGAAACCAAACCACACAACAACAACAACAACAACAACAACAGTAAGAGAGAAATTACATCTGTAATAGGTGAGAAAGCTTATGATGTGGTAGGGAGTTTAATACATAGCAACAAAAAGAGATCTACAAAGGCCATAAAAAAATTCTAGTAGATCGTAAAGGAAAGAGAAATTAAAGCTGATTGGGGAAAAAGGGGAAGTTCCCAAAAGAGATGATTTTCAGGAGATGTTGAAAGATGTGGGGGATGTTGGCCACAGTAAGAGAGTGGGAGGGCCTGTGGGGCAGAGGTGACACCGGGAGGAAGAAAGGTGTTGTTACGGAGAAATGAAACGATCCAGACGCAGGGAGTTCACGAAGCACGACTCTTTATTACACCCGTGGTCCCAGAGGAGGCAGTCTCCAAATTCTGGGCCCCGATCTCAGGGAAAACTCTTCCTTTTAAGCATCTTACATTCTGGCTTCCACGGCAGATGCGGTCGTAAATTTCAATTACCTTTCCCCCTTTTCCTGATTTATTTCTTCCTCAGTCAAGGGGCCCAAAAATAGAATTTGTATCCTGCCATAATTCTTTTCACATCAATGGGACTGATATCTCAATGGGACTTTGTATCCTGCTTTTCTATATCATTCCCCCCTTTTTTTGGATGCTAGACAGAATCTTCTTCTGTCTCAGCATCTATTACTGGGAGTCTTTAATTTTATTAAGTTGGTTAAGGTTCTTTTTTACTATGTTGCTTTTACTGGCAAAGTTTTAGGAGGGCCATCCCCTGTCTGATAAAACGGCTGCCAGTTTCTTGAACCGGTCTGGGTGGCCACCTCCTTTCTTTCTATGTATTTTTGAACCTGCTTAACCGTGGTGAGCCCTGTTCTTGTTATTTCTTTTTTTTCTATAGATGATAATATTTCCTCCTGGACTTGGGTGTAACTCGTTTACGTATATCTTCCCTTTAACGCTTTGAGCCCTCTTATGGCTTTTTGCTCTATCTATGTTAATTACTATTTCTTTTCCGTCGGTCACATGGGCTCTGCAGCCCCTGTAAGGGCATCCCCCATATTTCTCTGGCCATCTCCTGCAATGTTTTCTATCTTGATCTATTGGGAAACATATTCTTGGATTCTTGTACCAGAACCAATCGTCTGTGGACTTTATTAGTGCGCTGGGGAGCCTTAACTGTATTTCCCCTCTACACATACCTTTGCATGAGGTGTGGGATATTTCCTGCACCTTTGTCCAGGTTCTCTGGGTAAAAACCTCTTGGACTATAAAAGTCTCATTTATTTGCACCTGCGAGGCTAGAATTGGCACTGGGAGTAGGCTCAGGATCTCTGTGATGATAACAGGAGGGACTATCTTTTATATACACAGTAGGCTCAATAGGGTGTAGACTATTGTTAGATAACATAGCTGTAGCCCCACCTGCTCCCCTATTGTCTACTCAGTGGTTTTCGTGAACCACAGCCCAAGTCCTCCGAGGATGATGACGGTCCCAGGGATGAGAAAGCCGAGGAGCGATTCCCAGGAACAACCGTCCATTCCTGACGTAGCTTGCCTGGGTCTCTTCGTAGCCTCAGGATGGGCAGCTTTGGGGAAGGCACCTCCGTAGATTCTGTTGCCGCCTTGGCTCTCGTATCCTGTAACTTTTAAGGCATGGTTAGCAATACCAAAGTATCTACTTTGGGTGGAGTGGCTTTTTTTTCAATTCTTTACCCATATGTATTGACGTGGCTTAAGGGATGGGCTGGCCCCCTTTTGGTACTGGGTCTAGCACAACTTGGGCTTTCCTGACTTGATTTAATTCTTTTCTCTAATATAGAGAGGTATTTTGTCTTCCCTAGCCCCCTGTCAAGGTTAGTTTAGTGGGCCCGGCTACCCTGGTTATGGGGGTCAGTCTCCTATAAACTAACTTGTATGGGGTGTATCTTTTAGCATTCAGGGTACCCCTGACTCAGAGGAGAGCTAGCGGTAGGAGATCAGTCCAGGGCAGCCCGGTTTCTTGACATAACTTGGCTAGAGCCTCTTTAAGAGTCTGGTTTATTCTCTTTGCTTGTCCAGAGCTTTAGGAGGCGTGGCTCCCCTCCCAGCCTGGGCTCCGCTGAGCAAGTGGCGGCTTGGAGTTTCTCAGCAGGGCGCTTGAGGAGGGGGGAAGGTGCCCGAAAGGGCTCGGAGTCTCAGCCGGGAGTCCAGGGCCGCGCACAGGGTACAAGAGGCTGTCAGCGCGGGCAGGCAGCCCGCAGGGGCTCTGGTTCCAGGAACGAGGCTGTCCCCCTGCGCCCGATATCAGGCACTGGCCTGCAGGATCTCTCTCTACCACGGCGCTGCTGTGGCTGGAGAGGGCCCCTCTGCGCCCGAGCACTGCCCTTGTCTAAGTGCTTCGGCCAGGCCTGACTGGGCAGCTTTATTTCCGAGACCCGGGAGAGGGCAGGGAGGCTTCGGGGCGCTGCTCCCTCCCCGAGCGCCAGGACTGCCTTCCCTCCTCTGCCCAGCCAAGTCTTCTTAATTTTATTGTTCGAGCCTGGCAGAACTTTTTCAGGGCTGCCGACAGTCCCGTGGCTCTTTGGATTAAGACTTTCTTCCCGGAGGGCAGGCCTACGGGTTAGTAATTACTGAATGCTCCGCTCCAGTATCTACTATAAAGTCTATTTCTCGGCCCTCCCTACTGCAAGACGGACCATGGGCTCTTTGGGGCCAGGTGGGATGGAACCCAATCTTCCTCATTAGGTCTCTAAGTTCTCAAGGCTGAAGATGCTCGGAGCCCGGGGAGCTGGCGGGGTCTTGATTTCTTGTAGTAGCCAGAAGAGCTACCTGATTTTTTCTGCACTTCTAACGCGGCTTTGCCTCTATTATCATAGACTTTGTTAGCGACTGCTAGAAGCTGACTTATGGTTATGCTAGCGAACTCTTTAAGCTTCTGGAGTTTCTTTCTGATATCTGGAGCTGACTGGGACACAAAAGTCATTACTACTATGCACTGGTTTTCAGGACTCTCTGTGTCACACTGGCGACTTTGGCCATGTTTGTCTAGGTTTTTGGGCCACTTTATTTTGCTCAGCGTTTGGGTCCCAGTTTAGTTGTATCTCGCACGCGGCGGCACAGGCGAAATCAGTGAGGTTTAGGGTCCTCGCTGAGGACCCTAAAGCTTCTAAATTGCGGTGAGGATATGACAGTTCTGGACTATGACTCCGGCCTGGCTCTACGGACAAACACTTATCTGTCAGGCAATTTTTACTGCCCCTCTGGGGTCTTAGTGGCTCGGGCCTGCTTTGCCCAACAGTTTTCTGTCTCATGATAATTCTGAGCTTGAACTGGAGAGCAGATGAGGGGGGCTTTTGATGGTAGGCTTTGGTGTCGCCCCCGAGCTATTTCTTTATCAGTTTGGTCTGCCAGCCGGTTGCCAGGTTCTGGGAGGGCGAGCCTGCCCGGTCCCCGTCCCTCAGGAAGGCGCCGCCAGCCGCCTGTTGTACTCAGGCCCAAATCAGCTGCCCGCTGCTGCGTGCCCGGCGCAGGGTGCTCTGATGGCAGGTACCGGGCTCACAGTCCCCGGAACTGCCGCCGCCGTCGCCACAAGGAATTCCGCCGAGGAGTCTTTTATATCTCACTCTCACGGCTCTTTCTCTTGCTCCTTTCTGACTGCCCCTAGGAATTTTCAGGGTCTTTTTCCGGTGGCAGGGACAGACATCTGATTGATGACTGCTCTTTTCTCTCTCTAAGGCTTGCTAGCCCTGGCTGATTAGAAACTCAAGGTACTTTGCTTCCTACTGACAGAGCTGTACTTTCTTCTTTGAGACCTGATATCCTCCGGCTTCCAGTAGGTGGAGAAATGCTCACGTCCCTTCCTGGCATTCTTTTAATTTTCTGGCTTGGCTACTAAGACAGCTGTCGTATTCTTACTTGGGTGCAACCAATAGCCCTCTATTCTTTTGAGCTGGTGGTGCCGGCTCTTTGCGCTCTCCTCCCAGTAACTACCAGGTGGGCTGCCCTAATGGTGGACAAATTGAGGGTTCCCTTAGGGGACCAGCCTACCCCGAAAGTGGGTCATTTTAGGGTACACAATGTTTTAAGTTCACAAAGTTTGAAGCAGGAGACAGCATAGGAAGAACTCTGAGACTGCAATACTGTTACTGTCCAGCATTTAGCACCCTGGTTGCCAGGAAACGTCTTTTACCAATTAAGTAGAATAAATGGTAAACCAAGGCAGTGAGGAGGAGGGAGACATGTCTCACACGCTAACTCAGCAGTCCTGAGCCTGGTCTCATAATATTGCCAGGTGCTCCAACACCACAAAAAACACTATATTAACAAGGAAGAAGGGAAGTCCTTGAAATTCTATGTAACATTTCTATTATCTGAGAAAGAAAACCTTGAAACTGTGTTTTCATCTCAAGGCCTGGAATGTGGGAGAGGGTCCCTGGTGCCCAGAGAAGCCCATAAAACAACTTTGGTTAATTGCCTACCTCTGGTCACTATCTGTTTTACGAGGTAGTCCCTGATACTTACAGAAAAAGCCCATAAATAACTTTTGGAAAGTGCCCCAATTTTAATTAACTGCCTCCTGTCACGTATTTGTTTTACAACAAGATGAACAAATGGGGTCTGGAGCAAGATAAAGATTTGGGATAACAGACCCCCACACATACCCAAGCCTGGGGCAATCACATTCCCCCAGGAAAGCCAGCACCACATGTACCCGTCAATAAACATGCAACACTTTCCTCCTATCCCACCAACTATACAAGTCCTGAGAACAAAGGACTCGCTCCCTCTCCCTCTGGGGCCCAGGGCGCTCCTGGCTCTCAGCCACAGGGCCTCTGGCCACCCGGCCCCAGGCCGCCCAGGGGCCTGCCACTCCGGCCCCCAGCCACTCCTAACCTTTCCCACCGTGTCCTGCCCTGAAACTTTGCCTTTCACCCCCTACTCTATCCAGTCCTGTTCTCACTCACGGGAACGGACCACCAATAAACTGACTCCACACTACAAGATTTGCTGATATGTAATTCTTTACATGCATCAGCAAGAAGAACCAGGTCTCTTCCTTCAACAAGCTGGTCTGGATTCAGGGATGAGTCATGTCCCTTGAACCGGCCGGAATTTTGAAGCATACAATTTAACACTGTGGACGCCGCACTCCCCCCCCCCCATTTTTTCTCCCAATGGCGCGGACAAACAAAGGGTGAGGGTCACTTGCTTGCTCGCCTGGCCTGCCCTCTCGCGAGGCGAGGTTGATCTTGGCTAAGGTTGCCCCAGCAGAATTCGGGATTACTGCCAACCGTTATGCCATATGATCTGACACAGGAACCGCAGGTGAGGGCCCACTCATGCTCCGTGGGTTTTTCACCCGTGAAGCCACAAACACATTCACACATTCACACTCTGCACACTCTCACAGAATCTATTACATTTCTCTCCTGACTGGCAGGACTTTTTCTTTTCTTTTTTTTTTCTTTTTCTTTTCAGAGGGGATTCCTTTCCCCTTACAGGTCTCACATGGAGCACTTACAGGTCCCCGACGTGGGGCACTTACAGGTCCCCGATGACGTGGGGCACTTACAGGTCCCCGACGACGTGGGGCACTTACAGGTCCCCGACGTGGGGCACTTACAGGTCCCCGACGACGTGGGGCACTTACGGGTCCCCGACGACGTGGGGCACTTACGGGTCCCCGACGACGTGGGGCACTTACGGGTCCCCGACGTGGGGCACTTACAGGTCTCCGACGACGTGGGGCACTTACGGGTCCCCGACGACGTGGGGCACTTACGGGTCCCCGACGACGTGGGGCACTTACGGGTCCCCGACGACGTGGGGCACTTACGGGTCCCCGATGTGGGGCACTTACAGATCCCCGACGTGGGGCACTTACGGGTCCCCGACGTGGGGCACTTCGGGTGGGGAATCTCTTCCCCTCTGATTCCCCCTTGCGGGGGTGTCTGGTCTCCCTGAAAGGAGAGTCTGATTGGGGCTTTTTCTCTTCCCCTCTGGTCCCTGGGCACTTACCGGTTTGGCGCCTTCTTAATTGTTCATGGTTCGTCTCCCCCTTCAGAGCCCGAGTCTCAGAGTGGCCACGACCCGGCGTCCGGCACCCAAGGCGGGGAGACCTGAAAAATCCCAGGGCATATGCTTCCCCCCTTTCCTGGGGCTCCGCACGCCGGGCCCCCACTCGCCGACACCGGAGGCAATCTGCCTGCTTCGAGTGTGGTCGTTTCCCGGTCAGGGAACCAAAATGTTACGGAGAAATGAAACGATCCAGACGCAGGGAGTTCACGAAGCACGACTCTTTATTACACGCGTGGTCCCAGAGGAGGCAGTCTCCAAATTCTGGGCCCCGATCTCAGGGAAAACTCTTCCTTTTAAGCATCTTACATTCTGGCTTCCGAGGCAGATGCGGTCGTAAATTTCAATTACCTTTCCCCCTTTTCCTGATTTATTTCTTCCTCAGTCAAGGGGCCCAAAAATAGAATTTGTATCCTGCCATAATTCTTTTCACATCAATGGGACTGATATCTCAATGGGACTTTGTATCCTGCTTTTCTATATCAGTGTCAGGTGCCAGTGTGCAATCTGTCATGGGTTCACTGCGAGGCCAGATTCAGCAGAGCAGTACTACCAAGTTGTAGCAGGCCCTCAATGCCAGCTATGGAATTTAGGACTTTTATTCTGCCACTGTCCTAGGGGAGAGAAAGTCCAGGGGTCCAGGGGTGGGGTCCCCTGGAGAGCCAACAGCCAGATTTGTGCAGAACAAGGAGCTCAAGGATCATTCTACAGCTTCATCTTGATTATGCTGAATGTTTGCAAGTCAAATAAATGTAGGCCAAGCACCTGTCCAGATTTGTCTCAGTACAATTCTGGTTTAAAACAGTTATGTTGGTATGATCATTCATAGCAGCCCCTTATCGCTCTCGAAAATGTCCTGGTTTGGAGAACGGACATTGGCTACCTAGGTATATGTAGCTTGCAGACTATCAATCTATGTTTAATAGCAATAATATAAACCACAGAGAGAAGAGATTCCTACTAGGTATGTCACAAATGGTTCACAGGTGGACCACGAAGTATTGGTTTCAGTGTTTTATAGCAGTAAAAACTTAAAGCCATTTTTTAAAAACTATTCAAAATTTATCCAAGTTGGCAGTCTATTGGAAAACCATTGTATAATTCTCTTTATAAATCTTGTGAATTTTGCCATTCAAACCCATGGAGATTCCCCACATAGTTCCTTCAGTTTCCCCTGGCATACTTTAAAAATGTAACCAAGTCTATGGCAGGAAAAAAGACTGGGAAATGCTACTGTAGATGAATTTCACTGTGGGCTGTGGGGGCTCAAAAAAAAAGGTCAGGACTCAGTGCACTAGTGACAAAGTGATTCGTGAGCATTCCCGTGTGCATGGCCCCAGCTGTGAGGGGCCGTCAGAGAGACAGCACCGGAGACGAAAAGGAGCACACCCATCACAGAGGACTCGCTTTCAGGTCAGCCTGGCCAAGCAGCAGGAGGCGAAACTAGGAGTCCAGGAACTTTGACTCTGGTCCCTATTTGGCTGGTGAAACTAATCACATAATCTTAGGGGATGTCACTGACCCTCTCCAAACCTTGTTTTTTTTTTCACTTGACAAATAAAAATGATTAATGCCAGACAGTTATTTACTGTAAAAATAAAATGAGATAAAACAAGCAAAATCCTATGTGAAAACCTAGAGTTTTATATAAATGTAAGATATAATCTTAAAAAATAGGTTCTTTAGGGTCTCACTTTTCTTAGGCTAGCCTCCTCTTCCTCTCGCCACTGCGGGGGGGTGTGATGTTCATTCTTACTACTTCCACCACCAGCCATTTCGGTGGTCACCAGTGACCACTCCCAAGCCCATATAACCTCCAGCCCAGTGCTCTCGCTCTCTCTTCTGAGCTCTGGTCTTATACATGTAAGTTATTTGTGAGCAGCCATGGATCTTCAAATCGGATCTTCACCCTCAGGTTGCTCCTTTTCCTAAACCAGGGTCCTTGCCACCATTCACCTGATTCCCCCAGAGCCTGTCCCAGGAGCCATTTTTGACTTCTTTCTTCCTTCACGTACACTTCCTTCATGCAGGTTACTCCATCAGTAACCTGCCCTCCAAACCTGCCCACTTTATCAGTTTATGTGCTCACCACCTGGGTGTCTTCCTAAGCAGCCTTTCACTTTCACCTGTTTGTTTAAACTGGTCCCGACACTGCCACCAAGAAAGACTGCACTCAAACCCGGATTTGACCATGTGATTTACCTGCTAAAAATCTGCCAGCAGGTCCTTTCTTGGCCCCAGGACCCTTCCTATTCTGGCCTGTTGCTTCCTTGTGTCTCATCTCTCCCACTTGTGAACTTTGTGTTCCCATCAGTGTAAACAACGTCTAGTTCCTTAGCGGTGTCAGCCTCTCCCACTGGAAAGTCCCTGCGGGCTGGAGTGCCCTTTTCTCCCTTCTTTCTCCCTCTCTTCTCATGCCCCACCTCCTGCTCTCGTGGGCTCCTAAGAAAGGGCACTCTACACTGTGATTGAGCAACTTGAGTTCAGAGTAAGGCAGGTGGAAGGTGAATCGTATTCCCACCTTTTATAAACTGTCATCTTTACATTTCAGTTTCCTCCTTTGCAAGATACAAAAATAAATAAATAAAAACACCTGCCTTTTCACTGTAATCCTCACTTGGGGGGTTCTAAGGGCAGACAAGGGGGTCAGGTGAAACCACAGTCAATGGATTGATTTAGGTAATACCTAAAATCCTTTGTGACTCAGAGATTCTAGTGGCTCCTAAACAGAGGCACCATTCACTTCATGCTTTTACAGACCTTTTCTAGGGCCACATATTTCATTTTGATGTACCAATAAACCAGAAGATAATTTTAAAGAACAAAAACAGAAAAACAATAGAATTCCACTAAATGGATTGCACACATGCAAAGCATGTAGCACAGTATCTGGCACAGAGTAAATGCTCACTATGAGCTTAACAGATGTAGCTACTTTGACTGTAAGCACTAACCTTGGCACCTCAGATTCGATGTCAACGTGAAAGGGAACTTGCCCCCAAGGTGCAGGTCTACATCAGAGGTCCTTTTTAAGGCTCTTGGAGCAACCCATAAGCACCTCTGTCTTAACTCTCCCTCTGTCACTCAAGTCCCCACTCTGTAACTGTCAATAGGTTTATCTCCCTTTCCCAAGACTGCAAACATCTCAAGATTAGGTGTGTGTCCTTTTCATTTTTATTTTGCCACTTTCTAGCGCTGGTGTTCAGTTTATATTTATTGAATAAGTGATGACTCCTAAGTGGTAGGGTTTTAGTTTTATTTGGAAACACTGAAAGATAAAATGTAGGAGAAAATAAATGATAGTTCCCACATGGTTCATCTGGCAGTGAAGCAAATATTACTATTTTCAAATAATTAATTGTGCATTAATAGAACATTTAACAATGATCATTGCACTTTTGAATCTCACTGAAATGTTGTAGACCGAGCTCAGTCCACATGTTAGAAATAGAATGTGCCATTAAAATAAAGTAATATTGATGGCATTTCTGTGCATAGGACTATATTTGTAGGGTTCTAGGAAAGAGAAAATGAAAAACTATAAATTAAGCATTGTCTAGCACACTTGGTAGCTGGATCAATCTGACCTTAAAGTTTGACTGCATTCACCCAGAGGTGCTCTCCAAAGATGAACTTGCACTGCAGGTCTGTCAGAATTAACGCTGAATAACTATCGCCCTGAAGCTATTCTATCGGCCTTTCTGCAGACATGTATTTAAAGAAAAACTCCCATCAAATCAGCTAAAAATGTGTGTGGTTGGTGAAATCTCTAACTTACATGAAGAAATACGTTATCATGGCAAACGTAGAAGGCGGATGAAACTTGTTATTTACTATGCTTTCAAGGTAAATGTACCTGACATTAGTAAGCACCCAGTTCATGCATGAATGATTATGGAAAAAGTGAGGAAGTTGGAGTTTTGCATGCGTCCCCTAAGTGGACATTTCAACCACACACACAAATGCACAGAAAATTCAGGTGAGATCCCTTTAGAATTCAGCAAGTCTAGGGGCATTTTACAGGATTTAAAAAAAAAACAAAAACAAAACAAAAAAAACAACTTGCTTAACTTGTACCAAAGCACTGTCATCCATAAGAAATAAGGGAAACATTCAGTAGAAATACTGATTTCAGCAACCTCTCTTTTACAATATGTCATCAAAAAGATACATAGTTTCAGAACTAGTAAGATAGACGATCAAGGTACGGCAAGCCAAGCTCTTGCTCTGAACTGCCTTCACATACCACTGATAACTTTATTTACCATCTTACTACCTCTCTACACTGTGTATAACCTTTCTCTCTTATGCGTTTCTGTCACTATATCTCTTCTGCAACACCTGTCAGCCAGTGCCTACCTTCTTAAGAGCCATACATTAGCATGGCTTTTCCAGTCTACTAAGCAATAGTTTTCTTTCAGGTCGTTTTAGCATGTCCCTAAAATCTCACACAGCAGGCTTTCAACTTGTGTTACAACTAAGCAACTGAGCACAAAGCATGCCACTGTGACCGCTGTGTCAGGGGAGCCAGGATGCCTTAAAAAACAAATCTGACTTTTTCCACAGAACACTTACTAAGAGATTAATCACACTGATATGCATAGCCACATTAGAAGTAGGAATTGCACGTTAGAAGTAGGAATTGCACGTTAGAAGTAGGAAACTACTAAAAAAATTATTACAAGAAAAGCTTTAAAATTATTTATTATTACATGTTTGTTGTAGAAAACTAGAATATGCAAATTTGAAAATTGAAGATGTGCCTTTATGCACCCCCAAAATTCCTATATTTTAAATTATATACTTCTGCTTTTTCAGTACCTTTATGTAATATACATAACTCTATGCTTTAAAAGATATTTTAAATGGGATCATGGGTATATGCGCTGTTTTGTAGCATTTCCTCACTGTACAGTACAAAGCCTTTGTAGGCCACTGAATAGCATTTCAATGCTGTTTTTTTTTGACTGCACAGTATTCCAAAATGTAGGTTTACCACAACTTAATCTCTCATTGCTCTTAAGTTTTCATTCTTTTAAATAATGCTACAAAAATAGGGAATAAAAGGTAAAAAAAGTTTGCTAAGTGACCGCCCCCCCGCCCCCATATTTCTCATGAACAGCAGTTCTTCTGGACTAATTGAACAAGGTTTTAGATCCTGTAAAATTTCCCTCTCTATAGCTAGTTTTGCCTATATCTTTAATTACTTAAAATAAATTCCTCCAAAAAGACTGCTAGGTCAAAGCAAAAAACCACGCGTCTATGATTTTCGATGGATATTGGCAAACTCAGCCTTGGATACTTCTCAGTTTCCTCACCAGTATTGGGGTTAGCATTTTTTGAACTCTGTGCTTACATAGCAGTTTAAAATCAGGATCAGAACCTCCCAAACTGTTTTGTCCCTCTGGTTTTCCCCTGCCCAGTTGTTATCTAAAACTCTCTCTCCACTGCCTTCCCAGATTGTCTTTGGTTTGTGCTTTTCCACTGCTCAAGTCTTATGATGGCTCTGCTGTAGAACTGAAGTTTTCTGTCCCTTTCGACCCTTAGAGCCACAGTGTCAACCAACGAATCTGATAAACTAATCCATGTTAACATGAAGAGGCTCATTCCCAGCAACATATGAGCAACATAACTTGAGCAGTTTAAGGAAATGCATGATCTATATCTGCAATGCATTTTATTTGTCTTAAAGCACAGTGGTTCTCAAATTTTGCCATACATTGAAATCACCTGAGGAGCTTTTAAAAACACTGATGCCTGGGACTCAACTCCCAGAAATTCTAAATAAAGTTAGTATAGCTGTGGCTTGGGCATCAGAACTTTTTAAAAAAATATTTTATTTATTTACTTTTTAGAGAGAGGGGAAGGGAGAGAGAAAGAGAGGGGAAAAAAACATCAATGTGGGGTTGCCTCTTGCATGCCCCTCACTGAGAAGCTGGCCTGCAACCCAGGCGTGTGCCCTGATTGAGAATTGAACCCTTTGGTTGCCAGGCCGGCACTCAATCCACTGAGCCACACCAGTCAGGGTAGCATCAGGATTTTTTTAAAGCTCCCCAGATGATTATAATCTAGCAGCTGTGTTTGAGATGATTTAGAGAAAGATACCAAGTAGATTCTTCTTAGGTAATATTGGAAGACTCCAAGGAAGAAAAGTGTAATAAGCATAATTCTTCTGCACAAGATAAAGGAGATAAGAACAGTTCTAGTGGTAAAGCAGTTGCCGATGACAACAGAATAAAACTAGCATTCATATTTCTTGATGCTAGGCACAAGTCTGCTACATTAGGAAGTAGGCTCACCTTCCCTTCTGAAGAAACCTCAGTTGCCTTTATAATTGAACCAATCAACTCTAAAATTATTTGGATAACAAACTTTATACCATGACATTTAGTGGTAGCTGTCCAGGTTTTAATTGCTTCTGGTTTACATTGGTTTTATTGTTTTAACAATACCACTGGGCAATCCCACAGATTTGGGTTCTCCACAATCCATAGCAGACCTGTAGGACAACTCTTAACAGAATAACAATAACAAGTTCCAGGCATTTAAATACATTACTAAACCGCACAATGACCTTACAAAGTCACCCTATTTTACAGGGAAGACTGAACATCAGAGTAGGTTAGTAGGTTGCCTGGCTTATCATCAGTGCGTGGCCTGGCCAGGATGTGATTCAGGAAGACAGGACTCCAACAGTCATGCTCTCATTTACTTACAGTGTGTCAAGCCATATTGTCTTCTTCCCAGGACAATTTGAAGAAACATTGGTAAATTACTTTACTGGGCAGAATAGGCTTCCGTGTGGTTTGAATGATTTGTCTGATATTTCGCAGCTCCAATGACAAGTGATGAAAGCCACTTCCGTATAAAGCCACTCCCAAGCTATGGTGCCAGGCAAGGATATTTTGCTACCTCATCTATCGTTGTGACCTGGCATCACATACTTTATCAGTCCCAAACACCAGCTCGGGGCACATTCTGTAAAAGATTGCAGGGCCTGAAGGCCTTGCCTTCGCTGGGTTGGCATACTAGTTGGGGAGGAAAGGCTTTTCTTCCAGCCTGGCTTTTCCCAGATCACTTATGCTGTGGAAGACTTCCTTGGTAACCTGAAAACTAAAAATAATCTTGGCTGCCAACACAGAAGTTTTATTCTTTTATTCCCCCCTGTTTTTCTTATTCTCCTTATTAGTCACTATTTTTTTCTTATCTACTATTTACTATAGGCCATTAACCCACTCCAGGTAAATACCATTGTATCCCAGAATTCTTGAAGGATGTTACTCCCAAATTACATCATTTCTGAAGGAAAAGAGGGAATGTAGGGCTTCCTACATGAACACTGCCTTTCCTGAAATCAATGCTAGAGAAGAGGTTGGTCATTCTTTTGCCATGTGAACATTACAGCAAGCAGGAGGAAAGGAAGAGGATCTATAGCTTCAGAGACACATTCTAGGAGACAGCAGATTCAAGAGCAGCAAATCCCTACTAGGAATATGCGACAATACCCTAGTGAAGGGGCTTGTTGATAGCAGAAAGCTTCAGAGACCATGGAATCTCACACACAGTGAGGATGGACAGGGAAAAAGAATATCAATCCTCTAGAAAAAGTCATGATTTCCCCCCTCTGTTTCTCTAGTCATTCTTGAAAAAAGGAGTTTACAAAAATAACCTGAGATTAAAACCTAAGGTTGGGGAGGGGAAAACTTGACTTTGGAGGAAGGTTAGGAGTTTAGATAGAGCAAGCTCTTCAGAAATACTGTTTATTCATAGGGCTCAGCCTTGGCTGCAGATTGTAGTTTAGATTTTAGAATGTCTGGCACTAAAAATAAGGCCTCTTAACATAGAATAAAGCGGAGACAGTAATATTTTCCTGTTTATGGGGGAAAGGAAATACACACCCATAATACAGTAGAGAGAAATTTTACCCTGCCAGGGTAAGCCAGGATTTCCTGGCTCAGGCAAAGATTATGTCCTCAACAGCCAAGGACATCAAATAAATGCTGAAGGACAGGCAGAAAACGAATGGATCGTGCAAACAGGGGCTGGTGCATCTACTGCCTCTCCAGCCAGCCAGGCCTTGTGTCTTGGGCTACACTCATAAATGCCACACCTGAATGGGAGATCTGAGCGGTTCCTCAAGGACTCGGAGGAACTCTGACCGCTGGGCCTCCGGGAATGGAGAGCTCCACAGTCAGGGTATATGGGGACGGCACCTGTGCCCGCTTCTGCTTTTAAGGTGGCTTCATTGCCCGAAATGAGAGCCTGTTATTACCAGAGCTATCCTAAAAATATTTAACTCGCTCTCTGCCGGCCCCTATCGGAGAAAGAAAATGGGGAAGAGGTGGCTTATAAAATGCTGAAAGATTGTTTTGCAAACCAAAACGGGGGTGAGGGAAGCTATTTAGGTTAGATTACAGGTTAAACAGTTGTCAGATTCTATTCAAATACTTCACCTTCCCTGTCGCCAACGCAGACACAGACCTAGACCGCTGCTAGCAAGGAGGCGAATGCAACATCCTGAAAATGACAGACTGAACCACCTTAAAAAGCAATGGCCTCACTGCATTAGAAAAATATGCATTCTCGTGGGACAAGGTCCAGAAATTTTGCTTCCCCGTTCAAATACTGCCTAAGAGGGGGGAGAAAGAATCAGCGCCGGCTGCGTCTCACCACTTGCTGCGCGCTCCGGAAAGTCGCGTCCACCAGCATCAGCTTCCAGGGATTGGACACGGAGCTGGGCAAGGGGATGTAGACGTAATAGGCGGCCAGCGCCAACACGGCGGTGAGCACGATACAGGACGACCTCATCTTCCCCGGGTCGGCTCGTCTGCAGGTTGATGAGGACGAAAGGACGATGCCACCCAAAGCCCTCCCGCAAGTTTCTGCAAAGGGCCTGCTGCTCATTCACTGGTTTCTTATATGCCCAGCAGCCAATCAGAGGCGGCGTCAGGAGGAAGTCCGAGCGCTGACTTGCACCTTCTTTGGTGTCCTTGCGAAGTATTGCTGACACTCCGGGTTGAAAAAGAGCCGAGGCTGGTCTGTGCGCAGCACAGCGCACTCTGGAGGACACAGGTCTGTATTGTATGTCTGTGACCAAGGGCTCCCCGTGAAGATTCTGAAGTGGAAATCTGAAATTGTTTCAGTGTGATGAGTTTCTGTCTGTCTAAGGCACATGGGCCTTTCCGACTCAAATGGAGATTCTGAGAAATAAAAATCCACTTTCTTTTAGAACCAGACTTGCAATGGAATAAAATTCTAGCAGGTAAATTGTGAAGATAATACAAATTCTTGTAAGTCAAGCAATGACAAGCCAGTAGTGTATGCGGCATCCAAGTCTTTGTTTATGAATTCCAGTTTCCAAAAAAAGGAACCGTGATTTTGCCGCAACTCCTTGCCGGCGGGGGAGGTGGCTAATTCCAGGGCTGGCTAAGATAAAGTAAAGATTAGCCTTCTGTGCTAGAAGATACAGAAGTGCTTAAACATGAAGAGGACTTGTTAAAAGGACACAGGTGACAGCTTAAAGGATCTCCCAATGGTTAAAGCTGGAATAATTTTAGCATCAAAATGAGTAACTGGTAATCAAAAGGTAGAATCAAAAGGACTTGGAGAGGGAGGGAAAGATGAATTCCTGATTTTCTTGTTGAAGCAACTGGGTAAAAAAATATTGTGGAGAGTAAAGGACTTGAGGAAAAATGACAAATGCACTCTGGAATATTTAGGCTTGAGGTGTCTGTGGAACATCCAAGAAGAAATACTGAGTAGGCTGCCAGGCATCCAAGTCAGGACCTCTTGGAGAGGTCCAAGCTGGAGACTCAGGCATGGGAATCTCTAATGTGTAACTGAAGCCATGGCAGTGGATGAGAGAGAAGCTGAGAGTGCGGGGAGTTGGGGAAAGAAAAGCAGGCCCGAAGGCCTGAGAATTTAGTGTTTAGGTAAAAGAGGCAGACAAGTTGACCAAAGAGGCTGAGAAGAAGTAAACCGGAAAGGGTACTGTCTGATTTAGGGAAGCTCAGTAGTGACGAATAGGGAAAGTGAAAGAAGTAATTTAGAACTTACATTGGTGAAATTTCTTAACTGGATTCTAGAAAGGGGAGAGATAAGGTAGAGTCAATAATGACTTCAAAGTTCCTGATTTGAGTAAGGTCATCAACCGACAGAAACATTAGATATATAACAGCTTTTGAGTAAGATAGTGAGTTCAGTCCTGTCATGTACCCAGAGTTGTATTTGGCAACATTCTTAGCAATATGTTCTAAATGCAATGTTAAGCTTTTAATTAAACTCTAAGTCACCACATGATGTGTAGAGGAAAATTAGTTTGGGAATACTATATTTATAATATATGCATTTAATTTACATAACACCCTCTACTGATGAGGGTTTGAAGCCCGTCCTTGATTTTACCAATTGCAACAGCACTATACTCAAGACAGAAAGCCTTGGCTTGTGCTCAAAGAACAAAAGGAAGTTTTCCTTTCCTTGCAGCCACCCTTTTATATCATCATGTAAAAGATCTATCAGTTCATAAGAAAAAATCCAACATGGACCAGCCTATGGCAGCTCCAGGAAAATGACAATGTTGTTTCCTGTTTGGGAGTTCATATTGCCTCCTCTTCCCAATCATAAACACACAACTCAGGGACCACTCCAATGCCTTATCTCCCGGTTCTCTGGATCTTGTCCTTAGGAATTGTATTAGTTTCCTATTGCTGTTGTAAAAAAAAAAGGTACTGCAAACTAGGTGGCTTAAAACAACAGAAATGTATATTCTCATAGTTCTGGAGGCTGGAAATCTGAAATCAAGGCATCAGCAGGACATGCTCTCTCCGAAGGCTGTAGGAAAGGGTCCTTCCTTGCCTCATCCTAGCTTCTGTGGTTGCTGGATTGGATTGTAGAGGCATCCAACTTTGCCTCTGTCTCCAACGGCCATCTTCTTTGTGTATAAGTCTTTGCGTCACTTCTCTTCCTATAAGGACATTAGTCATGTTGGATTAAGGGCCAATCTTATCTTATATAGGTTAGTTAAGACACATTATAACATTATCTCAACTCACTATATCTGCAAGACCCTATTACTAACTAAGGTTGATTTCTCAGGTACCAGAAAGGTAGTAAATTTGGAAGGGTTGTGTGGCGCTATCCAATCCAGTACAGTACCCAAATGTTAAACAAGTAATGGCAGCACTTTAGCTGACCATCCACCCCTTCCACTATAGTAGCTATGCCTGTGGTTTCCCTGGCCTGCTGACATAGTTTGGGTGACTCCTGTACAGTTGATGCTCCCCTTGCTAATCCTCTGAAGCTCAGGCTTTTGTCTTTAGATTGATACCTAATCTAGTAACTAATTCAGGCTAGTAGAAGAAGGGGTTGGGGGTAGGTAAGTGATGCATATGAGTTTTCTCACACCTTATAGTTTTGAAGATTCATTCTATCTTCTGTCTCACTGATTCTTCTACTTGATCAAGTCTGTTGATGCTCTCTATTGTTTTTTTTTTCATTTATTGTATTCTTCAACTACAGAATTTTTGTCTGGTTCTTTTTTTGTGATTTCTGTCTTTTGGTTAAACTTCTTGCTTTGTGTATTGTTTTCCTGTATTTGTTGAATTGTATTTCTATGTTTTCTTGTGGTTTACTGAGTTGCCCTAAAATAGTGATTATAGTTTGAATTTCTTAATTGGTAAATTGGCAATCTCCATGTCTTTGATTTTGGTTACTGAAAGATTATGGTCATTATTTGGTAGTATCATGTTTCCTTGTTCGTTCGTTTTTCATGTACATTAGAATTTTGCCTTGTTGTCTTCACACTCAATGTAGCAGCCGTCTCCGCCAGTCTTCACTAAGACCACTCCAGTATCTCTAAACTAATGGTTATTTCTTTATTTATTTATGGTCCTGTAGAGTACTGGAATTCCTCTTCCAGAAACCTGGACTTCTGTTGATACAAAGGCTCTCTGGTCCTTGAGTAATTATCTAATTCAGTTTTCCTTAGAGGCACCTGGACTATGGCCAAGAGAGGCTGAAGGAAGTTCATGGGCCACTGCAGGGTCCATAGCCAGGGTCAAGGCTATTACCTGGCACAAGGGTGGATGACACTCCTCCCTGATGCCTTGACATATGGTGCTGAAACCCACAGCTCCGTCAAAGGCACTTCTGTCTGTGGATGGACGCTGAGCCTTTGTTGTGGTGGGGTGACAGAGACAAGGCTGACTGCGTGCTGCCACGGTGCCTTTTTAATTCCTTAGAGGTACTTGGAACTAAAAGGCAGGAAAAAATTATTTAAAATATGTTAAATTTTATTCCTTTGCAGGCAAATGTGTATTATTAGAGGAAGTACTATATAGTTTATTTAGCAATTTATAGTTATAGACTCCTGGGAAGTGAATCAACTATTGCAGCATTATCCTCCACACTGTTTCAGGATTTTTTTCCCCTAGAGGTTCAATAACTTGCTATGCATAGTAAAAACTCGTATGGGAGAACTTTGATGCATTTGTTTAAACATTTAAAATTTCTGTTATTTTACAGTTTTTATCAGGGTGAAAATCCATTGACGAAAATAAGTACTTCCAACAATCTAGTAAAGAGACGCATAGTAAAATGTTTAACCTTACCAAGTGACAAAAATGCAAAATAAAATTTCAGTGTCCTGTTTTTCTCCAAACAATTATAAAGATAGAATATGTAACTATGAATGGTGATGGATACTAACTGAACTTATTGTGGTGATCATTTTACAGTACACACAAACATTGAATTGTTGTACACATGCAACTAATGTAATGTCATGCCAATTACACTTCAATAAAAATTTATAAAAAGAAAAGAAAGACAAATGATATAATTGTCATTACTCCCTTTTATAAATGAAGAATCGAGGACTAAAGAGGCCTAACAACTTAATGTTGGCTGAGGAGGGTAAAAACTGGAACTCAAAATAAAGAATGTTTGCCCTTTTACAAACAACAAAACAAGATAGATCATGTAGATATTAGGGAAGACAGGTAAATAGGCAGTATTCCTTTTCCTTTTATGAATGACCTTTTAATTGAGTCTCTATGGAGAAAACATTTTTCTTAATAAAATGTTAATTATTTAAAATTAGAAAAAACACCTTGGAAACGATGTAAATGGTTCCTTGTAGAAATGTATTTATTTTAAAATAAATATATAAATTAATACATCTCTTCTATATATTAAAACAGTATAAGTAAATGTTATATCTAAATGTATATAGAATACTTAACCCTTAAAATAATTTAAAAGACAGGGTACTACTACAAACAGCTGCTTAGGTTAGAATATGTAACTACATATTATGACAACACATGTTTAAAGTGGCACAAAAAAGTTTAAATGCAAAAACTGGAGGTAAATACACCTAAACTTCAAATATATCTGTGTTTGTGTAGTAGAAAAATGTATGATTTTATTTTATTTCTATTATTTTGAAATTTTCAACTTTATGTATTGCTTCTATAATAATATTTTAAAAATAACTTAGGAATAGAGGGTCACACAAATACCAAAGAAAATTGGTACTGGAACTTAGACAGACCTGGACTTCCATTGCAAGTTACATCTATAGGGATCATTTACTCATCTGATTTTAAAATTGCATTTATAAAACAATCCTCTATAACTTGTCTGCCTCAAACAGACTGTCCTAACGTAAGAGTTGTCTGGGAGTTCCTTATTCCGCTCTGCCAACTGCTAGCTTTGTGACCTTGGGAAAGTTATTCATCGATCTCAACTCTTAGTTTCTTCATCCATAAAATAGCTTGTGCCTGGGATCTCTAAGATTTTTTCCTGGTCCAAAAACTATACACGAGAGGGCAAATATAGATCTACAGTTTTAAAGAGATCATTCTGATACTGTATGCATGTTGTACGTAGTGGGCAGGCAATTGAAAGTCAGGGTATCAGACTGGAAGTAAGCTGTTGATCTGGACGAGAAGAGCTGAGACCCTGAACAGAGAGCAGCGGGATGGGTAGAAAGTACTGGACAAATTTTAGAAGGGGAGGATACACAGGATTGCTGGGCTACTACAATTTGGGGCGAGGAAAGAGTGAAAGATTATGCCAAGGTTTCTAGAGTCATGGGTAATTGGTTAGGTGGCATTACTCACTTAGAAAATACAGCAGAGGAAGGTCTGTGGAAGGTAATACTGAGTTCAATTTGGGGCTTACTGAAGTCTGAGAACTTGTTAGATTTCCAAAGGGAGAGTCCAGTAGGCCATTCAATATATGGGTGTGGGTCTCAGGAGAGAGAGCTTAGCTGGAAATCTAGACTTAAATATTTAAGACATTAACAGTATGAAAAGTGAGAAAAACAGAGCAGGGAGGCAACAAGCACAGGACTAACAACATGTAAACAGTGGATGAAAGGGAAAACTATGGCCCTGGCTGGTGTAGTTGAGTGGATTGAGTGCGGGCTGTGAGCCAAAGGGTCACTGGTTCGATTCCCAGTCAGGGCATGTGCCTGGGTTGCAGGCCAGGTCCAGGTCCCCAGTGGTGGCCACGTGGGAAGCAATGACACATTGATATTTCTCTCCCTTTCTTTCTCCCTCCCTTCCCTTTTCTAAAAATAAATAAATAAAATGTTTAAAAAAGAGAGAGAGAAAACTATGTAAAAAACCTGGGCTTCAGGGTTATGTCCTTGTTTTTGCTCTTTTTATCTCAGCAAATATGTTTCTATATCATAATTATTTTTAAAGACATATATAACATTAATGACTCATTTAGAAAACAATTGCCATTTGCTTTATTTTGTTCTACTTTAAAATATGTATGAACAGTCATTATTTTAGACTCTAAAACGAATGCACAAAATAAACATATATACTGTACCTGATGTGTATATTTTGCCCATGTTTTCCAAGAGGACAAAATAAACACAACGCAGGCATCTCTAGGAACTTGCAGAATTGCAGAACAGAGTTGTGAAAGTGAGGGGTAGGAGAAAGCACCGACAACTAGTCCTATTTCAATTATGAACCAATCTTGTGATCCTGGGCCTCTTGAGCCTAGTTTCCTCCTGTGTAAATGGTAGGATCGTGTTAATAATAATAATAGCTATTATTGATTAACATGTGCTTTGCCAGTCACTGCTGAAAAAGAGACAAGTAATATCACTACTTCTGGTTAAGAGAGGAGATCAGGGAAGTTAATTAACTTGCTCAAGCCACACATTTAGGCAACGCAGAGCTGGAGTACAGACTCAGATGTTACCAAACTTTATTCTGAACCTTCATCAGGTGATCTCTTGTGTTTTTTTCAGCTATAACCCTCTAAATAAATGTGTATTCTTTTATGAATCTAGATAAGAACTATGAGAAAGTTGTAAGTAGACTTTTACAAGTGACCCTAGGCATTTTGATTTTTAAGGTAGTGCTAAGTTTCTTGGTAGGCTCGACAGCCTGTCAATCCCTGTTGAAACTGACTCAGAAAAAGAAAGAGCCACAAGGCTTGGCTGCCACGGGAAGAATCCATGGTTAATGATGACTGTGTGTTTGGAATGACACAATGATATGGTAGAGACTTCTGGGGTAAAGTCTGTACCAGCAGCAAAAAACCAGTAAGTACAGTGGTGGCAGTAGAGGTCCTGGCATCATCGTCATCTGTGTCATTGTCATTATCATCACTGCCACGAACATCTTTTGAGTGTTTCCATGTACAGGCAGTATTGTAAGTATTTTATATACATTATTTTACTTAACCCTTTTTTGTTAATGTATCTCCACTTTTACTATAGATAAATGTGTATATTTATAAAAGTGCTGTTATACAATACAGTTTTATTACTTGTTTTTATAACTTCATGCATTATTTTCATACATGAGGTCTGTCCAGAAGGTTTCCAGCCATGTAATACAAAAAATAGACACATTTATTGAAGAAGATACAAGTTACAAGAAACATTGTGCATAGGACAATGACATCTCAGTTCTGTTCAAAGGAGGAACCTTGGTACCTCACACAGTTCTCCCAATCACCATCAGCTGCCAGGTTGTATTTTCCTGAATATCATCAATGATCTGAACTCTCTTCCCTTTCAAAGGTGATTTTAGTTTTGGGAAAAGCCAGAAGTTGCAGGGTGCAAATCTGGGCTGAAGAGGGAATGAGTCACCTGAGTGATTCGATGTTTCGACAAAAATCTCTACATGAGACGTGATGTGTGAGCAGGCGCATTGTTGTGATGAAGCTGCCAATCACCAGTTGCCCATAGCTATGGGCTTTTGAATCATCTGAATAGTTTCTGAAGAGGGATGTTCAAGCTTAACACAAAAGTTGATTCAGATTCATTGCTCTACTCAATCAGTCATTTTGAATGCGAGGGCCTCACAGTACACATGCTCCGTTAATTGTGTCTACCACCCCCACTGACTAGTACAGTGAGGTCATCATTGTTCACACATGTACATTCTAGTCCACTCTCTTTGCCAGGTTACACTGATGTCATGCAAACTGTCCTTGTTATATTAATAATGGCTGGATACATATACAAACTGTTCTTGTTTTGAAAATGAAGCTTCTCAACTGTCCTTAGTGAAGGACCAGGGTTATTTTTCAGTTCTTTCAGACCAATATTTTTTAAGTTACCCTGTGATCATCCACTTGTATGTCACAGCAAACTATTAAATTTTCTAAATGCTAACTTGCAATTTCTGTATTTATCTCATTGTGGACTGACTTAACCCTTAACCAGTTTATAGACTGGTTCTGATCTACAGATCATACTTGGAGTAGCATTGTTTTTAAAACACCTACAGATATTGCAAAGTATGAAGAAAAACAAACTTGATAAGGAGTCCTGTTGGGAATATCAGATAGCATCGTTCAAGGGCAGTGGCTCTACTAATTTTATAGCCTTGGGGAAAAAGGCAAACTCTGCTGGGAATAAACTATACTTTGTTATAAAATGAACTCCCTATAGCGTGTTGTAGATTATAGAAACTTGCACTTCTACCTAACTTTATATTATTCTCCTACATCTAATCAGTCACTAGCAAGTCTTTAATTTTGTTTACCCTGGCTCTCACATTTGCCTTCTTTGTTATTGCCATCATCCTGGTTCAGGACTATAGAATCTTGATTCATAAACTATTACAAAGGCCAATTTAATGGTCTCCTTGCCACCAGTATCTGCTTCTTTTTCCTTTTCATTTTCCTAGTGTAGAAAATGAAGAAGCAGAGACTTTTTAAGGTGCTCTCTTTCTAATATTCCATGGTTTATTTTCTTGCTGTTCTTACGGACTCCACTGTATCCAAAAATACATTCCTAAGTTTCACGTTAATGTCTTTACCACAAAAATAAGTATGAAAAGGAAGTATAGCCTGGAAATCAGCAACTGAAATTTGAAAGGTACAACCCGGCCCAGTATGCTGAAAATCTACCTTGCATTGACGTTTTCTGTTTATTTTTTTAAATCTGGTATGCTACCCTCAAAGAAATTAATATTTCTGTACCCTAGAAACCTAGGGTAAACCTAGGGTACACCTTAGGAAGGCAACTCCTAAAAGGAATGAGAACAAATAATGAGAATAGTATAAACATGAAAAAACATAAATTTAAATCTATGGTATTGATACTTTTTAACTTCTTGAAGTAGTAATAAAAGTAGTAATAAGGAATTTTAAGTACACTCAAGAAGTCATTTAAATAATGCAAAATTTGTTTTTCTAAAGAACGTTTTTCCCTGTGATAAGCTTGTCATACACACAGTTGATTTTTCTCTAGGGACTTAAGATAGTAAATATATTCATTAAAGTTCTAAAAAGATAATGCAATAGACAAAGAGACTGGAACCTCAAGCTGTTCTTTTTGTTGTTGTTGTCTTTAATTTGCACTATTGCTTATAAAGTTTTTGGATAGGTGATGTAATTTCTGATTGTAAAATTTTAAATAAATATATTATTTGTGGTTTCTACCTTAAGGTATTACAAAACTTTTCAGAAAATGGGCCTCTTAATTTATGTTCTTTTTTAAAAATATATTTTATTGATTATGCTATTACAGTTGTCCCATTTCCCCCACCTCTCTCCCCTCCACCCTGCACACCCCCTCCCACCCATATTTCCCCCCTTTAGTTCATGTCCATTTGTCATACTTAGAAGTTCTTTGGCTTCTGCATTTCCTGTACTATTCTTACCCTTCCCTTGTCTATATTTTTACCTATCATCTATGCTATTTATTCTCTGTAACTTTTCCCCCTCTCTCCTCCTCCCACTCCTCTGTTGCTAACCCTCCATATGATCTCCATTTTTGTGTTTCTGTTCCTGTTCTAGCTGTTTGCTTAGTTTGCTTTTGTTTTAGGTGTGGTTGTTAATAATTGTAGGTTTGCTGTCATTTTATTGTACATGCTTTTTATCTTCTTTTTCTTAGATACGTCCCTTTAACATTTCATATAATTAGGGCTTGGAGATGATGAACTCCTTTAACTTGACCTTATCTGAGAAGCACTTTATCTGCCCTTCCATTCTAAATGAAATCTTTGCTGGATAGAGCACTTTTGGATGTAGGTCCCTGCCTTTCAAGACTTCAAATACTTTTTTCCAGCCTCTTCTTGCCTGTAAGGTCTCTTTTGAGAAATCAGCTGACAGTCTGATGGGAACTCCTTTGTAGGTGACTGTCCCCTTATCCCTTGCTGCTTCTAGAATTCTCTCCTTCATTTTCATCTTGGCTAATGTCATTACAACGTGCCTTGGTGTGTTCCTCCTTGGGTCCAACTTGTTTGGGACTCTCTGAGCTTCCTGGACTTCCTGGAAGTCTATTTTCTTTGCCAGAATGGGGAAGTTCTCCTTTACTATTTGTTCAAATACCCTTTCCACTTGTTGCTCTTCCTCTTCTCCTTCTGGTACCCTTATAATTCATATGCGGGAACATTTAAAGATGTCCTGGAGGTTCCTAAGCCTCTCCTCATTTCTTTGAATTCTTGTTTCTTCATTCTTTTCTGATTGGATGTTTCTTTCTTCCTTCTGGTCCACTCCATTGATTTGAGCCCCAGTTTCCTTCCCATCACTATTGGTTCCCTGTACATTTTCCTTTATTTCACTTAGCGTAGCATTCATTTTTTCGTCTAATTTGTGAACAAATTCAACCAATTCTGTGAGCATCCTGATCACCAGCGTTTTGAACTGTGCATCTGATAGGTTGGCTATCTCTTCATTGCTTAGTTGTATTTTTTTCTGGAGCTTTGATCTGTTCTTTAGTTTGGGTTTGTTTTTTTTTTGGTCTCATGTGCCTGTTATGTAGTCAGGGGTGGAGCCTTAGGAGTTCACCAGGGCCGGGCAACCCACATGGCTGGGTTGTGACACTGTAAGTGGGGGAGGGGTCCGAGAGGGAATAAGGAAGCTTGCTCTGCTCTCTGCTGGATTTCAGTCACTAATTTATGTTCTTTATTTTCTTTTTTTTCCTAAAAATTTTAAAATTGATTTTAGAGAGAAAGGAAGGGGCAGAGACAGAGAAAAACATCAATTTACATTGGCTGTTGCCTGTATTGGGAGGACACCCTGATGAACTGAGCTACCCAGTGAGGACTGTTTTTTATTTTCATATCATGAAAACATATTTCTCCCTTCTGCTTCGGGGAGAGTTGGTAAAACACTTGAGCACTCATGGGAAAGTTCTTGAATGTAGGCCATTGGTAATTAACTGGAAATGAAAGATTTGACAGGGAAAATGACACAATTATGGCTGTTCTTAGTTATCACAGTTTTCAATGATAAAAGTAACCCTTGTTCACAATTCAAAAAATCAAATGATATAGAAGTACTGTTTATAAGTACTGTTTATATCTACTATATGATAACATATTCTTGGCTTTTAATTTCACACTGGTGTTCTCAAGGGCAGCAATTTAATACATATCAATTCCTTGGTCAGTCACATTCATGCAAAAGAAAAGGAAACAAACAGGAAAAACATTTCAATTAGGAAAATAAAACAATGTAATTTAAAAATATTGATAAACATCTCAATCCTATGATATTACCCCTAACAGCTCCATTTAATCTTTAAAATGGAAGCATGCAAAATGTTAATACAAAATTAAAGGAAATTATGCTTAATGAAGGAGAAAATAGCCTAATATTTTAAGAGCCTCTATAAAATAAATTCAACTGTGTGTGAAAAGGAAGGTACAAATAATGAGATAAAGCATTAATTTATTTTCTTTACATCTGTGACTATATCAAGCAAAACAACTTTCACATTAATATGCATTTGGAAAACATTTTTCTATTTTTTACATAAAATTACCTCTTGATTATAGATGGTTAGGATACTATGTAGCTTTATGAACTCTAGTTGTACAAAAAGGAGAACAGGGGGAATAGGGAGAGTTTGAGACTGTCTAGAGTTGACTTAAACGCTGAGCTCTGTCAGGGCAAAGGCCACATCACTTTGTTTCAGTTTTATCTCCAGCGCCTCGAACAGTGCGTGCTATGTAAGAAGTACCTAATAAATGTGTTGAAGAAATAATAATACTACTAGCTGACGTATATTGATTGTATTCTTTGTGTCACTACCCTAAGCACAAACGGTTCATATGATCCTCACAGAAACTCACAAAATACTCGATAGGGTACCCAGTAGTTCATTCACTATAGGGAAAAGCTTAAGAACTTCAGGAATTCTATAATTGTCTGAATTTAGTTTTCCTTTGATTCACCTTTGTTTTCCAAACTATGTAATTTCTTTTCCTGTCTGTGCCCATCTGGTACTTATCATCTAACACGCTGTTTGCTTGGTCCCTCATGCTTGCTAGTATCTCAGAACTTCAGTCACACGTATTTAAAACTTTTCTTGGGTCCCAGTGCCTTGAATTCATATCCTATAAGCTGTGAATTCCTATAGTAATTATCACTCCTTCACTTTATTTCTGTCCCAGGATTTAGTAGAGGTGTTGTATTTAGGGTCAAAATATCAGAAACCACAGGAAAAAAGAAGAGAATTGGGAAACCCATAAGGTTAACTACATGAATTAAAAAATATATAAAATTTGGGAACGAACAAAGGAAAAATTAGCAAGGGCCTCAAAAGTCTGGTTTTTATGTTTTGGAATGCATGTTTAAAAAAATAAGATCTCTTTAAAGATTATATAATCAGCCCTGGCTGGTGTAGCTCAGTGGATTGAGCTCGGGCCTACCGACCAAAGGATCGTGGTTCGATTCCCAGTCAGGGCACATGCCTGGGTTGCAGGCCAGTTCCCAGCATGGGATACACAAGAGGCAACCATACATTGATATTTCTCTCCCTCTTCCTCTCTCCTACCCTTCTCCTCTAAAGATAAATAAATAAATATCTTTAAAAAAAGATTATATAATCACAATACCATTATCACACAAAAATATAATAACTCAATATCATCAAATAGTCAGGCTATATTTACATTTCTTTTATATTCTCATACTTTAAAATTAAAATTGTATTGAATTTTACCAATATTTTATGAAAATTTTCAAACAGCAAAGTCAAAATAATTTAATAGTAAACACTTATTTACAGACCATCTAGATTATACCATGAATATTTTGCTATTTCTGGTTTTATCAGGTATCTAGCTATCAGTCATCTGTTTTTTTACACATTTTAAAGTAAATTACAGACATCTGTATAATTTACCTTAAGTACTTCAACATGCATATTATTAACAAAAGTCTAATATTTGTTTACTTTTTCTTTTGATGTAAACTTTCCAAATAATGAAAGCCACAAATCTTCAGTTCTGACAAATGCACATATCTGTATAATTCAAACTGCTATCAAGGTACAGAATATTGGCCCTGGCTGGGTGGCACAGTGGATTGAGTGCCTGCCTGCAGACCAAAGGGTGACTGGTTTCATTCCTAGTCAGGGCACATGCCTGGGTTGCAGAACAGATTTCCATCAGGGGGCATGTGAGAAGCAACCACACATTGCTGTTTCTCTCCCTTTCTTTTTCCTTCCCTTCCCCTCTCTCTAAAAATAAATAAAGTCTTTTAAAAAAGAAGATACAGAATATTGTCATTGCCATCATGCCTTCTTATTTGTTCCTTATTTCTATCCTCCCAAGAGAGAGCCACTGTTCTGGTGTTTCCACTGTAGATTAGATCTGGCTGTTCTAGAATCTTATATAAATAGTCTTACTCTTTTGTGTGAGGTTTTTCCTCCAACACAGCATAATGTTTTTGAGTGTCACATACATTGTTGTGAAAATCAGTGATCCATTCCTTTTTCTTGCTGAGTACTGTTTTATTGTAGGAATATGCCATACTTTGTTCATTTGTTCTCTGATGGACATCTGGGCTGTTTCCAGTTTGGGGGTATTATGTATAAAGCTCCTATGAACATTCTTATACATATATTTTTGTGGTCATATGTATTGATTTTCCTTGGGTATTAATGTTATAGGTAGGTATATACTTAGTCTTAAGGGACTGCCAGACCTATTTTTCTAAAGAGTTTGTGTGTTTTTACATTCACCAACAATAAAGGTTTTGATTTTCTCACATCTTCTCCAACATTTGGTATTATCCACCTTTTTAATTTTAGCCATTCTAGTGAGTGTACACTTTTATCCCATTTTGGTGTTAATTTTCCTGATGACTAATGACATTCAGTGTTTCTTATGTGCTTATTGGTCATTAGTTTGTATTCCTTTGTGAAGTGTCTGTTAAAATATTTTGTCTATTTTTTATTTGTTTACTTGGCTTTTAAAAGTTTTGTCTACTGAGGTATATTTACATATGCTGGGGACCCTGGCCTGGGCGCCAGATGTGGGGGGGCTCCGCCCGCAGAGCCCCATCCCTCCGTCACGGATGAAAGTAAAAACTACCAAGACATCTTGTGCTTGGGGAGGAAAGGGGTCAAACTCTCAGAGGAGAATGACCCAGAGCCCCTTCCTCTCTAGGCTTTTATTGGGTTCCAATACACCGGAATACAAGTTTAACATGTCAAAGAAATCTGAGGGCTTAATCCGAGCCAGTGTTTGTCAGGAAGGGGGGTTGCCAGACTTTGGGAGACATGCTCATTTCCTCCTGGGACACTTGTCACCTCAGGAAGAGCACTCTTAGCAAAGCAGGTTTCACAGGACTTTAGGAATTCTTTCTTATGCCAATCACCCAAGGAGCCGTCCTGGCCAGGACAGGGCTGCACTGCTCACCCCCACAGTTTCAGGCTTTAAGCCTGATTAGGAAGCAGGAGACATCTCCCAGATGGAAATGAGGACTCGGGCTATGTCAGAATAGCCGGGGGGCGAGGGTCCATCACATCCTCTTTGCTGCAACCCCCCGAGTCCTTCCATGAGGCCGTCCAAGTGGTCGCGTCTGGCTTAGGTTGCCCCTCCCATGAGGAGTCTTACCCATCATTGACTGCCAACCAAGCTATGGGGCCAGAGATGGGTAAGGCAGAAGCAGTGCTCCTGCCAGGGAGATAAGCTTTGTCTCCTTAATAGGTCACATCCTTGTGACAGAACAGACCCAGATGAAGTGGGTCCCTTGGGCTCTTACACAGCCCACCATGGGGTGAGGGTTACAACTCCTGAAACCAGGCTGAACAGTCCGCAACATACATATAGTGAAAGTCATGAGTTTTGACAAAGGCATACATTTATTTAACTACTACCATAATCAAGACATTACTTTCATCATCTCCAAAATTTTTCTTGTGCCATTTTGTAGTAAACATGGCATTCTGTTTTTTTGGTTTCTTTCATTTAACGTAGTGCTTCTGAGAGTCATCCATTTTGTTGCACGTAAATTGCTCATAGCTTTCCATGTTTTGGATGTACCAGTATCTGCTCACTAACTAGTGATAAACATTTGGGTTCTTTTGAGTTTTAGCAATTATGAATAAAATTTCCTCGAGGAGTCTCATATATAGGAATGGAATTGCTGAATCTTAAGGAAACTGTATGATTAATGTTGTAAGAAATATCTACACTGGCAATAATTGAGAGACCCTGTTGCTCCACATTCTTTCCAGAACTAGGTACTTACTGTTTTTATTTTAAATTCTTGCCATTCTAATAATTTTCAGTGGCTTTCAAATTCTGTGTTTTAGAAGAACTTAAATTTCTTTAGGGTTTCTAAAGGCAAATCAGGACCTCTCAGTTCAGCTCAGTTCTAAAAGCTTTTCTTCCTTCTCTTTATTTTTTCTTTCTTTCTTTTTTGTTTGCTTATTGTTTTACTTTGAGAAGATTTTGAGTGCCTGTTACATGGCAGGTACTGACCTGGTGATTGGAAATATATCAGGGAACAAAACAGACAAAACTCACTGCCTTCGTGGAGTTCACATTCTAGTGTGGAGAGACAGAATGAACAGTAACGTAACAAATAATACATAGTATGTTTGCAAGGCATATGGGATCAGGAATAGTCGAGGAAGGGCTGCAGTTTTTGTGAGGTAGACTTGAAGGAGAGGGTGAAGACATGCACATATGAGGGAAGAACATAAAAGCAGAGGAAACAGTGTAAGTTAGGAGCATGCCTCCCATGTTTGAGGAACAGCAAACAGGCCAGCGTGGCTAGAGGTGAGTTAAAGTGTGAAGGGCTGCTGCACAAGTGATGCTGCAGGTGATGATGCCAGTGAGGATTGTGTGGGGCCATGAAAACTTTTGTGAGAACATTGGCTTTAGTATGGAAAAAATGGGAAGCCAGTAAAGGGTTCTGAGCAGAGTGACATAATCTGACTTATGTTTTAACAGGAATATTCAAGGTTTTTTTTTTTTTTAAATTGAGAATAGATGGTAAAGATTTAAAAATAACATTGGGGGATTGAGTTAGGAGGTTTTATAGTAATTCAGGTGAGGGTTAAAGGCCTAGAAAATGGTAATGGAAGGGATAGGAACTAGTCTGATTCTGGATATATGTTGAAGGTAGAGCCAACAAGATTTGGATTTGTAAAAGTAACACATCTTGGCATTCTTGGTCATAAGCAATAGAAACCAATTCTATGTTTAAGGAAAATAATTTATTTTACAAATTCACAGAATCAGTTTGAGGATCAGCTTTGGCAAATGGGCGGGAGCTAAAGAGCTCCAGGGGCATAGGCAGTGGAAACACCAGCAAAAATTAATTATGGACCCAAAGAATCTGGTCTTCACACTATAGTTGCTATGGGAACGTATATGATCCTTACCCATTTCCGTATCTTTAGCACTTGCTACAAATTCAAAGTCCTATGAGAGAGCATCTGATTGGCTGAGCTTTAATCATAGGAGGATGATATGGCCCCCATTCAGATCTATGGTAAAATGGAAGCATTACCTCTCACTAAAATCATATTCAAAGACAGATTCCTCAAAAGTGAAATCACACTATTGTTAGTAAGGAAATGTTAAACGTTCAACAGCCAGGAATACAATTGTCCACCAAAACATTCATGATAGAAGATTTGAAAAGTAATCCAAAAATGTAAAGGAGAGGGAGAAATAAGCTCCCCAAATATTACTGCACAGATAAAAACACTAAGAACGTTTTGTATATTTCTTTACAGATAATTGTTTTTTATGAACAGGATTTATACAGAGTTGCACTATGCAACTGAATGTCATTTGCAACACTGCATCTCACTTTCTAAATATCTTCCCCAATGCATTTCTATTATTTCTTACATGTGATTTTTTCCTTCATTATTAAACCTGCACTGAATCTGCTTTTGTCACATGGGGCACAATTGAGGTCACATTTTTTGTCGCAATTGAGGTCAACTATCCATATGTTTCTGATGACCTGGGTTCCATTTTTATATCAACTGAACTAGCAATTACATTTCCTCATTCATTTAAACAGCAGCAACATAAATAGGGCTAAGGACAAGCAAAGTATTCAAATTGTTGTCGTAGCAAATACTACTCTACAAAGATGGAATTGCCATCGAAACTAAACCGGCAGACAGTATAACTTCAGGAAATCACAGATATTTATTTGCAAGTCAGTTGTTAGTGTGGAAGAAGTAATTTATGGGTGTCAGTGAATAATGTATAATTGCGTAGATTGTAAGAAAACTGAATTTTTAATATGGATAATTTCTTATGTTATAAACAGTGGCAAGTCTTAACTGAATCTGTTTAGTACCAGTGACATTAACTCTCTTCCTCTTATAGCTTGATTAGCTGTGATACAAGAATCATTCAATTTTTGGATAATTTATGTAAATGTCAAAGATGGAATTATTTTATCCTTGTAAATTTATTAATTTCGGAAATATGCCACTTATTTTTTTATTGAAAAAAGTCATAAAAATGGGTTAGAAAGAAATAAAAATAATAGGAAGCCTTTAGTATCTTTGGAAAAAGCACCACTGATATTATAATAGCAATTTTTATTCATCCATTAAATTTATTCACTTGCATTCCGACAAAAATTAATCAAGTGCTTTCTATGTGCTAGGCACTGTGGATGAAATGGTGGATAAAAGGATGTTTTTCTTACCTTCAAGTTGCTTAGATCTCGGAGTAGACAAATATCAATCTAATAATCACATCTTTGATAAGTACTACAAAAGAAATACTCATGGTGCTGGGGATTGTGTAATGGGAATTCTGATGGTGCGGTTAGTTAGGGGAGACCTTTTTAAGAGTGGTAACTGAGTAAAAGCTAAAACGTGAATAGACGTTATCTACTCTAGGTGAAAGAAATGGGGATTATAGGGACTCATAGAGAGAAGAGCAGGTGCAAAAATTCTTGACAAGGAAGAAGGGTGGAAAACCCACAAGAAAGAAAGTGAACATGGTGTAAGATGAAGCTGGAAATGCAGGTAGAGGTCAGACCGTGCAGGTGATGATATAATGATTTTACATTTGCATAACATCACTCTGGATGCAGGCTGGAGAATGGATTAGGAGATATGGATTCTTGCAGATTAATTGCAATGCTATTCATGCAACTTTGGAGACTGTACTATCTATCAGGAACTATTGCTAGGTGCTGGAAATACAATGGTGAACCAGACCAACAAGTCTCTTATGGAACTGAAAGCATCTTAATGTTTCAAAGGTAAAAAATATAAGCATTATGAATAAATATAATGTTCATTGTAAAATGTAAAATATAAATATATCTTTAATAAAAAGACAGAATAGATGAATGGAAATAAAACTTCGATGTTGGTTTTGCCACTAACTAGTTACTGATCTTAGTAAAGGAGTATAACCTCTCTATTGCTAGCCTTGGTAAAATTCATCTGTAAAATAAAGAATGAGACTAATGAACTGAGATTTTTTCCACATCTAAAATTTTACTAATCAAATTATATAATTTGAAATAATGGTCTCATCATATTTGGAAACCTCTTGCTCCATCAAGGAAAGCTAATTCTATTTGTGAAAAATTTTAAGTGCTAAATCTGCAGTCTTGCAAATCTATGTCCAGTGATTTATAGCCTTTTGATTCATATGAATAAAGCAATGATTGACATCATAATTACTGACTATCAAGGTGTATAGAATAGCTTCCTATGGCTCAAAGTGATTATAATTTCCAAAGCTTGTTTTTCAGGCAGAGATGACAGGTTAGAAGATGCTGTATTATGAGCAACTGGGAAATATGACATTTTAATAGGAACATGTTAATAATTTCAAAATAGAATAGAATTCTATGGTTATTCATTTTAAAATAAAATTCTCAATTGATAAGTTCTTAGAGGGACGAATCTTTGTAATTGTACATAATGGGGCATTACAAATAGCTATGCACTTCATAAATGCCTTGAATGGTTAAGGATGCTGACAGGAGAAAAACAACTATTTGAGATCTATGTGACATTACAGTGTTAATATTTAGTTCCAGTAAAACATTTAATCCTATGATGAGACATTTAAATTTTATTTATTCATTTATTTATTTTTATTAATTTAGAGAGAAAAAGGAAGGGAGAGAGAAAGAGGAAAAAACATCAATTTGTTGTTCCATTTATTTGTGAGTTCATTGGTTGATACTTGTGTTTGCCTTGACTAGGATCTACCCAGATCTACTGATCTACCCAGGAAGAGCTGAGCCATTTAAATTTATTATTAAATAGATAAGATTATAGGTTGATAACATAACATTTCATATTTAGAAATGATATCAGACAACTGTAATATATTTTATCACAAGTTTAGGTAATAAAAACAAAGTCTATTACAAGAAATGTCCATCCATTGCAACAAATTTAATAATTTTTCAGATATATTAGCTTTTATTAGTAGATTTGAACTAACTAGAAAAGTGTGAGAAATCTGTTTCAGGCTGATTTGAAGAGTGATGACACAGGCAGTGTGCACACTTGTGAATGAGGCTGGTTGGAGAAAGATAGTCCATAACCCAAAACTAACTTTCCCAATTTTCCATCTTCTGCTGCCCTGAAGGAGTACAGATTTAAAAAAATGAGGTGGGGATAGAGTGGGGAGGGAGAGAGGGAAAGAAAGAAACTATGAATAAAGAGGAGGGAATAAATGCTTGCTCCTGACACTTGAGCAAGTGTCAGAGGATGTTTAGGGAAGACCATCCGGAGTGTCAATCAGAGGATGGGGGTGCATAAATTGATCCTCCAAAGGAATAATCTCAGTAGTTTAATCTTCTCCATTTCATTTTTCCCCAGTTCAGAAGTTATTTATTGCTTGGAGAAAATATGTCAGACACTTTAATATACTAAGTACTTAAATTCAGTTCAATTTCTTCAGTGGTTTTTTTTTTTTTTTTGGTCTGAAACCTGTTCATTTAGCATCTTAGGAGATGTGGATGACACACGAGAATTTTTTAATGATTTATTCTTTCAAGGAACTTCTCATTTTGATTTACCTATCTGCCTAGCTAGCTTATACTTTAAACAGTTTTGTCCCTTTGACGTATGAATTCAATAACTATTTCCAGTGAAGGGTCCTGGAGCATAAGGAATCTTAGCGAGGGCCTGACTTGGAAAGGGGACAGAAGCCTGGCCAGGGGCAGCAGCATGACAGCTATGTCTTCTAGACGAGAGCAGATGGCTTGAGTCCAGCAGGATTTCCCTTAAAAGAGAAGAGGGAGATTAGACTTCGTGTAGAAGGACTGTCTTCCTTCTGGGAGGAAAACCACGCAATGGAGGTCTTCTGTGCTCCAGGCGTGGTCTGGTAGGGGTAGCATTTGTGGCTGGGGCGCTGGCGAAACAAAGGGAACAGAAGCATAGCTGCCATAGCTCCAGTGGCCCGGGGCGAGAGGGCCGCGCAGAGAACCCTGGGTCTCGCTAGGAGGTTAGAGGGCTTCGGCCGAGATAACAGTAGTAGTAATATTAATAGCTGACATCAATCGAATGCTTGTTGTATGCCAGAATATGTCTCAATTTCACACATTGAGTCTTCTAACCCTCACAACAACATGAGTTAAGTAGAAGCATGCCGTATTTTAAAAAGACAAACGAAGGCACAGAGAGGTGAAGTCATTTCCTTGAGGTTACATGGCTTGGGAATGTTGTAAGGCGGTCCTGCCTGTTTGTTTGGTAGTCGAACTACCACCCATCTCTTTAGAGGAGCGAAGCCTAACTTTTGTTAGGCTGGCAGCACACAGTTTGTGCAGCGATACCACACGATCCGTCGTTGGGTTTGAGCGCCAAGCCTGTTCAGCCGGACAAAGAGTGAGGCTGTTCTCTCCTCCCGAGGGTTTGTGTTCAGAGATGAGAATTTTTGGAATGCTGGGCACACCCTCGTTTGAGCGTGCAAGCGCATTCCAAAGTGAAATTTCAATGACTGTTTTCCTTTTCTTCTTGCCCTAACGGTTATCACAGGATTATAATGAATGGCTGACTGCAACTGTTCTTCAATTATAAACAGGGAAATCAATAATTACCGGACTGCTTCATTCATTTTTTAGGCATTTTAAGGTGGCCTGACAAAATCAGAAAAGTTCGTATCCACCCCCCCCCTCCCCCGCGACCCGTTTGAGATGTTCAGAGGAATTACATTTCTAGGTACAGAGTTTTGCCTTTCTTAATAGGATTTAAGGTTCTGGCTACAGATTCCTCTTTCCTCCTTCAGGTAGATCAGCTGATTAGGTGGGAAGTCGGCAAACTCACCTGGGGAAGGCGTACTTTTCTAAAGAGATTGTAATTATATAGGGTAATATATTTAGAGAACGAAGAAAATAAGATTGTTTCATAATAACAATAGTTATTATAGGAAAAACGATAAATTCTTGGGTAGACTTTAGAGGAATGTAACAAAAAGATCTCACAGTGGGGGTGGGGGAGGATAGCAGTCAGCAATTTACTTTGTCTCCAGGGAATTCTAGAATGCCCTGACATATTTTTACGTTTATTCAAATGCAAGCTTATATTAAAAAAAAAAAAGTCCAAGAAATACTAAGAACTTATTTTAATCATCCACGAAATCCCCTAGATCAGAGTCCAGTGCCTTTCGTACATCAGGATTTAAATAAGCAAACTACTGATTTAAAGTCTATCTGCAGAGCCCCAGAGTTATCTGATCCTCAGCTCTGCAGCACCGCCTTTAAGCCCAATTGCTAACACAGAAAGCATTCGGGCAGAAAAATCTTGAGATCTCTCAGCAATCGGGGAAAAACAGCATCATGGAGGCACTGATTTCGTTTAGAGGATTTGGTGGCGCTTGGAGGAAAAAAAAGGGTGGGAGAGGAGAATCCGCTCAAACCTTCCGCAGGAAACGGTATATTTACAGAGTAAACAAGCCGCAGCCACAGACACACCTGCTACTCCCAGAGGAGAAGCCAGGGAGAAAAGACCGCCACCTTCTGGCCACATCCGGGCACTCCTCTACAAACCCCTTGCGTTCCGACTTCCGAGCCGTTGGTCAATTTGAAACACATGTACAACCAATCACTGAGCGGGGAGCAGTGACCAATCACCGCCCCTCTGAAGACTCCAGCCAATGGGAAGGAAGTTGCCATCACGCGCCAATCGGCATGGCTTTTAGAGAGCAAGGCTTACTTTTTGAATTGCCTGTGGCCACCTCCGGCGAGGAATGGCGGTAACTGTGAGAGGACTCGGAGTTTGAAGAGGCGGCATTCCAGGGCGTTTTTGAGAGTGGTAAAAACACTGTGGGTATGGGTGGGGGAGGAGGGGGTGGGCTAGGGTCCCTGCGGCCGTGGGTGCCTTTGCTTACGTCCGACGGCCAGCCCCGGTGACCGGGAATCCCGGAGCACCCCCGCCCCAGACTCCCCGGCTCAGGGAACTGCCTACCGCACTCCCAGCAGCCCGGCGGTGCCGCGGAGCGGGAGCCCGAAGTCGACTAGGTTGCTGTTCATCTTCATCAGTCACCTGGTTGGATAATTTTTCTAGAAGAGTCTCTGGGTGAAGGGTTGGAGTTGGGAAGGGGTCCTTGGCAAACCACACTGTCCTCTGCGGCTCTGGGGACCAGCCGCTGTGCCCTTTGTGGGCTTATCGCGGAGGACGCAGTGGTTTCGCTCCAGGATTCTTCTTTGCGTCTTCTCTGTGGGCAGTGTAGTGTTCCCACAAAACGCCGGCTCTTCCTCTTCGGGACAGATACGTATGGCTTAGTGGATAAAACCGCAGCCTCTGGAATCAGTTCGGACTTGAATCCCGGTTTACCACTACTGTGACTTGGGGAAAGTTACTCAACCTCTTTGTTCTAGGTTTCTTTATCAGCTGGACATAATATAGTATTTGCATTTTAGGATTGTTGCAGAGATTAAATACATACAAGCAAAAGGTTTAGAATTATGTCAACCGCCTATTAAGGGTTAAATAAGTTAGTCTGCAATTTAATCATAATGTCCTATAATGTTATACATATAAGTTACTGTTGTCAATAACACCTCCAACATATCCAGTATTGCATTGAGCTCCTCTACCCTGAAAGATAGTTCACTAAAAAGAAACCAAAAGTAAATATTTATTTAAATGACAGATTTATCTGTGATGAGAACAGAGATGTGTATTTAGAGTTGGTGTATTTAGTCAGAAGTTTTTAAAGAATGTTCTTCAAGCAGGTTAGTTCACCTCTTGACTTTTTTTTGAAGTGACTTTGAATGAAAGTCTCTGGAGCGCCCCCCACCCCACTAAAAACAATGGTGTTAGAGACTTTTAAAAAAAGGACTAAATAGAATTTATCATGGATTCTAAAAGACTCTTATTAACGACTATTGGAGCACTCCTTTAGAGAACTTCAGAATAAGAATTGACATGGATGTTTGGTTAAGACTATAAGAAATCTCCACATTATGAGTATTATAAGATAATTAATAATTGTCACTCATGTTAAGACAATGCATGTGTTCAAGTTTCATCACAACTGGATTTGAGTTTTATTACTTTTTCACTAATGTGGAAACTATTGCTTAGCCTATTAAGTGCAGAGCTGAGACAGGAAGTTGAGTTGTCTGACTTATTAATGTGTACCTAACAATTGTGCTTAGGATTCTTGTTAGTAGTGTCCCACGTCTTCACACTGCTTAGCATCACCATCCAGAAATGTGCTGAATGTACCTCGTTGTTTCTCCATAGTATACAGTTAAACAATCACTTGGCCAAGAATCTGGTGGGAACACTTTGTATATTATATTAATCTGAAAAAGTAGGAAAGATCAGCCATGTACCTCCAGATAATGTTCTGGAAATTTACTTCAAGATAATACATTTACATAAATCCCCATTTGAATTTATAAAAATCTGTTCAACTTTTCCTTTTTCCCCTGCTTGCCCAACTTTTCAACTCCTAAGTCCCAGAAATCTAAAAAAACTTTTTTCATAGTCCAGAGTCATATTGGCACTAACCTACACATAATTGTCTTGTTAATTTTTTTTATAGGGGAGACATTTGTATGGTATTAGGAAAATACCGATAAGGGAACAGTCCAGTTATACATGAGAGGTTCAAAGAAATCCACAGAGGATGAATCAGGAGTGGTGGTTTGAGAGTTGAAAGACACGATAGGTGGAGAATTGAACTCTATGAAACGCAAGTAGGTGTGGAGTAAATAGTGGTCTCTGTTTTAAAGACGCTGAGAACTACATTGGCTGGAGCATATGTAGACCAGGGGAATTAGAGGGGATGAGGCTGAATAACCTAGTCAGCTAAGCTAGGACCAAACTGTATACTGCATGGTGAATTTGGTTCTCAGCAAGGAAGTGGTGTGGTTACATTTGTTTTTAGGATCATACCCCTGAAGTTCATGTACAGAGTGATGTCTGAAGAAACTGGTGTTAGAGAAAGTTGTTTGAAGCTGTTCTATTTGGATAGGTGGCCATTGCGACATTACACCTCAAGAAGAGGTGCAAAGTTCCAGAGATACTTGAAATGGGATTGATAGGAATTTTGAGGAAGGTGGATAGACAAAAGAGTAAGAATGGATTCAGTTTTTGACTGGGGTTATTTGGGGATGTTAGTATTATAAATGAATATAGCAAAAGAAGTAGGTTGGTTGAGGGCAAGATGTAGGGAAAGGAGGTAAAATAATATTTGAGTACCTTTTGGGTGTTCATATGTTAGGTGATGTTCTGAGTACTTTTGATTGTTATTTTTACTATAGTCTGTGAGCTGGGTATTAGTATATTTATTTTATAGAAGAGGAAACTAAGGCTCAGAAAAGTTGAGTGACTTTCTTTGGTTCAACATTAAGAAAAACAGATGATGATGCTTTTTATAAATTCTAGTACAAAAGTAGAGCCTCTAATACTTGTTTGCCCAATGATCATTTCGCTCCATGTATTTTTATTCACATTTATTGTTACTATTTTTTTAGCCAATTTAGAAGAATACAAACAATGGCTGACAATAGTGTGTTAACATCCACTTCTGGGAGTTCAAATTTAGCAGACTCTTCCATTTTTGATTCTAAAGTTACCGAAACTTGCAAGGAAAACTTATTTATTGGACCTACTTCATATGTTGAAGGTAAATGTACTTTAAAACACCAACTCAGTATTTTAATCCTAAACTTACTGACTAGAAACTCTTAAGATTTAACTGTAACACTGTTAAGCTAGAGTACAGATATTAGTAAATATTTGACAGAATCAACACTATGTAGATTTTTGTCTATTGTTTGGATTAATGCTTCCCAACTTTGAAGAGGAAGTTGTCATCTTGTGGGATATTGCTTTTTCTGTATGTGAAGGCAGTCCAGCTGTAACTTTGTTAGCTAGATTATATTCAGTTATATCTGGTTAGGTGAAAAGCTACTTTCCTTACTCCAGCATGTAAATGGGCCTTTTCTAAAGTTGCATGCATTGTTGAAGAGGATAACTATACAAGATAGTGCATGCTTCCTTTGGTCACGAGTAGTGCTGATGTTTGTATACTTTGGTACGATGTATTTTCTCTTCGTTAAAATGGTATGTTGCCAAGCTTTTTCTAATAAACTGGGAATTAAGTAATACTAATTTTAGAGAATGTTACGATCCCAAAGATGAAAAACATACCAGATAAAGCCAAAAAAGGGATTTGGAACTACTGATTTTGATGTTAATTCCTGGTAAACATATTTAAACATTTCTAATTTTAATAGAAGAAATGCCTCAGGTTGAAACAAGAGTGATATTGGTTCAAGAAGCTGGAAATCAAGAAGAACTAATAGAAGCCTTAAAGGTATGGAGTTTTAGTTTTTTTTTAAAGGCCATCTTCCATCAGTGTGTAAATAATTTTATAGTTTTCTTAATCTCATACTTAAGTCTTTTTCCCACAGACTATTAAAATAATGGATGTCCCTGTAATAATAAAAGAAAGTTGTCCTGGAAAATCGGATGAAAAATTAATAAAAAGTGTTGTTAATATGGTAGGTCAAGCACTTCATTGCATGTGGCATGTTGCACTTCCCTTGATTGTAATCTTATATTCCATTTATGGTGATTGGATCTAATTTAGGCACAAGGTGTATGATGCTCTCTGAAGCTAGATAAATAGAAATAATTTTATATTTATTTTTAAAATTTGGGTGTTTCTGAAACCCCAAACTATAGCATATACTGCAAATAATGAAATCCTTATAAAGTAATTTGGCATTAAGTTTAAATGACGTATTGTGTATTTACAAAGATACGAGGTCTATCCAGAAGGTATCCAGCCATGTAATATGAAAAACAGACATTTATTGAAGAAGATACAAGGTACAAGCAATATTGTATATAGGACAATGATGCCTCAGTCCCCTTTAAATAGGCACCTTAGGACCTTGTGCAGTTCTCCCAATCGCTATCAGATACACCCTCATATTTTCCTGAAGCTCATCTGTGGTCTCAAATCTCTTCCCTTTGAAAGGTGATTTAGTTTTGGGAAAAGCCAGAAGTTACAGGGTGCCAAATCTGGGCTGTAGGGGGACCAAGTCACCTGGGTGATTGTATGTTTTACCAAAATATTCTGCATGAGACAATGCATGAGTGGGCACTTTGTCATGATGTAGCTGCCAATCACCAGTTGCCCATAGCTGTGGCCTTCTGAATCATCTGAGTAGCTTCCAAGGAAGCTTAGCACAAAATTTGATGCAGATTCATTGCTCTATTCACTCAGTCATTTTGAATGCAATGGCCACACAGTACAAACACTCACACTCAATGGCATCTACCACCCCCACTGATAGTACAGTGAAGTGGTCATTGTTCACGCGTGCACTTCCAGTCCACTCTCCTTAGCTGCCAGGTTACATTGAGGTCGTGCAAACTGTTCCATTACATTAACAATGGCTGACTTTCTGGACAGACCTTGTATGATTCTTTTCTTTAAATTCTTTATCTTTTTTTCTCATTAACTTTATATTTATTCTAAAATCTTGCTTTATTTCCAAAATTATAAATTATAATGATTGACAATCAGCATATGAAATATATCTAATTCTCTCTACCAGCTGTAATAGTTTGTGAGAGCTGCCATAACAAAATACAGCACACTGGTGGCTTAAACAACAGAAATGTGTTTTCTCACAGTTCCTAAGGTTAGAAGTCCAGGATATCATCAGGTTTGGGTTAAACTGAGGCCTTTCTCCTTGGCTTGCAGGTAGCTGCCTCTTCGTTGCTGTTTCTTCTCATGGTCTTCTATCCATGCACATCCCTGCTATCTGTTGTGTGTCCAGATTTCCTCTTACAAGGACACCAGTCAGATTGCGTTAGGGCCTACCCATGTGCCTTCATTTTACTGTAACTACTTCTGGAAAGGCCCTGTCAAATACAGTCACATTCTAAGGTATAGGGGATTAAAGTATCAACATGAATCTTGAGGGTACGTAATTCAGCCCATCACATTAACCTAGCAAATAAAGCCCAAATAATTTACCCATTTAGAATTTTATGTGGTTCTCTTTTTACACAAGTCATGCAGGCACTTAAATAACTTCATTCTTTTTCACAGAGGTATAGTATAAAGTGGTAAACAGTAACTTGCCTTTTTACATCCTATATTTGCCAAGCTGCAACTACCTACATATTTCACATCTTTTTCTTAATTTCTTCATATATACTGAAGTGATTATGTTCACCTACGCCCTCTTTGTAGATATTAAGTGCCATAGTAATTTTTCTGGTGACAGTTAATTTGTGCAAGAAGGAACCATACGTATGGCATCATTTTCTTGGTCAGAAGGGAAAGCAATATGTTTCTAATGCATCCTTCTATCAAAATGTGTACACTTCTTATCACTTTTATTTTACGTACATAGATTTATAATGACTTAAGCCAGAAGCTTATGCCATTATTATAATTAATCTTCAAAATTTAGTATCTTATAATTAATCTTCAAATTTTAATATCTTAATGTAGATGTATATTAAAATACAGACAAGCAATTAAAGAAATAGCTGTTCACTATTAAGTTTAATACTTATTGTATAACATAAACTTAAGTTTTCTACAAATAGAAATTAAAAATGTTGATATTGAATTGATTTTTAGGTCTTAGAGAGTTATAAATTAATTTTATAATATATAAATTTTATTTCTATAACTACATGGAAAAAAATCAAGGAAATTAAAATGCCCTTTGTAAAGATGGAATCAGTGGAAGAATATGAAAGCTTGGATTCTCCAGAATTTGAAAATGTATTCATAGTCATGGACTTCCAGGATCCTGTTTTTAATGAGTTATATAAGACTGATTCTAGAGTTATTGGACCACCTGTTGTATTAAACTGTGCACAAAAAGGAAAGGTAATAAAAATATGTTCATTATGACTTTTCAAAGTTAAATTTTTATTAATGAATGTGTGGAAATTCATAAACAAAATTTTCATTCATTGTTCAGAGCATGAAATATTTTGAATAGGAATAATAGTAGCTACTATAATATAGTCCTTTAATTCTATTGTAATTTTCAGTAGTGAGTATCTAAGACCTTTGAAAGGTAAACACTAAAAACTATATTTGTAATATATGAGTTATAGTAGAGTTAGTTTCTGTTCTTTGGTTTGCTATTTTTAAACTTGCCTTATTAATTTAAAATTGCTGAGTCATTGTGTTTTTGTTATAGAAACTAATAAGCACGTCATCTTTAATTCTCTGTTTTGATTGAGAAATGTTGAAACTCAGAAACCAAATAAAATTTTTAAAGACCAAAATTAAGAGAAATAATCTTGCATAATGGTGGTAATTAAATACACATATATTAAATAGTTAAATATATATTTATATATTCTCAACCATATATATATATATAAATTGGTTAAATTACTTACTGATTACCTACATTTTTTTAGTTCAAAAATTGGAAGCATATTTGGTTCAAGTATATGTTGTATACTTAGTATATGTAAATATCTGACCTGTTTTAATTTTAATTGGAAGCATTTACAATAGTGCTTGAAGTCAGAAATCTTTCCTTGTTGATAATACTTTGCATACGACAAAGTACATTTTGGAACTAAAGGTTTGAATATATTTATGTTCAATTTGTAAATTGCAAAGTGTGCTTAGATTAAGTGTATTAAATATGATTTAAGAATTATGGGAAATTTTTTATTGTAAAACCAGCGATCTCTTTTTCTGCTATTTTTTTTTGTTGCATGTCAAAAAATGCAATCTTTGGATTGGAATAGTTGATTGGAAAGAGGGAAAATATGGTTAAGTTGAGAACGATGTATTCTCCTTTCTACTTATAAAGAAACTCACAGATTTAAAATTGTTGTATTCTGCAGCCTCTGCCATTTTCATGTCGTCCACTCTATTGTACAAGCATGATGAATCTGGTACTATGCTTTACTGGATTCAGGAAAAAAGAAGAATTAGTAAGTATTTTAGAACTTCTATTCACAAAATATTTTTTTCCAGCAAAATAAATTTAAATTGGCATTTTTTAAATAATTGTATCATGGTTGCATTTTAAAAGTTTTAAAGGAGAAATTACTATTATCATACCAGGTTTTAAATTTTGTGAAGAAACATTCTGAAGAGTCTTGTAAAGAAACTAATATTTTGTCTAGGATGGCTAGCATATGAATTAACAGAAACATTCATAACTGTCTAATCTTTTTATACTGTCTTTTTGTTCAGTATCCTCTCAACCATATTATTTGAAGTTTTTGTTTATACATTGCAATATTTTGTGATACAAGTTCGGCCTTAAAGAGTTCTTACTGCCCTAGAGAATTCATAAAAACTTCTTTCTTTGATGTGTGGAATTTTCTATGTTGGAACTAATGTAGTATTACTTTAGTTTTGTGGGAAGAATCTTGGTGTGTTATAACCTCATGTTAAAAAAAAGTAATATATTTAGGCTGTATGAAAGCCAGTTTTAATTAACTAAGTTTTGTGTTACCATCTTTACTAGCTTTTCACTGTATATAATTTTGCCTGTGCCAATAATGCAAACAAATCTTTTCATTTTTTTCCCCAAATTTATACCTTTATAAAAATACCTTATATGTATCTTATAAATTGAAAGTGTTCAGTGAATGCTAAATGAATTGTAAACATAGTTTAAAGTTTTGTTTGTATTAACTATAAAGTCAATGTTGCTTAATTTTTCTTTTGAGGTCAGATTGGTGACATTGGTTCATCACATGGGTGGAGTTATTCGAAAAGACTTTAATTCAAAAGTTACACATTTGGTGGCAAATTGTACTCAAGGAGAAAAATTCAGGGTATGTAAACTTGGATATTTTTCTGTATTTCAGAATAGCATCATTTGGGAATGCATTTAATAATAGCACTCTTGTCTGTTTCTCCTACAATTTACCAAAGATCACATATTCAATTTTTGCTTTATGTGTACATATAGTAAAAACTTTAAATCATAGGAGTGTGGTCCCAGGTTTGAAGGTGGCAGTGGAACTTGAGTTAGGTCTTCAAAGATGAGTAGGATTTTGGAAGTTGGTAGATGGGTAATATTTCAGGCAGATTAATAATATTAACAAAGGTTACTACAAGCATTGGTGGATGAGGGGGTTGAGAACTGATGAGAGCAAATATTTCATTCTTGCCTAAGTGGTCTTTCTAGGAATAGAGCAGAGCTATGTTCTTATAAAATGGTTCTAAGATTTAACTTGTGAAAAATTTAAAAGAACAAGAGAAAGTATTTACTTTTATTAGGATTAAAATCCTAGTTTAAGATTATACTTCAGCATGTATTTTAGGAAGAGACAGTATCTGTCTCTCTGTTTCCATGCTCCATCAGTGTATTACCTGTGTAATAAATAGTAATTTTAGTGTAACATTGAATTCCTGGGGATTCATACTTTTTGATTCATACTGAGGTTTTTAGTTACTTAATTAGATATTTTCTTCTGTAGTGCTGTCTTGGGGGTCAGTTCTTTCATGAAAGTAGTGAAATATAATAAAGGTAAACTTAGAGCTATATTAAAAATAAGGAAATGGTTTGGACATCATGGAACTTGTTTTAAAGTTACTGTATTTTGCTGTGTATGATGTGCACATTTTTGCCCAAGTGTCTGAGGGAAAACTATGGATGGACATTATACATGGGTAGTACTAATTTCATATCTATTTAAATGTTTTTAATTCTTTTTTTAATCCTTTGTATTTCTTTCTTTCTTTTTTTTTTTTTTTGCTATTCTTCACCTTGCTTTATTTTTTAAATATATTTTATTGATTATGTTACTACAGTTGTCCTATTTCCCCCCTTTATTCCCCTCCACCATGCACAGCCCATCCCACCCACATCCCCACTTTAGTTCATGTCCATGTGTCATAAGTTCTTTAGCTTCTACGTTTCCCATACTATTCTTAATCCTCCCCCTGTCTATTTTGTACTTACCTTCTGTGCTACTTATTCTCTGTACCTTTTCCCCCTCTCTCCTCCTCCCACTCCCCTGTTGCTAACCCTCCATGTGATCTCCATTTCTGTGGTTCTGTTCCTGTTCTAGTCGTTTGCTTAGTTTGCTTTTGTTTTAGGTGTGGTTTATCTGTGAGTTTTCTGTCTTTTTACTATCCTGTTTTTTATTTTCTTTTTCTTAGGTAATCTCTTTAACGTTTCATATAATAAGGGCTTGGTGATGATGAAATCCTTTAACTTGACCTTAATGACAGCTTCGCTGGATAGAGCAATCTTGGATGTAGGTCCTTGCCTTTCAAGACTTTAGATACTTCTTTCCAGCCCCTTCTTGCCTGTAAGGTCTCTTTTGAGAAATCAGATGACAGTCTGATGGAAACTCCTTTGTAAGTGACTGTCCCCTTTTCTCTTGCTGTTTCTAGGATTCTCTCCTTCATTTTAATCATGGCTAATGTCATTATGATGTGCCTTGGTGTGTTCCTCCTTGAGTCCAACTTGTTTGGGACTCTCTGAGCTTCCTGGACTTCCTGGAAGTCTATTTCCTTTGCCAGATTGGGGAAGTTCTCCTTTATTATTTGTTCAGATAAGTTTTCCACTTGTTGCTTTTCCTCTTCCCCTTCCCCTTCTGGTACCCCTATAATTCGGATGTTGGGACGTTTAAAGATGTCCTGGAGGTTCCTTAGCCTTTCCTCATTTTTTTGAATTCTTGTTTCTTCCTTGTTTTCTGTTTGGTTGTTTGTTTCTTCCTTCTGGTCCTCTCCATTGATTTGAGTCCCAGTTTTCCTCCCATCTCTATTGGTTCCCCATGCGGTTTCCTTCATTTCACGTATTGTAGCCTGTATTTTTTCATCTAATTTGTGAGCAAAATCAACCAATTCTGTGAGCATCCTGATCACCAGTGCTTTGAACTGTGCATCTGATAGTTTGGCTATCTCTTGGTCACTTAGGTGAATTGGCTCTGGAGCTTTGATCTGTTCTCCTGTTTGAGCCAGTTTTTTTGTTTTGTTTTGTTTTTGTTCTGGTCGCGCCTGTTGTGTATAAGGGGTGGAGCCTTAGGTGTTCCCCAGGGCAGGGCAACCCAGTCACAGAGTTGTGAGGTTGTATGTGGAGGCGGGGTCAGAGAGGGAACAATGGGGCTTGCTCTGCGCTTTCTCTGATTTCAGTCCCCTCTGTGAGGCTGGGAGCCTCTCTTGGCACCTCAACCCTCACAAGTGTTTTCATTTGGTGCTTTTAGGCTTTATTTCCCGGCGCTGGGGCCCTGGGTTGCGCAGTCCGTCTCGCTGTTGGTTTTGGCGTGGTTTATCTGCTTGTGAATGTGTGACTGGGGTCAACCACCTTGCCCACCTCGCTGGGTCTGCTCGTTGCGTCCCTGTGCCGGGGGTCTGCTAACCACTGCCTGCGTGCCTGGGGTGTGCCAACTGCCACCTGCATGTCTGGGACCACTAGCCACTGCTTTTTTCTGCCAAGATCCCTCTCCACAGGCCGCTGACTCTGCCCCACTTACCGGTCCGGGTGAATCATTGACTTTTGTACAATTCAATATCCTCTCTGTTCTGGTTGCTTTTTTTTTGTTTGTTTGTTTCTAAATGATACTGTCTTTAATTTTGGTTGTGAGAGGAGGCACAGTGTGTCCACCTACACCTCCATCTTGGCTGGAAGTCTAATTCTTTTATTTATGCTTATGTGTTAAAAGTGTAACTCTAGAAAGCAATAGTGATATCTGTATGCAAAATAATACCCTGGAATATGATAAGCAGTTTTATATATGAACAAAAAATTGAATTAAAAAATTAAAATGAAAGATTTTTTTTTCCCTGAAAGTTTGGTCCAAAAACATGGGATGCACATTATACATGGGACCCGCACATTATACATGGCAAAATACGATATTTTAACCTAAGTTGTATGATTGACACATTTTTTCTGTTAATTTTTCTTTATGTTACAAAGCAGTTGAACAATAATCTAAAACTGTGCAAAAAATATGTACATAATTGTTTAGAACTTCCATGAATAGTTATTTAAACTAAAAATTATTAGTAATTAACGTTTATATTTTTAGATTGCTGTGAGCCTGGGTACTCCAATTATGAAGCCAGAATGGATTTATAAAGCTTGGGAAAGACGAAATGAACAGTAAGTGTTAAAATATTCAGTAGTTCAATATGTGAATTAAACATACTATCTTGTAGAGGTAAACCCCCATGCTCCAAACCCTAAATTCATAGATAATATAGAAAAAATTAATTGAGTCTTTGGGTAGCTTAGGAAATAAAGGCTAGGAAGGGCAAAGTTATAAAAAATCAGGAACTATGGAAAGACATCTGTGGTTATCTTTGTACTTCATCTTGTGAAATAATTTTGATTATCATACATATTCCAAAATTATTAGGTAATAATTTTAATAATAGCTAAATACATCTGGATGTTTGAATTCTATTGTATTTTTTCTTATTTTATGTTTTTCTGGTTACATTTTAAGTGGTGATGGCAATTTATAACCTTTATAAACTTTCCAACCTTATAATTCCTTGCTATTATACTTCTTCGTTACTTAAGATTTCCTAAAACTAGAACCGCTAGCTCTTGCTGGTGTAGCTCAGTGTATTGAGTGCGGGCCTGTGAACCAAAGGATCACTGGTTTGATTCCCAGTCAGGGCACATGCCTGGGTTGCCGGTCAGGGCCTCAGTAGGGGGTGCGCAACTAGCAACCACACATTGATGATTCTCTCCCTCTCTTTCTCCCTTGCTTCCCTTCTCTCTCTAAAGAAAAAAAATCCTATGGGACAGATAGTTATAAAGAAAAAAAAAACACAAAAAACTAGAACCCCTAGAATACACATAAAATTTCATGTACAGAGCAGAAATTTGAATCTTGTAAAGAATACCGGTGATCAAATTTTGTCAGAAGTTAATTCAGGATGACTGAGGGCACATCAGTTTGTTTTAACTTTTTTTTTTTTTTTGATTGTTAAAAATGTTAAAATTTTTGTTAACATTTCAGGATTAGATGTAAAATATTTTCAATAAATGGATTATGCTAAAACCTTGAGAATTATAAATTGATGTGCCTAATTTGTTGAATTTAAGTTAACTGGTTTTAGAGGAATATGTTTTGTTTTTAGGGATTTCTGTGCATCAGTTGATGATTTTAGAAATGTATTTAAAGTTCCTCCATTTCAAGATTGCATTTTAAGTTTCCTTGGATTTTCAGATGAAGAAAAAACTAATATGGAAGAAATGACTGAAATGCAAGGTAGGTTTTATATGTGTTCTATTCCCACTCCTGCCTAATGACTTCCTGGTGAATTTGCCTTTTTAAAAATTTGGGTTTAAAGATAGTATGCCTTATTTATGTTTGTATGCATTCTTCTTTAGGAGGTAGCTACTTACCAGTTGGGGATGAAAGGTGTACTCACCTTATTGTTGAAGAGAATATAGTAAAAGAACTTCCATTTGAACCTTCAAAGAAACTTTACGTTGTCAAGCAAGAGGCAAGTAATTCTAAAATGAGATTGGTTTTCTAAAAATACTACTGTTGGCTTTCTGATAAGTTGATTTCTTAATTAAAATGTTCTTTTTCTCACCTAGTGGTTCTGGGGAAGCATTCAAATGGATGCCCGAGCTGGGGAAACTATGTATTTATATGAAAAGGTATGCTTTTTTTTTGTACCTTAGTCATTTTTTCTGTGAATTGGATTGTATAAAGATGACACTCTTCTAACTAGAAAGAACATGGTGTAATTAGCCTACAGGTCATCTTTTACATCACAGGAATTTGAGAACAATTGAATATGAGCTAGGAGTCTGTGTATACTTAGGTGAAAATACTCAATGTAATGATGTTATTTTAATCTCATATGGGTCATTTGCTTACACCTGGTGGTATTATGAACAATAAATATTGAGCCAAATTACTAGACTAACCTGGTAAGGACATTCAAGTTAGACTGTAGGTGGGGGAGTACGTATGAAAACTTTAAAGTAGAGTAAAATAGCAAGTAGTTTAGTATGGTTTTAGAAAAGAATGTGGGAACCAAGGTGAACAGATAAAGCTTACTAGGTGGGCAGAATTAAGAAGTTTTTAATGTAGAGGTTTAGTAGAGATTTTCTTAAGTATTGAGACCCATTTAATATTTAGGGGAACATGTCATGAGAAAAAATGACTGTAGCAGTAGAATGTAGGTAAGGAAAATCCAGTCTTCATCCTGGATCTTGATAAAAAGTGGTATCATTCACCAAAACGTGGCATAGAGCTATAAAAGCAGGCTCTAAGGGAAGATTTGCTTCAGTTTGAAATTTAATAATTTTGAATAGAATATTGAAGATGAGGTGTGGATTTACTGTATTTCTATAAAATCTAAATAGGTAGGTATTGTATTTTTTTCAGACTCTTCATGTTAGGTTCTTAACAAAGTTTAAAAATATGTTTTAGATATTGAGAAAGAGCTCTTAAAATCAACTGTTATTAGACAAATATAGGAGAGCACTATATCCAGCACTGTGCTAAATGCTAGGGATACAGTGAACAAAAATGAATGGTTCTTCCCTGCTGGGAGTTTATATCCTAACCAGGGAATAGACAGCAAACAAGCTTATGGACGGATATGTAATGGTGATAGTGCTATGAAGAAAAAGAATGAGATGCTAGCAGTTAGGCAGTTACAGTGGTCCCCTGCCTGTTGTGTTTTATGAAGATTCTGAATTACCTGGCAGAGTATATAGTTATAAAATTGTGCAAAATCCAGGTTTTGTCAGACTCATAAATATGTTTTTCTTTTGTTGCTGTCTCAGTAAAGAACCATGGAAGTGAAATTGAGCTTTTGTGCTTTTGATTGCAGGCTAATACACCTGAGCTCAAGAAATCAGTGTCACTGCTTTCTCTAAGTACTCCAAATAGCAATCGCAAAAGACGTCGTTTGAAAGAGACACTGGCTCAGCTTTCAAGAGAGTCGGACCTGTCATCTTTCCCTCCCCGTAAGCGCCCATCAGCTGAACATTCCCTTTCTATAGGGTCACTCCTAGATATCTCCAACACACCAGACTCTAGCATTAACTATGGAGGTAATTCACACTTAAAAAAAATTTATCTTTACATTTTAGTGGAATGGAATGATTATTAAAGTATAGATAAGTTTCTATTGTAGTGAATATGAAATGGTCTTTAATTACTTTTGTTCTAGCTGAGGAGAACAAGCACATGGAAATGCTTCTATTTAATGATTGCCTACTGTATGCTAAGTGCTTTTTATATTTTGTGTATTTATAAGATGGGTTTTATTTCTCTTTTACAGATAAGTAGACTGAGGTTAGAGAAATAACTTGTTTAGGGTCACACATTAGAAAGTGACGGAGATGTTCAAAGAGCAAATTTTTTGCACGAGTTAAACAAAATCATAGGTGTATTATGGGGAAAACAGGTACAATGAGGTCAGAAGTGGTGAGTTCACTTTGTTCTCAACTGAAACAAGAAAGCTTCTACAGTGAACTCTTGTCTGTTGATAATCAATTTCTTTATTTTTAGCCAGCACACAAATATGTTGTATTTTCTAGATTCCTTTGATCTTATTGCATTTTCAGTTATCCCATTTCTCCTCTCCCGTTCACATGAGTACTGTTCAAAGAGCCATTGTCTCATTTCCTTGCTTTTCACTGTCTTTTCAACCCATTCCAATTGAACTTCATTCTACTGCCTCCCCACCCCACCCCACTATGTAAAATTGTCTCTTTCTGGGGAGATGACAGTTTTTATACCATCAACAGCATTCAATACATGAACAACTACTTAGTCCTGGACACATTTTTTCCCCTTGGCTTTTGTATATTACTCATTTCTCATTCTCCTTTGCCTAGCTTCCATATCCAACTCTGAATGTTATTCCTGTGTTGTTTCTTCTCTATTTTAATTCTCTAAATAATTTCATTTAATTCTGTGGTTTTAAGAACATAGGCTGATGACTCTAAAAATTATTGTCCTCCTTCTCCAATGGCCTACTTCATCTCTTTATCCATATCTTAAACTTAACATGATCAAGTTAGAACTTTTGATTTTCTCCACCATTGTCAATGTTATTCCTTTGTTATCTTTTACTAACTTTTTCTGTAGAAAAGAGCTCTTAGACAATTTCAGTGGTCTCCTAAATGGTCTCTGTATATCTATTTTGCCTTTGTAGATGTAACACTTACAGTGGTCTCTAAAACTAAAAAAACTAGATCATGTCTCTTTGCCTGAAGTCATTCAGTGGCTTTATATTACTATAGCTTTCAAGTTCCTATGTAATTCTTCCTTATCTGCCTCTAACATCATTTGGTGTCATACTCTCTCCAGTGATACTCTCTAAGCTCCAGTCCTACTATCTTTGTTTTTCTTTGAATATTTCTACTATATCCATAGCCCAGGGACATTATACTTGCTTTCTCTGCCTTAAAGAAATTCTGTTGGGTTCTCTGTAATGCTAAGCCCATTCCTTCCTACCAACCCATCACCTGGTTGTTGTTTTCAGTAGTAGTTAAAGAACCTTGCCTATCTTACTCTTGGCTGTACTCTCAGTGCCTAGTACAGAGTAGGTAATCACTAAATATTCATGAAATCAAAGTCATTTTAAGGTAGGCCCAGAAAACTGAGTTGGATTTCAGAGTGTAAGAGAAACGAGAATGCAGTTTTTAGGGAATAGCGAATAGGATTACGAAGAAGTAATAATTAATTAGAAAGGCTAATTGGGGCCTAATATTAGAGGACTTTGAAATCAAGTTGGCATGTCTGAACTGTATATTGTCATCAACAATGACCATTAGAAACTCATGAGCAGAAGACTAATTGAATAGAGTATTTGTAGTGGATTATTCTGAAGAATGATCGGAAGGAAGGCAGTTTAGAGATAGTAAGACCATGAAGAAATCTCCAGTGTCTTGGACTACAGGTGATAGGGCCCTGAATCAGGATTGGAAAGAAAAGAAGCATTGGGAAAATATTGATAGAATGGAGTGATAGGAAGGAAATAAGAGGAGAAGACAGCAGTGGGAGAAATGTTACCTTGGCAAAAATAGCAAGTTTATATTTTGAAGGAAGATAGTGAGTTTTAGAGCACATCCAAGTTAAATTGAGGGAGTAATATCCAGTAAGCATTTGGAAAAGTTCAGTCAGGTGCTTGTGCAGGGAATTATGATAAATATGTAGATTTGAGAATTTTACTGGTTCTATAATTATGGACATAATGGGCATGGGGTAGTAAGAGCTGATTATAAAAGATTGAAGCTTGATTATCTAATACAGGGTACAGGAAAGGTAAATGAACCACTAAAAAAAAAGAGACATGACAGTACTAATATATTAGATACTCCCTGTTTGTAGATCACTGCCTAGACATAGTAATAAAATTAGATCAGTATATATCAGTTTTCCCCCCCAAAAGTATCCTTTAATGGCAGAGGCTTCTCGGTCTGGTGACAGTAACCTGAAATAACAAGGCACGTGAGAAATTCTTTGAAAGTCTGTTATCTTCCAAAAGCATTCAAAACTCTGTAGTACATGTACTTGTTTTAATATGCTTAAAATTATTTTTTATTGAGTAAAGTTGGTGTGCTGGGACTATATAGTGTCTTTTTCATATTTTTCTACTTTATGTTATATATTCCTGTTATTGTAAAACTTTCTATTAAGAGATTCTATATATAATGTTGAAATAGTCTAACCATATTGATAGTAAGAAAATATATTTTAGGCTTTTATAAAATATCTTTAAAAATTTTTTTAAATACATGTAAAATACATGAATGTATCCTTCCTGCAGTTTTGGCTGGACTGGATACTTTAAACTAACAAAGAATTTGCAGTTGATCTTGGTTTTTTTTGGGGGGGGGGAGTCTCTCTCTCTTTCTCTCTCTACGTACACACACACACACACACACATAAAAAGTTTTGTTATTGTAATTGCATAATCATAGCAATATCTTTCTCATTTTTTAACTTAAATATTTCTACATGTTGCTCTTCATTTTATTTAAGTTTTTTATTTTGAAATAATTTCAGATTGCAGAAATATGGCAAAAATAATACAAAGTGTTCTGAACTCTCTACTCAGATTTCCCAAATGGAAATATTATGCTATGTTTGCTTTAATATTCATTCATTTGTTCGTTTGTTTGTATTCTTTCTGTCTCTCTCTTTTTTTACACACACATTTTTAATATCTGCAGGGTTTTAAGGGTGTGTTGCAGATATGTTATGCTTTTACCTCTAAATACTTAAATTTGTATTCCCCAAAATGTAGGGACATTTCAATCTACTCCATAGACCTTCAAATTTTATGAGTTGTTCCATTAACATCCTAATGTCCTTTTTAGCAAAAGAAAAAAGTTCTTATTTTCTGGTCCAGGATCCGACCTAGGATCATAGGTTACATAATCTTTCTCTAGTCTCTTCTAATTTGGAATAGTTCCTCAGACTTTGTTTTTAACGATCTTGACATTTTTGAAGAGTGCAGGCTATTAGTAAAATGTCTGTCACTTTGGAGTCATTGATATTTTTGACAACTTTTTGGTCTCATTTTAAGAAATTTTACTTTAATGAATATCTATATGCTGGTATATTTATAAGAATTGGTATTCTTCCCTTTTTCTGTTAAATCTGTGCAATGTTTGGTACTTATATCTGGCCTGCATTTTAAATCACTCTTCCTTTTTACCTTTTAGAAACACCAAAGTCTTGTACTAAGTCTTCCAAAAATTCCACCCCTGTTCCTTCAAAGCAGTCAGCCAGGTGGCAAGTTGCAAAGGAGCTCTATCAGACTGAAAGTAATTATGTAAATATATTGGCCACAATTATTCAGGTAAGAGTTGGTTGCAAAATGATTTCTGCTCCAGTGTTACTAAGTAAAAAATATGAGATAATTATTTCTTACAAGAAAAATTACATAAGCATAGAATTTGACACAGATATTAAAAATGAAAGTGTGTCACAAAAACTGCTGTTAGGAAAATGCCATAACTGTAATAGTAGCTTTTTTCTTTTGTTAAAGATTTTATTTATTTACTTTTAGAGAGAGGAGAAGGGAGGGAGAGAAGCATCAATATGTGTGAGATACATTGGATCAGTTGCCTCTTGCAATCTTTCAATTAGGGACTTGACCTGCAACCCAGGCAATGTGTCCTGTCTGGGAATCGAACTGGCAACCTTTTGGTTCATAGGCTGGCACTCAATCCACAGAGCCACACCAGCCAGAGTGAGCTTTAATTCAAGCAGAAATGGCACTATTTTTTGGAGTGACTTTAAAGAGAGAAGGATCCTGATTAAATAATTATAGAGGGGGCCAAGTTTAATTCAGAACTCTGCAGGTTCCTTTTCAAGACACTGCATTTATTTATATTTAGAAGTGGTAGATAACTTTTTCTGAAAGTGTGTGAATCATCACTTTAGGTAGTACTGTATTTATGTGACAAAGCAATAGCAATGAGGTATAACAGTATGGATATCAGTAATTAAAAAAATCCTTCCATGTGTCAAGTTTTCTTAAACTTTGCAGTGATTGGTCAAATGTTAATTCACAGCTTACCACTATTAACATGTACTATGAAGTTATTTCTGAAGAACAACATTTCTAATGAATCCTTGTAATATGAGATGAAAAATATATTAAAGGAGTAAATCGAAATTTGAGTTTCTGAAAGACATAATAATAGGACATAATTATTTTGGAATCTGTAGAAAGAAGGAGATAGTTTGTCAGGAAAATAATGTTCATGCCATCAAACTTATCTTTGAATAGAAAGATGATAATGATAAGAAATAGATAAGAAATGGAAAGACTTCTTTCTTGGTATTAATGAAGAAAGAGGTTATTTTTCATTTAATTTGTGTACCAGTAGTCAAGGTTTTATGAGACCCTCAGCTGTATTTAACTTTACTTGTTTCAAGTCAGCATTTCTCTTTTTCCTCAAGGGAAATATCATACTGGATGACTTCCTTGTTTAAGTTTTTGTAGTCAGCCAAGATGTAGTTGAGTAGCAGACTGTCCTTTCAGCGTATACTGTTCATATACCTTGGTTGCATTTATTTTCTAGAAATGTAAATCCTTTTCACACCATGGTAAATGCATTGGAGTTTCAAAATTCTAATTTGCTTATCAGTTAAAACCAGAGCTCCTTTTTTAAAAAGCCTTTGGAATTATGAAACTATAGACAAAATTTCATACTACTTAATATAACCTCACTTAGGGTTTTATTTAAGAGATTGTGGTCGAAATTTATGATAGTGTTTTCTAGGAACTTTATTTTAGGACTGATGTATTCTCTTTTTGTTTTCTGCAATTGAATTTGGAATAACTTGATTTTAACTTAACCCTCAAATTAAGTGAATATCCAGAATAAAATATAATATGGAAGAATATAAACTATTCCAGAATATTAGAAAAATTTATTATAATATTTTAAGTTAATGTTGTGCCAGGAGTTAAAGAGTATTTTTATTTTAAAGGAGCATAGACTGGAAGAGGAACTAGAATATACATACCAAATTGTAATATTAAGTGGAAGGTTATAGGTATCATGAGGAGGTTTAGTTAAGATATTTAGAGATTTGTAAGGTGAGTTTTATTTCTCTTCTACCTTAGGAAAGGTGTTGCATTGAAATTCTTGATAGTTTGAATATTGGGAAAGCATCATAAAGGAAGAAATTGAACTGGCTTTTAAATTTGAGTCTGGTTGGTCCGTGCAAAGAATATGGGTGGGAAATGTATTTGAGATTTTGCAAACAATACAAATGATTGAAGATAATGTATTCTTCAAGGTATCCACAGTAGTCTAAAGGGAAATTAGAGTTTAGAGTGGTATAAGGGGACCTGGATAGAGGATGGGGTATGGATGCAGTGAGAGTTGAGATAAAACTGCCTGGGCCATGCCAGCGAAGGCCCTCGTTTAGTGTGCTTTGTCATCTGTAAGCTATAGGAGAGGAATGTGATATTATCTGACTTGCATTTTAGAAAGGTAACTTGGTTCACTTTGAGGGTTTAGTTTTTTGCCTATGGCAAATGGTGTTCTAATACCATTTGTTGAACAATTAGCCTTCCTCCATCGAATTGCTTTTGTACTTTTGTCAAAAATTACTTCATATTTGTGTGGATTTGTTCTCAGACTCTGTTCTCTGCTATTGATCTTGTGTGTTTCTCCCTTCTCCAATACCACATAGTCTTGAATACTGCTGTTTATCCTAAGAAGTTCCTTTGCCTTTCCATATACATTTTTAGAACTCTATTTACTTACAAAATGCCTTGAATTTTGACAGGTTTGGGTTAAATTCATAGAGTATTTTGGGGGAGAATTGACATTTTTCCTATGTTGAATATTTCAATCCATAACCATATATTTCTTCATTTACTTAGGTCTTCTTTGATCAGTATTCTTAGTTTTCAGCATCATGTATGTTTTATTATAGTAAGTTCTCACTTAACGTCATCAATGGGTTCTGCGATTTTAAGCAGTATGACGTATAATAAAACCAATTTTACCATAAACTAATTGATATAAGTAAGAGTTAAGTTCATCGCATCTTATCAGTATTATAATGAAATGATGTTATTCGAGGACCTGCTATATATTTATGCCTAAGTATTTTTCTTTTTTATCATACATGATACTTTTTAAATTTTGGTTTCCTTTGTACATTACTGATGTATAGAAATATGATTGATGTGTCTGTCTTTCATGTGTGTGTGCATGTGCATGCTGACCTTGTATCTTCTGACTTTTCTATACACACATGTTAGTTCTAGGAGCTATTTATCTTTTTTTTTTTTATATTGATATAGGCAGGTCTTCTTCAAATCTAGTCTCTTTCCCCAAAACCAAGGTACTGTGCCTACTATTTAAAAACACTTAGTACTTATATTAAGTCTGGAATAACTAACTGATTGCTTTCTTCCTTAGTAACTTGAATAAAAGTAGAAATCACTCTTGTACTAACAATTTTAATGATTTGTAGAACTGATAAATTTTGGTTAGGTTCTGACATAACATTTTATTGTAAGAGTATATATACACATATATGCAGATATATAAATTAATAGAAAATGTTGGAAAAAAGATCTCAAATTGTGAAAGAGTAGTATTTAAACAATTTTTTTCATTAACATATCATCTCCCCTTTGTCAGTCTGTGTGTTAGCTTCCCCACTCCCCCCACCATGCAATCTACCTGAACTAGTTAGTGTTTTTTACCTGTTCCCCCCCACCTTTTAGTTATTTCAGGTACCATTAGAAGAAGAAGGACAACGTGGTGGGCCTATCCTTGCACCAGAAGAGATTAAGACTATTTTTGGTAGCATACCAGATATCTTTGATGTGCACAGTAAGATAAAGGTAAATTTGTATACATTAGGTTCATAGTAATTCATTTTCAATTGTATATATTAAGATTTTTTCAGGTCCTTTTGATTAGCTAAATACATTTTGTATCTAAAACTTCCAATTTGTCTTTTGCTCCAGTGCGTTGTTAATTTTTTTTTCAATTAATCCTGAAAATAAGGACTTAAGACCTTACAAAATTTTCTCCTAGAGCCATGTGGTTGCTAGTGCTATTTTTCTACTGTTGTTCCTCTGGGGTTGTAGAATTTTGGTTTTGGTTTGATTTGTTTGAAAAACTATGAAGCTGAAAGGCACTTAGAGTTCATTTCATTGAATTCTCTATAGTTAGATTAAGTGCCAAAACCATGTAAGACAATGCTGTTGTTTTTATTTTATTATTATTTTTTTAAATGAAGGACCCATGATTTTCATGTATGACTCTTTCATTGTAAAGTTTTGGGCAGGATTAGCTGAACTCTTATAAGTAACTTCTCTATTTTTTCTTATTTTTTTCTGTGTGGTGCTTGAGCAGCAGGAATGAAAGTAATGTCTATAATAAATAATGCCAGTCAGCTTTGTAAGTTAATAAAAGATGTTGAACTGTCACATCATAATGAAGAGTTAGGCTTACTCTTATTGACTTGATACTCTATATTTTCTTTTTTATTTATTTGAGAGATAGGCAAGGGTAAGAAACATTGATTTTGTTGTTCACCCATATGCATTTTTCATTGGTTGATTCTTATATGTGCTCTGAGTGGGTGCGCATTGAAACCATAACCTTAGTGTATGGGGGCAATGCTCTAACCGGCTGAGCTACCAGGCCAGGGCTACTCTGTGTTTTCTTAATGACTTTTTCGAAGGATGTTTTTCTCAAGTTAATTCCTTGTTAAGGAGAAAGACTGTGTTACTGTTTTGCATATCAAATTAAGACACTATGTAAAGTACCTTGAAAAGAGTATCTTGCAAAAATATTAAAGGATGTTTAAGGGATTGTCAAGTTCAGTCTTAAATGATTTAATTTATGCTCTTTCAGGATGATCTTGAAGATCTTATTGTTAATTGGGATGAAAGCAAAAGCATTGGTGATATCTTTCTTAAATATGTAAGTATTTTTTTTAAGTTTTCAGATTAAAATATTGTATCATAAAGGATTGGCAGGAAATGAAAGTTACCTGTTTAAATGTGAGAGCTTTTATAACCTCGACATCATTGTATTTAACTCTTTCAGTAGCTCAAGGTCATCATTAAGAACAGTAATTGTTATACTGTACTATAATCATTTTGCTATGTATCAAGTTATTTGCCCTTCACAAATGGCTGTAGATTAATGATTTTTTTTGAAATTTTCTTACTTTTCCTTAGATGATATTCCTTTTTATTGTCATTATATTTACTCTTCATAAAAGCTTCTAATGAACTGCTTCTCTTTAGTATAAGAACAACATAGCTTAAGTTTTGAAATAAAATCAGTTTATTTTGAATGAGGTTCTGTGAATAGTATTTATAAATTTATCAGTCTTTTAAAATATGATTTATAAGTTTCAGTGCCTTGGGTTCTGGTACATTTGCTTTTGTTTTCTGAGGTCTTCTATCTTCTATATACAGTATATGTTCTTTTTTTTTTTCTGGTTGGTTGTGAATTATAAATATGCAAATTATTCTCACATATTTTTGATCCCTGTTAGTCTCCTTAATTAGCCAAGAAAGTTTTCATTTTCTTGTTTGCATTTTTGGGTAATACAGTTAATCTTGTAATGGTAGTTTGGATCCTTCAAAAAATAGTAGCATGTTCTTATGTTCTGCATAGATTAATTCTAATTACTATATTCTGAACTTGTAACAAACACAAACTTGTTTTGTTACACAAGTTTCAGGTATACAACATTATAATTCAGCATCTATATACAGTTACAAAGTGATGACCAAAAGTTTAGTTATTCTACATCACCATGCCACGTCATTGACTCCTTCCTTCCTTTGCTTACTCCCTTTTCAAACCCCTTCCACTGATCTGTTCTCTGTATCTATGATTTTGTTTTTGTTTTATTTCTCTTTTGTTTTTTTAAGATTCCACGTATGAGTAAAATTATATTTTACTCATATTTGTCTTTCTCTTTCTGACTTATTTCACTTAGCAATATACCCTCAAGTTTCACCCATGTTGTTATAAATGTGAAAATTTAATATTTTTATGGCTAAATAATATTGCATTGTGTATATATATATATATAAAACCACACCTTTATCCATTCATCCGTTGATGGACATGTAGATTGTTTCTGCATCTTAACTATTGTAAATAATGCTGCAGTGAATATAGGGGTGCACATATCTTTTAAATTAGTGCTTTCAAATTTTGGGGGGTAAATATCCAGAAGTGGAATTCCTGGATCATATGGTGGTTCTATTCTTAGTTTTTTGAAGAATCTCTATACTGTTTTCTATAGTGGCTGTACCACTTAACAGTCCCACCAACAGTATACAGAGTTCCCCTTTCTCCATATCTTTCCAACACTTGTTATTTCTTGTACTTTTGATAATAGTTATTCTAATAGGTGTGAGTTAATATCTCCTTGTGGCTTTATTTCTCACTTTTTTCATACTTAGTGATATCGAGCATCTTTTCATGTGCCTATTGGCCATTTGTATGCCCTCTTTGGGAAAATGTCTATTCAGATTTTTTCCTGTCCTTTTTTAAATCAGGTGGTTGTTGTTGAATTTTATGATTTCTTTATATGTTTTGGATATTATGCCTTTATTGGATGTATGATTGGCAACTATCTTCTCCCATTCAGTAATTGCCTTTTCCTTTTGATGATGGTTTCCTTCACTGTGCAGAAGCTTTTTAGTTTGATGTAATACCAGTTCATTTTGCTTTGTTTCCCTTCATTTGGAGTCAGATCCTAAAAAACATTGCAAAGACCCATGTTAAAGAGCTTAACCTCCTATGTTTTCTTCTAGGAATTTTATAGTTGCAGGTTTTACATTGTAGTCTTTAACCTATTTGGAGTTAATTTTTGTGAATGGTGTAGGATTGTAGTCTAGCTTTATTCTTTTGCATGGGGCTGTCAAGTTTTTCCAACATTTTTTGTAGATACTCCTCCAACCATTTATTGTAGATACTCCTCCATTATATGTTTTTGGCTTCTTTGTTAATTAATTTATAGAAGTTTTTAAACTTGTAATTCTTACTTCAGTACAATAAGCTTTAATATACTTTTGTTTCTTGCCAGTCTTTATTTATTTTTCAGGTTCTAGGCTATATGTGCCAGTGGATGCATTTTGTTTAGCAATTAACTTACTCACTAGTGAGAAGTTTAAAAAAATAATTTTTTTATTTAACATGAGAAGAAACTTAAAAACTATTGCCTTCAATTATGTCAGATTGTGACTATTGATTAGTGATTTTAAGTTCCATTGTCTAAGGGTGAAATACATTACAAATTAATGTTTTTTTCCTTCTTCCTAGTCAAAAGATTTGGTGAAAACCTACCCTCCCTTTGTAAACTTCTTTGAAATGAGCAAGGAAACAATTATTAAATGTGAAAAACAGAAACCAAGATTTCATGCTTTTCTGAAGGTAATATACGTTCTTTCAAATAAAAATCTGAGAATAATATCTGAAGGAATTTATTAAAATTATGCTTTTAGTACAAATGTATTCATGTAAGGACACCTTGATGTGTTATCTGTTAATTTGAGCTGTACCTGAGAGTGGCAGTGATGTTTAGCTTCTGAAGATTTCACATATTAGGTAGCAGGGTGCAAGAGTCAGTTGAGTAAATGAGAATGTATATGGTTATTATTATTATTTTTTAAGTTATTCATGTTTTAGTTCTCAAACACCTAAAAAATTTCCAGGGCAATTTTATTTGCCTTTAGCGATTTATCCCCCCTTATCAATGCTTTACTTTGTTTATCAAATGGTGTCAGCATAATTAATATTTTTAAAAAGATTTTATTTATCTTTAGAGAGAGGGGAAGGGAGGGCGAGATAGAGAGAAACATTGATGTGCGAGAGAAACATTGGTTGACTCTCGCATGCCCCCAACTGGGGACTTGGCCTGCAATCCAGGCATTTACCCTGACTGGGAATTGATCTGCAGATTTTTCAGTTTGTGGGACAACACCCAACCCACTGAGCTACACCAGTCAGGATAGCATAATTAATATTTTAAAACATTTTTTCTTGTGAATGATACAGATTTAAGAGTAGCCTAAGATGAAATACATAGTGTGCAGAGGAACTCACTCTCTGGTTAAGATGTTAATGCTTGGCTGGCCAAGAGGTCATTTCAGGCCTTAGAAGATTTTGTAGCCACATTAATCTGCCACTGAACGAACAACTGCAACCCCACTTCTGCAATTAGTCATCAGGGTACTATCAGGTATAATCTGATAAATGTAGGGTGTCTAGTGTTTGTAGAAAACATTTGTTAAAAATTGTTGAATAAATTAATTTCTTTCAGATAAACCAAGCTAAGCCAGAATGTGGACGGCAAAGCCTTGTTGAACTCCTCATCCGACCAGTACAGAGGTTACCCAGTGTTGCGTTACTTTTGAATGGTACTTGCCTATTCGTTTTTCAGACCACTTTGGATGATTTAATAGAAAGGTTTTGTTCTAAAAAATTGGAAACTTTTTTTGTTTTCATCGTTTTCTTAGATTTCAGCATTTAAAGTTTATGTCTTACATAGATAACATCTTTATGGATAGTCTTAATCACTTGTGTTACAAAAACTTAGTCTGGCTTAAAATGCTTTATTTTTTCTCATATCAATTATATTGACTAGTATTGCACTTTTTATCTCTCCACTAAAAGTCTCCTTACATTTCATGGTGTATTACTAATTTGAAATTATTTTATACTTATGTAAACACACCATTCACCAAAAAAAAAAATCACAAGGCAAGAGGTGATTCATATGTCTCAAGTTATTTGGTTCTTTTTTGAATCATAGTAAAATTTTGTATACTTGGTCTTATGCTTACTTTTTTTTTCTTAGATTGTGCAGAACACTCTTGAAACATTCATTCATTTATTTTAGGAGTTAAACTACAGATAATCAATGCAAGGGAGTTTTACAACGGGGAGTTAATTTTTATGAATACATTTTGCCTGCAGTAAAAGGCAAGCATATCTATAAATTTAGCTGACTAAGGAAGTGGTCATGTTTAGGACAGTGTCAGTTTTTATATTATTTAAAAAATTTAAGTATGAAAACTAAATTACAGACAGGAATAAGTCTAATAAAGCATTTTGATTCTCACACCTTAACTACAGTAGGATGTATAGCTAACAAGGAGACTAAATTTGTAACTGTTTAACATGTTTTTAATCTATTTTCTTAAAATATTTGGGTTAACATAAATTATAGCAGTAGCTTAAAAATTGAAAATTTTTGTTTAAGTTTATGTAATGTAGTTTAGAATTATTAGCTGATACAATGATTTTCTACTCTTCGTTTTTTTGAATATATTTTATGGATTTTGCTATTACACTTGTCCCAATTTCCCCCTTTGTCCTCATCTGCCCAGTACCCCATTCCCTTATGCAAACCCTATACCCCTTAGTTCATGTCCATGCTTCATGCGTATAAGTTCTTTAGCTACTCAATTGCTGTTCTTAACAACCCCCTATTTTGTACACACCATTATGCTTAATTCCTGCAACTTTTCCTGCAATTTTTTTAGTATATATTTTATTGATTATGCTATTACAGTTGTCCCATTTCCCCCCTCATTCCCCTCCTCCATGCACACCCCCTTCCACCCACATTCCCCCGCTTTAGTTCATGTCCATGTGTCGTAAGCTCTTTAGCTTCTACATTTCCCACACTATTCTTGCCCTCCCCCTTGTCTATTTTCTGCTCACCGTCTATGCTACTTATTCTCTGTAACTTTTCCCCCCTCTCTCCTTCTCCCACTACCCTGTTGCTGACCCTCCATGTGATCTCCATTTCTGTGGTTCTGTTCCTTTTCTAGCTGTTTGCTTAGTTTGCTTTTGTTTTAGGTGTGGTTGTTAATAGCTGTGAGTTTGCTGTCTTTTTACTGTCATATTTTTTATCTTCTTTTTTCTTAGATAAGTCCCTTTAACGTTTCATATAATAAGGGCTTGGTGATGATGAACTCCTTTAACTTGACCTTATCTGAGAAGCACTTTATCTTCCCTTCCATTCTAAATGATAGCTTCGCTGGATAGAGCAATCTTGGATGTAGGTCCTTGACTTTCATGACTTGGATACATCTTTCCAGCCCCTTCTTGCCTGTAAGGTCTCTTTTGAGAAATCAGCTGACAGTCTGATGGGGACGCCTTTGTAGGTAACTGTCCCTTGCTGCTTCTAGAATTCTCCCCTTCATTTTAATCTTGGCTAATGTAATTATGATGTGCCTTGGTATGTTCCTCCTTGGGTCCAACTTGTTTGGGACTCTCTGAGCTTCCTGGACTTCCTGGAAGTCTGTTTCCTTTGCCAGATTGGGGAAGTTCTCCTTTATTATTTGTTCAAATAAGTTTTCCACTTGTTGCTCTTCTTCTTCCCCTTCTGGTACCCCTATAATTCGGATGTTGGGACGTTTAAAGATGTCCTGGAGGTTCCTGAGCCTCTCCTCATTTTTTTGAATTCTTGTTTCTTCATTCTTTTCTGTCTGGTTGGTTGTTTCTTCCTTCTGGTCCCGTCCATTGATTTGAGTCCCAGTTTTCCTCCCATCTCTATTGGTTCCCCATGCGTTTTCCTTCATTTCATGTATTGTAGCCTGTATTTTTTCATCTAATTTGTGAGCAAAATCAACCAATTCTGTGAGCATCCTGATCACCAGTGCTTTGAACTGTGCATCTGATAGGTTGGCTATCTCTTGGTCGCTTAGATGAATTGGCTCTGGGGCTTTGATCTGTTCTCTTGTTGGAGCCTTCTTTTGTTTTTTGTTTTTTTTGGTCTGGTCGCAACTGTTTTGTGGTGAAGGGCGGAGCCTTAGGTGTTCCCCAGGGCAGGGCAGCCCAGTCACTGGGTTGTGAGGCTGTATGTGGGGGTGGGGTCCAAGAGGGAACAATGGTGCTTGTTCTGTTCTCTATCATATTTCAATCCCTTCTGCCGCTTTCCACAAGCAAATTGGGCCCTTCCTGTGCTGATTTCCGTGTGGGTGGGCTTGTGTACATTCTAGGACCCTGTGGGTCTCTCCAACAAACTCTCTTGTGAGGCTGGAAGTCTCTCCTGGCACCTCAACCCCCACAAGTGTTTTCATTGGGTGTTTTTAAGTTTTATTTACCGGCACCGGGGTCCTGGGTTGCGAGGTCTGTCTCGTTCCCCATTTTCACCTGGATTATCTGTGCATGAATGTGGTACCGCCTGGTCAGCCAGCTGCCTTGTGCGGTCTCACTGGGTCTGCCTGTTGCCACCCTGTGCCCGGAGTCTGCTAGCCGCCCTGCACTCTAGGGGCTCCTGCGCGTCCCAGTCCGCCAACCTCCGCTTTTTCCTGCTGCAACTCCGCCCCTCTTATCGACCTGGATGAATGGTTGTTGAACTTCGTACAGTTCAATTTTCTGTTAGTTCTGGTGGTTTTCTTGTTTCTAAATCTTTGTTGTCCTTAATTTTGGTTGTGCAAGGAGGCACAGTGTGCCCACCTCCACTTCCATCGTGGCCAGAAGTCAGATTTAATTTGTTTTTTTTTTTTTTTTAGATTCAATTGTTGGTAGTTTTGAATTTGTTGCCATTTTAATGTTCATAGCTTTGATCATCTTCCTTTTCATTTCATATAATGATGGCTTGGTGATGATGAACTCCTTTAGCTTTACCTTGTCTGGGAAGCACCTTATCTGCACTTCCATTTTAAATGATAGCTTTGCTGGATAGAGTAATCTTGGATGTAGGTCCTTTCTTTTTGACAGTTTGAATACTTCTTGCTAGTCCCTTCTTGCCTGTAAGGTTTCTTTTGACAAATCAGCTGACAGTTCTACAGGACCTCCTTTGTCGGTAACTTTGCTTTACTCTTGTGGCTTTTAAGATTCTCTCTTGATCTTTTTTTTAAGATTTTATGTATTTATTTGTTAGAGAGAGGGGAAGGGAGGGAGAAAGAGAGGGGAAGAAACATTAATGTGTGGTTGACTCTCACGTGGCCCCCACTGGGGACCTGGCCTTCAACCCAGGCATGTGTCCTGACTGGGAATCAAACCGGTGACCCTTTGGTTCACAGTCCATGCTCAATCCCCTTAGCTACACTACCCAGGGCTCTCTCGATCTTTAACCTTTGGCATTTTAATTATGATGTGTCTTGGTGTGGTCCTCTTTGGGTCCAATATCTTTGGGACTTCCTGTGCTTCCTGGACTTGTATATCTATTTCCTTTATCAAATTAGGGAAGTTTTCTTTCATTTTTTCAAATAAATTTTTAGTCTTGCTATTCTTCCCCTTCTGGCATCCCTACGATTGAGATATAGACACATTTGGAGATGTCCCAGAGGACATCTTATACTATCTTTGACAGCATTTTTCAGAGGTGATCAGGAGTGTTCAGGGTGGTATGGGTGTAGGCTGTACAGCATTTTTAAGTCTTAGAGGGAAAACCACTGAATTTTTGTTAGTCATCGAAAAAAACATTTTATCATTACAGACCTTAAGAAGCATACAGCTGAGGAAAATCCTGACAAAAGCACTCTAGAAAATGCTATTGAATCACTAAGGGAAGTAATGACGTAAGTACATTTTTTCAAGTTTTTATTCTTCCTTGGATTTAGAATGGAATTGATAGAACAATTAGTCATAAATGGAGAGAAAGATGTCAACAAATATTTGTAAAATATTGAAGCTATTTTTCTAAATGTGTAGTTACACATTAAAATGATGAGAGTATTATAAGAAAATATTGATTAATCAAAAACATTTATTTCTTAAACTATTATGCACAGAGAATAGCAATGGTTTGCAAAATTGAAAATGTTATAATTTACTAATAGACATTTTCTTCATATGTCTCTAGTCATAGCTTATTTTTATCTTCATATAAATTGCCCACATTTATCTTGGGAATTTGATAGTAATGAAATAAAAATAAAGGGTTTATAATACTCTCTTCACTTTACTTTTAGCTTTTTGTTTCTACCTTGAATTTTAAGGGATTAAATTGCTGGGGTTGGTTGGAGATGTAAGAAAGGCATAAACACAATAAAATTGACTTGGGGCCTTGATTGTTATAAACTTGTAGGCATAGTTCTGATCAGAAATGATCTTTTCTGACTATTATGATTAGAATTGAGAACAATGTTGTTATTGTTTTGTCTCATAGAGGGCAAGAACACTTCATTTCTTAGGACTTTACGTATCAGCATGTTTAATAGATTTAAAGGAATGATTTCTGAGATTCCATGAGGTGCTTCAATATGAAATATTTCTTAAAATACTTGCAAAGGAACTATTAGCAAGGAACTTCACTGGCTGCAAGATGAGGGTCCAACAGTAAAGTAACACTCAAATTAGTGAATACTAGTTTTTCTTGCTACTGACAGTTCTATGCATGTTTTGGTTTTTGCTTATTTAGTATTTATGTGTTCATCAGCCAGTCTTTTTATTTATTTTGGGGCCAGGATAATAGTTTTTTTTTTTTTCAACACTTCATGCTTTAACAGACTCCGACACTATAAACCTTGATTCTTTTCAACAAACTGTTTGAAGTAGGCACTCATTGTTAACATTTTCACAAAAGAGAAAAGCTGAGAGGTTGTTACTTGCCCAATTTTTCTGTTTAGTGTGTATCTTACTCTACCACTTTTATTTTGATAATAGCACATGCTATTTGTTTTATATATATAGTAGATTTTGGTAAACACAGGTTATACAGTAACCTCACTAGTGAATAGACTACTCATTAGACCTGTTGCCTCCTTTAGCGTAGTGTCAAGTGGACCACTCTAGGGATAATGAGCCAAATTCATAAGATTAAAGATTCTTTCTTTTTCAACATTATTAAGCATCTTGAGACCTTACAAATCTTTCTAATATATCTCTATCCTAAATGACCTGCTCGTAGTAGATTTTTAATAGATATGTGTTGAATTATAGAAACTTTAATCGTGATGCTTATAAATAAATCTTACAGAATTTGACCATATCTGAATTCTTGAGATTCTTGAACTAGGCATTGGGATTAAATGCTTACTGTGGTTGATTGAAACAACTATAATCTGTTAGGTAAAGGTAATGATGAAGCAGCACCAATTAAATAGTCATTGCTATTTTATTTAAGCAAAACAAACAAACCCCCCCAAAATTGGATTCTAACACCATTAATTACATATACTCAATTTATAAACATTAATTTATTATAGATTTATGTTTCAGTAGTTTAAGCATGTTAACTATACATGTTTGAAATATATTTTGATTAACTTTGGCGCATATATACTCCCATAATACCATCACTACTGTGAAGATAAAGAACATTACTATCACCATAAAAGTTTATGAATAGCCTTTAGTATCACTTTTCCTGCTTCTCCCTCTCTAGACTATTCCAAAGCAACAACTGCTCTTTTTTTTGTTTGTTTGTTTTAAACAGTATAATCCCCATTTTCTAGGATTTTATCTAAATTAAATCAAATAGTATATTATCTTTTGTCAGGGTTTTTTTTTTTTTTTTTTTACTCTGTATAATTATTTCAAGATTAGTTCTTATTGTTGCTTATACCAACAGTTCATTCTCTTTTACTATTTTCCATTGTCCATTCATATGTTGGTGAATGTTTTGATTGCTCAGTGTCTGGCTGTTACAAATAAAGCTGCTGTGAACATTGGTGAATAAATCTTTGTATGGACATATACTTTCATTTCTCCTGGATAAATAAATACCTAGGAGTAAAAATGGCTAGGTTATGCAAGTGTTTACAAATTTACCCTACTATTTCCAAAGTGATTGTGTTATTTTGCATTCCCACCAACAGTGTATGTTAAGTACCTGAGTACTGGTAGCTCCGTGTTCTTACAAACTTTAAGTATGGTCATTCATTTTAATTTGTGAAATTCTAATGGATGTGTAGTAATGTATCTCATTGTCGTTTTGACTTGCATTTTCCCTAGTGACAAATGATGATTAGCATTTTTTTATGAGCTTACTTGCCATCCATATTATCTTCTTTGTAATATGTACATGTATGTTCAAATCTTTTGTCTACTTTTTAAAAATTTGGGTAGTTACTTTAAAATTCTTTTTAAAAAGTTGTTAAAAAAGGCTTTTGTCAAATATGTGACTTGCAAATATTTTCTTGTAGTCTGTGGTTTGTTTTTATTTTTTTTAAATTTTCTTTGAAAAATAGATTTAGATTTATTTTTTAAATATATTTTATTGATTATGCTATTACAGTTGTCCCATTTCTGCCCCATCATTCCCCTCCACCCTGCACACCCCTCCCACCCACATTCCCCCGCTTTAGTTCGTGTCCATGTGTCATAAGTTCTTTAGCTTCTACATTTCCCACACTATTCTTGCCCTCCCCCTGTCTATTTTCTACCCACCGTCTATGCTATTCATTTTCTGTACCTTTCCCCCCTCTCTCCTCCTCCCACTCCCCTGTTGCTAATCCTCCATGTGATCTCCATTTCTGTGGTTCTGTTCCTTTTCTAGCTTTTTGCTTAGTTTGCTTTTGTTTTAGGTGTGGTTGTTAATAGCTGTGAGTTTGCTGTGTCTTTACTGTCCTGTTTTTTATCTTCTTTTTCTTAGATAAGTCCCTTTAACGTTTCATATAAAAAGGGCTTGGTGATGATGAACTCCTTTAACTTGACCTTATCTGGGAAGCACTTTATCTGCCCTTCCATTCTAAAATGACAGCTTTGCTTGATAGAGCAATTTTGGACGTAGGTCCTTGCCTTTTAAGACTTCAAATACTTTTTTCCAGCCCCTTCTTGCCTGTAAGGTCTCTTTTGAGAAATCAGCTGACCGTCTGATGGGAACTCCTTTGTAGGTAACTGTCCCCTTATCCCTTGCTGCTTCTAGAATTCTCTCCTTCATTTTAATTTTGGCTAATGTGATTATGATGTGCCTTGGTATGTTCCTCCTTGGGTCCAACTTGTTTGGGACTCTCTGAGCTTCCTGGACTTCCTGGAAGTCTGTTTCCTTTGCCAGATTGGGGAAGTTCTCCTTTATTATTTGTTCAAATAAGTTTTCCACTTGTTGCTCTTCTTCTTCCCCTTCTGGTACCCCTATAATTCGGATGTTGGGACGTTTAAAGATGTCCTGGAGGTTCCTGAGCCTCTCCTCATTTTTTTGAATTCTTGTTTCTTCATTCTTTTCTGTCTGGTTGGTTGTTTCTTCCTTCTGGTCCCGTCCATTGATTTGAGTCCCAGTTTTCCTCCCATCTCTATTGGTTCCCCATGCGTTTTCCTTCATTTCATGTATTGTAGCCTGTATTTTTTCATCTAATTTGTGAGCAAAATCAACCAATTCTGTGAGCATCCTGATCACCAGTGCTTTGAACTGTGCATCTGATAGGTTGGCTATCTCTTGGTCGCTTAGAGGAATTGGCTCTAGGGCTTTCATTTGTTCTCCGGTTTGAGCCATTTTTGGTCTTTTTTGTTTTGTTTTTTTGGTCTGGTCGCGGCTGTTACGTAGTGAGGGGTGGAGCCTTAGGTGTTTCCCAGTGTGGGGCAGCCTAGTCGCTGAGTTGTGAGGCTGTATGTGGGGGCGGGGGTCCAAGAGGGAACAATGGCACTTGCTCTGCTCTTTCTTGGATTCCAGTCCCTTCCGCCGCTTCCCCTTCTCCTGGATTATCTGCGTGTGAATGTGGGACCACCTGGTCAGCCAGCCGCCTTGCGCAGCCTCACTGGGTCTGCACTGTTGCCACCAACACCCGTGCCTGGGGTCTGCTAGCCATTGCTGCCTATGTGCCCGGGTCAGCCTACTTCAACTTTTTCCTGCCTCTACTCCACCCCTCTTATGGGTCTGGATGAATGTTTGTTGGATTTCCATACAGTTCAATTTTCTATCAGTTCTGATTGTTTTCTTGTTTCTAAATCTTTGTTGTCTTTAATTTTTGTTGTACGAGGAGGCACAGTGTGTCCACCTATGCCTCCATCTTGGCTGGAAGTCCAGATTTTCTATTTCTTCTTGAATAAGTTTCTGAAATTTGTGTCTCTAGAAATTTGTTGATTACATCTTAGCTATTTAATTTGTTGTTCATTGTGTTTTATAATCCTTTTAATTTCTGTAAGGTCAGTAGTGATTTCCTGCATTTTATTTCTGATTTTCATAATTTGAGGTTTTTTTCCTTGGTCAGCTTAGCTAAATGTCAGTTTTTTTGATCTTTTGAAAGAACCATCTTTTAGTTTTGTCACTTTTTTCTATTACTTTTGTATTCTCTATTTCATTAATTTCCACTCTATGTCTTCTTTTCTTCTGCTTGGTTTAGTTTTAGTTTGCTCTTTTTTTCCCCTCAGTTTCTTAAAATGGAAGGTTAGGTTATTGATTTGAGATACATTTTTAAATTGTTACATGCACTTATAGATATAAATTGTTTTAAGTATTCCGTGATATGTATCCCATAAATTTTGGTATGCTGTGTTTTATTTTTATTTATCTATGTGTTTTCTAATTTTCCTCATGATTTCTTGATCCATTGATTACTTGGGGATGTGTTATTTAATTTTCACATATTTGTGAGTTTCCAAAGTTTCCTTTTTAATCTCTAATTTCTTTCCATTGTTTTCAGAGAACATAGTTTATATTATTTCATTATATAAATCTTATATTATTTAAGATTTTTTGAGGCTTATTTTATGGCCTTAACTGGAAACTATTTCGTGCACACTTGAGAAGAAAGTACATTTTGCTGTTGTTGGGTGTTGTATTTCCATCATTTTACTTTCATCTTATTGTCTTTGAATTTAAATATGTCTCTTATAGACAGCACTTAGTTGGCCAACTTGCCTTGTTTCCTGTTACACAGGAATTGACTTCCAGTGTCTTGAGAAGCCTTGTTTCTTTATATTTTGACGTAGATTTTAGTTGCTTCAGGCAGAAGGGTACCGTATTTAGCTGTGTGTAATGGGCACCCATGTTTTTGTGCACATTATACACGGGATTATTATACCCATGCATAATGCATATCCTTATTTTTCCCTCAAAAATGTGTGTAAAAACATGTACATTATACATGGCAAAATATGGTACATGCTTTTTTTATTTCATCTTTTCTGGAAGCTGTGGTCTCAGTTTTTGTTTCAATGAAATAATTAGTGTATGACCTGGGAATAACTTTAATAAAATCCTAACTGAACTTAAAACTGTTAAAATGAAGATTATATGGCTATAATGCATTTTAGGAAGTATATATTGAGTATATGCTGTTAAAAAAAAATAGGCGTATGGCAAATGATACTTTTCTGAAGGGTCTATGGAATTTTTTTAAGTGTAATAGATTCTTTTAGGGAATATTTTAACTGATTCAGTTAATTAGAATTAAGATAAACTCACTGGGAGGACTTTTATTGTAACATGAGTAGTATTTGTATGCAATTTCTATATTCTGTTTTAAAAGTTAAAGTTTTAAAAATAACCTTATTGATTTTTCAGACATATTAATGAGGATAAGAGAAAAACTGAAGCTCAAAAGCAAATTTTTGATGTTGTTTATGAAGTAGATGGATGCCCAGTAAGTATTCATTTTTGATGACTCACTTTTTTTTTCTTTTCTTGTTATTTAGATTCTACAGTTTTAATATAAATGAATCTTGGCACCACTTTCTTTTAAATTATAATTTAAAAAAGTTCCTTTCTCTCAAATGATCTATTAATATTTTCAATCTGTACAGGCTAATCTTTTATCTTCTCACCGAAGCTTAGTCCAACGAGTTGAAACAATTTCTCTAGGTGAGCACCCCTGTGACAGAGGAGAACAAGTAACTCTCTTTCTCTTCAATGATTGCCTGGAGGTAAAGTTGTACTTAATATAATATTAACACTGCTGATTTGTGTGACTTCCTTGAATGTTTAAAACCAAGGTTTGATTAAAGTATTAAATATAAGTTTAAAGTAAGTGAACTTAAATAATCACACTTTTTGATTGAGACGAATTGTTGATTAATGGAATGTTTTTAGAAGACCCAGTATTAAGAAATATCATAAATTTTCATGACTTCAAATTTAAGTCAGAACGAAAATTTAGCTTATTGCCATACAAAATAAGTCAAGAATTTTAGGGACTTATTTCTATGTATATTTATAAATTATGTACAAAATAATTATGGGTTTATTTTGAAATTTATGTAGGTGTTTTTCAGCAAAGAAGTCAGTATTTTCTCGAACAGAGAGATAACTTCATTATTTAATATCATGAACTGTGATTCCCTGGTTCTTCCTAAGTCAGCAGGGTTTAGACTGTGTGAGCGCTCAGTATATAAGATGGCATGCAACGATTCTAATTCTAAAATTCTCATTTAAGTTAAAATTTTCCATGTTATTTTTACAAGCAAACTGAATTATGTTTGTATGCTTTTTCAACTCTTTTCTTTCATTCTGTTAATAGTGTATTTTTAAATACTTAAAGAGCCTGATGGGGTATATAAAGGAGTGTATTTTCCTTCATCTCAGGGGTGAAAGCTGTTCATTTTGATAAAGTGGATATTAACCAGAAGACCTATTTGACATTTCTGTTATTGGGTAGCTTTGTTGCTTTCATTAAAGAGATTTGATGGGCTTCCTATTTATTCATTTATCTATCTTTCTTTTTATTGAATTTATGAGATGCACAGTTCTACAGCGTATCATCTCTGGACTGTATTGTGTGTTCACCACCCTTAGTCTACTCTCCATCTGCTACTATTTACCCTCCCTATGCCCTCCTCTACTTCTCCCCACCCCTCCCCGCAACAGTCATCACATTGTTTTCTGTGGTCCATGAGGTTGTTTTTCGTTTTTTTTTTTTTTTTTCCTTTTTGCTCAATGTCTCCACCCCTTCACTCTGTCCTGCCCTCTCTCTGCTCCAGCTGTTTAGCCTGCTCTTTATGAGTCTTTTGCTTGTTGATTTTGTTCATCAGATTCCACATTAAATGAAATCATATGGTACTTGTGTTTCTCTGACTGGCTTATTATTCACTTAGCATAATGCTCTCCAGGTTCATCCATGCTTGTAGCAAAGGGTAAGATTTCCCTTTTTTATGGTTGAGTAGTATTCCACTGTGTAAATGTACAACAGCTTTTTTAATCTACTCTACTGATGGACACTTGGGTTTTTTCCATGTCTTGGCTATTGTAAACAATGTTACAGTGAACATAGGGGTGCATATATTCTTTCAAATTAGTGTTTCAGGTTTCTTTGACTAAAAAGCTTATTTTCTAAATTATGTGAAAAAAAATCCAAGGTAACATCACTCTGACAATGCAGTGATTATTCTTTTAAAAAGACTATACCTCTTTCTTTTTCCTTTTCTACTTGTTTTCTAATGTGCTCTTATATCATGTATATTAATATAAAATACAAGGGAATCTTAGAGACTAAATCATGCCCAGTCACCACAAGTTCACTTTGTTAAATGCAGAGTTTCGTTGTTGTGAAGTTAGTCAAAAATAATATTTTAATTTGTTCAGAAATGTTACAACACACAAAAGTAAAGACAGTAAAAATACTGTACACAATTGACCATACCTAGAACTGAGAAAGTTATAAGAAATCATGAGGCAGGTACTGCAGGACTTCTTGTCTGTTCTATAATAAATTTAGGCTGCTCTGCTTTTGAGCACAGGAGCTAGGTGGAGTCAATTATGAATCATACTTACTTCAATTTGCATTGTCAAGGGGTTCTGTCTGTCCATACTTTGTCAGTACTTCTATTTGTTAGCTTCTATTAAAGCGCTTTTATGTTTTTCCTGTTGAAGTCCCTAGGTCAGCTGGCTATATTCACCTAATTGGTTAAGTTATATGTACTTCACTGCTAATCAATTCTGGTTTTTATCCTCTTAATCTTGAGAGAGTTGTGGCCAGCTTTAAATTTTTGATCTTATATCCCCTTCAAATTTGGTGAAGCTTTCTGTAACTGACTCACTGACTTACCTTCCATTTTAATTCCTGCCCGTTGTTATTCCCTATGGCTTTCAGTCGATTATGTGATACTCTGGCCTCTCATTTCATTTACCAGTGACTTTTTGTTCTACTCTCTCTCACAATCTCAGTAACTGAACAGCTCTATTTTTAACATTAAATTTGGAATTAAAGATTTATAATCCTAAACTCTTATTCTTTAGCTCATTTATCTAAAAAACAAACAAACAAAACCCACTCCTCTAGGCAAATTGGAAATGAAGAGTATGGTAAAATCTATAATAACGTCTCTTAAATATAGCAGTGTTTTACTGAATCTAAAATAATTTAGTATTTGAGAATATATTTTCCTTTTATATTTTGCTTGTGTTTTGATTTTTTAACTTGACACAAAGTATATTTAAATATTAGTGAAAGTATTTAGAGTCCTTACTGCTTATTTCCATTCTATTAATATAAGTGAACTTTTAATATTAGCTGTACAACATAGATCTGTGTCATATGTCTGCTTTGGTGTGAATGTGGTACTGACTGCCTTTTGGGCTTTTCTAATTAGCCAACACAGGTAGGTATACTTTTCAGCCACACTTGATCATATTCATGATGGTGACCAATTAATCTCAATTCATTAAGTAACCCAATCTAAATGATTTTTTGTGAATGTCTTTCAGTTGATTATAATCTCAAAAGTCATGTTCTTTTAAGAAAGCTAAATAACATAATAGGCTTTCGTGGAAATGAAAACAATAACTTCAGAGACCTTATAAAATTCATAGAACTCAAGTATCGCATGAATCACAGGGACCTTTCTAATTTTGCTCTTGGCTTTTCCAGTGTTCCTTTGCCTATCCCTTTCTTTTGCATGAATAACCAGTATAGGTAAAATTATATTTTAACACAGCACCTTGAATTTATAATTTGTGTCATTCGTTTAGTATATTGTATAGTTACCTTTTAAATGTCATCTTTCTCAATAGTATGAAAATATTAGAGACAGAACCATTTCTGTGTTATTTAACGCCTTTATTCTCAGGATCTGAGGTAATCTTGAGTTCTCTTAAACTGATATCAACTATCTTTTGAAGCTAATACAGAGATCCCAGAGCAACTCTTTTTTTCCCTGAACTCAAGAAGATTCCTCAGTTCTTTAATCTTCTTAGTTCTTACAATGCTTCTATGTTTTTTCACATCTCTGGGTTTTTTTGCATAGATCCTGTTCCTTATCCTGGTTTCCTGACTTTTGAACTCTTACTATGTAAACATGAGCATTTCTGTTACACAGTTAACATGTACGAATTTTTTTTACATAACTTGTTATCACATAGTAATTCCGGAATGACTGATAGTCAGATGAGCTGCATATAGATTTATATGATTAGTACCACTTTATATTTTATGTTTTTGGTCTTCTTATATTAATTATGTTTTATTTTTTTCTGTAATCAGATAGCAAGGAAACGCCACAAGGTTATTGGCACTTTTAGGAGTCCTCATGGCCATACCCGACCCCCAGCCTCTCTTAAGCATATTCATCTAATGCCTCTTTCTCAAATTAAGAAAGTGCTGGACATAAGAGAGACTGAAGGTATGCTTATTGGATAAACTATTGGCTAATAAAATGATTCATTGCAGGTTTGATTCATTTTCTTATGTTTTATGTGTAAGTGCTAAATTATCCTTACATATAATTGGTTAGTTCTGGTAAAGTTACTCTTCTTGTACTTCTATCCCAGCTCTATCTCTAGGAACTGACCTGATTTTTTATATTTTTCAAATAAAAGTGCTATCTCACTTTGGCATGTAACCATTTAAGAAGTATCTTCATCCTTTGAATGGTTGGTTACATGTCAAAATATTATTCTAACCTAGCCTGTTCCCATACCAAACTTTTAATTTCTTCAGAATCCAAAAGAAATTACTAGTCTGTTACCTGTGCTCTGCATCTTATACCTTCCCTGTTGCCCATGGCTTCATTGTTAAGGATGAAGTTAGGCTATGACCAGGATTAGATGTGCATGAGTAAATACACCCAAAGTAACTAGGGTAGTCTTGACATGGAGTTAAATTTATAGTAAGGGAAGCTTTTACTCTTAACTTTGGTAGCGTTAGGGAGCGTTCTCTGAAGGCCCGAAATTGCCAAAAGTTTATACTTATCCAAAACAGTATTAACCGTTTACCTGGCACCTAGTGATGTGTCTGAATGGCTGTAATTTGGATGTTATGCATATGTTTTTACAACATAAGTAGGTTCCATTACTGATCCTGTCCTCTAAAGATGGAAGGCTTTGAGTTTGTAGAAACAATTAAAGAAGTTTGAACAGTGCCTTATTTTTTACTCACTTGTCAAATTCTGGGTTATTAAGGGTTGTGTAGTACATTTATTTGAAATCATTTCCATATTTTTGGATTATAATAATGAAAGACTTCATTGTTTAAAATAGGTTCTGCATCTTGGTCACAAAACTTTTTGTAACAGTTTTAATATTGGGACATTTTATTTCTTTTAAATCGTTTTAGGTAGGTTGAATTTTTAAATTATTTTTACAAAGTTATTTATAACTCAAATTTTAGGATTCTAAGTAATGGTTCGTTCTAATAGAAAATATTAAATGTCATGGAAAATTTTATGTAATATCAGATTATCATTGTTGGTTCATCATATGGTCTTACCAGTATAATTCTTTCTAATGTTTCAATGTAATACAGTGATGCTCTTGTCCAATTAAAAATAGAGGGGATGGGAAGGATGGTGAAGAGAGTTTTTTTTTCATTGGAATGTTGTTGGTCTGAGGGGATAAACTTACATAAATCTATCATTTTCCAAGAGTAATAATGTTTATGATTCTGGAACTCTAGATTGCCATAATGCTTTTGCCTTGCTGGTGAGGCCCCCAACAGAGCAGGCAAATGTGCTGCTCAGTTTCCAGATGACATCAGAGGAACTTCCAAAAGAAAACTGGCTAAAGATGCTGTGTCGACATGTAGCCAACACCATTTGTAAAGCAGATACTGTAAGTTCTTAGTCTCCTATTATAATGAAAAATTAAACTTCATGGCATTGCATTCAAGCTAAACCTGTGCATTTCTAATAAGTTACTAATTATGGCTATAGGAAAGTTTTAGTTTTGTGTATATTGAGAAAAGCTGGTTTAATCAGTTGTTTTGGAAAAGATTTTTAAAAAGTATACACATGTAACATTTCTTTGAGTTGCTAGTTTATAGAAAGGCCCTCATACCCTCATAGTTTCTGCGTTTCTGATTTAGTGAAACTAAATCACTAAAAAGGCTTTGAGGACTTGTAATACCCCTGTGATTTTCACTGATGTCCTTTGACATGGCTGTTTGTAAAATAGAAGGTATTGTTTTCTGCTGTTTTCTTTTTCTTTTGTTTTCTTTTTTTTTTAATTTAACTGAAAGCAATAGATGAGTTGTAGGAGGTTGCTTTTCCTTTCAGGCAAATAGCCAATCTAGTTTTCTTTGACTAGCCTCTTGAAATCAAATGCCATTATGAATATATAAATATAGTATATATAATTACCCTATACAGATTAAAGTGGAGATAGATGAGAAGTTCAGATTATCGAAATTAAGTGATTTACCAGAAGTTGGGTAGCCTGTATTGAAATCTTATTTTCAAATCTTATTGAAAAAGTGTGCATAGCTCCTTTTCAATAAGATTTGGTATAAAGAGCTTGTAGCTCTTGCGTGAAATATAGGTCCTTTAAAAGATAATTTAATTTTATTATATATGGACTCCATCATAAATCATAAGTGACATAGATTTATTAACAACATTCATTTGTTATTAGAATTATACTTTTGAAATTAGTGGTTAGATATCTGTAATGACTTCAAAAAGCTATCATCTGACCTCAGTTAATGGAAAAATTTGCTTAAAATACGATCTATTGAATTACTAGCCATAAGTTGGCTAATAATGCTAGACCTCAACTAATGAAACAAATTCCATAAAGTAAACTTAGCCACAAGATGGCAGCAAACATTTAACAATGTCCTGTTTCATGCCGTCTTAAAATATTTTTTCAGTTGTGAAATTTTGTTACTAAGAAATATGTCTGTAAATTCACATATTCGTTGATTTCAGTTGAACTCTGTCTCAAATTTAAAATAATGCATGTAGTAAATTTTTTAAAAACCCTAAGTCACTGTCTTATCATTTGAGAATATTTGCCATGTTGAAGAGAAAGTATTTTTAAGTGTGTGTGTGTGTGTGTGTGTGTGTGTGTGTGTGTGTATACACACACACACAGAAGATGTAAAAGATAAAAAACCTCTGATTTTTTGAATCAGTAGTTTTTGCCCTGTTATGTATATTTTGGGACCCTAAATAATGGAGCTTAAATAATTAAGAGTAAATAAGTATAGCTATTTTATTATAGTCTAATTTGTAAATGACTTAAGAATTAAAATTTTCAGGCTGAAAGAACACTTTATAATATATTTTTTACATGTGAAACTAAGGCCAAGAGCATAAAACTAACATTAGATTCTAGGTATCCTTATTCTTTTTTTTTTTTTTTTTTTAAACTTTTTGACTTCTTTTTTTAATTTTTATTTTATTTTATTTTTTATTTATTTATCTTTAGAGGGGAAGGGTAGGAGAGAGGGAGGAGAGAAATATCAATGTATGGTTGCCTCTTGTGTGTCCCATGCTGGGAACTGGCCTGCAACCCAGGCATGTGCCCTGACTGGGAATTGAACCTCGGTCCTTTGGTTCGCAGGCCCGCTCTCAATCCACTGAGCTACACCAGCCAGGGTGGTATCCTTATTCTTGGTTAAGCTTTCTCAATAGTTTTTCTCCTCGTGGATATGATGTCCCATATTCTGTTGTTTCACATTTAAAGGTTATAGTTTTAATCTGTTGAAAATTTTTTTCTTAGAATGCTTAGGTATGTAATTTTGGTCTCTTGCCCACATGTAACCTTCAATTAAATTGTCTATACTCTTAAGGCTCATATATCATCTGAAGTCAGATGATCGCTTTTCTTAAGTCATTGCAGATTTTCAGCTTCTGATAGCAAAAGTATAAGTTTATTAACAAATTTAAGCAATGTTACATTCTCTTCCTCCACTTTGAATAGTTTGTAAGTAACTTGATAATTAAATGTCTTGTGCTACATACGGTTCAGTACTTTTACTGTTAATTATTTATTCTTCTGTAAAAAGTCAACTCATTCCTACATCTTGATGAAATAAACCACTGGCTACTTATTAGTAGCAATATTCACTCAATATTCAATAATATTCAATATTGTAGAACTAGAATTTCTAACTACGTAAGGAATAATTGACTGAAGACAGAACGTGTAAGGAGAGTTTGTGTTCCTGAACCAATAATATTTGTAATGGAGTTAGTGTGATTTTTATTTAAAATTATAATTATTCTGCTGATTATTAGCAGTCCATTGTAAGTTGTTGATATAAATGTCTGTTATTGGTACCACTTTAATTTGACCAAATCAGAAACTCTAAGCTATTAACATGATTACAGAGTTTGAGGAAATCACTGAGGCACAGGCTAAGGGCGAGGACACAATGATAATAGATGCTATCATAAATGAGAGTTTAGCTGTTTGTTTTCTATTTAGGTGAATCTATATAGGTGATATATGGATGTTAAATTTGTAATCCTTTGGTTTTATTAAATTAACATCTTACTGTCTCCAGTTGTTTTCTGACAATTCTTTTGGAATTTTCAGCCCTTGGTTTTTTAAAAAAAGTCATGAATTGACCAATCAGACTGAATGTTGATAAATTACCTTGTAGTTTGAAAATATGACATAATAGAGAAAAAATGATTGTGTCAAAACTTTTTTAAAAAATTTATCTTTAGGAACATAAAAAATTTCTATCAGAGAATAGATTTTTGGTATATATGTATTGATTGGATGAAATCCAAATAGAAATGAAATTAAAATTGATAATGGAACGAAATGAAAACAAAATTAAGTTCATAAAACTAAAGTTAAAGCTGTACCTAGTTTATGGTGCCATATGTACAGCAGTGTAGGAATAGGAATGTTAATGTAAAACATTAAGATAATGCAGGGAGACTTGGGGTTGGGCAGAGCTTGTATCAAAGTCCTGGCTGCTGTGTTTTTCATGGATTGGCAAGAGATGTTAACTATTTAGAGGTTTGTTGTTATTTTCTTTAAGATTTTTAAATTTATTTACTCTCTTTTAGAGAGGGGAAAGGGAGAAAGAGGGAAAGAAATATCAATGTGCAAGATATAACACAGATCTGTTGTCTCTTGCTAGCCTGCAACTGGGGACCTCCTGCAACCCAGGCATGTGCCCTGACTGGGAATTGAACTGGTGACCTCTTGGTTCACAGGCCAGTGCTCAATCTACTGAGCCACACCAGTCAGGGAAATTTTTTATGTGATTGTCTAGATGATTGGCCGGAACTAATTTCAAACTACTGATCAAATAAATATAGGTGCATACAAATAGTTTTCATCTTCGTCAGCAGTAACCAGTTAGAAAGTATAGAAAATAAAGACCCTTCACCCCTACCACATACACCTTTTTCAATAAGATTTGGTATAAATTTATCTAGGAATATCCGTATAAGGAACAAATGATATCTGTTTTAAGAAAACTACTTTACAAAGAGACCTATAATGTTCCTCAGTGAGAATATTGACTAGTCATAAAGATGTGGATTCATTGAAGTGCTTATAAAATCCTATAGGAAATATTTGGAATTTGATAGAATGATTTCAAGGATGTTTCTTTTTAAAAATGCAACAAGAAAATTTAGAAAATAGTACTTCCTTTATGAGATATTAAATTGTAATTCTCAAGTTACAATGATCAGAATACTTTACACTGATTAAAAAATTTATAGGTGGATCAATTGGGAAGGATAGAGGTCCTTGAAATAAGATTTCATTGTATGATAAATGCAGAACCATAACAGTTTAATAAAATTGTTAACACATGGTACTAAGATATTTCATTAAATACTTAGAGAAAATTAGATGGTATATCCTAACCTTAAAATTCCTAATGATAGATTCAAGAATTAAAAATGAAAAGTGAAGCCATTTCAAAAACCTGTAAATAAAATGTAGGTGGTGAATATTAATCTGTTTATTTTTTTGTTGTTGAGTTTTAGGAATATATATTATGGATATTAATCCCTTATCAGATATATAATTTGCAAACACTTTTTCCCGCTTCTGTGGGTTGCCATATTACTCTTTCTTTGATAGTGTCTTATGTATACAATTTTAAAGTTTTCATGATGTCCACTTTGTCTGTTTTTCTTTTGTCTCTGCTACTGGTATCAACCAAGAAATGACTGCTAAATCCATTGCCTTGAAACTTTTTTCCTGTATTTTCTTCTAAGAATTTTTATAATTTTAACTCCTCTATTTAGATATTTGGTCCATTTTGACTTAATTTTTATATATGGTGTAAGGTAAGGGTCTGACTTTATTCGTTTTTGCCTGTGGCTATCTAGATGTTGAAAAAACTCCTTTTTCCTTTGAATAGTTTTTATGCTGTGGGTTGTATACTAAGCTCTCTATTCTAATTTATCCCATTCTTTTTTATTTCTTACGTCAGTACCATATTGTTTTGAGCATATTGGCTTTGTAGTGTTTTGAAATCAGGAAGCATGAGACTTTCAATTTTGAATTTTCTAACAAATTTTTCTTTTTCTGAAAAAAAAAAACCATAGAGATTTCATTGAATATGTAAATTACTTTGGGTAGTATTGACTTCTTAACTATTAAATCTTTCAGTTTATTAACACAGGGTGTTTTTCCATTTATTTCTGTCTCCTTTAATTTCTTTCAGTAATAACACTTCGTTGTTTACTGTGTGTAAGTCTTTCATTTCCTTGGTTAAATCCTTCCTAAGTATTATTTTTTCTTTTTCATACTATTATAATAGTTTATTTCCTAACAAGGAAGTGTAAACACTTTTAAGTGTTCAAAAATAGTCATATGATAAAATTAGTTCTAGTATAATCAGAAGAGACTTTTATTAAGCTTTTCGTTAAGAGTAATTCTTTTGAGTATTTAAAGACATGGGGGAAAAATACCCCAAGTAAATAACTACAGCTAAATAACTACACTTTTGTTGAACTGTTTCATGCATGTAGGAGAATACCTGTCAGGATTATACCAAAATGTAAATAGTAAATGGTTAGTAGAGTGTGTGGTTAATTTTAGTTAAATATTTTCTAAATTTCTTCTGATGATGCGATTAAGAAAAAGAAGCTCAGTAAAAAATTATAACATTGTATTTAAAAGATAGTGATAATTATAAGTACTGTTCCTGAGTGGGATTAGATAAGCAACTGTGAGTCATGTAGCAAATAGACCAAGTGGAAAAGAGAGGGTCTGGAGCAGGCGAGGTGGATTTGGTTGTTCTGATGACATTAAAGAAGCTTTAGAAAAACTAAGGCTGTCTGTGGATTTTAGTGGTGAAGAGCCAAAGCAAGCACTTATCATTGTTGAGTATAATTTTCAATACCTTGTGTTTATAAAGGAGTTAAACATTTCATTTCAAAGAACTACTGTGCATTATTTTGTTTTAGCCTTACGATTACAATGGGTTAGGTATATTGAGTATTTTTTACATTTTTGCAGATGAGAAAATTTTCAGAAAACCAACATCCACACATTTGTATAAAATTCTCTCTAGCAGTGGAATGATAGTGCTGGAGAATAGTCAGTCCTACTTACTTTGCTAGAGTAGTGAGGCAACTTGCCAGTTCATGACCCAGATTTAGAACTTATAGTGAAAATTGGTTATAAGAATACATGAAAACATTTGCTTTAACTTGCTTTCTTCTGAAAGACGAAGCATGATCCGAGCAACTAATATTTAAATTACTTGGAGTTTGTTTCATTTAAGGTTAACTTTGGTTAGTGGTTCTTGGCCTCTATGAAATCTTTGACTCCTTTTGTAATCTGATATAAGATCTAACTAAACCTCCTCAGAAAAATGTCCTTTGCACTTACATACACACAGAATTTTGCACATAAGTTAAGGGGATTGCGTACCTCCTGATTTTCCATGCATTGCCACTTCCATAAACTCTTGATCACAGGTTCAGAACCTCCGATTTAGAATTCCTCTACGTGTTAATTGAGGATGGAAGGGAAAAGTAGGAGAAAGTGTAAGTTTAAATTTGAGATTTTTCTCAAGGAAAGTGTTTGTGATACTGGTTTTGTTACAGACGTTATTTTTAAGCACATAAATTATGCTAACTTTATAACTTGTTAGATTAGGGTTGTTAGTAAGATTTTATATTAAGTTTTTTTCAAGTTGCATTGGTATGTTGTCCTTGTAATGAATTTTTTATTTACTAAGTTTATTTTCCACTATCTTAAATTAGTACATTTTAGAATAGAAATTATGTCAAGCACATCAAAAATATTAAATGGCTACATTTACATATACTCCTATATGTAGATAAATGCTTAAAGGTTTGATTTTTAGAAACAGTTGTGTATTTTTTAAGTTTTATTTTAAAATAATAAAAATGTTCACTTTTCAACAGGAAAATCTTTTTTATACTGCTGATCCAGAAACCCTTGAAGTAAATACAAAAGATATGGATAGTACATTGAGTAGAGCATCTAGAGCAATAAAAAAGACTTCAAAAAAGGTGAGCTCTAGTGGAGATTTTAAACATATCTCCAAAAAGTATTTTTCAGAGTAAATTAAAATAATACTGCCATGAACACCAGTGTAAAAGATAGTCTAAAACAGTTAGTTTTGGGATAGACATGGCCCACAGAGGTAATTTTAGTTTAGTGAATTCTTTGTCACAGTAATTATAACAACGTTGGCACAAGTAATTATATTATCTTTCCTATTCTGGTTGTAGATACTTCTATGAACTCTACTTCAGTAGAAGTGTACTGATGGTGTTTTAGGTGTAGATATGTGTGCATTGCTCTTAAATATTGCCTAGCAGAGGGCAGTTGACAGAGACAGAACACCTGGGATCTGTACCTGACCATAGTATGTTTCAGTCTTGTAATGAAGAGAACTTACCTACTTACTTTGTCAGGGTTGTGGACAGCTATGTAAGAATGTTGATAATAGGGCTTTTTAAAAGTAGAAGTAGAATTTTAATTGTCCAGGTTAAAATTCCAGCTAAAGTCTACTGCTAGATTTACATATTTTTGTTGTTTTTGCTTTTGAGGGGAAGCCTTGTACTTTATTTAATTATCTTTGTATTTCCCAGCAATTAACATGTATAATAGATCTTAGTTCAACATGTTAAATCACAAGTCAAGTGAACTCCTTCACTTTTTCAATAAAGAAATTGAGTTTCAAATGGCTTTGGATTAAAGATCACAACTAAATTTTAGCAGAATCAGACAAAATAAAACCCGCATTTCTTCTCTTCTGTGCCAGGTTTTGTGCTCGCACTTTCTTTTATCCATTTGACTGTAGTACCCTATGAATGCGAGTGTACAGCAGGTTTTTGAATTATGTTCAACATCATTTGATTATAATGTTGATGAGATAGTATAGGAACTTAACTCTTGTTTATATCAATTAGCCTGCAGTAAATTTGGTTAAGTGTCCTTTCACGTGGAGTCACAGAACTTGTTCATGACCACAATGCTGAGTGAGGACTCAGTGTTCTACATTTTCTCAGTGCTTTGTTCGATGAGATTCTCATTATGTATAATTTGTACAAAAACTTTTTATGTTATTTGGCTCTGTTTATGTATAATTGTTTTTATAAGTTATGTTAAATCTATATAGGCCTAATTATAATTTTTTTAAACTCTAGGTTACAAGAGCATTCTCTTTCTCCAAAACTCCTAGAAGAGCTCTCCGAAGGACTCTTATGCCGTCACAAAGTTCAGTGGAGGGAAGAAGTCCTCACAGCAGTGACAAGCAGGCACTGAGTCGTCTGTCTAGCACATCATCATTGGCAGTAAGTGACTTTGATATAACGGGCTAAATGACTTACTCACTTTTATGGAGTAAGTATGGAATTTGTTAACTTTTAAAGATGGAAATTGCTTATCTCCATCATTTTTTAATATCTCTTAACTTTTAACATCTTTTATTGGGTAAAGGTAACTGAGAAAAACCTTACTTAATGAAATAGAGATAAATACATACTTTAAATGTAGTTTATTTGATAAGAAGTTTTATTTGGATCGAGATATGTTCTAAAATCTCTAAGGAAAAAATCATGTTTTGATCTGGCCTGTCACTTTACTCACCTGCGTAGTAATGGTTCTGTTTATACAGATTGGTTCCAATAATACAGGGGTGGGCAAAAGTAGATTTACAATTGTGAGTTCATGAAACACTTTATTCTTATATATAATTTATTAATTATGGTACAACTGTAAAATTACTTTTGCCCATGCTTGTATAACAGAGACTGCGTTTTATTCTTTTTACTATTTCTGCGATGAATAGAATATAATCTCTGAAACTGTGGATGTCTAAGGATGATACAGGTTTTAAATTCATATTTATATTTTTAAATGTTTTATCTCTGTAAAATTATTAACCTAACCTACAAGTGACTGTCAGTTACGTGTCCTTTAGTAAGTTTCTTATTCTCTTATCACCATTTTTGCTGGTGAGGGAAAGGAGATTAATAGTACTTCCCTCTGGTGTTAATGTAAGGACTAAATACACACACACACACACACACACACACACACACCCCTATATGATATGATTATATAGTGAGGCAGTTTGAGTCATGGCTAAGAGCACAAACTCTGGAACGTGCATTCAGTCCTAGCTCTGCTATTTGCTCACTGTAAGCCTGTTGGGAATTTTCAATTTCATTATCTATAAAATGATCTAAAGTAGTAGTTGTAAGGATAATTTATACAAAATCCTTTGAATAGCCCCTGGCGCACAGTGTGAATTCTAGTGGGTTGTTTTTGTTTTGTTTTGTTTTTGCCCCCCTCCCCCATCCTCTTTCAGCCTCCCATTCACATTCCCCATGGCTGCCAGAGAGAGAACCCCTGTTGTTCTCAGCTAAACCCTCATTAATATCCCTCCATCCTCAGACTATCAAACCCCTCCATGGCAGTATGCTCAGTCTCCCCCAGCCCCGTCCTCCCTCTAATTTCCTACCACTCATGTCCTCTGCTCCACGCTCCCACCCAATTCCAGCCACACTAGCTTTCTTGATTTCCTTGAAAAATGCTAAGATCACTTCACCCAGAGCGTTTTGCACAGGGCTGTTCCTTGCAACAGTAAATGCCCTTCTTCAACTCTTCACATTGGGTCTTATAGATGAAAAATGGGTGTTGTACTAAATCATAAATTCCTAACTGGCGGGTCATGGTGTAGAGTTACTGCTCTGGCTACTAGTGTCTTATAAGTGGTTACTTATATTATAGTGTCAAATTTAGATAAGACATGTCATGTTTAATAACTTACTTTTTTACAACTAGTTAAGTTTTTAGTTCATACAGGAAAGAGTTACAGCCATATCTGAGCATGTTTATATAGATATTTGATCAAGATTAACCTTCTGACATGAGAAAAGTTGTACTTAGTTGATAATATAAATATATCCAAAGAAATATGATCAATGAAAAACACATTAAAATTGATAAAATACAGTAGGCATTTCTATAGTAAAATCAGATTATAAGCTTTCTGAAGGCCAAAGAACCATCCCTTGTTTATTTCCTGCATCTATGAGTAACTATTGTAAGCACTGCTTTTCAAATGAAGGTAATTGGATTTTATAGGAACTTTGTAGGAAATTAATTTGTAGTATTTATGGTTTTGTCACTTTTACATAGACAATATAAATAAGAAGTATCTAAAATACCTTTTAGACATTTATGTCCTCTTCTCCATTGCTTATTTCTGTTCTAACAGATTATCCATTCAGTTTCCACAAGCAATAAAATTGGATTTACTAAGCATGTTTATGCTCAGCGCTCAAACTCTACTGGTGGGCGCTCTCAAAAGTCCTGGTTTACATCTGTACGTCATTCTGCCTCACGAGCTAGTTTGTCAGAGACACTAAAAGGAAATACTGGTTTTTCAAATTTCAAAAAAAGTTCTATCCAACTCATCTTTGATATTTGTGAAGAATTAGGAGATATGCCAACCAGTAATGGAAACAAGCCTCATGAAGTTTAACGTGAGCTTATTAGCTATTTGAAATTTGTTTTTGTGAAAAAGAAAAGTATTCTTTCTCCACTGAATACTTTTTAGGTGGGTGGGAACTTTTGAATTCACAACTTTATAACTGCTTTGAATTCACAACAATAAGGCTTAATAGAGTTTCTTTTGCATATTGACACATAAAAATATTTTTGCAAGTTAATTTATGCTTGTGGCCAGAAAAAAATCAATGCTACTAGAAATTTTCTTATGTATGAAAGTGGTCATTTTAAGCAATAGTAATAATTGCCATGTAAAGGGATTCATTCCAAATCTGATTCTTACTCTTAGGTTTATGTCATTTTATAAAACTTATGCTTTTAATATAGCACATCATAAAATATTTTTCTTCAGGAAGATGTATTTTTATATACATCTTCTACTTAAATCATTGTGTTGTAATACGTTATCAACACAGCTCTTTAAACACTTCATTTTACTACCTTGTAGGTGAGAACCTTGTTGGTTCTGAGTTTTAGTTACACTTAGCTTTTTATACACGTGGAAATAAAACAGTAACTTGCTTCCTAATCATTTTGATTTACACCCACTGTTGGATTTTTGGTATTCTTGTGTATGCTTTGTTATTGTTAAAATTCTGATGATACTTAACTTTGACCTCAGAAGCAACAAATTTAGACAGCTTAGTAGCTTAATTTCTATTGTCAGAAGTACTGGTATTTTGTTCAGTTTTTATATGGGGCAAATTTATACACACACAAACACAAATACATACATATGGATTGCACATGTAATATAAAATCTCTTTAGGAGTGAACGGCTTTTAATTTTAGAAAATTATTTCTCATGAAGTAATTTCTTAATTCCGCTTTATGATTAAGTTAAGAGGAAACCACTAGGGTTTATCTTTTTACCTCAAAACTTTTTACTAATTTATAACTTTTTAATCACCTGAAATACTGAATCATTAATATCATGTAGAAGTTAAGTACTGTAACTACCAGTAAGTCGATATCTATTCCATTGAGTTGATACGTAGTTAACTAGTGTATTCATTTGTTTTTGGTTTTCATTATGATGAAATACTTTTAATTACGTTTTCTCCCCCCTCCAATTTTAAATTCATTTATTTAAAGAATTTAGGATTTTCAGATGTCTGTTAATTAACTGTTATGGTATTTTGTAAAATATAAAATGATATGCATTATGCTAACCTGTATGTTACAATTTTTTAAAAGAAAAAATTTTAAATATAAATTATTTGTTTTCTCTTTGCAGGGTATCCCATCTCCCTCCCTTGTCAGCCTTCCTTCCTTCTTTGAAAGGAGAAGTTATGCTTTAAGTAGATCTACAACTCATTTGATATGAAGCTTAAAAAGCTTTACTTATAGACATTTAACACCTCATATGCAAATAAGAAACTGACTTAAATGGTACTTGTCATTAGCACTTGGTGAAAGCATAAAGGAGATAGGTAACACTAAACTATGCCATTTGATTTTCTTCTTGAAAGAGTAAGGTTAACCTCCTACATTTTTCAAGTTAATTTATTAGAAACTTTTATTGATTTTTGATGTAATTTTTCTCTTTGCCCAAATCCTTCATTTGAAAACCAGTATCTTTAAGTTATTCATGATATCGGTAGCCTTGCAAACTGATACATACAGTAAATAAATTTTGTTGGTCTATGTTAAATACTGCTGTGAATTTCTTGTATGGTGTCCATGAATGAATTTTGGAAATACATACTTGTGTATCTCAATTTGTGCAGAAATTAAGTGACATCACAGTACTTAACTAGATCAAAACCAGATATCTGATTAAATAGTAGGGTCTTGTTTCATATGTGCTGTTTGAAGTACTTTTTAAATTGCTCCTTTTGCAGTTTTATTTTATTCTCAAATATTTTTAAGATCCAGTGTGTGGGTTTAAAAAGATTTGCCCTGATTAAAAAGAATAACAGTTAAAGGAGATTGTTTCTAAATACTTTTGTAAGTTGAGGTAAGGACAGAGAGATTAAAAAATAATATTTTGCACAAACATGATATTGGTATATACTTGTAGCTGTTTCAGAGACATATATTTATGGTAATTTTTAGCCACTAGTAAATCTTGATTTAGATTGATGAGGTGTGGAATTTTATTTTGAGGAATGACCACACAGAAATTGTGGTAAAGATTGTTTATACTCTTTATAAAATAACTCTAAAGTTGATGTCAGTTTTACTAATCTCCTGTAAAATACATAGATATGTGTATGGTCAACTTTTTACTAAGGTCCCATAACTACATGTAAAGTTGAAATACATTTATTTGCTGTTGTAAAATATTTTTCAAGTCTTGATGTTATTTTTCATGATAGTTTTGTTTTTATAGTCAGTAATAGAAAATAATCAAGTTCTTATGAATGAATGCATTTTTATTTCCTACCTGTTTAGGGAGCACTACGAACATTTAATTGTCATTTAACAATTCTCAGTTATTTTTTTAAATAGTTTAACTGACTATATAGATTTTTTTCTCTGCCACATATTTGTCACTTTTAAATTGTAAATGAACCTTCATTACTATATTTTAAAAGCAGTTGTATTAGTAAGAATGTTGTAAATAAATACTTAAAACCCGAGGTTATTTTACGTTTTACAGTTTCTTTAGACAGATTTTCACAGACCTGGATGAGCACCTGCATCAGCCTCTACTCTGTTGTGTATTTGCTTGCATACTTATTTGTTTCTTCCTTCCTCCATTAATATTTTTAAGCATTATTATGTGTAGGACAGGATTTTTTAATCTGGAATCAACTTTGTGGAATGGAGATAGTGTATTCTGTGGTAGTTATGTAAATTGTGTTTACATATGCATTTTTCTGTTAGAAATTATACTGTTTTTATCATTTTGTTGGGAATAGAGCTGTGTCTCCAAAAGTGTGGGGTTTCAAAGGAGAGGAAATGACATAAGGCATAACATTGGAAACGTTATTGGATGTACACAGATAAGCCGTTCAAGTCTGATACAAAAATCAATATATAGATATCAATTGTATTTCATGTCACCGGGCATAAACAGGTTGAAAATACTGTTTTTTCAAGTTACCTGTTACAATAGCATAAAAATTATTGAAGTATTTAAGTCACAGGTTGTATATTTCAGTATTGAAAAATAGCAGTTTTCCCCAAATTGAATTATAAATTCAAACAAAGCCAGTCAAAATACTGACAGGTGCTGTGTGTGTGTGTGCGCGCGCGCGTGTTTGTGTGTGTAACATGATAAATTATTCCCAGAATTCATACGGAAATGCAAACGGTTAAAAATAACCAGTCAGTTGAAGTACAAAGACTTGCTTTATGAGAAATGAGGTTAATTATAAAGCTGTAGGAATCAAGACAGTGAGGAGTTAGAACTCTTGGTGTGCTGAAGACAAGTAATGGGTCACAAGTGAAGACCAACAAACAGATAAAAGTGACACTTAAAACAGTGGGAAAAGATAGTCTCTTCAATAAATGGTTCTGAGAAAAGTGGGTATCTTTATTTTAAAAAAAAAGAAGAGAAAGGAAACTAATTTCTTTTTTATACTCAATAAAAAAATGAGTTCCAAGGGAATTGTAGGCCTAAATCTGAAAGGTAAAACTCTAAAGATTTTACCAGATAATATAGGAGACTATCTTAATCTGTTGGGTTGGAAAAGATTACTTAAACGTGTTAACATGTTTAATATCATTATAGTGGAAAACACTGTTAAATCTACATTAAAATTAAAAACTACCTGTTTGGAAAAGAAATCAGTAAGAGTGGAAGTCACAGAACACATGTTCACGATATATGTTCACGACAAGGACTCATTTCCAAAATACAAAAATAACTAAAAAACCAGAATAATCAAACATCTCTAATGAAAAACAGGCATTTCACAAGTGAGAAAATCCAAATGGCTGATTTGCTTATTAAGAAATGTTCTCATACATTTTCTTTTTTACAGTCAAGTAGTAATCCATTGTGTAAATGTAAAAAATAAGATCTTTCCCTTTGCGACAGCGTGGCTGGACCTGGAGAACATTAGGCTAAGTGAAATAAGCCAGTCAGAGAAAGACAAGTACCATCTGATTTCATGCATATGTAGAATCTAATGAACAAACTAAGCTAATAAGCAAAATAAGAGACAGACTCAGATAAAGAGCAGGCTGACAGAACTGGGGGCGTGGAGGGTTAGAGCAAAAAGAACTCATGGACACAGACAACAGTGGTGATTTTGGTAGGAGTGAGGGGATGGGTGGAGGTGGAAGAGGGTATAGGAAGGATAAATTGTAATGGAAAAAATAAACTAAAAATGAACTACTAAAAAAGAAATGCTCTCATACATAATGCAGAAAGTACGAGTAAGATGCTCTTTACTGCACACGCACCGTATTGTCTTAGTACAGATGGGAACCAGAAAGGTCTCTGCGCTGCTTGTAAGAGGATAAATGGTGTAACCATTTACAAAACACTTAGGCATTAACCAATGAAGTTTAAGATATGCATGCTTTTAAACCCAACTATTCCAATCCTAGATATTTATTCCAGAGACAGGTAAGCCTGTAAGTACTATGATCCATGTAAAGTAATGTTTATAGCTGTATTACACGTAATAGCCTGAAACTGAAAAATCAAATTTATATTAACATTAGAATAGATAATATACTGTGTTTTGGTCATGCACTAAATGAAGTCCAGTGAACATGCCATGACCTGGATAATTATTGAGTGTAAGAAAGCAAGTATAAAAAGAATAACCACTCTATGATTTTGCTTAGATAAAATTTAAAAATTGGTAAAGTGGTACTGTACTGTGTAGAGTTGCAAAGTTATCTAGCAAAAGTTTATAAAGGAAAGCAAGGAAATGATTTTCCTAAAAGCCAACATAGTATTGTATAACCCCCATGAGTGAAAATGAGGAAGGTGTACATGGTAACTTAGGTGCTGCTGGCAGCATTCTATTACTTAGCCTGTGTGTTATTTATACAGTTGTTTACTTCATAGTAATTTATTGTTTAGTTCTTTGAGAAGCCAATAACATTGACAAGCGTCTCAATGTTGAGGGAGAGATAGCAAATAAATGTTAGGTATGATCTGCATCAGGACTTATTATGGATAACTGTAGGGGGGCTCTGCCTGCAGGGAGAATAAGTCCCCTGCCCCCACCCGGCTGCCACAGATGAGAATAAGTCTACCAGGACATGATCTGCTTGGGGAGGAAAGGTGGTGGATCTCTCAAAGGAGAAGGGCCAAGACCCTTTTCCTCAATGGGCTTTTATTGGGTTCGTTTTACACAGGAATACAGGTAAGGCTCAATCATTATCAGGCTATAAGGATCAAACAATTGATAACATACAAAGAACTCTAAGGGCCTATTTTGAGTCAGAGTCATAGCTAAAGAGCTACAAAACTTTGGGGGACAAACTCACTTCTTGCTTGGACCCTTAGTTAATTGAGAGCATTCTAAACAGCAGGTTTCACAGGATTTTACATATTGTTTCTTAGACCTGCCCTGCCCTAGGGAACCTGTCCTAAGGAACCCAGGCTTTCCAGCACAGGGCGGCACCCACCAGGCTTAAGGCATTGTCTCAGGCTTAAATCAGGCAGGGGAAGTAAGGCAGCCAAGAGATTACAGGGCTTTTTGCAGACAGAATGAGGACTCAGGCTCTGTCAAAGCTGAGGGTCCATCACCCTTTTTGCTGCAGTCCCCCAAGTCCTTCCCTGGGGCCTCCACATGATCGTGCTTATTTTAGGTCGTTCCCTGCTTGGGGAATCTTACCCGTCATTGGCTAACTGATCAAGCATTGGGGGCCAGTTATGGATGAAGTAAAAGGAGCAGAAGCGAAACTTTGTCTCCTTAGTGGCTTATGGTCCTGAAGGTGGCTCATTCAGCCTTAGCCATGGCGAGGGGTGGGTGGGTTGCAGCTCCTGAAACCAGGCAGGGTGGTTCCCAACAGAACTTTCTAAATTCAAGAAGCAGATTGAAGAGAAGAACATTTTCTGTTTTTTAAGTAGCTTCACATGATCTTGATATCAAAACAAAGAGAATGGGAAAAGAAAATGGTAGTCTAATCTCATTCAAGACTATCATGGAAATATTCTAAAGTTGCTAATAATCTAAGCAAAGTAATTTCGCATTGTATAAAAAAGATTGTGCATCTTTACTAACGAGTTTATTTCTGGAATGCAAGGTTGCTTTAATAATACAAACTCAATGTAATTTACCACACCAGATATTTAGCTGGTTACATGATAGATAAAAAAATCAAAAGCTTTTCTCCAAGTTGGCAATATCCAGTTAGCTTTAGAAGCAATATATTAAAATTTTTTCCTACATAGTGACAAAGTTCATTAAATCCCTTGGAATAAATTTAATGAGAAAGGTACAGGCCCAGTGTAAATACAAGCCTTATTAAAGGGCATGAATCTTGAGTGACTGTAGAGATTTGTTTTTCCTAGATCACTAATATTTAAAATAATTCATCCCAAATTAATTTCTAAATTCACTGCATTTGCACTCAGTATCTTATTTTTCTTATTTATACTCTTTTGAGATATAACTGACATTTGTTTTGAGTGTACGACATAATGGTTCTGTATATTTATATAGACAAGTGATCACAAGTTTAGTTAACATCACCACATGTAGTTAACAAAATTTTTTTGTGTGATGAGAACTTTTACGATCTACTTGCTTCATAGCTTTCATATATACAATCCAGTATTATTAATTATAGTCACCATGCTGTATGTTGCAAATGGTATGTTGCAAATGTATGTTGCAAATGGTAAAATCTTCTACAGCCAAGTAGAATTCCATTGCAAAATCTCAGATACTGCTCGTACAATTTTTTTAATCAGATATATATCCCCAAATAAGGGGAATAAAAGAAAAAAATAAACAAATGGGAGACATCAAACTGAAAAGGTTTTGTACAGCAAAGGAAAACAGCAACAAAATTAAAACAACTCCCAGAATGGGAGAACATATTCGCTGATACATCTGGTCAGGGGTTAATACCCAAAGTTTACAAAGTATTACAAGACCAAAAAATCAACCCAATTAAAAAAATGGGCAAAGGACCTGAGTAGACACTTCTCCAAAGAGGGTGTATACATGGCTGATAGATATATGAAAAGATGCTCAATGTCACTAATCACCAGAGAAGTGCAAATTAAAACCACAATGAGATACTGTTTCACACCTATTAGAATGGCTATCATCAATGAATTAACAAGTACTGGCAAGGATGGGGGGAAGGGAACGTTTTTGTACAATTGGTAGCAGTGCAGACTGGTACAGCCACTGTGGAAAGCAGTGTGGAGATACCTCAAAAAATTAAAAATGGATCTGCATTCTGACCCAGCGATCCCGCTTCTGGGAGTGTATCCGAAGGTACCCAAACACTAATTTGAAAGAACATAAGCACCTCTATGTTCATTGCAGTGTTATTTACAATGGCCAAGATACGGAAGTAGCTCAAGTGTCCATCAACATTTGACCCACCTTGCCTCATAATCACTGATCTGTTATATATATGAGTATGGATTTTTATTTTGTTTTAAGATTCCACATATAAGTGCAATGATACATATTTGTCTTTCTCTGACTCATTTCACTTAGCAGAATACCCTCATCCATGTTGTTGCAAATATCAAGATTTCCTTTTATGGCTAAATAATATTCTACTGTGTGTGTGTGTATAATATAAATATAAATAAAATGGTCTGTCTGGAAAAAGTCCAGCCATTGTTTATATAATGAGAACAGTTTGTGCAACATCAGTGTAACCTGGCAGCCAAGGAGAGTGTACTGGAATGCACATGTGTGAACAATGGTGACTTCACTATAGTAGTCAGTGGGGTGGTAGATGCCATTGAGTGAGCATGTGTATTTTGTGGCCATTGTATTCAAAATGACTAAGTACAGTAACAAATCTGCATCGTATTTTGCATTATGCTTGAACATTCCTCAGTGGAAACTATGATGATTCAGATGATTCAGAAGGTCGCAGCTGTGGGCAAGTGGTGATTGGCAGCTTCATCACGAGAATGTGCCCGCTCATGCATCATGTCTCGTGCAGGGTTTTTTTGGTGAAACATCAAATCACCCATGTGGCTCAGCCCACCTACAACCCAGTTTGGCGCCCTGCTACTTCTGGCTTTTCCCAAAACTAAATCACCTGTGAAAGGGAACAGGTTTCAGACCATTGATGAGATTCAGGAAAATCGACTGGGCAGCTGCTGGCAATTGGAAGAACCGTGTGAGGTCTCAAGGTGCCTACTTTGAAGGGGGCTGAGGTGTCATTGTCCTATGTACAATGTTTCTTGAATCTTGTTATCATCAATAAATGGCTGTTTTTCATAGTATATGGCTGGATACTTTCTGGACAGACTGTGTGTGTGTGTGTGTGTGTGTGTGTGTGTGTGTGTGTGTGTGTGTGTGTCATTTTCTTTATGCATTCCTCCATTGTTAAACACATTGTTTAACACATTGTTTTCATGTCTTGGCTATTGCAAATCATGCTCTAATGAAAATGGGGTGCATATATCTTTCAAGTTAGTGTTTTCATTTTCTTTGGATAAATACCCTGAATTAGAATTGCTTGATCATATGGTTGTTCTGTTTTACTTTCTGGAGGAAACTTCATACTATTTTTCATAGTGGCTGTGACCTATTTGCATTCTCACCAACAATGCATTCTCCACATTCTTGCCAATACTCATTTGTTTTTTTGATAATAGCCATTTTGGCAGGTGTCAGGCTCATTGTGGTTTTGATTTGCATTTCCCCAATTATTAGTGATGTTGAGCATTTTTCATGTGTCTGTTGTTAATGTGCATATCTTTAGAAGAATGTTTACTTAGATAATTTGCTCTTTTTATTTTTATTTATTTATTTTTAAAGATTTTATTTATTTTTTAGAGAGAAGGGAAGGGAGAGAGAAAGAGAGGGAGAGAAACATCAGTGTGTAGTTGCCTCTAATGTGCCCCTCCACCGGGGGCCCAGCCCACAACCCAGGCATGTGCCCTGACTGGGAATTGAACCAGCAACCCTTTGGTTTGCAGACCAGCACTCAGTCTACTGAGCCACACCGGTCAGGGTGATTTGCTCATTTTTTAATTGGATTGTTTTCTTTTGATGTTGAGTTGTATGAGTTGTTTATATATATTGGATATATCATTTGTAAATATCTTGTCCAATTCAATAAGTTGCATTTCATTTTGTTGTTGGTTCCTTTGGCTGTGCAGAAGCTTTTTGATTTGATGTATTCTTTTTTTGGCTTTTGTTGCTTTTGCCTGAGATGACATGCAGACAAATATTGCTAAGGCCAATATCAAAGAATTTACTGCCTATGTTTTCTTTTAGGAGTTTTATATTTTGAGGTCTTACATTTCAGTTTTTGATTGATTTTGATTATTTTTGCATATGGTATAAGAAAATGTTTTAGTTTTATTTTATTGCATGTTTCAGTTTAATTTTCTCAGTACCATTTATTGAAGAGAATATTCTTTTCCTATTGTTTATTTTTGCCTCCTTTGTCATAGATTGATGGCATAAGAATGTGTTTGTATCTAAGTCTTCTGTTGTGTCCCATTAACCTATGTGTCTGTTTTTATGCCATTACCATACTATTTTGATTACTAGAGCTTTGTAGTGTAGTTTGAAATCAGGGCGCACACTTCCAACTTTGTTTTTTCCCTTCCTCAAGATTACTATGGCTCTTTGGTGTTCCTTGTGGATCCATATGAATTTTAGGAATATTTCTTCTATTCCTATGAAAAATGTAATTTGACAGGGATTGCATTGAATCTGTAGATTGCTTTGAGTATGGACATTTTAATGATATTCTTTCAATCCATGAGCATGAAATATTCTTCCATTTATTCATGTCTTCTTCAGTGTCCTACAAGAATACCTTATAGTTTTAGAGAATAGGTCTTTTATCTTGTTTCAATTCATTCCTAGGTATTTTATTATTTTTGATGCAATTGTTAATAGGATTTTTTTTTAATTTCCCTTTTTGATAGTTTGTTATTAATGTACAGTAATACAACAGATTCCTGGATATTGATTTTGTATCCTTCAACTTTACTGAATTTATTTATTGGTTCTAATAGTTTTTGTTGGAATATTTACAGTTTTCTATATTAAATATCATGTCATCTGCAAATATTGACAGTTTTACTTCTTTCTTTCTAATTTGTATACCTTTCTTTCCCTTTTCTTGTCTGCTTGCTATGGTTAGCATTTCCAATACTATATGGAATGAGAATGGTGAAAGTAGGTATCATTTTCTTGTTTCTGATCTTAGAAGAGAAAAAGCTATAGGTTTTCACTGTTGGGTATGATGAGCTGTGGGTTTGTCATGTTTTCTGCATCTTTTGAAATAATATTGTTATCCTTTGTTTTGTTTATATGGTATATTGCATTTATTGATTTGCTAATATTGAACTGTCCTTGCATCCCAGGAATTAATTCCACTTGATCATAATGTGTGGCCTTTTTAATGTATGGCCAGATTTGGTTTGCTAATATTTTATTGAGGATTTTTGCATCTATGTTTACCAGGGATTGGGGGTGTAATTTGTTGCTGCTGTTGTGTCTTTGTCTGGTTTTGGTGTCAGAATAATGCTAGCCTCATAGAATGAGTATGGAAGCTTAATCTGCTTTTCAGATTTTTGGAATAGTTTGAGAAGTGTAGATACTCTTTTTTGAATATTTGGTAGAATTCACCTGTGAAACCACCTGGTCCTGGACTTCTGTTTGTTAGGGAGTTTTTTGATTATTGATTTAATTTTGTTTCTAGTAATCAGTCTGAATTTTCCATTGTGTCTTGATTCAGTCTTGGGAAATCATATGTTTCTAGAAATTTATTCATTCTAGGTTGCGTGATTTTTTGGCATATAATTGTTCATAGTATTGTCTTTTGTGTTTCTGTGGTGTTGTCCCTTTTCTTTATTTCTGAGTTTATTTGGGTTCTCCTTAATGTGTCTGGATAAAGATTTATCTATTTTGTTTATCTTCTCAAAGAGTCAATTCTTAGTTTTGTTGATTTTTTTAGACTTTATTTCATTTATTTTTGCTCTGATCTTCACTCCTTCCTTCCTTCTACTTGCTTTGAGCTTTCTTGCTCTTTTTCTAGTTCCTTTAGTTGTAAGGTTAGATTTTTTTCTTGTTTCAGAGGCATCCTATATCACTCTGAATTTCCCCAAGATCTGCCTTGCTGTGTCCCAAAGATTTTGGATTATTGTGTTTCCATTTTTATTTGTCTCAAGATATTTTTTCTTTTCTCCTTCATTTCTTCATTAATCCATTCATTGTTTACTAGCATGTTTAGCCCCGACATGTTTGTGTTTATTAAGTTTTTTTCTTGGAATGTCTAGTTTTATGCCATTGGGATTGGAAAAGATAGTTGACATGACTTGAATCTTTTTAAATTTATTGAGACTTGTTTCGTAGCCTAACATGTGATGTATTCTGGAAAATGTTCCATGTGCACCTGATAAGAATAAAATACACATGGATGGAATGATCTGTAAATATTGAGTACATCTGATCTTATGTGTGATTTAAGGCCACAATTCCTTGTTGATCTTCTACCTGGATGATCAATGCACTGATGTAAGTGAGTTGATAAAGTCTACTATTATTGCACATCTGTCAGTCTCTTTCATTATGTCTGTTAATATTTGGTTAATATATTTAGGTGTTCCAACTTGGGGTGCATAGTTGTTTACAAGTGTTATGTCCTCTTGTTTTATTGATCCCTTTATCATGATGTAATGCCCTTCTTTGTCTCTTGTTACAGCCCTTGTTTTGAAGTCTAATTTGTCTGATGTAAGTATTGCTACCCCAGCTTTATTTTTCTTTCTATTTGCATGAAATATCTTTTCCCATCTTTTCCTTTCAGTCTGGGTATCTTTCAATCTGAAGTGAGTCTCTTGTAGACAGCATATGAATGGGTCTTTTTTCATTTGTGTCCATTCAGCCACCCTGTGTTTTCATTGGAGCCTTTAAAGTGATTACGGATAGGTATGTGCTTACTGCCTTTTTATTAACTGTGTTCTTGGTGTTTTTGTAGTCTCTCTGTTCCTTTGTTCTTCTCTTGCTCTTTGTTCTTATATATTGGTGACTTTCTTCAGGGACTTGTTTGGGTTTGTATGTATGCGTTTCTCTCTATTATAGGCTTTTGGTTTGTGTTTACCATGAGATTCGTATAGAACAACTGTGTTTATAGCAGTCTATTTTAAGTGGATGGTTGCTGACATTTGAACACATTCTAAAAGCACTACATTTTTTATTCACACCCCCATGTTTATGTTTTGACATATTTTACATATTTTGTGTGTGTATCTAATTTACTGCTGTAGTTACACTTGCTTTACTTCTGTTTTTTAACCTTCATACTAGCTTTATAATTGGTCACTACATTTACTAAATGTTCATCTTTATCAGTGAGATTTTTTTCTTAATTTTCTTTTAGTGTTAGCTTTTTCTTTTCCACTTAGAGGAGTCCCTTTAAAACTTCTTGTAATCCCCTGTTAGCAGTGATGGACTTCTTCAGTTTTTGTGTCTGGGAAACTCTCCTTGTGCAGAAGCTGTTCAGTCTGCCCTGACTTCTCCTCCAGGGGCAGTTGCTCTTTCTGTAGGTGTAGATTTGATGTGTTTGTGGAAGAAGGTGAGTTCAGGTTCTTTCTCCACCATCATGTTGGACTGGAAGATCTCTTCATTTTCTTTCATTAAAGTCTTACAGTTTTCAGGTTATAGATCTTTTACCTTCTTGGTTAATTTTATTTCTAGGTACCTTATCAAATTTGCCACCACCACAAACCATTGTTGCTCAGTAATGTGTAGAATATCCATCTCTTATGTGAAAGGGGGAAGCGTTGATTTCTCAGTTTCCATTTTCAGTTGTTCAAGGGTGGTCCTATGGATGTGAAGGCTGCCCTTGCATGAATGCCCAGCAATTTTGATACCCCAAAGCCTCATAAATCCCTGGTACAGGAGTGAGAAGTAGGTAGAACATACCTCAGCAACGGCTTCATTAAAAAGAGTTGGGGCACTCCTATCCTTCCACAATCCATTCTTTAAAGCAAAATAATCTTCTTAAAACAAAATCATCTTATTTTCCTACTTAACATGTTCCAGTGTTTCTCTTGGAGATTTCCAGAAGAATATACTCCCCTTAGCGTATCATAAAGGCCCTCCCATAGTGATCTGGCCCGTGCCTACGTTCCTAGAGCCATCACTGAATACCACGTCCCCATATAAGCCCTTTTCAGGCAGTGCCCCACTCTTATTCCGCCTCCTTGTCTATGCTGTATCCCCCCGCTAGAGTGGCATTCCTCTCTATTTTGGCTTCACTACCCTTCTTATACACTTTCCAGTAATACCTTATGTTTACCTTCATCATAGAATTTACTGTATTCTGTTACTTTTGTTTCTTTGGTTTAATGTACTTGTTAAACTAGATTGTCAATTTCTAGCACAGAACTTGACAGGTAATAGATGCTCAAAACTTTTAGAATTGTTCCAATATCTACATGAAAGTTGTCAAGTGGGGAGAGTGAAGCAAGCATGCCACTGAGAAAAAGAATAACCACATGCCATGTGTGTCTAAATACCTTTGGGGTTTTAGCTCCTCTCCAAAGATGTTAATCTAATATGTTTCTGTCAGGTGTGCTTTAGGAAGAACACAGATTTTAAGCATTGCAGGAAGGAGTTTTAGGAAAAGAGAGAAACCAGTGTCAGCTCTGACATGCTAGAATGGTCCAAAGAGCAGTCTTGTCGTTACTGATGGAAACAACATTTTGCAGATCACCTGCCTGCAAGAAGTGTGAAACTGATCACCTTTGCAGCGATCTCTCAAAGACAGTGTCTCTGCCCTCCAGATACAATGCACCCATGCTCTGGCACTAGCGAAGCAGCTGTAGGAGGAGCCTGGATGAAATTAGGCTGTGGACCAGGATAATTTTTGTAGAGTTTGAAATTGTGACTTAAGGCACTAATATTGTACTTCCTCAGGACTGGAATCTCCCTGCGAAGAGGTGTAGCATTGCTGTAATCCTGGAAAATGTGGCAAAGACTTGGGAAAATATTGTTGGCTGAGAGATTATTTTTGACTTCCAAATAAATCTTCAAGGCTGAATTCATTTGCAAAAGAATAGATTTAGTTTGATTTGTTTGGCTTGTGTGGTTTCGGCATTCATAGAATTGTACCAAATTTATTATCACTTAATTTTTTAAATGAATAATTGCATAATTTGTTAACTTGATTAGAAAAAATAATAAAAGGTTATCACTATTTTTAGTTTTGATGTTAACAGTTAACTTTAAATAATGCAAAACACTGCAATTTCTTCCACTGTCCTCCTTAGGCAATAGTTATTTGCTGAACTACTGAGAAGCTGAAAAGTACACATTTATCTACTTAAGCTACAATTTCTTTGCTCCTCTTCCTCCAGTTTAAAAGTTGTTATTTTTGTTTTGTTTATTTACTGAGATAGCAGAGCATAACTTTCAATGATGTTAGGTAACATTAAACATATTACTGAGTGCTTACTCTATTCCATGAACTGTTCTAAACACTTTGTATATATTAACATTTTTTCTCACATGGGACCTATGAAATAAAGATTAATTATTCCCATTTTTCAGACATGGAAACTGAGGCACAGGACAGTTCCATAACTTGTGCAAGGCTACTAGTTAGTGAGTGGTAGAGCTGAGATGGCCCAATCGTCTGTGCTAATTATTATACTCTCCTGTTTTCCCATAGAGGAGCCTGTCAGGATACCTAGCCTTCCCTCCACTTCGCCTTTCCTCTTTCACCACGGGTCTCCTGTCCCCCTGCATCTAATTGCACATTTATCCTTTCCAGTCCCCACAGAAATCATGTTCACTTTCTGGAGCGAAATTATCATTCTTTCCTTTTTTCACTCTGAGGTTCTTGTCCCTCAGAAGAAGCCCTATTCTCTGTTTGCTCACAGGACCCAGAGGTGAAAAGGCAGCCCTGCCAAATCCCAGCCGTGGAGGCTGGGAACAGTGGTGCGGATAGTGGGCGTGTGCCTGAGCACAGAGTTTGGGGCTGCAGTGAGGGGTGCCCGGGTGGAGGCCCTCGTGGAAGCCAGAGGGCACTGGTGGTGTGGGTGGAGGACATTAAACTCTATGCACTGAAAAAATTTGTTTTTGTATTGTCAAAATTAGTAACATATGCATTCTATTATGGAACATTTTTAAGTTTTGGCTTACAGGTTAATTCAAAGGTTCAACATTTAATCACAGCAAGTGCATTATCATGACTAAGTGAATACTGTCCATTGGAGAGACAAATGTGTAGGATTATAAATTCAAAGTTTCCACCTTGGTGCCAAAGCCAATGACTCTCGCAGCTAGCTCAAAGAGATTTCCATTTCTTTCAGTAAGCCCTCCTCCGATTGGCCAAAACCATGCCACATTTTAGTTTACATGGTTTTGGGGACCTGACTTGTAAAGTCTTCTTGTGTTCCTGCTTGCTTTCTTTCTCTCACTAGTCCCCACAACCACGACCACTGTAACCCAATTAATCTGTCTGCAGCTCCCTCCCTATCTTCCTCCTCACCTCTGATCTCGAATTTGGAGTCTCTCTCAGAGCTTCTGACCTCAAGTCTCTTTTTCTGCTGCTTTCCTTCCTTCTGTAAATTCTAGGTCCCTGCTTCCTCAGCTGGCTTTTGTCCTCTTTCCATCTTTTTAGAAATGTGTTCAGAAGTCTCCACTAGTGAGTTTTCCCTTCTATCCACTTTTATCACATTATTTCTTCACACTTTCTTATTGGAGTCTTTCTTGGGTAATCATTTGTGTTGAAGCTACATTTTGAGCTAGAAATCCTAATTTTATACACATTCTAAATATAATAGTCAAAGTAGTGTGTGTGTGTGTGTGTGTGTGTGTGTGTGTGTAAAATCTGAGATATGTACAAATAGCATTATCACATAAAAAACCATTTGGTTCTTTAATATTAAATGCCTTAGATAAAGATGAATAGACATAAGACTTAGAAATACCTAAAAATTAATGAAGATCCTTTCAGAATATTCTTCTCCACCTTCCATCTACCTTAGGCTAGTAACACAGAGAATGCTTTGTTATTAGATCCATCATTAATTAGAATTTTATCAGATCAAGCACACTTATAGCACAATAATAATTGATGCTCACATTGATGTCCTTAAGGCAATACAAGACCCAAAAGCATCTTCATAATTACTAGAACAAAGTTCAACTATGTTCCAGGTTAATTGTAGTGCAAATTATTTAAAGCCAGGTCTATAGATGTTTCTGATGTATTTATTGCCCTGCCCTAATACAGAAAGGATTTGAGGTTGTTACATAAGAACATACTTCCCCCAAAGATAGAAAACAGTGACAAAAAGAGTAGGAATGGAAAGATGAAGTTAGGGCTGAGGTTGGTACTCAATGCGAGCGCCTGCAGAGTGTCTGGTGCATTTGTTAGAACCGCACCACACATTTTATTCTGAATGTTCTAACAGCTGAACAAAAGCCAGTCCGACCTCCAGCAGGACCAACCCCTTGATTCACAACGCCTATAAAATACAAACAGTTTGCTGCTGAAGAGAGATATTGCCAGAATAAAGGCTGGAGCAACTTAACTTCCTATGGGCTCTGTTGGAGAAGGTGTGTTTAATGTGTTATAGTAACTATAGCAACATGAGGCATGTGGGAGTTGGAACAATATGAACAAACAGCTCCGCAGGACACAATGACAAGCACCTTTGCTCTCCCTGCCCCACTCCCAGAGCACAGTCAGCATCCATTTGATGCCTGTTGATTCTCCCCACTCCTTGAGTGAAATTTGGTCCAGTAACTTGAGTTTTCTGTGTCAGTCTCAGAAAACAAATTGTTTCCGTTCACTTTCAGTCACTAGATAGTCTCCTTTATAGTCTTTATGATGTTCAGTCCGCTAAAATGACAAGAACTCTGAACTTCATTTGAAATTGAACTTTTCTTTTCCCACAGGTTGGGCTGGAAGTCTTGCATCTTGTGTCTTTCCAGGTCTTGACATTTTGTTTCTCTCCTTCCTTACACACCCCTCTTTCTTACTCCCATGACTAAGCTCTCCCAGATTCCTCTGATTTGGGGGAAAGAGGAAGTCTGGGTCAGAAAGCATCTTACTTGACTGAGGGTATTGTGCCCACACTGTTGGCTGTTGGCGCAAGTGTAGCTAGCGCCCCCTGCAGTACTTCAGGGGATAGGCTCTCCAGGGTGTGTCCGATCCCAGTCCCCTGAGCTCTCCACATTCCAGGAAACACATATCAAGCTCTGTAGATGTGCTTCTTAAAGCCCCTTTCTCAAATTTTGATGTAAAGGGGGAACATCCTTTTTCCTCTCGATGGAGAAGGAAGGGAAATTGTCACAGCACTGCCTCTTCTGCAAAACCTTTTTATACCTTTGACCTGGTGTTGAGCTAAAGGTAGAGAAACCAGTTTTCTGACACTTCCTTCACAAATCTCCTTTGTCATCTATTGTTTGTCTCTCAGCTTCCTGGTGGCCTCCGCTAAACCAGGTACAAAGAAAGAGTCCCATTTTAATATCTTTTTACATTTTACATACCATTCTGCCACATAAGCGGATGGGGACTATTGTAAAAGTGCCTTTCTGCTTTGAGTACCAAAACAACGTGGGTCTGGTGTGTAGTCCACTAGTCCATGTGGACAGTGCTTCATTCTTCTTGATCTATTTGTTTTCCCCATTTGAACTACAGAAGTGAGACATAGTCATTTTCGAGAAGCATTGATGAACAAAAAGGAAATTTATTGAATTTACTCTGTCCCATCTTTCAGGGATAGTTCCTATTAACCTTGGTTTATATCCTTTTATATTTGTTTAATATTATAATGGATTATCTTTGCTGTCTGAATCTCGCTATCCAAATTTTTGTTTAAATTACTTATAAATTTTCCTCCAAAGCTCAGCATCTGAAAAGAAAACTTATTATAACAAATCTGCATTGTCACAGCAACAAAACTGATTTGTGCACAGATTCGGGGAGAAAATACAGAGCGTGCGGTAGTAGACTCCCAGCTCTTCACTTGATGATACTGAATCTTGTGCTCGCACAGTTCAAACATGATGTTTCCCTATATTATTAGAAGAAAATATGTTCTTAGAATGCTGAAAAGCCTGCACAGAAAGTAGATGAGCCCATGAATTGCAGAAAACTATTGACAAAGGTGACTGAACCACAGAATAAATTTTTAACGTTGAAGAAATTGGGCTATTTTGGAAACGAATGCTACCCTGTGTGTTCATTTTAGAAAAGGAGACAGAAGTGTCGGAACATAAAACATATAAAATCAGCTAACGCTACGTGAACATGAATGTGATGTTCAGCTAAAACTTCTGCTGGTGCCTCCCTTTAAAAACCCCACTGCTTTTTAAACACTACTGGAGAGTGAATTTCCTGCTGATGGTATTCAGCTCATAAAGACTGGCGATCAAGGCAATGCTCAGTGATTATGGGAGGAGCTGTCTCTATTCATCAAAGAGCACACAAGGATGAGAAACTTGCAACCAAGGCTGTTTTGGTGATAGGCAGCTCTCCCAGATGTCCTCCTACTGTTGGCAGCTACAGAGATACTTTCGCAGTGGTCTTTCTGCCCCCCAGCATTCTGTCATTGTTATAGCTGCTGAACCCAGGAGTTGCTGCAGCCTTCTAAGTATATTGTTTATAGATGGCAATGTAGTGTATGGCACTTACGTGTTGATATACGGTCTGAGGATGCCGGCTACACTGCTTCGATTAAGGATTTACAGAAGAGTTTTGACATTCCGAAGATCTCCAAATTTATCAACCGGGCTTCAAATGTATCATAACAAACAATGAATGGAGTACGGGTGAAACCAGTCCCACAATTGTTGCTGACTTCCAGGGTTTTTGAGGAAGTGATTAATGCAAAGCAGAAATCCTAAATCTTGTGAGGAAGGCTAGATTTAGTGAGGTGGATGGTGCAAAGAACTTATGACCAAAAAACTTAGACAACTTGCTGTGCGTTCAGGTCAAAGGAAGAGAAGGAAGAGGAACCATAAATACCTGCTGCTAGATTTTCAGAAAACTTTGCGTTATGCAGATAAAGTGGTTGTTCCTGCAACTTTTATTTTATTTTTGGGATCCATGGTTATCTATCATTTTGGATAATGGTTCATAGGCATCCATTTCTAGACTCAAGTGCCAAAAACAGATGACCGTCCTCCAGATCCGTGGACTTGAACTAGGTGACAGCAGGTGTTTGCTGCTTCACACGCCGTCTGCCAGCTCCTTCACACTCACCCTCCCGCACTCCTGCGCAACCGCCCAGCAGCCACCCCCCACCATCCTTCTCCTCCTAAACTGCTCCTTATCTCATCAATAATCATTTTTTAAAAATCCATGTTTGCTTATTTAACTGTTATTTGTATACATTACGTAACTTTAAAATATATGGTACTTAAAAATTTACAGTTTAGTATATGCCTGCTGTGGTACAAGGAAAACTAATTTCTACTGTGTTGTTACATATTACATGAAAATATATCCACTAAAAAGCCCATGAAGTATTAAATAATGATGTAGTTAATGTTGTGTGTAATACATTTCAGCAGAAATCTTTGAGAACGTTATTATATAAATGTTTAAGAGTACTTAAATAAATTTTGGAAAATGGTAAGGGTTTTTGGATAGGCTTGAAACAGGTTATGATGTTTTTTTCATTTAAAATAATGGAATATTTTTGCTCATTCTCTCGCTGCTTCCAAATTTGATATCCAACATATCAAACCAGGAAATGATTCAATTCAAATAATAAAAAATACCTGTATATTTATTTATAATTTACCAAAAAAATGGGATACTCCCTCATTGATTTGAACCTGCTCTTTCACAGTACAACGTGACCACATATCTATGTAAATAAATGGTATACTTTGACATTTACAAAAATGTATTATTTGCCCTGTAGGGTAATGGGTCGGCCAAGCCTCAGCTCATCAGTCACCCCCACAGCTCCCTTTTGAAGGTTTCCTATTCATGGCCCTCTGTTCAGGCAGCAGGACCGTGTGGGTTTCATAAAACAACGAGCAACTGTTTCTTCTCATCTGACTCCAACACTTCGGTCACAAATGACTGCAGCCGAGGAGGGCACGTACCTCAGAGTTTGCAAACCCAAAAGCCAATAGAGGCCAGCAAGTAAGCAGGTGGATGCATGAGACAGCAGAGGGCTCATTGGAGGCGACGAAGAACGGGAGACAGAATTCCCTGTCTTAAGAGGGAGGCCAATGTGCAGCTTCTGCTAACAGTTGTTATCTAGAAGTAAGGACCAATAATTACCCAGATCTTTGGATTTTTAAGAAAAGCTAGTTTCCTATTTTTAAACAAGATTCCCTGACCTCACTGCGTAGGCCAACAGAGCTCAGGTCAAAGGAGCCATGTCTGTGCACTTGATTTAGTCAGTGTGGTTTATTTGCAATGTCTGGCCTTTCCAACAGCAGTCAGTGTATGGACAAGCCAGTGACCTAGAACCTAGCAGGTGGCCTGCCGCTAAAGCGAAGTCAGGGACCATGGCAATTAACACAACCAGTTGTGTTATTTTAGGACTTGAACATAGTCTAAGATTTTGTCAGTGACAATGGGGACAGAAAGGAAAAGGTCCTCATAGAAAAGGTTGGCAGGAAGAAAATAAAGCAGCAGATGCTAAAAATAAGAGAAAATTATGATTACTGAGTAGCTAAGTGACACGGAGTTGAAGGCGAGGTCGTGGGTTAGTAGCAGTAGTAGAAGCAGTGAGAGAGTAGCTGAGTCACGACAGTCAGAGTTGACAGTCCAGAGTCGTGTGAGAAGGACCAGTGCTCTGGTGTCACGGGCTGCTGGCTCCTGCGTGACCCTTCAGGTCTTTTAATTTCATTCTAGTTTTTGGAAGTCTTAATGGATGATCTAGGCTTGCGCTTCCTGTGAGAAATTTTTTGGTTTCCACGGAAGCATAACTACGTGGATAACATTCCTAACTTACTTTTCATGCTCTTAGTAGTTCCAATAAGTATTCGCTTACTTAAAGCAAATTGAACAAACCTTTGTTTATAACCCTCCCAAATTCTTAACAGTATGAATGTACAAAATTTATTTATCAATTCCTTATTGGTGAACATAAGATTATTTACAACTTTCAACTTACAATAGTCACCCCTTATCCATGGTTTCACTCTCTGAGGTTTCAGTTATGAGTGGTTAACCACAGTTCAAAAATATTAAATGAAAATCTTCAGTAATAAATAATAAGTTTTAAGATGCATGCCATTCTGAGTAATGCCCAGATCTGTCCCACCCAGGATGTAAATCATTCCTTTGTCCTGTGTGTCCACACCATGTATGAGGCCGCTCATTAGTCACCCAGTGGCCCCCAAGATCACCAGATTCACTGTCGTGGTGTCGCGGGGGTTGTGGTCAGGTAACCCTTATTTTGCTTAATAATGGCTCCAAAGTGCAATATTTGTGATGCTGGTGATTTAGATCTGCCAAAGAGGAGCCATTTAGCGCTTCCTTGATGTGGAAATGTGTGTACTTGTGGAAGAAAACAGCGTGTGTGTAGGGTTTGGTGTTAGCCATTGTGTCAGGCATCCACTGGGGGTCTTGGACAGAATTCTCTGCAGGTAAGGAGGAATTACAGCGGACACAATTTTGTCATGAAAAGCCTTGTATATTCATTATAGTGTGTGTGGTATTCAGCGGGATAAATTTCTAGAAGTAAAAAATTTCAGCCAAAGAATAGGTAGGCATTCTGACAATTTTGGTGTATATTGCTGAATTGCCATCTGCAAAGACGGCTTCCCCTCCCACCAGCCATCTATGAGAGTGCTGGCTCCCCTTCCTTTTCCAGTACTCAGCGTTATTTTCAATTTTAATCTTCATTAATATTTTAGGTGAAAAATACTGACTTGTTAGAGTTTTCTTTAGTTTATTAATAGTGGTAGCTAATATTAATTTAGAGCTATGTGTTATAAGTTGTGTTATGAACTTTAAAAGCTTTATCTCATTTAACCTTCACAATACCCTGATGAGGGAGCTTATTGGTACTCGCACATTAGAAAAGCAGAAACTGAGCTGAGAGAGGATTCATATGATCAGACAGCGAGAAGTGTGGTTTGTCCCCAGGTTCACCTAGTGCAGATTGTGAAGTTAGTTCATTAATTAGCTTTTTTTTTTAAGATCACATATGCTGCCAATATTTTCCCCTTGGTTTTTCATTTAATTTATTTATATTTCTGTTTTGATTGATGTCCAGAAGTTAAAATATTTTATATATATTCTATCTATTTTTATTTATGGATTCTGTTTTTATTTTCATGCTTTAGAAAGCCTTCCTTATCTCAATATTAAAAGAAAAAACTTATGCATTTTCTCTTAGATATAGATTTCCTCATATCCAGGGAACAGATACCCTTGGGAGTACACTTACTTTTTTCTATACTGATTTTTACATGAGAATTTTTCCTATTTTGATGTATTCTTCAAAAGGTTGATTTTAAGTGCCTGCATAGTATTTTATTATGGCTGTACCATTAATTATTTTCTTGTTACCTCATTGGTAAGTATTTAGTTTGTCTTTATATTTTCACAACTACTCTAATAAACATCCTTAATGCAATATTTAAAAAAAAGATTTTATTGTTTTACTTTTAGAGAGGAGGGAGGGAGAAAAGGAGAGAAACATCAATGTGTGGTTGCCTTTTGAGCGCCCCCTTCTGGGGACCTGGATCATGACCCAGGCATGTGCCCTGACTGGGACTCAAACTGGTGACCATTTGGTCCACAGGCCAGTGCTCAGTCCACTGAGCCACACCACCCAGGGCCTTAATGTAACTTTTTGATTGCATCATGAATATTTTTTGGAGACAGATTTTTAGAAATAGGATTATTGAACTGAAGTGTCTGGACCTCTTTGTTTTTTAATTTTTTTTTGAAAATTGACTTCATTTTTTAGAACAGTTTTAGTCTCACAACAAAATTGAGCAAAAATTACACTTCTGTAAGCCCAGCTACTACACATGCATAGCCTCCCCTACAATCAACACCCTGCCCCAGAGTGGTACATTTGTTACCAACAACGATGCTACGTTGATACATCATTGTTACCCAAAATCTATAGTTTATGTTCCAGTTCATCCTTTGTGTTGTACATTCTGTGGGATTTGCCAAATGTGTGATGATATGTAGCTGCCATTGTAGTATCACACCAAATAGTTTCCCTGCCCTAGAAATTGTCTGTGTTCCAGCTGTTCCTTCCTTCCTCTGCCCTAACCCTTGGCCTCCACTGGTACTTTTTACAGTCTCTGTAGTTTAGCCTCTTCCAGCACATGAAAATCATGGAGTATGTAGCCTTCTTCTTGACCTTTGGAGTCACATCGCCACAGTGCTTTCCAGCAGGTTTCTGCTGACATGCACTGAGCCAGCTGCAGAGCCTAGGAGTTATCACATGCTCTCTTCATCATTGTAGGTTTGACTTTGCAAAATTACAACTTTGAGAAGTAAAAATGACTTTAATATGCATTTCTTTAATTTTGAGTTAGGTTAAATGTGTATGTTCTTTTCCTTTCTTTTCTTTATTTTATTGCTGACACTGTTACAGATGTCCCCATTTCTTCCGCTTTGCCCACCTCCACTCAGCCCCCATCCCTCCTTCCTTCAGGCCATCACCACCCTGCTGTGTGCTTTTCTTTTTCTTTTTTTAGTAAATCACCATTCCTTTTTAGTGAAATGCACAGGCCTGGGCTTTCATGTCACTGGGCGGGTCGCTGCCTCTGATTGTGGAGGTCATGCCTCAATGGGGCCGGAGAGGGGAGTCAGAACAGACATGCAGTCTGCATTTATCAAGCTGCATGCCCTGGTATGGGGCTACATCAGGCTGGAGGAAGGGGGGCTTCTCTGTAATTTTTTAGGCTGTTATTTCTAATAATTTTCATGAATGCATGAGTTGCTTGTTCTAATGAGGATTGGATTTATTTAGTGGTGAAAATATGGCTCTTCCTAACCCCCTGCCTCTCACAGCTGAATCATCCGAGGATGGGGCCTTTACTAAACTTCTGCAGGGACCTCCACACCCTATCCTCCGGGATTCAGGCAGGCTGCCACTTAGCCATGAATTGGTGTAGCATAGAACCACACTATCACTGACATCAGTGTGTTGCATTCCACAAGAATGTTGGAGCAAAAGAAAAGTCGAAGATGAATGCCATAGTGTATGGCAGTAATAATTTTAGCCTCAAACATTGTTCTTTGGTCAGGTATTTAAAAAACAACAAAAATACTTACTTCTCCAGCTCTCTCAGATCATGGCGCTCTTAGGGAACATCCCTTAGAGAGTGTGCATGAGCTGCCATTGTCCAAGGGAATGACATCACTTTTCATCTTCCACTTGTGGCTGTTGAGTTTGCTCACATTTTGTCCAGAAGCCCAGTATTTCCAACACAACAAATACAGATTCATGTTCACTTTGTGAATTACCTGGTCTAAGATATTGGAATAAATCAAAACCCGATGAAATGTCATTACTGGTGAATGCTTCCTGTATTAGGAAAAACATGTATTTAAGAATCAAAAGACCTGAATTCAAATATCAGCTCTAATGCCCACTGGCTGTGACATCCTGGATAAGTATCTTTAGCAATTTTGTCTATATCCACATTTTATTTGTAAAATGAAGATAATGTTTTCTCCTTTTTGTTGTCAGGAATGATAAAAATTATTCATGTAAAGGCAGTCTCACCAAAACGCTAATTAATTCCAGCTTCTCATATAGGTAATAAACATGTTAATACCTTCAAATGGTGACCAACCTGTAAAAGACTCATTGGTTGGAATCATGACCATCATTAGGCAGAAAAAATACCTGGAGCCACAAAACAGCAAAAAGTACTTTCATGACATTTTAATTTTTATTAAAATTTCACTCAGGTCCTAGTGACATAAAGCCTTCGTTTCTATTAAAGTCCTGGAGCTAACCATGTGTAATTTTTTTAAAGAGTAAAGAACTTTTCACATCTCTCGTTCTCAGTAAGTATTTTGGACAAAAGGCTTGAGCTAGGTGCCAGGACTCACTTTGCAGATGAGGAAGGTCAGTGGTTTATCCCTGAGTCAGGCCTTGTAAGTCCTCGTAGCATGCGCAAGGGGGTAGGACTTTCTGCAGCTTGGCTAGAAGAGACTCTGGTAGGTGTGTGTATTATGTGCAAATTTGACCAATAGTCTTGCTCCAGCGCTCTGAAGGTCTTTTCAGGTTAATGTACAAATTAACATCATTAGATGCTCATTGGGCAGAGTTCACCCCTTATTCTCAGTGTCAATTTTAGGGGTAAAAACAACAAAATCTCCATGATCATTCCACATTTTTCTAGGGCAGCATTTTTTTTTATCTCACGAATTTGAATTACCAAAGTATTTTTTCACTGTGAGCCTCAATATTCCCTCCTGGGAATTATAACCCATATTTACTCACTTTTCTTTCTCCAAGGGAATAGTGGATGATTAATGAGGTAATGAATGTGAGAACTCCCTGGAGGAAAAATATTTCATAAACAGGAAGAGAAGACTTGGGCTGACTCACTGATTCCAACAGCTCAGAGCTATGGATAAATCCTTAGGTACAAATCCTACCTACTTAGTCTACTCACTAAGTAGGTAGTGTAGGTAGTGTACACCTTAAAGCTGGATTGTGGAGAGTTTTCTAAATGTCAAACTTTGATCCTACTTACAGCAAAATCCATCATCCAGTCTGTAATTAACACAAAATGTTTTTGAGATTAAACGATTCATCTCGCAATGCTTTTGCAGGGTGGGCGGTAAGGCAGGGCTCAGGACCAAGGCGGAGTTGGATTGTCTATGTAATGTAGCCAAGAACTGCTTTGCTTGGTTTTTCAGGGTCTTTCAGAATAAGAAGGCCTATTCCAGACCACTCCCTTTAAAACAAATTGATGTTTTCATTATCTGAAGCTTTGCTAGGAGAATGGAAATGAATTGGCAAAACTTTAAGAAGCTAAAAGCAGAAGATAAAAACTCACAGCTGGAAGAATTGAATGAATACTATACCCAGCTGTTTTCCAAGGATCTAAAAGTATGTTGGGGGTGTCAAGATGTTACTGTAGATGTAGCTGAAGACTCATCATTATGCCTCTGGCTCTGTGGGTTGAAATAGAAAACAATTTCAGAAGAACAAATAAAGAAATGATTTTCCACCCCAACTTTTGTGTTAAATGAGAGCCACAGAATTTTGTCAGACTTGGAAATCAGTCAAAAGACACACTACAGTTGATACACATTTAAGAATGTTATGTATTCTTGATAAACTGGCTTTTTAAAAATTGTTATAAAATGTCCTTCCTCTGTATGTATTTTAGCCACAGCTTCTTTAGTTTGGCTTCATCTGTCAATGCTCTTCTCTCTGCTTTTTTTGTGTGTGTATCTGTGTGTGTATTCTGCTTTTTGTCATATATATATAATCTCAAAATTTCTTGTGTTGATAGTCCTCATGATCTCTTCATTGTTATAGCTTTAAAAATTAGTTTATTAGGGGGCATCTCTGATCATTGGGATGGGTTCATTTCATTTTTAATAAATGGTGCTGGACAACTGGATAGCATTTGGGAGAAGATAAAATTAGATGTATATCTCACACTACACACAAGAATGAACTCCAAAAGGTTAGGTATCTAAATGTAAAAGAATGAAAACATCTAAGTGTGTGAAGAAAACATGGGCAAATTCTTCTTTAACCTTGTTAAGGATGTAGGAAAAGCCTCTCTGGTCATGACCCAAAATTCAGGGTAATAAAAGTAAAGATTAGTAGTCAGTGTGACTACTAAAAAAAATATTTCACATACACTCACATCATGGACAAAATCAAAGGACAATCGACAAACTAGGAAAACATTTCTGTAGCATATTCCACAGACAAGAACATGTACAGATCTTGTGGAAATTGAGACACAAAGGACCAAGGACTATTAGAAAAAGGGGGGAAAACCATGAACAGATGCAAAAACATCTAAAGAGTTTTCAAACATAAAAATATTCAGATTCACTTATAATGAAAGAAATGCACATTAAAATAATACTCAGTATAATTTCTCACTATCGGGCTTGCGAAAATCAAAAAGCATCTCAACAGGCTTTGTCAGCAAGGCTGACAGGACACAGATGTTCCCGCACAAACTGCTGGTGAGAATGGGTGCTAGCCCAGCTCTTTTCTGAGCGGAGAGCCACCCCTAACGGCACCGCACAGGCCCTTGGTTTTTGACTCAGAAACCCTACCTCCAGAAATTTAGCCTGAATACACACACACACACACACACACACACACACGTGCCAAGGTGATGTAATATAACACTTCTGTACTTGCAAAATACTGGAAACAAATTAAATTCTACCACATAGGAGAGTCCATTATGTAGGGGGGCCAAATCATATGGAATACTATGATGTTGTGGAGAAGAATGAGGAAGACTTTTATGAACTTACATGGAGAGATTTCCAGGACGTAAATTAAGTGAAAAGAAAAAGTACAAAAGAGTATATGTAGCACACTATTCTTTGTGTGAGAAAGAAGGGAATATAAGAATATAAGAAAATACATGTGTTTACACATTTGTGCAAAAGAAATACAAGAAAGATCACTGAGAAACTAGAGTCTGGTTATCTGCAGAGGTTGGTGGCAAGGGTGTGGGAAGAAGAAAGGAATGGCAGGTTAGTAGGGTGAAGAGGAGCTACACTAATCTGAATATATTTAGAGGAATGACTTTCAGAACCATAGCAATATTTCCTACACAAACCTCCCTAAGAAGTAATTAAAATCAACCAGGAAGTGGAGGAAATCTGAAATGGAATATAATCAGTAACAAATGAACCAAACCATGGTACAAATCAGTGACATTACTGTACTCAATGGATTAAAAAAAACCCTTAAAAACAAATACTAACCGAAATAGCTTTAGAAAAATCATATTTTGATTGAATATTATGAGGCTAAAGATAAAAAGAACTGTAAACAAATACTGTTATATAGTTAGTAAATCTGTACTCATATGGGAATAGATTAGCAATGTGTAACCATTTTATATGCATCTCTTATATGCAGATAAATATAGTATATTTTATATACTAATATTTAACAAACAAATGACTATATTATAAACTATGACAGCCTGGCCTCTCGCTGTTATTCATGTAAAGACAGTATCACCAAAATGCTAATTAATTCCAATTTCTCACGTAGGTAATAAACTTGTTAATACTTTCATGGAGAAAGAAGTTACAGATAAATAGAGAAGAGCTGAATGAGCCTCATGGGGTTGCGTTGGAATCACAGGTATCCATATGAATTCATGGTTTTAACATACAAACGGATAGATGTATAAGTAAATGTAGATGGGTGCATGTGTGGGCTAGTAGATACGTACATATATATTTCTCAGCTTTGTTGACAGAGAGAGCCTAGGAGCAATGATATTCCAGTAGCCATGAGCATGCCCTGTGGCAAAATCTTGGCTTATAAATACTATTCTCCAGTGAAAGAAACCAGAGTTCCTTGGAAAAGTGATTGATTCCAGGGCCGGACCAGAGAAAACAAAAGATGAGACTGACACATCTTGTGGAGTCAGAAAATGAGGAGAAGTGCTGAAAAAAAGGATGATGGTATGTCATAAGGAAACAGGAGTTAACCTGCAGAAACTCCAAGTGGCCAAAAATGGGACAATTTGAACAATAACCTAGATATTGGATTATAAGCATTAGAATGATATAAATATCCTTGAGCCAACACTGACATAAATAAGTCATCAAATAATTAAGTGAGGAGAAGAGGCAGCTCTTCCCTACAGACAAATTCCATTAAAAAATGTAGAAGGAATGAAAGAAATCCAAATTTTTTCCTGGGTAAGATCCACTGAATCAGATCCAATACTATAATCATTGGACAAAAGTTTGACGAGAGACAGCATATTAGCACACCGTCAAACCAGCTCCGCTAATCACAGAAGGAGTCCTAGTAACTTTAGAGAGGCAACATTTTGCAGACACGACCTAGGCCCATGATCAGAGTTAACGTTACCAGTACGAAGGGGAGAGTCACTGAGAAGGACAGGCCACTACTTCAGGTGGCGTTCTTGCCCACAGGCTTAAGGCTGATAGAGCTTGGAGAAAACGTAAGAAAAAACAAATACTGTTTTACAAAATAACTGACCGATTCTCTATCAAGAACATGAAAGACAAGGAAGAAATGAGGACTGGCCACAGACTGTGTGGAGAAGACTAGGAGGCAATGCGGGATCCCTGCTCAGGTCCTGGGGCAGAGAAAGGACATTAGGGGGAAAACTGGTGCTGTGGGAGTACGGTCTCCACTTTCGATGATAGCGTTGTGAAAATGGTGATGTCCTGGTTTTGGTAATTAAACTATGGGTATTTGTGTTACTGACATTAGAGGAGGTTGAGTGATGAGTCTAGATGAACTTTGAACTGTTTTTCAGCTTTTTGGGGGGAGATCTCAGATTATTTCAAAATAAAAAGTTAAAACAATTTATTAACATTTTAATCTTGTCTCAGAAAGGAGAGTATATAAAGATATCTATTTAGTTTGGAATTTTTAAATTAAAAAATACACATTTACATTTTTTATTAAAATATTGTTTATTGTGGTTAAAAACTATACCATAATCCTTACCATCTTGCCCATTGTCAGTGCATAACTTGGTATTGTTAAGAGTGTTTCCTTTGTTGTGAAATAGATCTCCAGAACTTGCTCATCTTGCAGAACTGAAACTCTACACCCATTTGACAAGAACTCCTATCTGCTCACCCCCTGCTTCCCTCTGGGAATCACCATTTTTCTTTCTGCTTCCATGATTTTGACTACTCTTTTTACCTCATATGAGTGTAATCACGCAATATTAGTCCTCTGTGACTGGCTTATTTCACTTAGCATAATGTCCTCAAGGTTCATTTACGTTGTAGCATATGACAAGGTTTCCTTCTCCTTTAAGGCTGCATAATATCCCACTGTGTGCATCTACCACATTTTGCTTATCCATTCATCTGTTGACAGAAAATTGGGTTGCTTCTATTGCTCAGCTATTGTGAAGCCTGCTGCAAAAAACATGGGTGTGCACGTATCTCTTTAAGACCTTGCTTTCAATTCTTTTGGATATATACCCAGAAGTAAGGTTGCTGAATCGTATGGGGTACATTTACTTTTATTTATACTTTTAAATTGTGAAATATATCAAATATGCAAAGAATACATTATACCTATATATACATGTATAAAGTAGAAATAAAATTTAAAGGGTAATAAAACATTCACTTCTTACCATTAAGCTTAAATAGTACCAACACCTCAGAAGTCTCTATGATCACTTACTTAATTTTATTCCACACTATCCCAGCACAGGTAACCACTGCTTTCAATATCACATTAATCATTTCTCTCTTTTCTTTATGGTTTCACCACATGTATTTTTCTACACGATGTATTGTTTAATCTATGAAACAGTTGACTAATATGGTATATGAGCTCTGCAAACTGCAGTCAAGATATTTATAGCTGAGCCATCTCAAGGCTCAACCTGCTAACAGGCTCACTCACATGACTGTTGGCAGGACTCAGGTACTCCCTGGCTGTTGTCTGGTGACATCAGTCTTTTGTCTTGTGAGCTTCTCTGTAGGGCAGCACACAACATGGCATCTGGCTTCCCTCAGGTTGAGAGAGGGAGAGAGGAACAGAGAGGTGAGCATGGAGGAAGTCTCTATCATTTGTGCAATCTGATGTTTGAGGTACTCATTGCTGTATTCTCTGTGGTAGAAGCAAGGCATTGGGTCTGGTCCACACTCAAGGGGAAGCAAAGAACAAGGGCAGGAACAGAAGTGGAAGTCACTCTGGACTGTCCTGGAGGCTGCCTGCCACAGACAACAGCAGCAGCAGCAGGGAGGACAAGAGGAGGAGAAGGACTGAAAACGAAGGATAACAGGTTCTACCTCGGATGTACTTTGTAGAGTGTTGCCCGTCTGGAAGTTAGATGTTGAGCCTGAGACCTCGGTCCGGTCAAAACAAGTAGAGATTTAGGTATCCTCAGCCTGTCAACTGCAGTGAAAGTCATTGGTGAGGAGCAAATAACACTCAAAGAAAATGTGCAAGGTGAACGGTGGAGCACATGCAGAAAGCCCTGGTTGGGTAGCTCAGCTGGTTGGAGCATTGTTCTGATATGCCAAGGTTGTGAGTTCAATCCTTTGTCAGAACACATACAAGAACCAACCTATGAATGCATAAGTAAGTGGAGCATAAATTGATGTTTTTATCTTTCTCTCTAAAATCAATAAATATAAACTTAAAAAAGACACATGCAGATAAAGAGAAGCTCATGAAGGAGATATAAATGGGATGACCAGAGAGGCAGAAGGACAATCGAAAGTGAGATATCACAGAAACGAAGGGCGAGACTGTTTGAAGAAGCGGGAAGAAGTCATCCATGGCAACGACCACAGGGAAGCCTGTTAAGATGAATCCTGGGAAGTATTCACTGCCTTGGAAATTAAGAGGTCTCTGAATGAGTTTAGACTCCCACTTTGAGAAGGCTGTAAGGAAGTTATATATTACGTCTTGTGTGAGTGTATTGTTACACTCATAGGGCTATTTAAGAGAGATCATAAATTCCCATTCTGCCAATCACCATCCAATAAAAAGGCTGAATTTTAAAGCATTTTCTGTTAACTCCCTATCTGTAAAAGATAATTTTACATTTTTGAACATGTACATGTTCCTATGCTCTTTAAAAATGGTAGACTATTTCTATAATTGCTGACCATATGAAATGCATTTCCCATCACCAGTCTCATAAATATTCAGCTATTGTACCTTTCACCAAACAGCTAGAGATTTATTCATTATGTGGAATTGCAGTCTCACCCTTCCTTCCTGCTCCTTTGTAAACAGAAAGATAATATTTCGGCAGTTTTTGCAATGCCTCAGCCTTGAGGGAATGTAAATATAAGCATAATTGATTTTCTGAACTTGCTTTTTTCCCTACATTCCAGTGCTTTCTGCATCATAGGAGGAATGACTGACAAATCCATCCTGATTGCTAATTAGAAAGCAGACTATATTAAAAGCATAGCACATACATCCAGTTTGCTCTCCGTGCAAACCCTGGAAACGTGACACTTCTTAACACTCCAGTGCCTGCTGTCTAATTACCTGCTTCTTTGCTTTGACTTCACCATTCAGGAATCATGCACACTAGCTGTGTCTGGCAGGGCAGGGGTGATTGCTAATTAAATGGTGGAATTCACTTCACCTAACCTTGACTCATCTTTTCTTCCCCTCTCCTCTCCGAAGTAATACTTTTCCTCAAAAAGCATTTCTTCCCTTCAAGTCCTGGCCGGATAATGAAGGTTGGTGCTCTTATCCCGGTATGAAGCCTAAATTCTCAAGGTAATTTTACTTCAAGGTTTGGCGAAATAGGAATTCCATCCTCTCCACTTTCCAGCTCGGGTATAAAGGAGTCTTTTTGTGTCAGTGCCCTTAATGACAAGGTAAGACCCCCGGCGTTCCTATTCTTCGTACATCACCTCAGCAATCAGCTAGCGGCCCTGAACGGCCAGGCCATCTTTGCCTTTGTGTTTGAAATGAGAGTTCACTACTGACACCAGGAAATCTGTGGGCACCTGCAGCCTGAAAAGGAAGGATTGATTTTCCGTCACCCTCCCACTAATCTGAATGTCACCCCCAGTACCCAGGATTTAATTGATCTGGGACAACGTCACAGCAACCGCAGCCCCTATTGAAGGGTTAAGAATATGGAAGAGGTCGGAGGCACTCCCAACACCGAGGGCAGGGAGATCTGCTGCTCTTCCCGGGACCTGGTCATGAAGCATTTGAATAGAACTTGATTCTTACAAGTACTTTAGACTAGTTTCTCTTTGCTGAGTTGAAGGTGGCTTGGAAGCATCCTAGGGGACTGAACCACATACAATTGTCCATATTGCATGTATTCCAGTTTCAAAGGTGGCATTTTCATATAATTCAGCTTAACATTAGCTCCTGTCACGTATGTGAAAGATTGAGCCCTGATAGATGAAATAAATTCAGAAATTTTGCCCTGATAAACTAATGGATCAGTTATGTCACCCATTTATTCATTAACAAAACATTTGCTGCATGTTTTTTCTTATACTGAGCATCAAGGCAAGGATGCCAAGGATTGGGTAAGTACTGGCACTGCTTAATTACCCAGCAGGCAAATTAGGCACGCATGTAAGGCCTTGCAAAATAGGGCGATATATTGTCTGTAATGTACTTTAAAATCATTCAGCAGAGAAAGTGTAATACATACGTGCGCGTGCATTTAGCTAGTTTAACCTACCTCCAGGGGCAGCTTGCTAATAGTTGAAGTACCTTAATCAGAAATACACACTCCAAGGGAGGTTAGTTAGCATTTGAAAGACTTTAATCAGGTAGCTACTGTAAATGTTTAACTCTTAGCCATCTCAATTAGCACCAGAGGGTTTATTAGCCTGAGGGATGCTAGCAATAATTTTAAATAAGTGAAAAAAGCAGTATTCACGATACGTATATGGCTAGAAATATGGCACAGGCACTACCGCCTCGCATGAATGAAGTAGAAGAATGTGGAGCGGGGCGGGGCGCGGTCTCGGCCCTGGTTTCTGACTCCCATCAGAAGGTTGGCTGGCTTCCCCTTGCAGGGGTATGGTTCCATTTGCCTCCAGGGGACCTTCTGTGAAAGGTGCCTGTTGCGGTGCTTACACGGAGAGAGAAAGAGGAAATTCATGGAACTCATAATACTGGATGCATAAATGTATACGATTGGGTTTGTTTTCAGAAAAAACCGTTCTGACAGCCGTGTGGAGGATGCATGGGGGTGTTCAGGGGCTGGAGGAACAGTGAAGAGAGTGAGACCGATTAGGAGGCTGCGGTGGTTACATAGCGACGGCAGCCTGAACTAAGGCCGCGGCAGTGTGAGTGGGTGGAGAGGATGGGCTTGGAAGATTTACAAGAGAACAATAAATGGGTTTAATGAATAACTGGATGCAAAGAGAGGTCATGTGGGTAAGAGGGAGTCACAAGGACAACCTCCAGGGTAATTGATTTGCATGGCGCCATTTACCACAATATAGAATCAAAGGTAAGAAAGAGGTTGGGGACCAGCTGAAAAGAAGCTACTTTTGAATGAGATAAATGCTGGATGCCTGTAGCATATTCAGGGGGAGTAGTCCAATAAGTAGTTATACATTTGTGTGTGTGTAGGGTCTGGCACAAATAACATCATTTTTATTACAAAACCTTTTATTACAAAATCATAAACATGTAATTCTGTGACATAACCATATCACATTCAAGCATACCATATGGCGTTTTAGGTGAAATGTCCGAATTACTGCCCATCTCGTGTGAGCCATTCACGTACCTACCACCCACACTCAAGCAGGTGTTACTTCTGCTGGACCCTGTGTGTGTATGTGCACATATAGACACACATACATGTATACATGCACACACATGTATATACACACATACACGTATACACATACAGAGAGACTACACACACACACACACACACACACAGTTTGGGGCTCAGGAGGAAGACCTGGGCTGGAGATAATTATTTAATACATTCAACAAACATCTATTAATCATTTTCTATGCTCCAGGCCAAGATGGATGTGATCCTTGCCTTCATTCTAGTTATAATATTTGGCAGACATGGTATAATGGGCACATTTGAAGTCTTAAGGATGAGGTTACTGAGGGAGAGTGTAGTTAAAAGTGAAGAAACAGGATCCCATGAATGATTAACATTTAAGATGCAGGAGGAAGAAAAAGATGAATGATATGAAAGATATTGTATGAATAAAAATGGGGAGGAGGACTGGCCAGATAGAAGGAAAACGAGAATAGAATGATACCAAGGACATCAAGGGATATAAAAGTTTCTGAGAGGGAAAGGCAAATGGTATGCAATATTGCAGAGATCAAATAAATAAGGAGTGGAAACATCCATTTCACGAGGCTCTTTGGAGGTATATGAATGGAAAATGAGAAGTGATAGAGTGGAAATAAATCTTTAAAAAGCTTGGTCATAGAAGGCTTCTAGAAATTATTCAGCAGGGAGTTTTGGAGAGCTTCCAGCTTGATATGATGATGTAGAGTCAGGAAAGATACTTGCACAGAGATACAGTAGGGTACAAGAAGCGAAACACTGAAATATCAAAATAGTGAAGGAGACAAAATAAGTTACTAATTTCCAACTTTGTTCATTAAAGGAAACAAATACCCGGTCACCACATATTTTGGAAAACAACCTGAGAAGCGTTGGCTTCTCTAACACAACCTGTCATGTGAGCATCAAGCAGACAGGAAGTGTCCCGAGAACACTCCTGCTGAAGCGAGGGGGACGAGGTGCCAAGATTGCAGAGGCCCTTTCATGTCTGCGAGAGCTCTGACAGGCCACTCGATACACGACATGGTTCCAGGAATTTTGTCCCATAACAAATGAGTCAGCACTTCTGGGACTGTCACGGTTTTACTAGAAATAAGTACCACCTTATCTTTCTGAGCAATTACTTTCAAGAAGTATAATAGGAAAAATTTCAAAGCTCTGACCTCTCCAAATTGATTCTTCATTTTTTTAGATTCTGTGTAGAGTTATTTGTAGTTAACAATTGTTTTCATTAGAAAGTACAGGTGTAGCCTATTGGCAATTAAAAGTAGCCAAATCTAGCCCTAGGACCAAAGGTAAGATACCACCTAGTTAGTAGTCTGGAGCCTACAATATGGCTTTGAGGCCAGATGGGCTTGGGCATAAGTCCCAACTTTCTAATTCACTAGGTGTGACCTTGGTCAGGTTACTTAGCCTCTCTGGGACTCAGTTTCCTCAGCTGTATAATCCAAGCTTGTTTGATACTGTGTGTGTGTATATCATATATGTGTGTGTATATCATATATGTGTGTGTGTGTGTGTGTGTGTGTATATATTTGATATATGAATCTGGTTGACATCATTGGTGAAATTTGAGCAACATCTGTTCAGCATCTGTGTATAATAAGCAAAGTACTCTGTCACATACATTGCAAAAAGGTAAGAAATAGCCAGTATATAAGATGGTATAAATGACTTTTTTTTCTGTTTGCACCAATAGGTCAAGAAAAAAGGTAGTGAAATTGGTGCAGGAGGGATTTAAAGTGCAGCAGAAAATAATTTCAAACCACAGTGGAATACTACCATGCTATTATAAAAGAGTCAATAAGGAACCTTGAATGGAGATTTAAAAGTAAAAGGTAGTAATTGTTACTTGAGATGATTTAAAGACTAGAAACTGATGTTGTTTCCATGGTTTCATGCTATCTTCATCACTTTGTACTCACAGAGAGGGCTGGGCCACTTCCACATTTTGAGGCACCCGGTGTCTGTACAAATGGAGAAATGCTAAAATAGGGCTAAAAGTGTGGAATGTAAAAAAGTGTATGTATGCATATGTATAACTGTATCTATGTATCTTTGATCAATTAATTCTTTTAACACAAAAATATGATGCAATATAAACAGGTGTTTCATGAGATAGTCACGTGACTTATAAAACCGTATATCAAAGTCCACAATGGGCACTATGAAGTACATCTTTTAATCTTGCCAATGCATCCTCGGGAAAATACTGCAGCCTACATTTGACTGGAGGACACTGACATGTGTGCACGTGAGGTCTGGGCCTTGCATACACAAAGGCTGTGAACTCTTCGTGATAGACTCTGAGTAGTGCCTGTGAAAGCTCAACACCTGGCATAAAAAAGATGCTCAAGAAAAGTTTGTAGAATTAATCAGTGAGTTCTTTTGTCCTGATTATCACTGAGGAAGCTTGTGAAGATCTTTCAAACTGGCATGCTGCTAGATTGGGTAATAGCTTGAGATTCCATTCATTTTACAAAGGGACAGAACACATTACCTTAGCTGGGCTTCTGTACTCTTTATATGGTGACTTCCTTTTAATCAGACAGTGCTTGGTGCTGAGCAGAAGAGGGGAAGTGGAAGATGGTGAGGGATGTGGACAAAAAAGCTCCATCAGCTTCAGTTTGCTTGGGCTGTTACCATTCAGAGCACTGAAGGATTCTGGATTTTACATAGCATAAATGACACACTCTCAACCCTGCAATATGCTATTAGAAGTCAGTTCCATCAGCAGCAGCATCTGGGCAGTCCTAATTTTCCTGGAAGTTAAAAGAAAACCATCTGTTTTTAAATACGAGGCTTCTTTCTAAACTCTACTCCCTGTTCTTAATAATTTAAAGGTGTGCTCACTCCAGAGCTACAGTCGTCATCTTCAGACTTCATGTACCTAGGATTGACTAGGCTAGCTGACCTGCGAGAGGGCTTGTTCTCGTTGCTAGGTTTCCTTCTCTTCTCGATGTGACTCACTTCTGGCAAAGAGAAAGTATGCAGCTTAGCAGGCTCAGTTTTAAAGCCCTTGGAGTTACGAGAGCCTGGTTTTTCCATTCTAGATGGTCTAATGCTTCTGTTCATTCTCCCCAAGTAGGTAATTAATTCTTGCTGGTGTGCTGCAGAGAAGGGGAAGGCAGTTTGCTTTGTGTGAAGTAGAAAAAGGTACCCCTGCCTTGAGATAGTTTACTGACATTTACCGGGAAATTTCCATGACAAATGGACGTATATCTATGATAAACAATGTGAACGTTGATCCCTAGAGTAGTGCAATGCATATCAACACAACCATATGTTGTGGTCCTGTGAGGATTACCCAAAGGGTAGAAAAATATGATGGTGCAGGGAGAAAAGAGTGATCAGGGAGGAAAAAATTCAGTGAAATTACAAAAAGATTCTTACTTACAATCTATAAGATGTAACATTTATATATTATATTCTCCGTGGTATGAACAAGTGAAAATTAAAATCTAATTAATCTTTAATATACTAATCTGAAGATTATTGTATCAGCTTTAAATGAATCAAAGTGAATCAGGGAGGGCAAATGCTTGGCCCAAGGCTGTTGCGTGGCACAGGTAAGATTCAATTGGAACTTTCTCAGCTTTTTCTTGGAAGGGCTTGATTTTTCTTGTTTTTCACTAGCCATCCAAGATGAGACTTAGAGCAGAGCTTTAAGATACAAATAGAAAGTGGCAAAGGCTGAATCTAAAAATAGATTTGAATGTTTAGATAAATTCATAGAAGGCAGACCCATGGTGGTAACCAAGGGAGATAAGGATGCCTGAGGAGCCTCCCTAACTACTGCACACTGTAGCTGCACCGAGGATGGCTCTGGAGGGGGCCCCTGACAGAGTTAGAAGGTGAGGTCAGGATTGGGGTGTCTGTTTCCTATCACAGTGGGTCACCCTAGAGCTCTTGTTAACGGAACCCTTCCTCTTTCCCTCCTTCCTTCATTCTTTCTTTTCATTGTTGATTTTAAATTTTACACAGATGCAGGCTATTGCTGCACAAGGAAAGAACTGGGGCTGTATTTCCAAATACCGCAGAGCCATGGAATGGTCTATAGAAAACGCTGTTCCTTTCTTTTTCTTGGAACATTTGTGATGATCCTCGCTTCTCCAGTTGGGGTTTTCTTACTGGGTTGTAAAAGTAGAACGAGCAGGTCTACTGAAATCTCGGTTTCAGTTTCAGCTTTCAACTTTTTTCTTCCTTCATTGATTGATTGCTTTATAGATTAAGTCATTCATTCACTAGAGGTAACACATAGTTTTTTTGGTGTAAAATGTTTGACTAGGGTCTATAAAGATAAATAAATCATGGTTCTCAGTTTAAAAGAGTTATATACTGACAAAGGTAATGATGACAGGCTAATAAAGATAATAGCAGCAATGCCACATATTGAAGATTACTTTGTGTCAGACATTGAACTAATTACATTACACAGAGATATTATAATCCAACTCACAATGATTTTGTGACATAGTTGTTGTTCCCTCCTTTTGGTAGCTTGAGGAACTGGAGCCTATTGTGGAGGTGAATTTCTCACTTCACAGCTTGTAGGTGAGGAAGGGGATAAAACGCACAAAATACAAACAAGAAAGAAAATGAGGAGGACTAAAAGGGGAGTGCACTCTGAGCTGTAAGTTTACAACAAAAGAGATGAACTCCGACACTAAAATGATGTCTGAACTGAGTCTTGAGGGATGGGCAGAGTTTGGGTAGGTTGAAGTCAGCATTCCAGGTGGAGATAGTGTTGTAAGTATTTGTTGCTTTTGGCTGCCCAACTTCTGTGGTGTGTTCTCTTTGCATTAAAACCCTAACTTACTTTTGGAGAATTTTCTTCTCTGTTTGGATAAAGTTTGAGAAATTGTCATCAAGGTGCTCTGATTTTCTCTAGCTGAAGCCAGGTAAGTTGAATACTCTGGAACTGGAATCTGCGTAGACTTGAAAAACACCAAACCAAAACAAAAGACTCAAAAATCTGGAGCTCAGCCCTGGACGATGGCTCAGTTGGTTGGAACCTCATTCTGTACACTGAGGGGTTGTGGTTCAGTCCCTGGTCAGGGCACATACCCGGGTTATGGGTTGGATCCCTAGTTGGGTCATGTATGGGAGGCAACTGATCAATGCTTTCTCTCTCATCAGTGTTTCTCTCTCTCTCTCTAAAAATCAATAAATATATCCTCAGGTGAGGACTAAAAAAAAAGCTGGAGCTCCTTTATTTACTTTGGTTGTGATCTGAAGAGAGTGTCTAAAATTCCTGCTACTGATCACCTCCCTCATCTATGATTTTGATTTCTGTCCTGTCTGTGCCTTGCTCTTTAGATTCTGTGAAGTTTCAGAATATCCTCTGGTTCCTAGGGTAGCCAAAGTCAGTTTTTGTGGCTTGCAACAAAAAACTCAAAGTGGCAAGAATAAAGGCATGAGTGAGGTACACTGCCGAGTGCCAAGCCATCCAGGTTAATGCATGAAAGAAGCAAGTGAGTGAGACAACTGAAAATGTAGTTTGGAGAAAGTTGTATGAGGTTGAATGCCAGATTAAGGAGGTTGAACTTCATTTGGTGAAAAATGAAGAACTACTGAAGCATCTAAGCTGGGGCAATATTATGTCTCTCTTTCAATGTTTATCTGGCAGCAATGTGATTACATAAGTTGGAGAACATGAATAGTGGAGGCAGGGTGACTAGTTAGGAAGCTATTGCAGTGGTCCAGGTAGGGGGTCACAAAGGCCTGGGCACGATGTAGAAAGTGTCAGGGAAAAGGTGTGCATGGATAAGTTTCTTGTTTGTCTGCACAGAAGCCAAGGTGAGAGAGTGCTGATTTGTAACAGAGCCAGTGGGGAGCACATCCCATAGGCGTATAGAGCTGATGAATTCTGCCATACTGCCCCCCAAGCATCCCAGAGAAGGAGGTCGGGCTCATAAAGAGAAATGCAGAAATTCAGTCTGGAGAGCAAGTTAGCTGAATTTGGACCAAATTAGAATCTCAAGTTGTTGATGCTGAAGCTTTGACTACTCCCCTGACAAATACTTTTTGGTTGAGGCAGCAGGCAAGAGAAGTTCCCATTTGGAAGATTTGGTATTTCTGTGGTTTCTTTCCCTAAAAAAATTAAAATACAAGCCCCATTTTTTTCTTAGTGGCTCGTAAAATGTTGCAAAAGGGAAAACATTATTGAGCAATAAAAGGTGTGTTTATATGTAGTTATATGAAGTGGGCTAGAGGCCAAGTCCCATGAATGTGTTCACTTATACCTTGGGTACTGAACAATTACAAAAGAGCTTTAGGCTCTTATTTTGCTCAGAGTATATACTAGAGAAAGCCTTTGTAGCCCTTCCAGTTTAATCAACTTGATAGACTGAATTGGGGAAGCTGCACCTTTAAGTGTTGACAGTAAACAACATTGCGATATTATCGAAGATGGTCTTTGGAGCTCATTTCTCTTTATTTTCCTCCCTAACTTGGCAAACACATGTGTCTACATGCATCCCTTTGTGTTTCCAGCCAGTATCATTGGCTCTGAGCCTATCTCATTTGGCAACATCTGCTGTTATCAGGTTTGGGGACACCAATTTCAAGTGACATTTTGTGTTTAGGCAGCAGAGCAAGTGGTTTTCCATTGTGAAAACTAGACCCTTTGTGTCAACAGATATAAGATTTCCCTACAGAAAGCAGGGGTGATGCCCTATTTAATTGGCTGTGATGTTACTTTCCCAGTTCTCAAGGCCCAGTAAGGAAGTGGGAGGGACATTTTGTGGGAAGTAGATTGGGAGACTTTATTCTTCCCCATAAAGTGACTACAGAGGCAACTGCTCATTTCATGTAAGAGCAAGGTTAATTCTGCCTTTCACAATGGGTCATTACATGAAACATACATAGTCCTCGGAGGCCAAAAATTTTGTCTTAAAGTTGCGCAGGACTGAAGGCTCTCTTCAAGGTAGAAACTATCATGAAGAAAACATCTCAATATTAAACTTCTTCTTTCATAAGTCTTATGTAGTTGAATCTATTCATTTCTTACTGCTTCTGTCACAAATTCCTATAAATTTGGTGGCTTAAAACAACACAAATTTCTTATCTTACAGCTCTGACGATCCAAACTTCACTAAATAAAAGCAGGGAACCGACAGGGCCACATTCCTCCCTGGGGGCTCCAGGGAGAATGCGTTCTTGCCTTTTCCAGGTTCTAGAGGCTGCCCACATTGCTTGGCCTGGCACCCCCTTCCATCTTCACAGCCAGCAAAAGCTAGTGATCTTTGTCACATAGCATTACTGACACTAACGCTCTTTCCGCTGGCCGCTATCACTCTGAAGGACCTTCGTGACTATATCGGGTCAATCCAGATAATCAAGGAAAACATCTCCCTGTTTTAATGTCAGCTGATTAGCAACCTTAATTTCATCTACAACTTTAATTCTCCCTTGCTATGTAACGTAACATATTCATGGGGTCTGGGGATTAGGATTGGACATCTTTGGGTGTTCTCTCATTCTGCCTGTCGTAGTGAAGGGTTTGAAAAATCTGCTCCCTTCTCTTTTGTGTTCTGGTTCCTCGTGGAACTTTAAAAAAATTCTTAAAATGTATTCAAACTAGTTCCCAGGCCTCAGAAATAGCACACCGTTTTTTTTTTTTTTCTCTCGAATGACTTCAGGGTGCTAGAGCTGTTAGTGGTACAAAGGAGAGCATGTGGGATTGTATTACCTCTAAGGAATTTTTACATACTCTTTGCGTGGATGAGACAGACATGCACAGACACACAGCAGGGCAAAACTTGAAAAATGTCATGGACTGGTTCAGCCAATCGGTGCCGAGGGAGTTTGGAAGAGGGAGCATGGCTCTGAATCCCATTGACCGAATGTTTCCCTTCCCGACCTACAGTCACTCCTACCAGTGGAACATTTCAATGAGGCTACGTGGGAGCAAATTTTCTCCATTATTTTTTATTACAGCAAGTACCCTCCAGCACAGCACAATGGGGAAGAGGAGGGACAGAACAAATGCCAAGTGTCTGTGCACGCTGGCCCCAGACAGCTATAACTTACGTAGCCCTCCCTTTACACTACATAATGCTCACAGATTTCTTCCTTTCCTTTAAAACAGCCAATTCCTTCAGACTGATGACAAGAGTCAGCAGCAGTCTGAGAGTGCTGCTCAGTAGCACCACAGCCGTGGTACACCAGGAGAGGGGATCACTTCCTACAGGGATAGGCAGAAGACAAGGAGAAACCTGTAAGCGTTTTCAAATGTGACCACTGGAAAGCAGTAAACAGCAGCTATACATAATTCCTACCACAAATGTTCTGGGGGCTTTTCAGCTGCCTTCATCTTTGAGCCTCTTCTGGGACTAGACATGGTCAGTGAGGGGATGAAGTGTCTTCGGGGATAGCTCATGTACCCACTTTAAAATGGAGTCTCTGGGGCTTCCCCTGTCTTTTCTTTGTAGAACAGTATACCTAGCAACACCAGAAATGGGCTAAGATCACTGCTGTGCTTTACTGGTGGTGGTGGGAGCAAGAACATGCCTTATCCACAAACCTGCCATTATTGGCCAGATCCCTGCAGCAATTACCTTGTCCAGTGTCATAGGACACAGGAATGCTTTTCTCCTCCTGATGCAGCAGCTCCCTCCTTAACCTACTGCAAGCTACATCCTCTGGACGTGAAAGTATGGAAGCATGCAGGCATGTCCCCCCTCCTGATAAACACCAGATGGATGTACACCAACTGGCTTTAGTTCAACATTAAAAACATGTCACAGTGTATCGTCTCAATGTGTGAAAACAAAATGATTTCTGAAAAGGAATTCTTTTTCATCCAGAGTGCTTCTTTAGTTTGAGAATTTTTTCATTCCTACTAAATATACCTGCCAAAGAAGGAAAAGGCATTTTTCAGACCTGACCTCCAGCACTGCTGAGGGGAGTCAATGAGAATCAAGCAAACAGGAGAGGTAATCTCATGAGTGGCTCCCTTCCTAATGAATAGCGAAGGCCAGAGGGCTGCCCATGATTCATACTTGTGGGCCAGAGGGAGATCCCAGTTTTAGGTCCGTTGGAAAATGCAGTCAGCAGCAGGTCAGGTTACTGTTCCCTCGGCTGCTTTTGAATCCTTTGTGACTTCTTCCTATGAAATTGCCCTGGTGATGCTTAAAGCCAAAAATCTATTTCCCTCATTATTTAGAGTGGCAGTGAGCTGGAGTAAGGAAGTCAGGGGTGTTACCTAAATCATAACCATATAGGCGATGATTTCCTTTACTTCCACTAGCAACACTGTCCGTTAGAGGGCTGTACGTCAAAGACAAAGTATTTTTGTCATAAAAAAGCAGGCCTATAATCACAGACCTCTCCAGAGGGAAGAACTTTAAAGGCTACCATTCTGCCTTTAAAGGAACATATTCTTTCTTTCTGCATCCTGGTCAGATCTAGCCCCTCTACTTGAGTATTTCCTATAACGGGAATCTCACAGCCTCATTAGTAGACCAGGGGTCAGCAAACTTTTTCTGTAAAGGGTCAGATAGTAAATATTTTAGACCTTGCAGTCCTTAGGGTTTTGTTGCAACTACTCAACTCTGCTTTTGTGTGACAGCAGATATGGATAATATGTAAACACACAGGTATGGATGGATGTGTTACAATAAAACTTTATTTATAAAAACATGTGGTGGGCATAATTTGCCTACCTGGAGACAGACCACTCTTTTGTGGGACAACCCTAGTTGTTAGGAAGTTTTACCTTAAGCCAAAATTTGTTGTCCTTTAAATTAGTCACACCCTTTTGCATCCTTTACCATGTATCACTTTGCTTAAAAAAGTATTAGGTTGATTAGCTACAACTCTGCCTTTTGTGTCTAAATTATTCATAACATAAATTCTCCAACCTGAATCACTTTGTTCTACAGATATAATGACTGATTGTTTTATTTATTTGGCAGCTTATCAGTCACTTACTGAGCACCTGAATAGGTGCCAGGGATATAAAATTGTTTTAGAAGTTTGCCTTCTAGGAGTTGGTCTTGTGGGAGATGGTAACCATGGTAGAGATACTCACTGGAGTCTATAAGAGCACACAGAAGCGGCACCCACCCAGAGCGATGGAGGGTGGGGAGGGTGGGAGGCTTTCTCAAGGAGGTTGCTCTGGAGCTGAGTTTTAAGGACCTGGTCATGTAGAAATTGGCTGTGCATTCTGGGAATTATCTGTGCAAACGTATGCAACTGAGAGACCGCAGCTCTGCATTTCAGGAACCACAAGTAATTTACCAGAACAGGAGTGTAATACAACTGCACAGCTGAGGACACTGGCTGGAAATCTTGACTGACCCCTTCAAAAACTTCTCATGCCCTGGCGCAAGCACTCATTCCTAATTGCGGGTAGGCCTTTGTCAGCTGGCAATTCTCAGAAGTGTTGTTTCATTATTTTGTAAGACACATGAGATCAGGGAGATAGTAACATGAAAGTGCCTGGTTCCCAAGTTACTTGTTGTCTTTGTGGTTGTTCATAACAAAATCTTATCTTCGTTTATACAAGCAGAGAGAAACAGAAGTAAAGTTCCACATTATTTGTATTAGAGTTTGCCTGTGTTGCTTGATTTTGGGAAGGGGAAGGGGAGGCAATGGAAAGTAGATTGCCTTTACTTAATTATATTTTGCTTCGGCTAGAACTAAAGTTGTTCTAGTTCTTCCCTCACTCTTTCCCCTGTCAAGGATGCCCTGTGAGCTGTCTTCATTTGGAAGTGTCCTCCTCATCGCTCAAAATCCAAGTCAAGTAATATCTCTGTTAAACCTACCTGTTTGGGTCTCCTGACATCGAATTTTATTTGTACTAAAATCCCACCACTTGACCAACAAATAGTACTGGCAATCTATCTGCTTATATTTCTCTTTTCACTAGACCATATGCTCCTTGAGGACAGGGACTATCTCTCTGTTACTATTGTATATCCCATGCTTGCCACCCCTGTACACCTCTTCCTACATATTAGGTACAGAGTTAATGCTTGTGGAATGTATGAATGTATGAATGAATGAGTTCATCTATTGTCTGAGAAGAGTAGTGATTGGTAAAAGAAGTGGTCGACAACACTTTTTAAATACTGCTTGCCAAAATTACATGCAAATGAAGACAGAGTGCTCCTATCATTTACATTTGTATGATGACCACAATTACAACACCAAACAACAAGAGGCAGTTTATATATCCAACTGGAATTCCTGAGGCTGCCCTATCCATCATGAAATACTGTGTGGAAATGCTTTAATGAGTTCCTGGCTATGGTATAATTTACCAGAAGCTTTGCAGCCTCCATGGGGAAACTCGCCGCAGGTCCCAAATGTCACCTGTGTATAAAGCCACCCAAGGGCAGTTGGAGTGTAAGTGATGGAGATCGGAGTGTAATTCTCTGAAGTTAGGTCAGCTGTGGGTATGCTACCAGTTTCTTATGCTTGATATATTTTCTGTGCTATAAAAGGCTAGACAGTCTAACTGGATCAAGAGTGAAAAAAGTAACACAGAGAAGAAAAAGTTATTTTTTCCTTTCCAGTTTAGAAATTACTGAATTTTTATGTCATCCTAGAATGTACCCAACTGTGAGATTTGAATAACACCTGAAAAATGTAACGCGATTCATGTTTTTACAAATTTTTCTTGTACTGGTGCTGCTATGGTTTCCCAGTGAACTGCATCTGCAGCGCAGTAACACGGGTGGGCAGGTGCGCACTGCCCCCGTCCTGCTTTCCGCCGTAATATTTAAAGGCCAGCCGAGAGCCCAGAGGCATTGGACCTAAGATGTTTTCATTCTTCCTTTGCATACAAGCTTTGATATCTTCACACTGCACTTCATGAACAATGGGCTTCTAGAACAATAGAGAATTTTGCTTTTTATAAAGGTTCTTATCAATTTTATAGAAGTTCTTTTAATACAAAGGAAAACAAATTGAGCTGGAAAAAGTCCCCAAGAAGGAATAAGGGATGTTCTGTTGTAAGTAGAGTATTGTAGGGGAAGAGAGGTAGAAATTTCCCCAAGGTTTTTTGACACATAAACTACATATGACCTGAAACCATTAGAAGAAGAACGTCATTTAAAAATAATTTAGAAAGAGTCTTGCTTTGTGCCATTTCTCATGATTACAAGCTGGGAACCTCGAACAAGATATCAGAATTTAATACCCAAGCTAGTTTATGAAAAGCACTAAGCAGCAGGCTTTTGCTTTACTTTAACCTTTTTAATATTCTGGAAGGTAATTGTCCAGACTGTCTCCCCCATCCAGGTTAATGAGGTGCCTAATAGGCCACAGCAGAAAACGACTGCTCAATCAAATTATGACAAACAGGGAAACAAGAAAGGAAGGAAGGAAGGAAAGAAGGAAGGAAGGAAGGAAGAAGAGAAGGCAACAAAAATCAAAATGGAAAGGTCTGAAGTTACATAGGCTTTTATTGTCTTCTGTTCTGTTTTCTCCTTGTGATGGATTGCAGAAAGGATCAGAAAAGGCACAACATGAATCTGCTCTCAGGACAATGATTGTAATCAAAATCGGAAATGGTACAAATGTAAGCCATTTTCCTTGCAGTTTAAAGATTATAAATCCCTTATTCATCTGTTATGATCCAGAGCCTAACTTGCAATTTTTATAGTTCTTTTTTATGCCCAGAATTTTAAAACTGCAATGTAAAGGGACTACAGCTGTTCTCTTTCCGATTTGGATGTTTAATCCCCGCTCCGAGCGTTGCACCCCGGTCTCCCCTCCTTCTGCCCATCTGCAGTCTGAGCCCACTGCCAATGCCTCACACATGAGAAACTCACCATGGTCTCTTCCCCTCCGAGTGATTAAACACAGCACTAGCTACTCGGAGGGGCTCTGGAAACATTCAGGAGCCCTTGCCAAGGGGTTTGCTCTTTCTCGAAGAATGGAGCCATTCCCAAAATTACTACGAAATTTAAACCGGTAGTGGGAGATGCAGCAGCTTTGAACCAGGAAGACCTGGATCTTTCTCGTCAATGCGCCTCTTTGCAGGAGTACGACCTTCCTCCCCTGAGCCTTCGGTTTTGTCATCGGGAAAAGAACTGCACCACCAACCGCTCCGGAGGTGTTGAAGAGCGAAGGAGCTAATGCGTTGGGAACTAGGACCAGCTGTCCCTAGTTCCCAACACTGTCAAGTGTTGTCGGTATTGGTAGCTGGTAGTGGGGTGAAAAAGCCAAAGGGAGATGATAGTAATGATGATATGTGGCCTTGTAGAATTTCTTAAGTACATGGAACGCACTGAGCTAGATTCTTCCTGTTCATAAAAGACTTAACCAGTCCCTTGGGAGAGCCGGTTCTTCCAGTACACTCGGGCAGCAGTGGGTGTAAGGAAACACTCTTAGGATGATTTCCTAAGCTGCGTCCCAGGGAAACGAGAAATTGATGCAGCTCCCAAGGTGCTCGCTCAGCTTGTACCCTGGAAGAATCTGGTTTGTTGAGTATTTTGTTCTCACATATACTTTTCATCTCTTAGAATTTAAATGGTTTTATTGTTTATGCTATTAGAGTTGTCCCAGGTTTCCCCCTTCGTCTCCCTTCACCCAGCCTGCCCCCCACTCCCACAGGCAGTCCCCCCACTGCTGTCCATGCCCATGGGTCATCATGGTTTTTCATTTTTTTTAAATTGAAATTCCTCCAAGACAACCAAGATAAATATTCACATCCCCCAAATATTTACCCATACAATGAATGCGGTTTTATGCTTATTACCTCGATGCTTCTCAATTTGAAATGCTTTCTATTAATCACTGCAGTCATATTTGGAAAATGACATCGAAGCTTAGTTATTGATCAAAGTTACCAAGTGTATCCTTTTTCTATTCTCAGAGGGACCTGCTTTTTGTCTGGAGTGACCATCCTTAGAACTTTATTGCATTTTTGCCTGCTGTAACCCTTTCCCCTGCCCTATCCCTTGTGGGATGTAACCCACATTTTCACTGTGCTGTGACGTCACATCCTTACTTTCTAGTCTCGCACTGCGCCTTCACTCGCAGTCCTGCCTTCCTGCGTAGCCCCAGCAGTCTTTCGATGCGTGAAGAGCTGCTCATTTCCCACGGTCACCGCTGACTGGGACCCAATAATTATTCAACTTTGAGTTGGATGTCCTGAAATTTCCACACGTGGGGAGCACATTTCACTTTGTGGCTATTTTGGTTTTGCATTTCTTAATTTTATTCCTTTCAGTGTTCCTTTCATTTCTAATTTCCACAGAGGCAGGCAAAAATCATCTTAAGCCTGCCTTTTACCAGGTGGTCTCGTGATTTTAAAGAATCTGTGCACGTTAAAATTCCACTTTTATGTAATATCATTTTAATAGAAATGTTCATTTTTATGGAGGGAAAATGACTGATAAAAATTTGAGTGGTACTTAGGAGCCTCTTATACCCTTTTTATTGCCTTTTGATGAGGCTTAATTCATTAATAAAGGAGGATGAGTTGGACTGTGACATGTTTTATCTCCTATCATCATTCAACAAAGGAGGATATTTTTTCAATGAAAATTTTAGAGCAAATTTCTAATTTTCCTTTTCTGAAAACTACATTTCAAAAAATGGAATGACCTTGGACTCAATTCAAAATTGAAATTTTACAGCTACTCTTTCAATTCACCTGCTCTCACAACAGCCCAGGGAGCTAAGATCTATCATCATTATTTCTGTTTTGCCGACAGGGCAAGCGACAGAGAAACAATGTGGGTTGTCTTCGATCACAGCGCAGCAACTTCATCTCTAGGATCCAGGCTGTAAACCAATTGCGCAAAATTTTAAACTCAATTGCTAAGCATCTTCCTTCTCTTTTACCATCCTACTTTTCTTCTTCTCTATAAATATTTTCGGAAATTTCACCCTATCCTAGACACTTTAAAGGAGGCTTGGGGATAAAAAAAAAAAGTCACTTCTAGAAGTTCACGGTGTCATGGAGAAAAAACAGTGTGTGCACAATGCATTCTTATACGATACAGTACAATGCAGGGTGTCCAACCCATGGCCCGCATGTATCCGAGGATGGCTATGAATACCACCCTACACAAAACTGTAAATTTACTTAAAACATTATGAGATTTTTTTGTGTGTGTATGATTATGTGTCACAATGTATTTAATGTGCGGCCCAAGACAACTCTTCTTCCAGTGTGGCCCAGAGACACCAAAAGGTTGCACACCCCTTGTAGAGTTACACTGACTATGTGAACAAAGTGTGGTGTGATTGTTGAGAAAGTGCAGTAGAGGCTGCCTGGTTTGGAGAAGGGAGAAGTGACATTTGAGCCGAGGCTTTGAAGGCCGAGTAGAGAAGAAGGGCAAGGAGTGAGTACGAGTTAAGGAAGGTGAAGATTGTCAGGGCATGGCATCATGCCAGGTATCACTGAAATACAGGGTGGTCTGGGGTAGGGCTACTCAGAAGATGGGCAGGACTGGGTCTTGAAGTCTTAGTGCACCCCAGGCAGTCTGGCCTGCTCTGCAGGAAGGGGCTGCTGCTGCTGGTGTGGGAGCCGTGCAGTGGCCAGCACGTGTGGGATTCTGAGAGACTGCTCTGGTCATGACGTGGCTAGGGGGTTAGAGGGGGAAGAAACTCAGAGAAGGAGGCCAGCCAGAGATAACCACAACTCATCAAAGATGATATAAAGTCTGAGTGAAGGCAGTGACCATGGGAATCTAGAGTGGGGTGGACAAATCTGGGGTTTTGAGAAAGTAAAGATGCCTAGTCGTAAAGTATAAAGAAGGCAAGTTTCTGTTTCACAAAGATCTAGAATTCAGGCATAGCACAAACATATTTAGTTTAAAATTGTGATTATTTGAAATACAACTCATTAAATACCTCAAATAATTGGTTTTCTGTGCTAAATGTTTATAAGGAACACAAATTACAAGAAAAGAAGCTGAGAGTGAGTTCATTTTTAAAGGAACAATTTCTACTTTTTTGTTCTTTTCAATTCAATGTCTTACCTCTTCAGTGTCATTGGTGTCCCCTCTCACCTCTGAACATCACCCTCTGCTTGTGCCCGGTTCCCACACACAGCAGCAGTGCCCCCCCCCACCCTGACCTCGTCCTTCCTGCCACTGCAGAGGCACCCTTTCACCCCTGGCTACAGCACCCATAGGTGCCCATGTGCCCCTCCCTGCGAGCACATTAACTCTTTCAGGGCAGGGATTGTTTTTCACTCTGTTATCTCTCGGAGGCAGGGCACTGAGGCTTTATTAAAGAGTCTCTGTATGTGCCACACAATGTCTAGACAATTAAAATGCATGTGCAACTTACGTCTCTCAGTGTCATTGTTTCACAGATGAGGAGACTGAGACCCAGATCACACTTCCTACCCTAATGTCTTTTTTACATCCTCACACGTAGTTGGGTGCTCTCAGTAGACGTTTAATTAGCCATACACAGAGGTGGATCTTCTCATCAACAGGTAGCTCTCTGTCCTGCTTGCAGGTAGATACGGAGTCCCTTGTCCCTGGAGTATATGAACAGTATTATGTTTCTGCTCTAATCTGGGTTAATGGCAGTATTGTGAGTGAGTAGAGGAATTTCACTTTGCTGCCACTTAGGTTTTTATGGGGTAATGTGACTCAAGGGGCTATAACAGTGGTTACCTTTGTAACCACTATGTCCTTGGCTTTTCCTGTGGTAAGTACATGTGCTGCATTTACAAGATCATAAATCTCAGTGCTCTTTGAGTGTCTTCCTTCCTGTTAGCAGGATGTTTAGTCTTTTCCCAGGATCCTTTACTCTGAGTACCCCCAGGAGCCCCTGTTGTGCAAAGTGGGTCCCTTTGTGGTCACCATCTCTAAGGAGCCAAAGCAAACTCTACAGCTCTAGGGGTTAGAAAGGCTTTATTGGAAAGCTTACAGCAAAGGTCAGCAAGGTATGGTGTACATGACGCCCATGGAAAAGTACTGGGTGCAGGACACTGTACAGAACACAGTAGGAGGTGTATGTCTCAGGGGCAGCCCCTACCCCCTTCTCAATGGCTCAGCTTACAGAGCAAGCAAGAGAGCAAACTCCTCAAGGGGGACACCAGTAGACTCTAGGGCTTGCATAGTCAGATGTCTGGGAAAGCCAATCATCTGCCTCTGGGGTTTGTGGAGCCCATGGTAACTTACAGCTAGGGTAGGAAGGCTGAGTTCCTGTTAGCCCCACGTGCCAGGAAGAAGGGAGAGCTCCCAGTGTCTGCTGACTTTTATTCCAGGTCAGTATTGGTCAGTAACAATATAATGCAAGCAGCATATGCAACTTTGAGTGTTTTAGTAACTACAGTAAAAAAGTAAAGAGAAACAGGTGAAATGAAATGAATTTTTGTTAACGTTTTCTTTGAATGACTATATCTGAAATATTATCATCTCAACATGTAATCAATTTAAAATTGTTATTGAGATATTTTAGTTGTTAAAATACTGTCTTTGATCTTTGAAACCAGGTGTATATTTTACACTGACAGAATCAGTTTGGCCACTAAATTTTCTTTGGAAATATTTGATCTGTACTTAAATTTCATACCATTTGTCGTTAAAAAGCAGATTTTCATACCCAAGTTTTCCAAATATACTTCAAAGTTTTCCAATCACTGAATTGAATATCAGTTTTTAAATTTAACTTTAAAAAGTGAAATCGAAAGATTTAAAATTTAAATGAAATTTAGGTCTTTGGTTGCAGTAGGCATATTTCAGCAGCTTGATAGTCCTACGTGGCTAGTGGCTACTCTGTTGGACACAGTGATCTCCTGGAGTGATTTTTGGGCAATCTCAAGAATGTATAATGCCAGTGTTACCTGAGACACACACAGTCTTAAAAACAGTGATCAAGGACAAAACGCAGAGAGGCAGATTATCAAGTCCCAACTTGGGATCTGAACTCTAGCTTTGCTACTTTCTAGCTCTGTGGAAGTTACTATTTGTCTTGGGCCTCAGCTTACTCACCTGTGAAAAGAGATGTTTCCCTCCTCAGCTTTGCAGTGAGCACTAAATAGGACAATGCCTAGTTTATAGTGAGTTGTCAATAAAAGTAAGGTGTTATTGCTTCAGAGTTTAAAAATCACTTCATATTTCATCATCTTATTTGCTACTTACTGGAATCTCATTAGCTAGGGAAGGAAGTATTATCTCATTTTACAAAAGAGCTAGGACTTAAGCTTGGGTCTTCAAAATCTAAGCTCATTTTGTTTTTTATCTTATGCTTACCATCTTCATAAGCTAACTTGAATTGAGCAGTACCTATGAGAGGTATTGTTAGTAGGGCTTTACATTTAACAGCTACACTACATTAATTTTCCTCTTCGGGTTTTAAGGAAGCAGGGCCTGACACAGCTGTTCATAACTGTAAGCCTGCAGCCCAGGGCTCAGAGAAAAGGCTGACTTGCTATCAGGGTTTCAGCCTTCCCATTTCTCACTAAATATTTGCCTTTCTACTTCCTCAAACATTACTTAAAAAGAAAGTTAAAGTTTTGATCATTAATGCACACTGCCTTGGATCTATAGAAGATCATAACAAAAAAGCATATCCAATATTAAGTTTTTAAGTTCCCACACCATTTGTTAAAGAAGGTATGTAGAGAGCGATTTCAAGCTCTAATTATCTCATGCAGACTAAGTGTTTCTGGTTTCTTCTCATTAAGGCGTAAGCAGAATATGCTTACATTGGTAACTTTTGGGATGTTCTTTGGGTCTGTTTTCTGATTTTCCCTGCATTTGATGGCTTGTCAAAAATAGGTGCCTGTCCCCAGGTGTCATTACATTCTATCTTGACAATCTGCCACTTGTCAAGACTGCACAATAGTCCTTTGTATCCATGTCCCAGGAGCCCAGGGAACTGCTGAGTGGATCAGGCAACTTGTGAAATATCTGATTGAACTTGGACTCTATCACACTATCTCAATGAATCAAGCCACTGTAAATCAAAGCCTTGCTCTGCCAGAGGTCTCTCAACGTTCAATACATTTTGATTTAAGGGACTGGTCTGTGATCATCTCATATTTTATGAGATGATATCCTGTGAGTACAGGGAAAGAATGAAACAAAATAATCAGAGGAGAAAGGTATGAGGAACAAAAGCAAGGGAGATAGAAACAACCCATATATGGTATCAAGTTGTTATTTGTAAAAGTATGTAAAACACCATAATTGGTGCTCTGTATAGTAGTTATTAAGTGACCTTTTGGACTGCATGTCCCAAAGGTTGTAAAAATTTTATGCCACAAATTTGGTAGAGGTGGTCATAAAAATTTTATGCCACAAATAATTCTGCACATTATATATAGATATATAATTCGCGGAATATATATGTATATACACACACATATATATGTATACACACATACACATATATACATATATATGAACAGGCAAAGAAAAACTGATATGACTTGATATTTTCTACAGTGTGATACTAAATAAGAATAAAGGATTTTTTCTTCTTATCAAGGAACATGGACTTCAGGCATAATATTAAAGAAAAGATAATAAAATCACCCATAACTGTCTCCACTAAAGATTACTATTCTTAATATCTTATTGTATTCCCTTCCAGTCTTTTTATATGCATATATTTTATAACCTAGTTATAATTATGCTGTATATAGTTTTATATCTTTTTCTTTTCATATCATAAAATTTTTATATGTTACTAGGTTAAGCATTGGTTAGATTGTCATAAATGATTTAGTATATTACCTATGTTGGAAATTTTGGTTGAGTTTATTTTATTTTTCTATTTAACATAACCCTGTGCTGAATACCTTTTAACTCTCATCTTTTAATACATATTTGGTTATTCCTTTAGGTGAGTTTTGCAAAAGTGAAATTATTGGGACAAAAGGTATAAACTCCTTTAGGACTTGTGATACACACTAACAGATTGCTTTCTGGACAGATTTTTTTATTTATTTATCCAGTTTTCTGTTCCATCAGATGCATAGAGAAATGCCTGGAAAGACATATTTCCTAAACAAACACACTGGCATGTAAATGCCAACATACGTGTATCTCTCTTCAGAGCGGTCACCTTGGAAAGCTGCACTCACTGCGACACAGTTGCCTTTGTGTGAGCCGTCAGTTCAGAGATACACATGATGCTGGACAGCAGGTAGCATTATGCAGGTGACTGTTTCCTCTGCTTACCAACGTGAGTTCTGAGTAATGTTTGGCTGTTCTTAAAAATTGCATCACCTGCTCTCAGAGAAGAACCGCTTGCTACCTTTGCAGGTATACAAAAGTATGAATTGACAGCTCTGAGGCCATGTCTTACCTTTGCTACTTGCATTTCCTTCTTCAAGGACCCTGCTTTCACTGAGGGCTGCTGCGACCGTCGAAACAATGCCATGGGAAGGCCAGCAGTGAGTGGGGGGAATGTGCAGTGTGTGCCATTCATCTGTAGCCTCTTCCCCCCGTAGTTTCCAAGTCATTGTGGTCAGTTGGATAATTCGATGCAGAGAACAAATTTAGACCTGCGAATTGGGGATTAGCCTAGTACTCATGATAAAGTAATTTAATTAAGAGAAACAATTTGGTTTTTCTATGGTCTGTGTTAAAATGGGTTTTACCTCATGAGAAAGAGAGAGAGAGAGAGAGACAGCTATAAGGGACAGAGAGAAAACAACAAGGTAAAAATGTTAATAATCAGGGAATTTTATGTGAAGGGTATATCTGTTATATTGTAGGATTCTTGCCACTTTTCCATAGGTTTGAAAAGTTTGAAACTGAAAAGCTGAGAAAAACATCTGTTGGGGAGGAAAAATAATTTTTCTTGTACCATTATAGGTATGTGGTTGAAACACCCCTGGGATAAAAAGACAGATTAACAGGAGAAAAACAAACTGAATTATCTATGTACTTATGGGAGTCCCACACAGATATGAGACTCAAAGAAGTGACCAGAACGGGAAGCTTTTTTATTTTTTACACAGAGAAAGAATAAATTTGTGTAGAGTTGACGAGGGAGAGGGGTTTGAGCTAGAGTTGTAAATGGAGAAGAATTAACAAGGTTTGCTTACGCAGGCCTCTCAGTCCTAGATGCCTTATCTGTGGGGATAAGGATGCCTCTTATCCTCCTGGTGCAGGGAGGGCACCTTTCATATCAGGGATTTATCTCCTGCTTCAAGAGGAATGAAGGAAGATCGGAGTGTCCTTCATGCATAGGCTTTTTGTCCAGTAACTGTAATTAAAAAAATCAATATGCCAATGTGGCATATTTTAGGGTGACATTCTGAACCCCTCCCCATACAAACAAACAATGCCAAAATGCTTTGAAGAATGATCAATGAATGATCGAGAATGATCAAGTGCCTGGTATTAAGGCAGACATGGGTCAAAACACATGATTTTCATGTTGTATGAAAGGAGAGGTTAGTATGCCTCTTGACAAGGATGGAAGAGGATCTCGGCCCTAACAACATGCATACAGTTAAGGCACTGCTACCTACTTCATGGCATCTAACCACTGTTTTTCTTAAATATGAGTGATGATACCATAAAAGTCCTAGAGGAAAACATAGGCAGTGAAATCTCAGATATCCCATGCAGCAATATTTTCACTGATATGTCTCCTAGGGCAAGGGATATAAGGGAAAGAATAAACAAATGGGACTACGTGTAATTAAAAAGCTTCTGCACCGCTAAAGAAAACATCAACAAAATGAAAAGGGAACCAACCGTATAGTAAAACATATTTGCCAATGATACCTCGGGCAAGAGTTTGAGCTCCAAAATCTGTAAAGAACTCACACGACTCCACACCAAAAAGACAAACAATACAATTAAAAAATAGGCACAGGACCTGAACAGACACTTCTCCAAGGAGGACGTTCAGAGGGCCCAGAGACATAAGAAAAGATGCTCAGCATTTCTAGCCCTCAGAGAAATGCAAATTAAAACCACAATGAAATACCACTTCACACTGGTCAGAATGGCCATCATAAACAAATCAACAAACAATAAGTGCTGACAAGGATGTGGAGAAAAGGGAACGCTACTGCACTGTTGATGGGAATGCAGACTGGTACAGACACTGTGGAGAACAGTATGGAATTTCCTCAAAAAAACTAAAGATGGAACTGCATTTCGACCCAGCAATACCACTTTTGGGATTATACCCTAAGAATCCTGAAGCACCAATCCAAAAGAACCTATGCACTCCTATGTTCATAGCAGCATTATTTACAATAGCCAAGTGCTAGAAGCAACCTAAGTGTCCATCAGTGAATGAGCGGATCAAAAAACCATGGTACATTTACACAATGGAATACTATGCAGCAGAAAGAAAGAATTCCTACCCTTCATGACAGCATGGATGGAACTGGAGAGCATTATGCTAAATGAAATAAGCCAGGTGGTGAAAAACAAATACCATATGATCTCACCTATAATGGAATCTAATCAACAAAACAAATGAGCAAAATAGAACCAGGGACATTGAAATAAAGAATAAAATGACAGGGACCAGAGGGTGGGGGAGGAGGATAACAAGGGAAAGAAGGGGAAGGGGAATGTGTATAAAGGACCCACAGGCATGGGCAACAGGGTGGAGACTGACTGTGAGAATGGGGCCAGGGGGTGAGTGGGACAGGGGAGCGCAATGGAGGAAAAAGTGGGACAACTGTAACTGAACAATTAAAAAGAAAACCTAAAAAGCCCCACATGATTTTCATGTGGTTATGGGTAGCCTCCTTTGGGATTCCTTCTTTGGGGAAGGGGCTTCTGAACTTGAACTATCTCTCACAGAAGAATGCCCAGTGGAAGTCTCAGAATTTGTGTTTTATGAAAAGAATTTATCACCCTAATGCAGAAGACAAGTGGGGAAGAATCTCTTTAGATATTTGAAAGACAAGTTGCCCCTGACATTAGAGATCAGCAGAGTTCGGTTTCTCATCCAGATGCATCAGCAAATGATTGAGAAACATAGGAAGCAGTGGAACATAAAAGAAGCCCATAGCACAAACACTTCAAAAATTTATATGGAACCATAAATGACCCTGAATAGCTGCAGCAATTTTGAGAAAGAAGAGCAAAGTAGGAGGGATCACAATACCTGATACCAAACTGTATTACAAGGGCACTGTAATCAAAACAGCCTGGTACTGGCATAAAAACAGGCACATGGACCAGTGGAACAGAACAGAGAGCCCAGAAATAAATCCAAGTCTCCGTGGTCAATTAATATTCGACAAAGGGGGCAGCAACATAAAATGGAGTAAAAATAGCCTCTTCAACAAGTGGTGTTGGGAGAACTGGACAGCTACGTGCAAAAAAATGAAACTCGAGCACCAACTTACACCATACACAAAAATAAATTCAAGGTGGATAAAAGATTTAAATATAAGCCATGGCACTATTAAAGTCCTAGAGGAGAACATAGGGAGGAAAATCTCAGATATTTCATGCAGCAACATTTTTACTGATATGTCCCCTAAAGCAAGGGACATAAAGGAAAGAATAAACAAATGGGATCTCATCAAAATAAAAAGCTTCTGCACGGCCAAAGAAAACAGTATTAAAATAAAAAGAGAACCGACTGCATGGGAAAACATATTTGCCAATGATACCTCAGACAAGGGTTTAATCTCCAAAATATATAAAGAACTTACATGACTCCACTCTAAGAAGACAAGCAACCCAATTAAAAAATGGGCAAAGGACTTGAACAGACACTTCTCCAGGGAGGACATACAGAGGATCCAGAGACACATGAAAAGATGCTCAGTATCACTAGCTATCAGAGAGATGCAAATTAAAACCACAATGAGATACCACGTCACACTGGTCAGAATGGCCATCATAAAGTAACAAACAGCAAGTGTTGGAGAGGTTGTGGAGAAAAGGGGAACCTAGTACACTGTTGGTGGGATTGCAGACTGGTACACCCACTACGGAAAACAGTATGGAATTTCCTAAGAAAACTAAAAATGGATCTACCTTTTGACCCAGCAATTCCACTGCTAGGATTATGTCCTAAGAACCCTGAAACACCAATTCAAAAGAACCTATGCACCCCTATGTTCATAGAAGCACAATTTACAATAGCCAAGTGTTGGAAGCAACCTAGGTGCCCATCAGTAAATGAATGGATCAAAAAACTATGGTACATTTATACAATGGAATTCTATGCAGCAGAAAGAAAGAAGGAGCTCCTACCCTTTGCAACAGCATGGATGGAACTGGAGAGCATTATGCTAAGTGAAACAAGCCAGGTGGTGAAAGACAAATACCATATAATCTCACCTTTAACAGGAACCTAATCAACAAAACAAACAAACAAGCATAATATAACCAAAGACATTGAAATTGAGACCAGGCTGACAGTGACCAGAGGGGAGAGGGGAGGGAATTTCAGGGGAAAAGGGGAAGGGTTTAGAGCAACAAGTATAAAGGACACATGGACAAAAACTAGAGCGGGGTGGAAATGGGAGGGAGGTGGGGAGGGCTGGGGCAGTGAGCTGGGATGGGAGTAAAAGACAGAAAATTGTACAAGATCAACAATTAAAAAAATAAAGTCTTATAAAGTAAAAAAGAGAACAAAAGAAAAAAGAAAAGAGCAGGTCAGAAAGAAAACCCTAAGAAAAAGAAGCCGAGATTATAGAAATGTTTAGGACATGGACTAGCTATATAATTAATAACATTTAAATTGGTCTGATCATAAAGGGATCTCACTTCTTTTCAATATGTCTTTCTTTTGTTTTCCTTAATGTTTCTAAAATATTACAGAATAAATTCCACATATTTTCAAGAATATAGCAGAAAGAAAGCAGACATCCTACTAACACTGAAATTTTATTTTTTGTGTGCATAAACCTTTACAGAAATTATACTTGGAGTTACTCATTTGGGCCAAAACCCAAGAGTGGCTACATCATCAGTTTCTATGTCAGGTTAACTTTGAGCTGACAGGAAAGTATTTTCCAATATGGTAAAGAAACAATTGTCAAACTTTACAAACAATATATAAATTATGCAGGGATCTCATAAAAATGCAGATTCTGATTCCATAGATCTAGGGAGGAGCTTAAAACTCTGCGTTTCTCACTAATTCCCAAGTGATGTTGATGTTGCTGGTTCCTGGACCACATTTCAGCTTAACAATAGCCCACAACCTTTGGACCAACTTATGGACCACATTTCAAACAGGAGGCAGAGGACAGAACAAGTCTTGGAGTCAAGCAAGGTCTCAACCTTCATTGCAAAGTGGAGAAAATGCATACACAATGAAATTCTTGTGAAGCTGTCATAAAATAATCCTTTTGAAAATACTTTGTAAGTTTTCCTTCTCCTAGTATTGATTTTTTTTTCTAATACCATACTGCTTTATAAATTCTTCTTTGCAGGCAACTCAAAAATGAACAAGGGATGGAAGACCAGGGGGCAGTAAATTTTGCTGCATTATTGCTTCTAAAGGAGCCTGACACCCCTGGAAACACACAAGCAAAATCCATTCCTATGGATGTTCCTATTGCACCTGAATTCTGAATTCTGAATAAAGAATTCTGAAGATGTGACACCTGTTGAAGAGCTATGAATGTTGATTAACATTTTTTTTTTCTGAAAAATGTCTCTTTTGAAAGTTTTGGATTCCCATTTCATTTTATCCTTCCCAAGACCAACTAATACAGCCCTCCTGTCTCTATCCAAGCCCCAGACAAAATAGCCAATGGTATTTAATATTGGATTCAGGGGAAATGATCAAAGAGTGAAGCCATAATCTAACAATTGTAATTATGTCATCTATAATGATGTAATTTAATGACTGATGTTTTTCAACTATAATCTTTAGGCACTGAGGGATGAGAGAACCCTAATTTTCAAACAGCAATTGAATATTCCAGGCCTTTCAGAAAATAGTTGAGTAAACAAATTGGCGTTGCTAAGATTCCAACCCAAATTAAAAAAAAAACAAGTTACTCACAGAACATAGAAATCCTTTTGGCAAACACTGAAGTTAAAATTCAAAGTGGATAAGCTTCATTCCTAAAGATATTATGAGGATTTCTTTTTTTTTTTTAATTTTTATTTTAATTGTTGATTTTGTACAGTTTTCTGTCTTGATTTCTTTTTTAAATGGGAAATTCCTGGACAATTATCAGAAGTGGCGACTGTATTGGTGGTCAGATGGGAGGCACAGCCATTTACTTACTTTAGACCCCACAATTGCCTCGATTCAAGTGTCCAAGAAAGACATTTTTTCCAGTATGTATGAGAACAGAACTGAGATTCCATGCTGGTGTGAGTTTAGAATTAAAAAGGAGTTTTTAAAACTCTACTGTGTTTAACTGACTACAATGGTATTAATAACTAACCTGAGGGAAAATTCCACTGTCTTTAACTGACTACAATGATATTAATAACTAACCTGAGGGAAAATTCCACTGTCTTTAACTGACTACAATGGTATTAATAACTAACCCGAGGGAAGTTGGTGGCAGTGATGGTGTTCTCTGGGTGGAGCTGGATAGAAAAGAGAACTATTTGATAAAGGTAAGATAAGCAAATTGTCCCCAGGGAAACTAAGATCCTATTTTAAGATTTAAAAATATTTATATCTTGCATAATTATGACTATACAAATCTAACATACATTTAAGACTAAATTATTAATTGATTCCTTTATAATCTCATTGTATAAAGAATCATTTAGCACTAAGTATTTTATTCCCTGTTTTCCTTTTCATGCTGTTTATCATCACTATATTCTGAGATACTGTTCATTTTTTCCACTACTTTTAAAAATTATGTTTTCTTGTCTATTTTCCTCTGTATCTGACTTCCTCCTCCTTACTCTATCTTAAAACCCCTTTTCAGTGTCAGCTGAGGTCTTGAGTGAGGGCTGTTGCCTAACTACTTTGTCAAATACAAGCACTGTGTTGAGTTATTTAAGGGGAGGGGATATAGGGGATCCAGAGAAAAGAACCGGGATTTTAATCAGATAATTTAACAGTAGCATCAGCCAAACTACATATAACTATCTCTATAAAAACCAAGAAAGTCTATTATCAGTCTTATAATTTTTAAAATTTGCATTTATATTGTCTGTTTGTGTCTGTATGTGGTATGTGATTAACTTTTAATAACTGCATGAATGTGCACACACACTATAACCATACTTAGGTATACTGACGTACCTTAGTCAATTTTGAAAGAACGAGGCAAGTGAAAAAGGGAGCAATAGTTATTTTATAAACTATTAGGAAAACAAAATGAAATTGAACAAGAGTCAAGTCAGATTTGTAGGGAACATTTATTGCTGCCAGTCAAGATTAATGAAGTATATAGATTGCCTTTGCTAAAGATGAGCCAAAGGAAGCACCAATAGGCCTTAATCACTAGGCCGTCGCAGTCAGGCTGGTGGGAGGCCATTGTCCCTTTCTCTGGGGTGTCTTGTGGTAGTGCCTGCTCCCAGTGACTAGCTTTGCTGCACAGTTTGAAGCCGCTTCATTTTTGTTTTTTGCCTTCGAGCCGTTCTCAGTTTTTTAGTTTTTAAGAAATTATCCTCTAACTGGTATAGAAAGTCTTCAATTCGTCCAACCTAGAAGAAATAGATACAACAAGATTGGTTGTTGTTTTCCCAGCTTTTGTATGCGTAGGAAAACGGTGAGGTATTTAAAATTAAATGGCACATGTAGGTCCATGCTGGAATGGAATGGGTAGAGACTCAAAGGATGAAATTCAAAGGCTCCTTCTGTTTCCATTTCGGGTCCCTCTGTTTTAGGAACTCGAAGCAGGCCTGCGGGAGTTTGCTTTACCACGCAGTCCTCCCTACTGGGTATGAGAATCGCTCACTGTCTTTAATGGTCAGTAATACCAGGGATTTCAAAAGGAAGTGAATGGTGAAAAATTAATCAGTTATCCAAAAGAATGAACAAAAGATATTCACTTCCCTGAAGTCAGAGGTTGCATTATTTGTATGTCCCAGGCCAACTGTTCCAGGGAGAAAAATGAATATTCCACACTGTCTTAGTAAGAACTATTCCTTTTAAATCAACAGCAAGTTTTTAAAAAATACATTTTCTTGAAAAATGCTACACCCCAGGAAGATAAAATAATGAATACAAATCAATAATTCTTAAAAATAAAGTATTAGTCTTTCTCCAAAGAAAACTAATTATTCGGTGACAGTTGAATGTATTATACAATTTGCCAGAAAGAACTGTAGAATAAAACAATTTACATATGTGCTGAGTTGGGCCCTTATGAAAGTCTGTAGGTGCAACAATTCATACTTAACCCCGACTGCCAAGACCTACTTATTACACTAGCTTAAAGTCATTCAGGGAAGAGTCCATTGTCATAAAGTTAGCTCAAGGTACATGAACATATCATCTACTTAAGATAAAAGCACTTACAACTTCAATTTTTCAATTTTGAGTTCTACTTTTAAATCCCTTGATTTATCATTCACTGTAATATCAAAAAGATAATTCAGATTGTCAAAAGAGAATAATAAATGGTAGCACTCATCTATATGTTATTCTTAGGTCTTATATCATACAGGTGATATAAACTGTTCATTGGTCTTTTTTAAAAGAAAATAAGGTAACTTACGCAAACAGTCTTTTTTTAAAATTTAAAATTACTGCAGGTAAATTTCTTCAAAGGTACATTGTTGAATATGATGTCTGATCATTGCAGCAATCATCCAAATAATGTGACAGATTATTTCTATATCTTGCTGTGAAGTCAATGCATTATTCTATGTATTTCATATATTTATATGCAACTTACACCAAAATCATAAGTAAAAAGTTAACATAGAGCACAATCAAAACACACATAATGAATGGCACTTTACTATTATTTCAATAGTTGAGTTGATGGCTCATGTTATCTGCACTGATTATTTATTTATTTATCTATTTATTTATTTTTAATTTTTTAAAAAATCCTCACCCGAGGATATGTTTACTGACTTTAGAGAGAGAAGAAGGGAGAAAGGGGGAGAGAGAGAGAGAAAGAGAGAGAGATTGCAATTAGCCTAAATACAATTTAAAATTACAATCTTAAACAACAAAAGAACTTTCTTCAATGATACAGAAAAACGATTGTTTTAAACTATCCTTTATGTGGCTGCTGTCTTTCATTTCTTTAATCGTGTTATTGGAACAGAGAGTACTGCCTAATTAGGCCACGAGGTCTAGGGTACAAACGACATGCATGTCTCACCTGGCACGTGTTCACCTCCTACCTGATCTGTCTACATGCTGACGTTTCAACCCACCTGTATGTAATATGTAATCTCAATCATATTTTCCCTTGCTTAAAGTAAGTAGATTACCAAACCCTAAAACGGCTTATATGGGTGTGGACAATCTGGTTCATTTGTGTCACTCCACCTGCCTCAGCCATGTGGTACATCTCTCAGTTATTTGAGCACAGTTGTGCAGTGTTCTCTGCACCTTTGACCCTCCTAATGCAATGCCCTCTGATGGAATACTCCCATCCAAACCCTGACATATTCTTTGCATTTCAAGTTCAACATCAGTGCCTCAGGGAAGTCTTTCTGGATAGCTTGGACCAGATTGGGTCTCTCAGTAACATATTTCCATAGCAACCCATTCATTTCTTTGCATATTATAATGTTTCTTAATCATTGATAATGATTTATATAATACTTGTCTTCCCAACTGGGCTTTAATCTCTGTAAGGCAGGAACCAGGTCCGTGTTATCCACTATTCCCAGCACCTAGGATGTAGTAGACCCTCATTAATCATCCTATCTGATAATAGAGCTGAAGACTTTCAGAAACCAATGTGTCTTTCCAGAGTGATCTTGGTATGGAACATATCAGAAGGCTCTCTTTTCTCTTACAGGTTAAATAATCACTGCTTCCATATGCCATCATCATTCTACTAGCGTGGTTGAGCTTTGAGACCCTCGAGGCAAAATGATAACAGGGCGTGGTCTCCATACTTGAAACAGCCAGGGGTAGAAAGGGCGCTGAATAAGGAGTAGGAGTGTTGAGTCCTGCTCTTAACCAGACTTATAACCCTGATCTGTGGCCCTGTAGAAGTCATTTGGCCTTTCTGAGCTTCAGTTTTCACCAACGTTTGGTGAGAAAAGGGTTAGCCTAGCAATTTCCAAGGGCACACCATGCTAAAAAATTCCATGATTTGTATTCATAGATCAGTTAGTCCAGTCTTAAGACAAGCCCTCACGTTTTTCGATCCAGAGGCTATTCTTTTAGAGGATACCATTAGATGAGTGACCCAATATGCAGGAGAGTAACTTAATTTAAATTCTGTACTTACTGAAGTGTAGGAGAGCTGCAACATGTTTTTAGTAAAGCTGGTTCTTTATTTTCCTTTTTTAAGTCAAAGAAAGAAAATGCTGGTTGAAGAGAAAATAGATTCATATAACTAAGAGGAGCAGATTGCAAATGATAGAAACTTCTATAAAGCCCTCAGGGATATAAAACACAAAGAAATATGTAAGCATGTAAGGAAGGAAATGAGCTAGTTTGTGGAGCAGAGGCCCCATTAGACTTTCCTTTTGGTACAGAATCTATGGTACTTCCTTAACTATATCAGGTAGTCTACTTGGTCATTGTGGGTCTATTTTTTCCAATTTGCAAAGTGGGCAGGTACCATTCTCTGGTGTATCTATATATGCCAAAGCTGATTTGGCATTATAGAGATGTGGACAACTGACAACATGAGCTTGTGGAGAACTTGGGGATATCAGAAGATCAAAGGAAACTAATGGTCTCAGTAGGAGACCAGATTCTCCCATACTGTAGGGCTATCAGCTATATTCCACATCAGAAAGTAAGGAACCTGTTATCAACTACTTTCTCAGGACCTTTCAATTCTTATATCCAAAAGTCTGTCAGTCACGATTTACCGTAGATTAAAAAAGTTCAGAACAAAGATGACTATGAAACTTGAAAAGGGAAGACAGCTTAAGAATATAGGAAGTCTCTCAGAATTCTAACAGTACAAAGACAATATCAATTCCTTCCTTAGGAAGAAATGTAGAGGCAACTAAATAAACCAATGTTACAGGGAAGTTTCTAAATTTTCTAAAAGCCCAGATTTCAAAGGAAGTACATTCATCCTCTCACACAATATTTATTGAGTATCTACTATGTATTTTGCACTGTACTAGGATGAGCAAAATGTCAACATGTGTGCTTATGAAGAACTCATATTCATGTAGCAGAGGCAGTTAATGACACATCACTACAATAAAGCATAACTGTTTATATAAGAACTATGTATGCAGAGTTCTGTTAGAAGAAATGTCAGAACAGTGAATTCTGTCTGCAGGAATAGGGAAGTGTATCAGAGGTTACAGAAGTCTTTACAAGGGTAAGAAGCACATTCCAGACAGAGGAAAAGGCACTGATACCTGCAAAGTTGTAAAAGAACCTGGGCTGTTTGACAGGGATGAGTCGCTTATGGCATAGATGTAGGTAGGTGAGGGGACTGGGAGTAGAGACATGTAGCAGGAAATACAGACTGGGGTCAGCTTGTAAAAAGTTGAAAACATTTAGCTATATGGTTAGAAAGAAAAACCTGGTGTCATTATGTGGAGTGAAATGCAGCAAGGGAACTAGAAGTGGGTAAATCAACTAGGAGGCCAGTGCAATAGGATATGAAAAATACAACCAGGGCTGGAGTCAAGGATTTAAGAGACATTTAGAAAGTAAGAACTATAGACAATGAAAAGTTCTGTGTTGGGATAAGAAGGCAGGAAGAATTAGGAATGATTGTGAAGTTTCTAACTTGAGATAATGATCATATCTTAATGAGGTTAGAAATATAATTAGATGAACAGTTTCAGGGAAAAAGAATGAATTTCATTAGTGACAAATACAAAGTATAAAAAAGCCCACATAATCAGGAATATGTTAAAAAAAAATGGACCTATATGATAGCCTAGCCCTAGGGTAAAAGCCAGAATGATGCAAAACTCCAAATGGAAAAGAAAAAACCAACTACTGTTTTATAGTTTACCATATAAGAAGCATTCCAGAAGTTGAAAAGTACTAAGAAAACAAACAGAAGAAGGATGCTTTCCATTCTTCAGGACCAAAAGGGGGTCATGGCAGAGGTCTGGCCTACTGTTGAAGTCAGGTATATCTGGGTTGAAATCCCAGCTCTAGCACTTCCTTGGCTTGTAACTTTAAGCAAACTTATTGAACTCCTTGGAACTCAAGTTTCCTCATCTATCAATAGTTCCACAGGGTCCTAGTGAGATTAAATTAAACAATTACATGACATATTTGCATAGGTCTGAATTGTTATTATTAAGTAGTAGTATTAATTCTAGAATCTGAAAGTATATCCCCCATATATGGGAAAAAAACATAAATAAATGAAAATATCCATAGATAAGTGACATAAAACAAAAAGCAATTTTGTCTACTAATCACTATGTTTTTGGCTTCTCCTTGGTGGGGGATGCTGCTTCAGTAACTGTGCTAAGTGTAGGTGTTTGACATACCTTAAAGTCTTGTGATTAGGTCTCAAAATTCCACTACAGAAAGGCAGAATTAGCGGGGTCAGAGAAGGGAGGGGAGAGAGGTGAGTTTCTGATAGTACTTCTTAGATACAAGTTCAAGAGAAATCAACAGTATTACCTGGTAACCTCCCCCAAAACTGATCTGAGTGTAGACAACAGTGTTTAAAATGTGTCTGCCTCCTTTAAAGGGAGACAATGGTTTTCCTCTTCTCTGCTCAGGTCATGTCACAACTGGGTGATCATGCTCAGTTTGGGAGGTGCCCAGGCTCTGAACTCTAAATTGCATGAAGGAAGGTTGAATGATCTGGAAGTGTTTCACATGGAAAAGAGAAATATAACAGGTATCTGTGGTGTCCATAGTGGTACCAAAGTCGTGAGGAAGAGGTGATGGGTTTGTTTTGTGTTGGCACACACACTGGAAAGAGAGTGCTCTCAAGAGTTAGAAGGTACTTCCGGCCAAGATGGAAGCGTAGGTGGACACACTGTGCCTCCTCTCACAACCAAAATTAAGAACAACAGAAATTTAGAAACAAAAAAACAATCAGAACATATAGAAAATTGAATTGTACAGAAGTCTGACAACGATTCACCCAGACCGGTAAGAGGGGTGGAGTCGGTGTCCGGCAGAGAGGGATTGCAGCAGGAAAAAGCAGTGGCTAGGGGTCCTGGACATGCAGGTGGTGATTGGCACACCCCAGGCGCAGAGGCGGTGGTTACCGGCTGCGGGGAGACAATGAGCAGACCAAGTGAGGTGTACAAGGTGGTTGACTGCAGTCACACATTCACTGCAGATAAACCAGGCGAAAATGGGCAGTGAGACAGACTGCATAACCCAGGCCCCAGCGCCGGGAAATAAAGCCTAAAAAGCACAGATCGAAAACACTTGTTAGGGTTTAAGTGCCAGGAAAGACTCCTAGCCTCACAGAGGGGACTGAAATCCGAGAGAGTGCAGAGCAAGCGCCATTGTTCCTTCTTTGAACCGCCCCGACATACAGGTCACAACTCTGTGACTGGGTTGCCCTGCCCTCCTGAACACCTAAGGCTCCGCCCCTCATACGTAACAGGCATGACCAGACCAAAAACAAAGAAGAAGAAGAAGAAGAAAAATGTCTCAAAGGAAAGAACCAATCAAACCACCAGAGCCAATACTTTTAAGTGATGAAGAGATAGCCAACCTATCAGATGCACAGTTCAAAGCACTGGTGATCAGGATGCTCACAGAATTGGTTGATTTTGCTCACAAATTAGATGAAAAAATACAGGCTACAATACGTGAAATGAAGGAAACCGCATGGGGAACCAATAGTGATGGAAGGAAAACTGGGACTCAAATCAGTGGAGTGGACCAGAAGGAAGAAACTAACAATCAAACAGAAAACAAGGAAGAAACAAGAATTCAAAAAAATGAGGAGAGGCTTAGGAACCTCCAGGACATTTTTAAATGTCCCAACATCCGAATTATAGGGGTACCAGAAGGGGAAGAAGAAGAGCAACAAGTGGAAAAGTTATTTGAGCAAATAATAAAGGAGAACTTCCCCAATCTGGCAAAGGGAATAGACTTCCAGAAGTCCAGGAAGCTCAGAGAATTCCAAAGAAGTTGGACCCAAGGAGGAACACACCAAGGCACACCACAATTACATTACCCAAGATTAAAATGAAGGAGAGAATTCTAGAAGCAGTTAGAGATAAGGGGACAGTCACTTACAAAGGAGATCCCATCAGACTGTCAGCTGATTTTTCAAAAGATACTTTACAGGAAAGAAGGGGCTGGAAAGAAGTATTCCAAGTCATGAAAAGCAAGGAAGGACCTACATCCAAAATTGCTCTATCCATTGAAGCTGTCATTCAGAATGGAAGGGCAGATAAAGTGCTTCTCAGATAAGGTCAAGTTAAAGGAGTTCATCATCACCAAGCCCTGCCTTATTATATGAAATGTTAAAGGGACTTATTTAAGAAAAAGAAGATAAAAAATATGAACAATAAAAAGGCAGCAAACTCATAGTTATTAACAACCACACCTAACACAAAAGCAAACTAAGCAAACAACTAGAACAGGAACAGAACTACAGAAATGGAGAGCACATGGAGGGTTAGCAACAGGGGAGTGGGAGGAGAAGAGAGGGGGAAAAGGTACAGAGAATAGCATAGACAGTAGAGAGAAAATAGACAGGGGAGGGCAAGAATAGTGTGGGAAATGTAGAAGCTAAAGAGCTTATGACACATGGACATGAACTAAAGGGGGGAATGTGGGTGGGAGGGGGTGTGCAGGGTGGAGGGGAATGAACAGGGGGAAATGAGACAACTGTAATAACATAATCAATAAAATATATTAAAAAAAAGAGAAGGTGCGTGTGATTCTCAAGTCTTCCCCTAATCGTGTGACTTCAGCTCTGAATTTTAATTTTCTCATTCCTAGTGTAAATGAAAATTATTAATAATAAACATAGTCTGCGTAACAGGGTTTTTGTGAGGATTTAATGGCTTGATGTTTGTGCAGAGCTCTTCATAGTTGGCTAAGCTCTCTACAAAGATAGTAGTGCATTTTCTTGTGCCTGCTGATTTCTCAATAACACTTGGTTGAATCAATGAACATTGAATGATTAGTTCAATGAGTGAAAAACTAGATATATATAAATGTTAAGTATAACTGCTTTTCACAACTGTGTAAATATGGAAGGGACTTCAGGGTGAGGTATGGCGGCCTCCATCACCAGAAATTGGAAATCAAACATTTAGGTGACTCTTTTGGGGTGCATGAAGTATTCGAGAGTCAAGTGTAAGCTGGAGGTTGGACTGAATAAACTTTTAAAATCCATTCTGTGTTTGAAGGACTGGTTTTATGATGCTGGTTAGGCCTGGAGTCACTCTATGGAAATGTGCTCAGAGGAAGGAGGGCCCATTGTGATGTGCTTTGTACCCCAAGGAGAGGCAGTGCTGTGAAAAAAGAGGGGGGTCCGGCTACTTCTGCTGTGACTTTTGTCTAGAATGAAAGGCACTGAGCTGGTTAAAATAAACATCCATAGGTACCTATAAACCCTTATATTCTTCTCCAGATGTATCAGAATTTTCTCTTGCATCCAAAGTGTCCCTATGACGGATCAGTTTAATACCAGAAGGTAGTTCACAGCATCCTTTTCTTTCTCACTCCACAATTGCATAAGATTATTTACTGGTACTAAAATATTTTTCAGTTAATGATTTTATTTTTTCTCAGCATATCAAAATTTAGGATTTTCTACAGTATTCTGAGATGAAATACAACATTGTTACAGATTAAAATAAAATTTTTTCCCACCTACAGCTACTTCATAGTCACTTTTGGTATAGGCATGCTAAATGTACTTCAATATTTTCTCCAATAACCCTTTACTGTAAAATGGGTTTCTCTCTTACATATCCAGCATAGTCTTCAACGTAGGTGGAAAGCATGGGGATGTCCCGGGGTCACGTGACCCTCTGTGCACTTGAGAACTTTCTTGCGAAGGAGGATTGCTATTAGCTTCATTTGTACATAGATCCAACTTATTTGCATTTGGCAATTGAAGGCAGGTGAGCCAGGGGTGAAAGCAACTTTGATTATTGTGTGCAGGCTGGCCATGACACCAAGGGCATTGCTAAGCAAGAAACTGAATTTCAGGGCCACAGAGAATTAGGAATGGGACAAACTAAGGAAACAAATGACAAGAAGCTCAATGTGAGCAAAGCTGGTGAGAGATGATAACAATTAAGGGACAGCACAGCCTAATAGAACTTTGAAAGGGGTGTCATTCCAATGCGGCAGATGAGGAGAACCTCTATAAAGATTCGGGTGGCCTTTTTCCTTTTAAAGTCATTTAAAATCAAACATTACTGTGATAAGTTGAATTTTATTTCCTTCGAGATTCATAAGTTAAAGACTCAACCCCAGTATTTCAGAATGGGCTCTTCACAGAGGTAATCAATTTAAAATGCGGCCGTTGGCATGGGCCTTAATCCAAAATGCTGATGTCCTTATAGAAAAGGGTACTTCGGGCACACACACACACACACATACAGGGTGAATGCCATGTAAAGATGAAAGTGGAGATCAGGGTGATGCTCCTACAAGCCAAGGTACCGTAAAGATTATCAGCAAGTAACCGGAACCTACAGGGGAGGCATGGGACTGATTTTCCTGATGACACCTGGATCTCAGGATTCCCATCTCCAGAACCGTGAGCCAATAAATCGTTCCAGCCACTCAGTTTCCACAGCAAACTATTGTCACTACTAAGCCATACAATAAAAGGAAGCTCAATTAAGTAATAATTTCCCCCTGAAATGTGACTCTGATGCTTTCTCGAATTCACATCTCCTGCTGTCTGATGCGTACTACTGGGTTGGTGCCCCCTGCAGGGGCTAAAGCATGTACCTCAGGAAGCAGAGTGATTTCTTTCCAATAACAGCAGTGAGAGGAAGTTAATCTCAAACAGGAGAGTACTGGCAGATAATACTGAGAAGAAAGACACTAAGCTTGAATTGGTTCTCCTTCTTGGATGTGATCTGGTCTGGATCAAGGAGAGGGCATTAGGCATGTTTATAGGGGTTTGTTTGCACATGTTCACGCCTCAGGAATTGGCTGCTCGAAGGGTTTTTTTCTTCTTAATAAAGCTTTTAAAAGTGCCTCTTAAGGAAGAAACAAGTAGATGGAATAAGAATCAGGTTGTTCAGGAATAAATATCAGGTTTATATAACTGCAGGGGTGGTTATGGAATGAGAATGCGTTCCCAGCGATCAGCAGTGTGGACCAAGACCCTCTGGGCAAAACCAGCGTCTCACTCTGCCACAGTGGATTTGATAGCATTAGTTTGTTTGCTCTGTTCCAGTTTAGTTTCCAGACCGAACGCTTTTAAATATTTATCATCCGAAATGGTTTGAATGTTAATTCTAATTAGAATTACAATTGTTTTCAAACAGGCTTGAAATTAATTTCCAAAGTAAAGTCAGTTTTCAAAACGAAGTTGTTTCTGCTCTCATAATATAGTATTTTTCTTTAGCTTTTGACTACCGTTCAGAAAGACAAGCCTTATATTTCTCCTTTTCATTTAGAGAATTTGGTATGCTATTCAGTGTTTTAGTCACAAAAGAACAACGTAAAATCGAGGCACCTATTGCCAAGATGTTACCAAATGACCAAAAAACATCCTTCTCAACTGTATTACCAACTCTTAATTGAAAATGTCCCTAATGATACCCCTTTTTATTATGTTCAGTGTAGAGTTAAAGAACATTACAAAACCTTGCTATCACTCTGTCCAGGAAAACTTGTATCATAGCTGTTTAAAACTTTATTTTTCAGCATTTAATGACACAGATTGTTTGAATATATTTTTTAACTTTTTATTTTGACATAATTGTAGATTCTCATGCATCAGCAAGTAGTAGTAGAAAAAAGACTCTCTGTACTTCTTATGTAATTTGCCCCAATGATAACATTTTGCAAAAGGGCAGTAGAACACCACGGCCAGGAAGTTGACTCAAAATACAAGACAGTTCCATTACCAGGCAGATCTCTCATGTTGCCCTTTTATGGCTATATCCATTTTCCTCCTGGCCCTACCCTCTCTAACCCCTGGCAAGCACCAATCTCTTGTCCATTTCTATACTTGTCATTTTAAGAAGGTTATATAAATGAAATCATGTAGCATTAGCTGGTGTGGCTCATTTGGTTGGACTGCTGCCCCTGTAAGCAAAAGGTTGTGGGTTCTATTCCTAGTTAGGGAACATCCTAGGTTGTGGGTTGGGTCCTTGGTCCCAGGGTGTGCCATCCCTGGTCAGGGCACATACTGGAGGTAACCAATGGATGCTTCTCTCTCTCCCTTCCTTTCTCCCTTCCTCTCTCTCTAATAGCAATGGAAGAATATCTTTGGGTGAGGATAGAAATATAAAAAATAAAAAAGTGAAATTATGTAGTCCATACTTCATGCTTCTCTGGAGATTCGTTCAGGTTGTTGCATGTACCAATAGTTTGTTCCTTCATATTGGTTAGCAGTATTCCATGGTATGGATGTACCACAGTTTCACTATTGGCCCTTTGAAGGATATCTGTGTTACTTCCAGTGTTTGGCTATGTGAATTAAGTTGCCATAAGCATTTGTGTATAGGTGTTTCTGTGTGAACATAGACTTCTTAGGAATGCATGCCTGGGACTGTAAATGCTAGGCCCTATGAGAGTTGCATATTTAGTCTTTTTTTATGGTTTAAGCAACAATGAACATTTATTTCCTACAATTTCTGAGTGCTAGAAATTTGGGAATGGTTTACTCAGGTGAGTCTGGCTTCATTTCCCCTGAGGCTGCAGTGAGCATATGAGCCCAGACATCAGGGATCTGGAGGCTTTTGTCCACTTCTGGGAGGCCCGCATGTCTGGCTGATGGATGCTGGCTGCTCCCTAGGGCTGCTGGAGTGTCCTCATGGCAGGAAAGGTGGATCTCCCTTCGTTTTGAGGGTATTTTTAAAAGTTATCATATGGTTTTCTACATTGGTTATACCACTTTCCATTTATACCAGCAACGTATGAGGAGTCCAATTTCTCTGCGTGCTCATCAGCGTTTAGTGTTGCCACTGTTTTTTTATGCTAGCTGTTTTGATAGGTGTGTAGTGACTTATCTCATTATGGTTTTGATTTGCATGACTTCTATTATTTTAAATTTGCTAAGGTGTGTTTTATGGCTGATCTTGGTGAATGAGCAATAGTAATAGCAATGATGTATTTGATTGTGTATGCTTACATACATATCATATACGCATGCTTACATTAAGTGAAATGAGTGACCACAATGATAGAAGGGCTGGAAAAAGAAATTCTGAATATTTTGTTAATATAAAGTATTCACACCACCTACGTAGGGATAGAGTGTTATTAGAAAGTGGACAGGGGTTAGTTATAAATGCATATGGCAAACTTTGGAGCAACCACTAAAAACAGTAAAATAGAAGTATAGCTGATAATGTTAAGAAAGTAGAGAAAATGAAATCATATAATATAATCAGTTAAACTTCAAAAAGCAGAGAAAGAGTGGAAGACTGTTGAAGTCTTTGTTAACATTGGGTAAGCAGAGTACAGGGTGCTGGATGGTGACACGCAGTTCCACAAAAGACTGCAAGGGAGATTAGAATAGAGACTTTACTAGTCATAGGTCCTGGAGGAAGTGCACAGCATCCTCCGGAGGGGCCGCACAGGAGGACAAGCTGAGACACAGACAGACCTGGGGCACATGCCTCTACTAGGGACCATGGGTGGTGTTCGGATTGGGGAAGTATCAGGGTCCTACCATCAGTGCACGGATTCTTTCCTCTGTCCTCTTCATTCTGCTGTTGAGCCCCTACAGTGAGTTGTTTTTTAAATGTTAGTGATGGTCTTTTACAGTTCTAAAATTTCTATTTGGCTCTTATATAGTTTCTATTTTATTCCTTTGAGACTTCTTATTTCTTTGCTGAGACTCTATTTTTTCATTTCTTTTAAGGTGTTTGTAAATTGTAATTGCTCATTAAAACATTTTTATGATGCTTGTTTTAAAATCTTTGTCAGAGAGCTCTAATATCTCTAACATCTCAGTGTTAGATCTATTGATTATCTTTCTTCACTCAGTTTGAGATCTTCCTGATTCTTGGTATGATGAGTGGGTTGTCACTGAAATTGGGGCATTTGGGGTTTTATGTTACGACATGCTGGATCTTAGTTAGAACTTCTGGTTTAGCTGGATCTTTCCAATGCTGCTGTCACAGGGATGGGACAGGCACTGCCAGGTAAGGATAGAAGTTTAGGTTCCCCATTCAGTCTCCATTGACACCTGAGCAGGGGGCTTCCCACTACTTCTGGGTGAAGGATGAGCATTCAAGCTCTTCAGTAGGTTTCCATGGATACCTCACTAGCTGGGAGGGGAAGGAACCTCATCCCTGTTCCCATGTGGCCTCCTCTGACAGCATACTGAGGTGGGATGTTCGTGATAGTTGGCAGGTGGTGAAAATCCTGCCTCTCTACTAGGCTTCCTCTGACAACACACTACCGGGGGGAAAAGGAAAGGGGGAGCCTCACCACCCAGTAGGGTCAGAAGTCCAGGCTCCTTATTTGGTCTTCTCTGACACCACCCTGTTGGGATGGGAAGACTGGGGTACCTTGCTATAGCCTAGTAAGGGTAGAAGTCTAACTCCTCACTTGGCTTTGGCTGACCTGGGTGGGGTTGGAAGGCAATTTTGTCTGTGGTGTTTGGCTGGAGTAGAAAGACTCCTGTCTAAGAGCTTACTATCTTGCTAGGCTTCCCCTTTTCTTATCCTTTTAGAGATAGCAGGCCTTTAGGGGAGGCTGTTTTGGTCTGCATGTGTTAGCATTTCTGGGTTACCAGCTTCTGCAGCCACAAGTGCAGGATGTATGAGGCAAACACCAGCAGCAACAACAAAAACCATCGAATTTACCACTACGTCATTCCTCAGGCCCCATGTCCCTAGGTTGTCTGCCTTTTTCATTCTATCTTTTTTAGTTGTACTTACTGGGAGGAATAGGAAAAGCATGTTTAATCTATATTCCCAGAAGTGGAAATCTGCTATCATTGCTTTTATAAAAAAACTATTTTTGAGCCCCATACCTCAGGAAGACATACTTTCATTTCTTGAATTAATTTTCCCAGTTGCTTCTAAATATCTTTAACAATATGATGAAGTAAATTCCTGTGAAGCCGAAGGGGTCCTCTCTCCAATTAAGAGGTCTTGGGAAGTTAAATGCTTCTCAAATTCCTTTGAATTCAATGAGAGAAGGGCCTGTTTCTCCAGGCTGGGATCTGTCTACCATAGGTCCACAGTCACCTGTTTTTTCACCAGCCATCTCACACTCCTTTTCTCTTCAGCACAAAGCCATTTTAGCAGAGCACACATAAGGTTTACACAGAGTTTGGACAAGACTAAGAGAAAAGGGTGTGTTTGTGCTTACAACATTTGTATGTGTTTTAGATTATGGTCTCGTCCCCTTGTCTACATGTACCATTTCAAGACAGTCATAGTCAGAATAACAAATGACTCATACCTTCTTTTAGGGCTGCATGTAAAGGGTCTTTCATTTTTGCTCTTTTCTAAAAGATGAAAGGTATAATGAGTACACCATACATGACTGAATGAGCTACAAGTCAATTGCTCTGAACTCTGTATCAATCCTACTTTCAATACAGAATTGAAGGTGTCCTATGGTTCATTTAGCTACCAAGTGGTAGAAGCTGTTATTCTGTTATTCTGCAGAATTATTAAAAAACATCACAAAACTTAATGTGTAAAATACATGCAATGAGATGCTGGGGCACCAAAGAAGACACTTTTGGTGTTTCAAAGAGTAAGTTTTAGAATGCACTGCAAACTTACTCTGCAGTTCAAAATATAATTGAGATACATGCTCTGCTCCCTCACCACAGAATATTTCACTGAACTTCTGATAGATGCATTTTGAAAGCATGTACAAAGAAAAGAATATTAATGGGGTTGGGGTTACGCGAGCATTTTCAATTTCTGTGTTAGTCACCTCCCTATATTACCTCATTAGTGGGATGGGCAGAAGGAGATCACAGGAAGTAAAGGAGGTTAACAATGTGCTGCCCAATCCCAGCCTCCAGGGCTCTGTGATGTGAGGGTAAAGCTTGGAGGGGTTATGGCAATATGTACTTCTAAAATTGTGTTTTCCTTGGGACCCTGGTGCATTTCAGAATGCTAATTCAGATAACTCACCAGAGAGTGCCCCTCAGAGTGGTATTAAGTCACTACAGGAGCAGCTAGACTTCCAAGCTGTTCTCTTGAAGTTCCAACATTGCAGGGAGAAGGAAAATGGTGAGCTGTCAAAGCTAGCCTAAACAAGCTATGTCTACAAAGGGAGGGACCGTGAGGGAGGAGAGTAAGGGCAGCATGGTCCAGGGGCATAGCGTGCACCCAGGTTCAGATTTGGTCAGGTGGCTACCGCAAAGCAGTCTGGGTAAATCCTTGGTGGAGCCAGTAAGCTGTGATCCAGAGAAAGACACAGGATGCCTGCAATAACCTGATACTTCTATCCCACTCACTGCCAAAAAGCAGACTCAAAGGCAGTCTCCTTGGTGTCTTACAGAGTCTGAGCTTGGGTCAGGCAATGTTCTTTGTGCCACTGACCTTTAACTAGCCGCATTTGGTTGAACCTAAGCATTCTAGCTAATGATTACAAACAGAGCCTTGGACCCAAATAATATGATTCAAAATCAAACCCTGTCAATACCAACTTGGGCTTGTTTCCCTTGTTAATTATGCAAAGTTCTTTTTCCTCATATTTCAAAAAAGAGATAATATCTTCTTCCTAGGGTTATTGCAACATTAAACTAATAACTTGTTGAAATACTTGGCACATACGGAAAGATCAATAGTAATCACTGATAATATTTGTCATCATCACATTATTAATTTAAATATTAATCTGAGATAAACTTTCCTATAGCTTGTTTCAATTGCAATAGCTATTCAAAAGTAAGTTTCAAATAGACTAGCATAATTTGATAATTTGTTGAGTAACAGTATTTTATTAAGTACATGAGCACAATGGGAATTAGCTTTGTCTGCCCCTTGATGAACTCCTTATTAAAAATGGCAGAACTCTCCCTGACTGGTGTGGCTCAGTGAGTTGGGCATAGTCCCACAAACTGAGAGGTTGCCAGATCGATTTCCGGTCAGGTCACATGCCTGGGTTGCTAGTCAGGTCCCTGATGGGGGTGTGCTCAATGTTTCTGTCTTGCACAGATGTTTCTCTCCCTCTTTCTCCCTCTCTTCCCCTCTCTCTAAAAAATAAATAAATAAATAAAGTCTTAAAAAGTGGCAAAACTTTTGGATACAAGCTTCTTAGATGAAGGCCATGCTAAGATTCAACTCTCACGTAGAAATATTTCTGCTGCAGAAATTTCCTGCCAATTCCTCAAAGTTTTAAAAGGCAATACTTTCAACCATCGAAATATATAAAATAGGTATTCCAATTGTTGGAGAAATGGCCAAGTACAGGTGGAAAATGAATTATTAGCAAATAGAGTTGTTGAAAAGTTTCACAAATTAACCACACAATTTTTCCTTTAAGTCAGAGGAGAAAGATGCTATTGGGTTTAAATGATAGTTAAACGTGCCATTAAGATTTGGGGTATGTCATGGTGGCTGGGGGAGATGGTCAGAACCAAGGCTTTTGGCTTTCTGTACTTCCCGGGCTGGACCTGGCTTTGCTGTGGGTAACATTTGAGGGCTGTCTTCCCCTCAGGTCCGACTGCCTCAGGACTCAGCCTGTGACCACAATAAGAGGTTTGTCTGGGCTTTGGTGGAGGCCCCTCCACTGCAGCTGCTGGCCTGGATGCCTACTGGTACAGACTCATTTATCCCAGGAAGCGCAGCGAGTTATATGTTTCCTGTACCTGGCCTCTTTATCCCCTGGGCCTTTGCCTCCCTCCTTGTCTCTCAGAGATTTTCCCTGCCTTGACCCCAGCACAGTCAGCAGTAAGAGCACTTAGGTGGCTCTCCACAGTTTGCATTATGCATGGACAGAATGGCTTAGCAATGCTCAGAACTCACGCTGTTAAGGAATTTGGGAGTATGCTAATGAGGAAGCCCATAACCAGAGGCTGATAAGACTCATAATCAAATTGCAATAAATCTGCAGAGACCCTTTATAGAACAAGACACAGAGGAAAAACCTGACTGCTAGAAGAACTGTTTTGCAAATGAGTGGTACGGCTATTGAATCTTTGAAAAGAGGGCAGTACTTTCAGAGAGACACAACTTGCCTGTCCTAACCACATGTTAGTCAGCCCAAATGACGGCCAGTGAATGATAGTGTCGTGTGTGTGCCGTCTCTCTCAGAAGGGTTTCTGGAAGGATGCAGGTTTGAATGCTGATGTGGAAAGTAAATATAATGTTCCAATGTGCTCTTCCCTCTCCCTTCTCAACCAACTGCCCCTGGCCCAGCTCCCAGATTTGTATTCTCTCTGCTTGCTTTGCCTTACATCAGCCTTGAACAGAACAGAGTTGCTAAGTGACATACAATTCTCTCCCATTTTCATCCTAGAAAACCAAATTAGTATATCAATGAATGCCATTTCTGTACGATGACAAGTATAATTTATAAGTTAAGATTTTGAGCTGAAAAAGGAACATTAAAAGCTAAATAATTTTGAATAAGTTCATATGGATGATTTAAAGATATCCACCTATACTATACTAGTTACATTCATTGAAGATTATGAGGTACTATGTTATATTGTAATAGTTAATGAAATTTCAAAGTAGCATCACTTTTCATGAAAATTCACAGGACCATGATTATATGCTGGAGTATTTCTCTCATTACTTTCAGAATAACACTTTTCACTTCTCTCATTTAGTCTTACATCAGTGATCCAGAGGCATATCAGAATTAAAAAAAAAACTTCATTATGCCAGATTAAATTCTGATCATCTCAGTCCAAAAATGTAGACTTTGTAAGTGAAGAACAAGTAACTTTTCTCAGTTGCACCAGAGTGTTGCTTAACTGTTTCTCTGGTGAGAAGAAATAGGAATGTTCCAACTTAACAGTTGGTGCATTTTTTAAAAGAATTTTCTTCCTAGAGACTCCTTTTTCTATTTATCTTCAGGCTATTTTTATAAAGCTTCAATGGGCCTTAGGATTCAATGCCAAGAAACACAAAATCATAGACTCTGAAGGTGGTAAGGATATGAACACATGATGTTTCTTAGAAGGTCATGACTTGCCTAAGGTCCCATGAATGGGAGCTGAATTAATGGTCCAAGACTCGGAGATTTAGGCTTTAGATTCTTTATGGTTATAGACGGAAAAGTGAGGAACAAAACAGGAGGATCCTTTATAGGTGGATTACAAAGCTATACTAAACCAAAAATACCTTAGTGGCATTTTTGGCTCAGATTAAAAGAACATTACACTGAGAATTGAAGACATACAAGCTGGCCAAGTTTACAGCTAAATTCCACTTTGGTCGGAGGTTACTGTCATTTCCCATTGTCCTCACACTGGAATGCTCAGCTATACACAAAACAGGAATTTTTAGGCATTACAAAATGTGGGCTTCTGTCAAGAAAGAGCTTAGGTCCTAGGTCTAGATCAAGTCCTGGCTCTACCACTTGCTGGCTGTGTGACTTTAGACAAACTGCTCAACTTCTCTGTTTAATGAATTACACCTTTTACCTCATGTGAGGATGAGTTGCTATATGTGAAGTGAGGAGAGTGTTGGCACTTATTAAGAGCTTAGTAAAGATTAACTCTTATTCTTTCATTTTCATAGTCTGGCTTTCAAAAAAATGAATTCATTAAGAGCTAGCATCTTCTAGTTCAATACTTTTATTTTACAGATGAGAAAACTGAGGCCCAGAAAAAGGAAGTACTTGTGAGCTACTTGTGACAGGCTGTGTCTCCAAACTGCTAGTTCAGGGTGCTTTTTAACTGTACTAGCCTCCGTCTGTGTAAGTCTTTGTTCTTCTGGATAGACTGACTCTGACCACTTTGCACGCCCACTGCCACCACCTGGGTTCAAGGTTCAAGCCATTCAACCATGAGTTCAGGCCATCATAATCACTCTCTGGTATCCTTGTAAGAACCTACTAACTAGTCTTCCCGATTCTACACTTGCCCCCTTCAATCTATTCTCAGCTCAGCAGTTTAGAGTGTTTTCTTACTTGACAAAGCATTATATCCTCTGCTCTCTGGCTTCATTTCCCGTTACTCTTACTCATTCCACTCTAGTCACCTACCCTCCTTGCAGTTCCTTGCACGTGCCAGGCATGTGCAGTCCCTGGGTTTTGTGGTCACTGTTTCATTTACTTGGAATGATTTCATCAGGTTATTTGCAAGGCTTGCAATTCTTTCAGATGTTTCTCCACATGTTACCCCAGTGAGTCCTGCCCTGACTATTCTACTGCGATTGCAATCACCTGGCACTTCCCATTTTCTTTTCCTGCCTCTTCCACCCAGCACGTTTATTACTTATGACACATTGCAGATTTTCTAGGTAGTGTATTCCCTACTTCAATCTAGGAAAACACAAACATCATGAGGGCATTGCTTATAATAATGTCTGACCCAGAGGAGGTGCTGGGTAAATGTTTGATGAATGCATGAATGAGCTGTGTTAACAGGACTTATGAACTATTCAAGGGAGTGTTTCTCAGGGATTCTTGCTATAAACTAAAGGGAAGCAAAGTGTGATAGAGTCCTGCTGTGGCATGGGACTTGCCAATACAAGAAAATTTACCTGTTTCTTTTGACACACCTGTTTATTTTTGTCTATGCTTAGCTAAACCAATATATGTATATCTTTCTTGAGTTAATGACCAGAAAGAAAATAGTACTTTGTAAAGCCAAAGCAAAAGACAATATCTTAAAACTCTATAAAGAATGTATTTTAGTTCTAGTGGATTAGGAAAAAACAATTATTTCATACTTTTTTTCTGGGCTCTTAGTAAAATCTCACAGGAAAAAAGTACAGGTCAGTGCTCATGAATCAGATTTCATCATGATAGGCTTTTTATAGACCTATAACAAAGTGAAGCTCTGAAAACTGTGTGAGGTAATGGGGATTCTGACAGTTCCTATAACTGTATGGAACTAGGAGGCGCTGCTATAATTCTGCGGCTTCTGATGAAAGTTTCACGTGTTTTCATTAGGTACGACAGCTGTTTCCATTACAGATAACAGATCTCAGAGGTGGTGATGCTGATATTAACTTCTCGTGGGCTCGAAACACAGTGTAGCTTGTACAATTAGTTTTTTTTTAATTATTTTTTTCTGCACATGCAAATTAACTCTGTAGCAATTAAAGAAAATTACTTACTTGCTACCAGAATTGTCTGAAAGTGATAGGATCATCCTTTGTAGAGTCACATTAACCAAATTAAAAGCCCTTGGGAAAAATTTGGCACCCTGTTCCTTCCCATTCACATCTTCCTAAAGACCTCTCAGGAGCTTCCATTTAGAAAGCTAGGATCATTACCAGGGCTTTTAATTTGGAAGGATTCGCTGCTCACCAGTCAGTCATTCTAGAAGCCTAGTGGTTGGGTGGAGTGGCTCTGCAGTGTTCAATCTCAGGGACCTTGACTTGACTATCTTCTAGACTTCTTGCTTGCAAATTTTCTTGCTCAGACAGAGTTGTGGCTTTGCTGCTGGAGCTTGTCTCCCAGACAGACACTATCGTTTCAGTCTCTCACCGAATGTACATACCCTCCTCCGTTGAGAAGTGCGATCTATTCCTCCAATCCTGTGACCCTTGGCTGGCATGTGACTACTTTGACCAATATTTATGGTGGAAATTGCTCTGCCATTTCTGGGTCTCACCTTTAGGAGGACTGGTCGATGGTTTCTATTTTCTTTGTCTTGAAATACTTCCTCTTAGAACCCAGCCTAAGTCCATAGAGAGGCCACATAAAGGCTCTCAGGAATAATGTCAACTGTCTACCACGTGAGTTAGCCATTCTCGAGTCCTATCCATTGTAGCTTTCAAATGACTCCATGTGATTGAAACCGTCTGGTTTGATGCATGAGAGACACTAAGCAGGAACCCCCTGGCTGAGTCCGGGCCATCAATAGATCCACGAGAGAGTAGTAAATTGTTGCTAAGCCACTATGTATTTGGGGTGATGTGTAACATTGCAATAAATAACTACAACAGGGGCAAAGTTGATGCCATAGGCTCAGTGCCCCTATGAATGTGGTCATCAAAAAAGTAGCTGAGAAGGAGGGGGAACTGGTGGTTGTTTACAAGATGTAGACAGGTATAGATAAATGTCAGTCTCTCTTCCAACTTTTTGGGTTGTCATTAGAATTTCAGAATTGGACTGTTCTATTATCATTTAGATTTGTAAATATAAATATCGCTGTATAAATGTTATTCACATACTATAAAAACAAATGTTCTTACATTACTATACAAATGCAAATATTTCTGTGAAGGGTTATGCTCTAAACTAAAGTATGGTGAACTTTTCCTGTTCAGGGAGAGATAGTAAACTTTGTAGGCTTTATGAGTGATATGGTCTTTGTGGTGACTACTCAACTTGACCAAGAGGACATAGACAACATGTAAATGAATTGCACGAGTGTGTGCAGTAAATTTTATTTGCAAAAATAGGTGGTTGGAACAATTTGGAATCGAGGGTTGGAGGTTGCTGATCTTTCTTCTAGAAACAATTATTTTTGTAGCTGACAGAAATATTTGATTACATTGCTTGATTCTCATCAGAATTGGATTTGCTTTATCCCTAACTCCAATCCCTCTTGCTATTTCTTCTTAGTCTCATTTGTAAAGTTCTCCTCTTAAGATTGAAATGGTCTCCGAAAGCCTCTCTTCTCATTCTGTTCTTTCTCAGCCATGTCACCCACTCAAATGATTTCAGTTAGTCCCACTTTGGCAATGACTAAGAAACTTCTGTCTCTATTCAGTCTTCTACCCAGAACTCCAGGCCTCTCTATTCCTCTTGGACATCTTGCCAGCACTGTTAGTTCAGTGTACTTTTGTGCTGGTTATTAACCTATCATCTGTCAGCTCCAAACCCACCCTTTACAATCAGTTCTTTGATTTGGGGGCTGGAACTCAGCAAACCCTGCTTCTATTTTGCCAGCTCTTCGTCTCTGTCCATGGGGCAATAGAGGGACACTGCAAATCCAAAGGAGAAAGGAGAGACTTGCTGCTTCCTGTTCACTTGAAGCTGACTTCTGTCTGCTTAGGGTTCCTGCGAGCATCTCTTCAGCAAAGCTTCCTTTCTTCAGAAACATGTTCATTTCTACTTTCTAGTAGCAGTTCAGTCTAGTAAAAAAAATTTGCAGAATTACCTCCATTACCATTCCCTTCCCCCCCCACTCTTTCCATCACCACCAGTGGGTTAGTGCCCCCTCAGAAGTTAGTGTCTCAGCCCTCAGCCCTTTCCTCCAAGCTCAGGCATACTAGCATCAGCTAAGCAGCGCCTCCTAGTGGGTGATCTGAGCGCTGGCCCAGTAGGGCCCCATTCTCCAAGTTTGTTTTAGTAATTCCAACCTTTTCTCTTTGCTTTCCCAGCCCTAATGGGTAGAAGATGTTTCCTTTAATTACTTCCTTTGTGATAAATTATTGTTCTCTTCCGCTTTTTCAGTTATGTGGTTAACAATTTCATACCTAGTTAACCATTTTTTTATATTAAATTCCCTTTCAAATATCTGGCATGGTTTCTGTCTCCCAGTTGAATCCTGAAGTAGTTTAGATTCTCTGCCAAAAGCTGCTCCTCTGACAGTGTTTTCATCCTTAGTAAATGGCAACAGCAAACCTCTCTCTATCCGCTGCCCAGTGGCTCAAGCCAGATACATGGACATCATTCTTAATTCTTTCTGTTGTCTAAATTCCCACATGCAACCAGTGAACTACAAGTCCTGTTGATTTGGCATCCTGGATATTTCTTATATCGGTCTGCTTTGCTCCATCTCTATGTCTTCCACTGTAGATCAGCCGCCATATTTTAAGTGACTCCCCCCATTTCTGTAGTCCCTCAATCTGTTCTCCTGCTGTGGCCCTAGAGATGTCTCAAATGCATTTTTCCAGTCACACACTTTCTGAAACATTCCAAATTCTTAACATAATTTACAAGTCCTTCTGTGAGTTAACGTCTGCCTCTGCAATTCATTTTGAAACATGTTCCTTGTGCCTTTGTCAGTTTTTGAAAGTGCCATGCTTTCTTTGCATTCTTGGTACAAACTGTTCCTTCTGTTTAGAAATCTCCCCTTTTTCCTGATAACAACTACATGGCCTTCGCATGTCGTATGAATATCACTTCTGGCATTTCTGACCTCCCAGACCAAATCATATTCCCCTATTCATTTCTATAGATCATTGAACACCTACTTTTTCACTATAGTATTCATTAAACTTATAAGTAACTCTTTAATAACTGTCTTCTTTTCTAGATGGTAAGGCTCATAAAGGCAGGGGCTGTGTTTGTCTTGCCCAGCACAATATCTTTGATAACTACTGTTTTCTCTGGCACGGTAAATATTCAACAAATTTGCTGAGTTCAGTTGCTTTCTGTTTTATGCATTCAAAATAAGTCCTCTAAATGATCTCAGAAGACACATTTCCTCAGATGCTCCAGAATCCCTCCTGGCTGGCTGACTGCTACCTCTTAAACTGAAGGCTTTTTTGGTTTGCTCCTCTCACATCCCCTGATACAGGTTTTCTTTGGGTTCTTATAGTGAACGGAGGAGACTGAGTGGGGAATAGATTGATTGGAATCTATTATCTTTAGCTGAAATGGAGATTCAATGTTACCCACTCCTATGTGGTCAGAGGGTCCTGTGGTGTCACATAGGCCTCCTGAGTACAGGGGTCCAGGTACATCTCAGCGCTGCTTCATTTAAACTCCAGTAGCCAGTGAAGAAATGTTCCTCTGCTTCTAACAACCAGTATGTTACTCCTCCCCATAAGACATCAACGTGCTATGTAGCTTATTGAAATATAGGTGTTTTTTAAGTGATAAAAAATTGGGGAAAGAGTTGAGAGGTGAAGTAAAACACTGATGGGAGGGCTTTTAAAAAACTAGAATAACCAATAATGAAGTAGCAGATAATAAAAATAGAATACGGAAATGAGCATGTTAAGAAGACCCATAAAAGCATATGACTACAGTCTGCTGAAAAAGAAGCAGACCTGAGGGAATAGGTGAAAAAAATGATATTTGGTTTTGGTTACACTTCCAGAGAGAGAGAGAGAGAGAGAGAGAGAGAGAGAGAGAGAGACAGAGAGAGAGAGAGAGCGAGCTGCATTTATTGTAAAAAGAAAACAAATAATAAAACAGCCTGAAGAACTTTCTTTTTATCTTCTAAGCAGACATGACCCAAGATGGACATTTTCTTTGAGAAGAATATATCTTTTTCATTCAGCTGGAAGTTTTACCTTTTGGATTTTATTCCATACACGTTCTTTATCATTTTTTCTTCCTTCAAGGGTGTCCATAGCATCTGCCATTAGTGACTGCAGCTGTGGCACCAAGATAAAAATTATCAGTGTGGCATTCACACAGAAATAACTTCTCTGAAAACACAGATTAAAACCTAATTAAAAAATCATTTGTACGCTGATGATTTTATTACTCATCTTTCTGGCAATGAACATTGCTACCTCATCTTTGCTTCAGTCATTACGAAGTATTATTGCAGATATAAAGTATTGAAACAATGAAAAGATTCTTTTTGAAAATTTGTAGGAAACATATAGGTTTTAATGTAGTAAGTGTTGATGCTTTGCACAAACAGATTTGGGTTGTAAAGAATGAAGGCGGTAGTTAATTCTCTCAGGAAATGGCATGTAGTACATGAATGCGTTTTAGTGTTTGCTCCTGAGGCTAATGTATCATAACTTTAGGCATCATGCAAAAGCTCACCAGAGGACAATTCTAAAATTGTGCTGTTTTATTGCCTCTTCAAGGAGCTGGCTCACTTAAATTCTTTTACTATTCTTTTCTTCTCTAAAACTTCAAAATAACCAAGTTATCTTTGTAGGTTCCATTCAAAGGCAAGTTTTCAAAATTCCACCCTTTCCCCAAACGGCTGCACTCCAATTGAGAACAGTCCCACACACACGCTGCCTAGGTAGCTGCAGGGAGGGCCGTGGAGCTGCAGGAAGCCATGTGGCAGTCAAAGCTAAAAAAGGAAAGTTCTCTAAAAAAAGAACAAATGCCCGCTCAGTTTACTGCGGCTTCAAACAGTTTGAACCCTTAGATAATCTTTCTGATGCGGAAGGGCAGAGCAGAGGCGCTGGGACGCTTCCCCTGAGCGGTCACTGGTGACACGGCACCATCAAGGACATTCCCAAGATTTGTTGTCTAGGACAGCCCATGCTTTGAAGGGGAAAAGTAAAATCTGTTATTCACGGGGATGGAACCTTGCAAGATACATGATTTTTAAATATTGGGCCCTCACACATACATTCATATACATTAAAGTTTTCTTCTAGTAGGCATATAAATTATGCAAATAAATCATATTTCCCAAGGTTTTTTGAGATAGTGGAGTATTGCACTAATATGTTAGTAAGGGGTGTCAATAATACTAGTTTGCCCCCCTGTGTGTATATTTTGAAATGTAAGTATTTTCAGAAATGCGAAGCTGCAGGCGTGTGGTTAAGAACACCGAAGTGCAGAAAGCTCCCCTGTATTTTTCATTTAAGTCTTGCATGTGCTTTTCAGGAAGACAGGATCAACATTGTGCCAGCTTCTTAAATTAACATTTTCTTTGCTTCCTCTTATCTCCCAGGAGCATTAATCATCTAAAATTGGCTGTAATATACACTCTGAAAGCTCCATACTCCACTCCTGAATGCCGTACAAATGGTAGGATAAACACAGCCTATTAGAAGGCGTTCCACTGCACACAACCATAAAGGTTTTGAAAGTATTACTGTCAGTTTTGACTTAGTAATTCCTTGACTAATAGACTCTCTCCCCCGCCTCCTCTCGTTTCAATCTTTAGTGGGCATAGTTTTCTTATTTGGCTAGTTAGACTATTTTACATGCATACTCTGAACGTAAGTATTTATTTAACACACTTTTACAGGTTCAGATGAACATTATGTAGGTTGGTAGTTCATTTCTTGATTAATTTGTTCTAACTTTAAAAACTCAGAGAGGAAGGATTCCTTTAGTTACCTGAAAATTATAGGTGATCATTCTGGGCCGTTCTCACCCTTGCTATGTGAATTCAGTTCAGGTCTACTCCTTGTTTTAGCTACCTTCAAATAAAGCCTTAAAGTAAAGAGCCCTTCCCTACAAAACATTTGGATCTCCATATAGGGTACATCTTACCTTCCCTTGAACAGCCAGCAAACTGTGTACTAATTGTTCTTCAAACAAGGTGCTATCATTTCTACTATTAATTATGGTTATAATATATAAATCTGTTTGAAGATTGAGAGATCCCTTCAACTAGTTTTTGATGGCCTCTGTGTTTTCTAAGTGGCCAGTTCAGTTTAAAAACACAGCCATTCAACTAACTTCATTTTCCCCTGCACTAAAATAATTATCCTGTCTAAATGTATGAGTGTGTGTGTGTGTGTGTGTGTGTGTGTGTGTGTGTATCTGCATTGCCAGCATCTCTAAAGACTATTTTGTAGGGTTGGTTTTTCTACATGACAGTTACTCTTTTGTACTCTCAGTTTTCTGTAGAAAAGAATCATATGTTAACATGTCCTGGAGTTTAAGAAGCAATTTATTAAAATTTAACTTCATTTAAAATAAAAAGCCTCACACAATATCAAATAATCAGACCTTTCCCACATTTTTACACATCACACAATTCTTGCTATTAAAAAAATGGAAGCTAGTGAACATGAGCAAATAAAAAAAGACACACTTACCTTTCTACATTTTCCAGTGTCTTCATTAAAATGAGAGTCGGGGAGTTTGCCCTCAGACTACATTTATTATGACAAATTTGTTTCAGACCATATCACTTTTTCTGTTGACTCAGGGGGAAAAACAAATGCTTACCAGTTCCGCCTCCTGTTGACTGATGTCCTGTAGGTAGGGAATGGTCGCAAGCTCCGCCATTGCTTGACTGATCACCTGGGACTGCTCCTTCACTCTCTGCAGCTGGCTGAGGAAGCTGGCGTACTGCAACTTCTCCATCACACCTGAGCATGCAGGGAAGCTCCCCTGGTCTCCCAGTAAAAGAAAATGTTTTAGAACAAAACCACAGAAGTAGAGATTTCTTTGAGGGTTGAGGTCAGGGTTTGTTATAATATATTGATATATTTGTTGATATATTTACATCTAGTACAAGCAAATGTTTCCTTCTACCATCTTAGAGACTTACCTGTACTCTTCCTTCAAATAGCTGTGTATAGAACGGAGCACTTTACAGGACTGATTTGCAGGTGGCCCTGAATGAGGAAGTTGTGCTGAAGGGAGAAGAGGGCACTGAAATCGAACCTGTGCTCAACCTTCCCAGGGGTAATCCCAGAAAGCTATGTCTGTTTAGACTGGGAGGACTTTATCTTTGACACTGAGGTATCATAAGAGCTAAGAGTTGCCCACTGCCTTGTTTATTTATACAAAGGAATATTTTTATGCAAGTTGAATCCTGGAAAATGGTATGCACGTTGAATTCTGTTCACCCTGTATGGCTTCCATCAAACCTCAGCTCTGCTTTCATCTTTAGTTCTCCTTGTATGGCCTCAGGCTCCAGCTCCTCTTCTTGTGGAACTGATAGGAACAGTAATGCAATTATAGCTCATACTTTGACTCCTAGGGCCAACCCAGCAACTGACATGATCCATCTTGAAACAGACTATTGTCCACATTTGTAAGCACCACAAATCCCCATGAATCTATTGGTGCTTTGGGCTTTCGCCCCATGGGGTGTTTTATAATAAGGGTGTGCACTTAGTTGTTTGCTATTGCCAGTCATAAGAGAGGAGGTATTGCCTCTGTAAAAAGTTTAATATAAATGCATGATAGGAGAGGAAAAGTTTATGTTAAAGTCCCTATATTTATATTTAGAGAAAGTATTTCTAATACAGAGGGGCCTGTAACGGGATAAAAGGAAATCCTTGAGTTTCTACCGTGTGGAGGGAGAGGAGAATTGGAAGCCACAGTAAGACTTAGTCTGGCAATGGCATGCACTTCCTGGTGCTCAGAGGAGGAAGGCTGGGGGACCAGCACACATTACGGCGGGGCTTCTCCTGGACCACCTGCACCAGGATCGCTGGGCTTGCTGGTTAACTAGGTGGAGTCTGGGCCTTCCTCAGTGAATCGCAATACTGATATATGTCTCTCTCTATATGGATTTTAGCTAGGTAACCCCTCCCCCTGCAAACATTCAGATAGCTCAAACAGAAGTTGAAGAACAAACTACCACCTACCACCTTAAATCTTAGTATCTGAGCAAGAACTATTTTAGTTTTGTGCATGTAAGCGGGGTGCCCCCAAAACCTGGAATTTATTTATAAAAAAATTGTTTATTTATTCTTACATGATTAAACTTCAGTCACCTTCAAAGTACTCTCCATTTAACGCAATGCACCTGTTGAGACTTTTTTCCGCTGCTCAAAAACAGTTTTGAACTCGTCAATTTTGGTGCCTTTCAGTTCTGCCATTTTTTGTTTCACCTCTTTCACATCAGCAAAATGTTTCCCTTTGAGGACTTCTTTAATCCAGGAAACAAAAGAAAAAAGTCCCTCAGGGTAAAAGTGGGTGAATAGAGAGGGTGGGGTATGGGGGTCATGTCTTTTTTTTTTTTTTTTTTTTTTTTGGCAAAAACTGCTGAACACAGTGAGGTGTGGGCTGGTGCACTCCTAAATCACTCATCATGAAGTGGGCAAGCATTGAAAGACTCTCCAAGAAAAATCACTGAAGCCGAATTTAGCCTCTCACAACAATGCCAGCTGGTGCAGTGATACAGATGGGTTCCTAGAACACTCACCTACTGGGGGAAGCCTGTACTATAAGGGATCTGCCCTCCAGAAAATAATTCCTGTTTCTTTGGGTCCTTCCTCATACTTATAAAATAGATTTTTCCTCAGAAATTAGAGAAAGCAGGTATATTTTTTCTTTCTTAAAATATATCTTGCAAAGAGAAAAAGTATTAATCACTAGCATTACTGAACAGCCTCTGAATTTCATCTTGAATTTAGAAACCAGCTCTTCCCGAAATACTAGACTCATATTTTAATTGACAACAACTTCTAGAAGTTGGCACTTCCCTAGAATCTTATTAACGAAGGAAGGTTGACTGCTGCAGCACTGCATTTGCTGTGCTTCTTCCTAACACCTATTGATGCCATTCGACTAAAGTCCTTCTATCCCTGCTGTGTTCTTTCGGATTAATCATTTGTCCAAAAATCTATAAACTGATCGGAGCAATGATCGCAAATTGTGTGTTTGGGATCCCTTCTCTGAACTGACAAAATAACTACCCTACCCATTCAGTTTAAACATGTAGCCAAACAGTGGGATTCTGCCAAATAGAGGAAAGCAAGTTGCAGCAGGAACAGTTTTCTTTCTTTCAGAAGAAAAATTACTTTCTTTGTCTTTTTTAAAATATGAACACTAGGGCTAGTTGCAGGAAAATGGTGTAGTGACTCAACTCCAAAGAGCAGAAACAACAGCAGCCTGCTTGGCAACATAATCTATCAGTGTAATTTTCCAAAACATTAGGAGAATAAAAATAGGGGAAGGCAAGGGTGCTTTGTTAGCTTGATTGTTGGGTGCGTAAGCAGACAGGAAGTGCTCCATACAAATAAAATACTAGGAAAAGAATATAGCTGGCTGCTAATTTCTCCCTCCTCCCAAGACAAGTGTAGTTTTGGTTATCGGGAAACTGCAGAGGAATATTTTACCTATACAAGATAGGAGTCTTTGAGAGATGAGGTGAAAAGAAATAGAAGTTAAGATAATGCCAGCAGGAATGTTTTAATGCTGTTCTTTAAGAGAATAAAGGAAATGATGGAAAATGAAGGAATTACCTTAAACATCTAATGCTAGCAAGGATGAGATCTAAAGGGAAGCAGCCTTCCCAATGAGACTTCTGGGGTGATCGAAGGGCCCCTTAGCTGCTGGAGAGAGTGTGAAAAAGTGGCAGTCACTGAAGCTCACACAGGTACAACGAAGGTTAAGCAAATAGCAAGGTCAAATGAAGGCTTTAGGTAGAACTGCCTAGGTCTAATAGCAGGTACGGATAAAATGTTTGGCAAATAAGTGGCACTGTGTATAATAGTGCTGAAAGTACAGCCCAAACGTTTGGACTTTATACAACATATAGAAACATTAATTCCATGTAACACAACATGTAGAAACATTAATTGCAAAAAAGGAGGTAGGAAGCACATATTATTGTTCACTTCAAATGTACATATATAAACATTTTTAATGCTTCACTTGGAGGAAATTAAAAGTAAAATTAATGAGGTATTAAAATTATGGTTAGTTAAGTCATTTGGGGGGCAAGTCAGCCTGTGAAGGAGGCTTCATGCATGGCAAGATATTTTATTATTTCAACTCTTTAACACTTAACCCAGGAAGCACTGTACAGAAGGTTTGAAACTGACAGCAACCAGTAAAGTTAAGGGATGAAAAAGCACAGTTGCATCTGGCAGCATGTAAAATAATTAGGTCAAAGATCTAGAGAAGGAAAAATACCATTGAAGCAGAGTTACTGGCTGAATGGTGTTGATGTTCAGTGGGCTTAAAAGCCACCAGAGAGGCAGGTGGTGGAATATTTTCGATTATAACTCTCAAAATATCAGAATCATTCTGCTTTGGCCATGGGTTATGTGCCTAGCCAAGCAATGTATAAATGTAAGGAAACTGCTGCCAGTGTGTGAGGAGAGTCATTGCTTGAGACATAGAGATATCCCTCATTCCAGAATGTCCTTTGTTTCTTTCGGCAACGGTGTCGACATCCTCATGGCAAGGGGTGAAAATGCACGGTCCCTGGGGAGCCCCACCGTGGGCAGCAGATCACTCCATGGCTGGAGATGACAGATCTAATCCTGCCTGTATCACACAAAGCACAGAGGTACCTAAACTCTGTGACACTGAGCGCATTGGTGAGTTAAGAAAGAAAAATCAAAATCCACAGGACACTTACACAATCTTCATTTTGGAAGAAGATGTCATTTCAAAGTACACAGTTTGTATAAAGCAAAAGCAAGGTCTATAAAATCGTCCTTTCGTCAAAGCTAACTAAAACCAATACAAATAATTAAAACTAAAAATTTTAAGACTTTATCAAGTAGCTTCAACATGGATTATGTACTTTTGATCTCACAACAGCTCTGTGAGGTGGGCCTGGTAGGTACCAGCTTATTTAATAAATGAGAAAAAAATAGCTCAGAGATTAAGTGACTTGCCCTGGAGTTACACAGCCAGAGCACAGCCTTGAACTACAGTCTTCATCTACAGGCATCACCAAGTAGGGTAACGGCTAATAAGGAGAAGGCAATGCCTAAGCATTTGAGTAGATGGCATTTGATACCTTGACAGTAAAAAACAGACCTCAGGGGCTGTTAAAGACACTGTGGAGGGCTGCTTGGGTGATAGTTAATGATACCATGTAGGAATAATTTCTACTCACCAACTCATTACTTGCTTCATTAAGCTAGGTTACCTTTGCAGCCAGCTTTATTCAGTCCGGCTTTATGAAGCTGTAGTTGGCCATATAATAAGGAATTCAGGGGCTGATATTTGGATATACTTGTGGTTCCTGGGTACCTTTGGGAGCACTCACTTAAATTCTATTAAAGCTTTTTGAGATAATCTTTCAAAAACCATCATTTTCTACAGAAGCAAACATAGACAAGTATAAATTCCTTGCAGCTAGCAATGTGGTGCTGACTCATTTTAAAGAAGATTGAGTTGATGCTAATTTCATTATAGACACATCAAATATATGCATATATAAATTTCCAAATAGCTGGAACGTCCTTTTCAAGGTGAGAAGAAAATGAGTAGAGAACATTTAAGAAGTGCACAATGCTTAGATAGGCCCATCACAACTTAGATGGGCAGCATTCGCAACACAGTGGGAGACTGGTGCTGGCCGAGGTGACCAGGGCACAGGCAGGTCACAGGCAGGTCACCTCTACAGTGCTCAGCAGCCTGGCTCTGCTAGGCTAACCATGTGTGGAGGAGGTGGTAACACAGTGTAGTGATTGCTCTTGTTAACAACCCTTTGATTGCTTGCAAGGGCCTGATGATGACAATGATGATGTGTGTGGGTCTCTAATTAGGATGGAGAGGTTGGTAAGGGTGTGTGTGTAAATATGTTGGGGAATTTATAGCTTTTCTAAACCGTTGAATAGATGTGAAGTTGTTTGTGATGGCCTCTTTGGCTCCCCTTTGTAAGGTAAGAACATCAAATCAATGATGTAATACAAAATTCACAAAAAGAAAATTATTTAAAATTTCCAGTTTACAGGTCTCTTGAAAAATATAGCAGTTCCCCCCATCCTCAGGAAGATACGTTCCAAGACCCACAGTGGGTGCCTGAAACCACATCGATAGTATTGAACCCTATGTAAACTCTTTTTTTCCTATACATATGTTCCTCTGATAAAAGTTAACTCGCGAATTAGGCCCAGTAAGAGATGAATAACAACTAATAGTAAAATAGAACAATTGTAACAATATACTGTGGTAAAAATTATGTGAATGTGGTCTCTCTGTCTCAAAATATCTTACAGCACGGCACTCCACTGCACTCACCCTTCCTGCAATGAATGATCTGAGATGATACAATGCCTACATGAGGAGAGCAAGTGAGGTACTCAGAATGGTGTGCAATTTAAAACTTATGAATTGTTTATTTCCGGAATGTTCCATTTAATATTTTCCAATTGTGGCTTACCTGAGGTAAATGAAGCTGTGGAAAGTCAACCCTCGGTGGGTAGGTGGGTGGGGGGAACTACTGTATTAAAAAAAAGAAACCTGCAGACTTTATAGCCTGTTAATGAGTAATTCCATTTATAGCTTATATTTTGTAAAACAGCACTGCATAATTCAGGTCTTATTTTTGGCTTTTTAGGGCTGAAAAGCAGAAAGGACACATTCGTCTTGGATCAGAGAAAGGGATTAGATAATTTACATGAGGGTATACAAAGAACAATTGGCAATATTTAAAGTAGCGCTGATTTTATCAGTGTGGCGTGTTGGTGCCAGCTGAATTCTTGTCCAGGTAACAAGATGGTTACATGCAATAGGCCAATACATGATATAGAGGCAACATTGTGTTTGCTAAAATTTTGTTATTGGGTTGAAATGAGAAATTCACTGCAACCTTAAATTAGATATCAGAAAGCACAAGAAAAGACTTTAAAAAAGCACTACCTAGTAAATGCTTGAAATTGCAAAGCATAGCATTTAAAATATTTTTAAATATAAAAGGAATAAAACCATTAGCCAAACTTTGGTTGGTTTTGCAAATGAGATTTACTTTGAAAGTTTCTAAATTCTTTCAATACTTGAAATATTTGCACTATAAACTTTCCATAATTCTAGAATTGTTTAATATTTGTACATTGAACAAATGTGAAATACTCATATACCTACATTCAATTGGGTGCTTCTAATAAAATCCAATATTGGCAAGATTCGCTTCCCCATGCTCTCCATCTGTCTCACTGTGTCTTCTCTCGTAAGCAGACCGAAGGGAGTTTTATGTTCTAAAAATTGTAATGATAAACTTTTACACTATTTTTTCCAGACTTCCATTTCAAAATGCTTTCTTTAGCAAGCTATAAACAGCTATCTCAATGTTCATAGATACGAAATCTTTAGTCTAGAAACCAGTCCCAGCCCTAGACCACACATACAACAAGGAAAGATTGATGAGGTGACAGGCAGAGGAGCACCGCCCTTTAGAAGAGATCACTTATTCATTTTGCTGTTTCCTGATCTAGAAATCTGCGAGACAGCCTGTAACAATTCACCTCTCTCTGCAGAGTATGTTTTTCCTGAGTTGTAAAAAAATGTTGTCATGAACGTGTCTGATTCTTGTTTTTTTTCCTCCTAGGTATTATTCAAGTGTGCCGATCCCATGGACTTTGAATGTAGCTCGAAGTTGAGATAAGCCTCAGGAGATACAGTGCCAGACAAAACACAAATCCTTAATTATGTGGGTAGAGCTGAAGGAATAAATTCAACCTGGTCATGCATTCAGCCCACAAGTTTGACTTCAATGCTCTGTGAATGTTTTCTTGATTTTTTAAAAAAGTTTCAGCTAGCATTACTGAATACCATTTAATTATAATACTCTTCAGGAGATCTAAGCTCTTGGTTAATTACATAAGAAAGAAGTGGAACAGATATGAATACAATTGTAGATCATTCAAGTGATTTAAGGTTGTTTCATTACACAAAATAGTTCTGCTGCACAACTGTTTTCCACGTTTGCTAATTGAGGATGATAAAATTTGTATTCTTTAAATGCCCTATGAATAGACGTTGGCCATAGTGTGTGTGTGGGGGTGGAGATGGTTGAGTGAGGAAGGTAAGCACTCTAGGATTGTGTTTGGTCTTAGGGGAAGCTTTCCTGGAGCCAGAATTCCAGATATTGTTAACTAACCCACAAAGAAGATCGGAAGAGTTAATTATAACCCAACAAACATTTTTGGGGTCCCATGCCTTACTATATGCTAGGCCTTGTGATGAATAAGACTTGAATAATGTACAAGTCTTGCCTTATAACACTATTGAAGGGTAATAAGTCCAGGCGATTTACCTGTAAATGTTGGCAGCTTCCTACTTGATACTTTTTCCAAAAATTTCCCATCTTCTTTGTTTTTGAAACCAAGAGTCAAGAGATATTGTTGGGGAGGAAAAGATGACCAGTCAACTGTCTGAGGCAACACGTGGTGTCCTTGAAGGTCTGAAATACAACAGAGAGAGGACTGAGGACTTCATTATGTTATTATTGTTTTCAGGGATTTTTTTTTTCTAGATTTCAGAAGTTGTGCTCAGAAAAAAATAAATACAAACATTGAAGATACAAAGTAAATGTATGCATCAAAATGTCAAATAGCTGACATATCAAAAGTTTCTTTCATTATTTATATTTTTTTCTGAAAATATAAACATACACAAGGCATAGAAATGGTCCTCTTTCTCCACATTCAAAATAGGAAATTTAGGACCAGCTTATAGCCTTAATATTTTTTTCTGTGACTCTTTTCAAGAGAATTTGTTTTTTCTGTTCATAGCTTGAAATGTAAGGAAATAATGTAATGTAAAAAGAAAGAGAGAAATTACCAAGTGAGGGTTAAAATATAAGGCTAATGAATTTAGTTACCATCTAACCTAGTTGCAGAAGGAGATTTGGAATGATAACTGTATGGACTTTGTAATTAGATTGGGCAGTAATTCAAGAGTCATGAAAATGGTTCTAAAACTCAGTTCTTAATGCCCACAAAGGCTAATATTCACTGAGTCCTTATTTTACCTTCTCTTGTTCTAAGTATTTTGTGTGCCTTGTCTTTTTAAATCCTCTTGATATGTTTACAAAATTGGTGATGTTGTCCCCATTTTACGAATAGGGAGTCCAGGTACACAGGTAGGAAGTGATTTGCCTAAGAACACAGCAAGCAAGTGGACGAAGCAGGATTCCTGACTCCAGAAATACAGGCCTCAACACTGCTCTCTGCTTTTGGCTTGCTTGGCTCTGGATTACTTTTGGTGCAGGGACGAACGTCAGCCACAGGGTCTTGGAACACAGATTCACTTAATTCATTTCCATTCTGAGTAATAAGGCTTTGGTTCATTGTAAAAGACTTGTCAAATGAAGGCTGATGAACAGAGAGGTTAATGAGCCCTCCTACTTAACACTGCCAGGAAGGGGAAAATATGAAATTCCAAATATCCTTCAATTATAATTTAGTTAAGTGTCAATTTTTAATGTCAAATCAGAACTCAAATGGTAATGGTTCACATAAGAGACTTCACTATTTGTCTGTTACATTTCTTAAAAAAAAAAAAATAGACACAGTAAACCATGTGTTTTTATTTACCCTCCCTGACCTCCCTTCTTTGGCTGTAGAACCCTTTGTTTCTAACTAAAATTTACCGAGAAGCCCCATATTTAAAGCCAATAAGTTTAGAGCTGTCCCCTGGTTATGCTGTGCTCTTTCATCTGGTTTTGCTCCCTAACTTAGAAGGCCCTTGGACCTCCTAGCCATGCTGTTGATGTCTGCACTTGTCCTATGGGGAGGTCATCGGTTTCTTGGGTAACTCTGAGTGTCCAGAGGGTCTCTGAATGGACGTGGATAGGCTTTACGGGTATTCTGACTTCCTGGAGTATATCTAGCTTGTTGACATAGAAGTCTCTGGGTCTCAGATACCCTGAAGTCTCCCTTTAGCACCAGGAAGGAATTCCGCTGAGGCAGGACACTTCCAAGATTTTTAGGCTTACACTGAAGTGATCTTGGAGGTCTCAGAGTCTAGAAGTTCAGAAATGACTAGGATGTATTGCACATGGATTGGTGTTTGTAGTAGGTTGCAGGAAGCATCTTGAGATTTGGCATTTTCTGGTGCAGCTCTATTGCCACAAACATCCAGATGTTTGAGAGCTCTATTATATAAATAACATAAAGACTTTGAGAGGTTGACATCTTTTTGCTCATAAATATTTGGTGAATAAACAGGAACCAATACTAGTAGTGGCAGTGATTAAATCGATGACTGAAACTAACGTTAGCATTATAGCTAATTTATTATAAAATATACTTGCAAATATAGCAGTATTTTCTGTTTATTTTGATCCCATATGTTTCATCCTATGAGTGTTTAATTTATTACTAACATCCAGTTTTAAAATGTGAGAGGTCCCTACATACATTCTATTAAATTTAGAAAAAATATTTTTGAAGTATCATTCTTATTCCATTTGTATGCAGAGTAAATTGCAATTGCGTGAACATTTAACATAGCAGGTGGTGCTAGGTTAAAATGCCCAAAATGACGAAACACTTACCAGATGTTGAATCTCATGTAACATTAATTTAAGTGCTAATTGTTCTCAATTTTATGCTCATAAACCTCTACCTACGTCCGAAAAGCCCTGTGCCTCCGATGGATATGAAAGTTAACCAGATTATATTGTCCTTTGATAGGAAAAGTTGAATTGATTAAAAATGTCTTCTTTGCTCCTGTCATGCCAGAAGGAAATTTTGGACAAATAAATCCTTGAATGCATTCTTTACAATTTTTCACGATTGGAGATGAAATTTAGATGACTAGGACCCAACGTATTATTAAAAAAGTCAGTTTGCAGGTATGATGCAGTTCTAAATTTTTACCATGAGAGAAGCAAATGCTTTAAAAAATAATATCAAAGATATATTATGCAGATTAAATTTCTTACAGAAACATAATATTTCAAATTTTTTCCATCTTGCATTTGGAAAAAATTTGAAATAAGATGTCTAACTCTCTGCAAAAGGAGATAAAGTATATTTTTTCATTAACACTTTCACTGTACTACAGAATGCTGAAACTGACCAGCTTTCAGGTCCCCGAGTCATGCATGCTCTTTGACCTTCTGCATTGCTGTGGTCCTCCTCTGTAAAGTCACTTCCTTCAAGTTCAGTGACATCTCTTCTCTTTCCATCTCTTTGCCTCTGTTTCTCTGCCTCCTGTCCCTGCCCCTCCATCTCTCTGTCTCTCTCAGTCTCTGTCCCCCTACCCCTTACCTACATTCTCTCTCTCTCTCTCTTTCTCTCTCCAGTTTCTACTTTTCCTGTCCCGCCTTCCCCCTCAGTGCTCTTCCAAGCTGTCTCCAGCTCACTGATATGTTCTTCACACACACACTCTTGGGGAATTTCTCTTTCTGTGGCTTTAGCTATTACTTCTAACCAAACAATTGGGGATCAAAGCTATAGTCTCATCTGAAAATTGTCACTGAATTTCAACACAGCACTTCCAAATGCCAACTGGGATGTTGCTACTTGCAAAATAACACTCAAACACAGCAAAAATAGTCCTTAAAATTGAAATCAATTTTTAAAATCTTCACGATCTCCCTCTTTCTTGCTTTTCACCAATATGTTATAAGGATAGCTATTACTCACCCCAATTATTCTGCCTTACAAGTTTGAATCTGTTGATGACTTTTCCCCTTCTATTTTCTAACATTTAGTGAGACTCAAAAACTAATAAACATTCCCATTGTAATACATCTCATGTATTACATGATCCCCTTTCTTTGCATAATCATTACCCACCCTGGTCACATTTTTGATCACATAACATCTGGTTTACAGAAGTTTCCTCCTCAGCCTCACTGCCACCTGTATTTATTTCATGCCACTATATTTCCACACTGCAACTCAATGAGTAGTTCCAGAACATTGCCTTTGTCACTGTCACATCCATCCTTGGGAACTTCAGGGATGTCTTTCCTGATAGTCAAGGCTCTCAGGTATGAGCATCTAATTCACAGCCTACACCTAATTCCCAGGTTTTCTCCAGTATAAACCTTATCATCTGCTGTGCTGATGTCACTGAGTTGTACCAGCCTGGCTTATTCTGCTTCCAAACTTTTCTGTGCATTTTTCCACTCAGGAACACCTACGTTTTCTTCCCATTTTTTCCTTTATTCAATAGATCGACCATCCTTCTAGATATACATAATTTAAGTCCCATCCTGTCTGTGGATGGTTTCTTAAATATTTCATTATGCCCTTTAAACTCTTAAAGAACATCTATACCATCAAACGAAGGTGTCCAAACTTTTGGTCTCTCTGTGTTACACTTCTACACTGGGAGAAGAGTTGTCTTGGGCCACACATTAAATACATTGGGACAGGTAATCACACACACACACACACACACAAATCTCATAATGTTTTATGTAAATTTACAATTTGTGTTGGGCTGCAGGTTGGACAACTCTGGGTAGAGTGACTTTCCAAGTGTTTCACGGGGCTATGTCTTATCTTCCCAACAAGTTTCAATTCTCTCGAAGATCACATATTCAAGTTATGTTTATGCCCCAAGAACTTGGTGCTCAATCAATATTTGAATTAAATATAAAAACAAACCTTTCCAAATTCTAAATTTTTAATGGTTCAAATAAAAATAGAACTTCAAAAAAAATCAAAACTAATGAAATGTTCAGAACTTCTGAGGTGCGACTTATTTCTTTGTACCTAAAGTTAGAAGAGAATATCATAGCCTTTGTTCTTCATCTTACCAAAATCTTAAGTGATTTCTGTTCAACATATGAAGAGTGAGTGAGGCAAAATGATTTGTAACAGATAACTCGATGGAGTAGATGTTCAAATGAACAGAGTGGCTTTGCCTGGATGAAAAAATTAGTTTCAGATTCAGGTTGTACCCTTGCTGCAGCTTATTCTCTGGGAAATATGGACTCTTAGTCACAAAAAACTGGAAAAATAGAGAGAGTCTGGCTTAGTGAAACTCTTGTTAGCATCAGAAAGCATCTGCAAAAACATGAAATATTCATTGTAGATCAGCAGACTTATCTCCATATAGGAAGGGTAGCTTTATTTGCTGTGAAGTTAAATATGTGTGAAATAAACTTCGCTCTCTCTAGAAGTAAAGTACAAAACATGGATGCTATCATCACTGGTATTTTCTGCTACACACATCATAACCATATCTAGCAGGTTTTAAGTGAACTTTACAAAGCAATTTTTAAAACAAATCATTGCAGAGATTTTAAAATTCTATTAGAAAAATGCAAATTTGTTAGTGTTCTACCATTACCTTTCTCTAAGTTTCACTTCCTTTTCATTTCCTGGTGTTTATGTCATTTTTCGGCCCTTTGTCCATAACAAAATGTTCTGACATTTTGAGTTAGAGCAAACTCTTGTTTTTAAAGGCCCAATTGCTCAACATGGGATGGGACCAAGTCAGTTTTATACGACTTCTTTTTTATTGGTCAGTTTTGGGGTTTAGCTTCTACAGTGACTTCATAATAACAATACTTTGTCATTTCTTCTTTCCAAGTCATTTCCTGAGTTTTCTCTTGTACTCCGTTTAATGCTATCTTAGAAGCTACTCACAAATTCACCTCAGCAAGAAAAGAGCAAAGGGTAGCAACTTCACAGCTCTGTTATCATTATTGCCCCTCCCTATAGATAGTAAAACAGTTTCTCCTTTTAAAGCATATTTTGATTTTTGCATTTGATATGTGAGAAAATTATTTGTATATCAATTTTTGTATAATAAATTATATTTTCCCTTGGACTTTCATTATAAATTCAGAGTTATACATGCAAGTGGAAAAAGTCAGTTTTCATTACCAACATTCCTAATTTTCACTTTAGGCTGCTGGCCTACTTGTCCAAGACTAGTCTGTGTATTTCCTCTTGTAACACACATTTAAACTTTGAAAAACAAATAATTCCCAACAGGACTTTTTTCATAGTTCATTTCCACTTCACTTTAAATTCTTGTTGATTTCAAAGTTTGATCTTTAATCTGTTATACTGTATTAATTCTGGGGGAAGTTCCTTAATTCCGTCAGCAGCAAAGTAGATTTGAGATAATGCAAACATTAAAGATACTACTAGTCCCTTCAATGTTTATTGGACTTACAACCAGGGAAGTAACAGCATTGGAACAATTAACATGACAATGGGGAGAGATAAGAGAGGGGACTCAAGGGGCTCATCTCAGCTAGGAGGAACATTTTTTTTTCCATTTTTTTATTTATTTATTTTAATTGTTGTTCTTGTACAGTTTTCTGTCTTCTGCTCCCATCCTGGCCCACCACCCCAGCCCTCCCCACCTCCCTCCCATTTCCACCGCCCCCTAGTTTCTGTCTATGTGTCTTTTATACTTGTTGCTCTAAACCCTTCCCCTTTTCCCCTGAAATTCCCTCCCCTCTCCCCTCTGATGACTGTCAGCCTTTCTCAATTTCAATGTCTTTGGTTATATTTTGCTTGTTAGTTTGTTTTGTTGATTAGGTTCCTGTTAAAGGTGAGATCATATGGTATTTGTCCTTCATTGCCTGGCTTATTTCACTTAGCATAATGCTCTCCAGTTCCATCCATGCTGTTGCAAAGGGTAGGAGCTCCTTCTTTCTTTCTGCTGAATAGAATTCCATTGTGTAAAGGTACCATAGTTTTTTGATCCATTCATTTACTGATGGGCACCTAGGCTGCTTCCAACACTTGGCTATTGTAAATTGTGCTGCTATGAACATTGGGGTGTATAAATTCTTTTGGATTGGTGTTTCAAGGTTCTTAGGATATAATCCTAGCAGTGGAATTGCTGGGTCAAAAGGCAGATCCATTTTTAGTTTTCTTAGAAAATTCCATACTGCTTTCCACAGTGGTTGTACCAGTCTGCAATCCCACCAATAGTGCACTAGGGTCCCCTTTTCTCCACAACCTCTCCAACACTTGTTGTTTGTTGCTTTGTTTATGATGCCATTCTGACCGGTGTCAAGTGGTATCTCATTGTGGTTTTAATTTGCATCTCTCTGATAGCTAGTGATACTGAGCATCTTTTCATGTGTCTCTGGATCCTCTGTATGTCTAGGAGGGATATTTTTAATGGTGAGTAAGAAATGGGGTGAATAAAGAAAACCTTGATAGGAGTGGGGGTTGGTGGGGAGGGCAGAAGAGGCTTGGTCAAGGGAATTAGGTCAGATGGTAAAACATTTTAGATGGTTACTAAGAAATGGGAGAAGTAAAATGGACAGGCCAGAGAGACGGAGATGCAAAGTGTAATAAATAGGTTCAGTGATGTGCAGAATAAATAGATGTAACAAAGATCCAGTTAAAATTCTTAAGTAAAATAATAATAAGAGTTAAAAAACTGGAGTATTAAAAAATGGAAAGACATGATTCTTTCAATTATGAAGCACAGTGACTTCTAAGCAAAAATAACTACACTAAAATACATCTTAAACTGTATAATATCAAACAAAGAGATATTTTAAAAACACCAGAAATAAAAGATTTTCCACAAAGAAATGAAGATTGACTTCTCAATAACGAAGATACAGTCAGACGCAGTAAAGTAGAATTTCAAAGTATTAATTTTTCAATTTTGAATTCTACTTTCAGCCAATTGTTACCCAAGAACCAGGGTGAATTGGAGATACTTTAGCCAATCAGAAACACAGTTTGCTACCAATAGATCCTCCCTTGCTATGGGAACTTCTAAAGATGTACTCTACAAAGAATAAAATGAAACTCAGAATGACTGAAGTGTAAGAAAAATTAGTAGACATGTATATAAGTCAACTATAGATAAATGCTGACTATGTGAAAACAATTATCACTATAAAGAGCTAATTTTGGGAATAAGGGGAAAATCAAGTTAGAATAAAAATACGGGATTTACTGTATATGTTTGGGGGTAATTTTAGTTAAATATTCTAAGGTAAATATTCTAAGGTATACCTTATATTCTAAGGTAAATACTCTAGGTAAATATTCTAAGACCTGTATCTTGTTGAGTAAACATGATTATTAAAAATTTAAATTCTGTTATCTATGCATATTAAGATGTCAAACCTAATCTTAAAAACCCAGAGACATAAATTATATTTGTAAACCTGTAGACAGAAAAAAAATCTTGAAGAATATAAAAAGAGGAAAGTCAGGAGGGGAAAACCTCATGGAATAAAAAGCCCATAACATGGTAGAAATAAACTACATTAGCAAACATTTATTTAGTACTTACTATGTGCCAGGTGCTATTTAAGCCAATGGGATATATCAGTGAGCAAAACCGACAAAAATTTCTGTATTTCAGAAACTTACAAACTAGATGAAAAACTTAAGCAACTCAGGAATTGTTAAAAGACAGAGATTGATTAAATAAATAAGGAAATAAATAAATGTTCAGTTATATGTTATTTTTAAAAGAATATCAAACAAAAGCATAAAATGTTGAAAGTAAAAGAATGTAAAAAAATAAATTCCTGGAAAATACTAATAAGAATAAACTAGTGTTTTTATATTACTATCAGACAAATATATTTTAATACATAAAGCATTATTAAGTCCAAAGAGCATAATTTCTTAATGATAATATACAATCGATAAGGGAAGTTTTACAATATTTAAAGTGCATGCACTTTAAGTCCAAAGTTAAAGGTAAAAATTGCTAAAACTATTAGAATAAACTGACAAATCCGCCACCATTGTTGATTACTTTGACATTTTTTCTATATATTGATTAATCAGGCAGATAAAAAATTAGTGGCTAATCCAGAAGACAGGGGTAATTTTCAAGCTTAAACTAATGGGCACATAAAAAACCTGCATCTGACAATGACCAATCTTTACAACAAGTGATTCTGGGAAAACTGGATACCCACATGTAAAACAATGGAGCTAGAGATGTACCTTACACTGTATACACAAGTTAACTCAAAATAAACAAAAGATGTAAATATGAGAGCTAAAACTATTAACATTTTAGAAGAATATACAGGTGAAAAGCTTCATTACGTTGGAATTGGCAGTGATTTTTGAACATGACACCAAAAGCACAGAAATCAAGAGGAAAAAAATAGATACACTGGATGTCATCAAAATTTAAAACTTGTGCATCAAAGGACACCATCAACAGAGTGAGAAAGCAACCTATGAAATGAGAGAAAATATTTGCAAATCATATATCTGATAAGGAGTTAATGTCCAGAATACATAAAGAACCCCTACAACTCAATAACAACAACAACAGCAGCAAAATAACTCAAGTAAAACATGAGAAAAGATTTGAATAGACATTTCTCCAGAGAAGATATGCAAATGGCCAATAAGCACATAAAAAATGCTCAACATTACTAATCATGAAGGAATTTAAATCAAAACCACAATGAGACACTACTTCTCATCCATTAGGATGGCTATTAAAAACAAAACAAAATAACAAGTATGGGCAAGTATATACATATACATATACATATACATATACATATACATATACATATACACATTGCTGAATATACACCTATGTGTGTACATATTTATATTATATGATTCAGCAATTTTACTTTCACATATATTGTTTAATGTAGCACATATATGTAAGAATGTTCATAATAGCATTTTTTAAATAATAGCCACTAATGAAATAGCTTAAATGTTTATATCTAGCAGAATACATATATAAATTCTGGACTATTCATATAATGGAACATTATGTAGCAATAAAAATGAACCAACTAAAGCCTAAAGCTTTGTGCAACACAGATGAATTTCAAAAGCAAAAGATTGAGCAATAAGACTCAGATGTAACTCCATGATTTCATATATACAATGTTTCAAAGTAGGCGAATTAAAATTCAGAGCTTAGAAATGCATAGGTAAGTAATAAGTCTATAAAGAAAAGTAAGAAAGTCATTATTCTAATAATCAGGACAGTAATCACCTTGGTGGAGACAGGGAATGGTTTCAGATTGGGAAGAGGCCAGTTGAGGATATATGGAGAGTGTACAAAGTTTTATTTTTCGACTTGACGTTTGTTCTGTCATAATTAGTTAACATGTGTATTTGTTTTATGTATTTTTGTATGTGTAATATTTCACACTAAAATGTTTTTGAGAATAAATAAAAACATGCAAATGCTTGGATGAGACTCTATTTTAGGTATGAAACTCAGTGATCATCTGTGGACTGACCACAGGGTCATCAAGAGACACTACTAAGGTGTAAATTAAGTGCAAGCCAAGTATTAAAGTAGAAGTACATAGGACCCAAAAGCTGAATATGCAAAACTAAATTTAAAAAAGGATAACACTACAAAATAGAAATGTTTAATTCTGTGCAAAATCCACATGTAGAATTTAAAATTGAGAAAGTAGAGACATTGTTTTTCATGAGTGTCTTGTCTTTTTTTACTTATTATAATTAAAAAAGTAATCATATTTTATTTTTCAATCACTGTTGACATTACAATATTATATTAGTTTCAGGAATACACCCCAGTGATTAGACACTAATATAAATTACTAAGTGATTATCCCAGTAAATCTCGTGCCCATCCAACACCATACATAGTTGTTAGAATATTATTGACTATATTCCCTGTGCTGTACTTTACATCCCCATGACTATTACTCCATTAATTTCCAGTAGATTAGTAATTATTTTAGTAATCTCCATTACTGAGTTGGTAGAAATCTCCATTAGTATCAATCTGTACTTCTTAGTTCCTTTACATTTTTTACCCACCTCCCCAGCCCTCCCCTCATCTAGCAACTGTTAAAATATTCTATGTATCTATTAATCTATTTCTGTTCTGTTCAATTATTCATTTTGTTTTTCAGATTCAATAGTTGATAGATATACAGGGTCTGGCAGAAGTAATACCTGCTTGAGTGTGGTTACTAGGGTAATAATATGGGTATAATAATTTACAGTTTTAATTTGAAAATTTCACTTAAAATGTCATATGGTGTGCTTGAGTGTGAAACTGTTATGCTACAGAATTACATTCTTATGATTATGATTTCAGAATAAAAGATCTTGTAATAAAAAGGGATGTTATTTGTGCCAGACTCTGTACATTTATTGCCATTTTATTGTTCATATTTTTGATCTTTTAAAAAATGTTTCTCTTAAAGAATGCTCAACATTTCATGTAATACTGGTTTGGTGGTAATGAACTCTAGCTTTTTCTTGTCTGGGAAGCTCTTAATATGTCCTTTGATTCTAAATGCTAGCTTTGCTGGTTAATCTTGCTTGTACATCCTTGTTTTTCATAACTGAATATTTCTTGCTAATCTTTTCTGGCTTGTAAAGTTTCTGTTGAGAAATCAGCTGACCATCTTATGAGAGCTTCCTTGTAGGTAACTAAATGCTTTGCTTTTGCCACATTTAAGATTCTCTCTTCGTCTTTAACTTTTAGCAACTTAGTTATGATGTATCGTGGTTTGAACCTCTTTGGATTCACCTTGTTTGGGACTTTGCACTTCCTGGACTTGTATTTCTATTTCCTTCACCAGGTTAAGGAAGTTTTCTGTCATTATTTTTTAACAGGTTTTCAATTTCCTTTCTTTTTTTATTGTTTACACTATTATAGATGTTCCCCATACCCCCTCCTTTGACATCTTCCTTTTCTCTTCTCCCTCTGGCACGCCCATGATGCAAATGTTCATACACTAAAAGTTGTCCCAGAGATTCTTTACATTAGCTTTATTTTATTTTATTTTAAATTTATATTTTGTATTTTTTCCTTTTTGTTGTCTGGTTCATTTTTTTTTCTTCCTTGTATTCCAAATTGCTGTTTTAATTCCCAGTGTCAACTATTTTACTGTTGATTCCCTATAAAATATTCTTCATTTCAGTATATCCTTCATTTTGGACTGGTTCTTTTTATGGTTTTCATGTTCTTTTTTATGCTGTTGAAGTTCTAAGTTTATCTATTCCTTCCCTAAATTCTTTGAGCATCCTTGTAACCAGTGTTTTGACTCTGTATCTATTAGATTGTTTGTCTCTATTTTATTTAGTTCTTTTTCTGGAGTTTTTTTTTTCTATTGTTTTATTGAGAGTTTTCTCATCATTTCAGCAGCATGCCTATGTTTCTGTGTGTTAGGTAGAGCTGGTACATCTCCTGGGTTTGGTAGAGTGGCCTAATGTAATAGGTGTCCTGCAAGGCCCAGTGGCACAGCCTCCCCATTCACCCAATGTGAGCACCCAATGTGAACACTCCCTGTATAGTTGAGCTTTGATTTCTGTTGGCATGTCAGGCCAGTCAGCTTCAAGGATTGGCTGTGACCACCATGGAGGATCAGCTGTGTAGGGACCCATCCCACAGATCAGGATTTACTTTAGCCCCTTGCGTGTATTGCTTGTGGAGGTGGTTGGGTGGTATTTTCACATGGTCTGAACCTGTCCACTAGGTGCACTGACTCTGGGGCCTTCTAGGAGAGGTGGGTCAAGGTCAGTTACTGCCTGTGTTCTGCTTAAGGTCATCTGGCATGAGCTACAAAGTGAGCTGCAGATGACTGCTACTTGTGCTGGGCTTGAAGGTTCCAGGAAAAGCCAAGATGTAAACCAAGGTTGGCTGTTGCCAGTGCCAGGCCTGGGACCACTTAGTGAGAGGTATGAGGCATGCCAAGGCCAGATGCTCCTTGTTTGAGATATTTTTGGGAAGTCTGAAGCATGAGCCAAGATAGGCCACTTGTATGAAAAAAACACTGGAATCAGCTTGGGTGGGCCCATGAGCTGATAGGGCGGTGGCTCAGGGAATCACAATGGTGGGGTGTACTATGTGAGTTAGGTAGACTTAAATATGACACCTTCCTGCCAGCTCTGTGGCTGGTGGGGGGACTCAGGAAAAGAACAATGGCCTCTGCCAGCATGCCTCCCTGGGAGAAAGCTGCCCCATCCACTCTCACCTTTATATCAGATAATTTAATTCTTCCCCATATGTTCTGGTGCCTTTTGAACTGCTGCCCCAAGGATGGAATTCAGAGGGAGTGAGTCTGAGTAAGTCTGTGCATGGGCTCTTTAGAAGTAACTGTTTGGGACTTCAGAAGCCCTCCGTTTCCCTCAGTCACAACTCCTTCTGCTTTTTACAGCCAGAAGTTATGGGGACTTCTCTTCTCAGCACTGGAACCCTGGACTGGGGGTCTGGTATGAGGTGGGGAACCTTGCTTCCTCAGGGGAGATCACTGCAGCAGAAACATCCCTCCCAATTTTTATCCACCACATGTGGGTTTGCAATCCACCTATTCTGCATCTCCACCCATCTACCATTTTCAGTGTGGCTTCTTTATATCCTTAGTTCTAGGATTTCATTCAGCTACATTTCAGGTAGTTCTGAATGATGGTTGTTTTGTAGTTTAATTGTGTATTCGATGTGGTTGTGGTAGGATGCCCAGTCTTTAGGGATTTTCATGCTTGGCTACATGGTTTATTAGATAGGGTACCTAATGATTGGCTACAATATTATGGAGTGGCTAGATTAGTCAACATAAATAAGTGTTTCAAGAAAAACAAAGTCCTAACACATTTACTTCACTATTCCCTTACCTGCTAAAGTTAGCTGTCTGTTTTGAAATGGTTATGCAGCTTTTTTTTTTTAATGCAGTCTGGTGATGGATAAAAAAACTAAGAAACTGTGTAACTACCAAGACCAACACTAGAAAGGGAGTAATCCGTCAATATACGAGGAAATGAATTGGAGGAGTATGTCTGGATTTCTTATAGGGAGGGGGGACTTGGATGGAAACTGCTATTTGTGTGTGTGTGTGTGTGTGTGTGTGTGTGTGTGTGTATTGCAAGGTTTTACTGAGCATTCTGGATACAATATCTGTGATACCTGCTTTCTGCATGTATCTCATTCCAACTGCTCTTTGCCCCAATGCATTGATTGTTCTTGAGAAGCTACATTAAAAATGTATATCGCTTCAACTTATTTTTGGATTATTGACTTGTATTTTCAGAATGCAACCCTGCCTGTCTTTAGTCAGATCACAAAAGAAAACAGGTGAAGCGGGATGCGTACCAGTGCCAGGGAGGTCCAGGAGGAAATCAGTCAAAGAAGGTGAGAGACGTGAGATGATGGGGACCAGAGGCAAACAGTGCTGTGACTGGCTACTGCAAAGGACAAGTGAACTGCTCGTTGAGGAGGGTTTACTTTCACAAGACAGAACAATGCCAGAGTACCACATTTCCCATTGAGAAGACCAATGCTTTAATATTTTAAGAATAGAGACTTTAGCTCCACATATGAGGTGTTTTGTTACTTTGGGAATGATCCTCTGTTTCTAACAAGAATTCTGTGGTGCAAATATGAGATGATTTATCATCTTTCTAACCAATCTGCCTATTACATTTTCATAATAATATTGGGGATGTAGTTTCTTTAATTTTATAACCTCTTCCATTTGAGAAAGCAACGTATAAGGAGGAAAACAGTCTGATCTTGAAAACTTGATCATGGTAAAATTATAATATTTTAAAGAAGAAAGAATAAAATGAGAAATTTTAACTTCATCTTTTAGAGAGCATAAGAATGTATTAGCCTTACTGGTAAATGATGACTGAACAAGAACAGGGTTATAAATTTCAGTGAAAAGCAATTTTTAAAGGTCTATTTTAAAACAATATATTATTTCTCTGAACATACAAATTCACTCTTGGGAGTTAAATTACATTGGAAAGACAAAATATGACTCTATCCACCAAAGTGTTAAAGTAATTGATATCTTATCCAGAAAACTTTTCTATTAAACATTACTAACCACAAATCCATTACTGAATATTTATTTATTTAGCCAATAAATCTTGACATTTTCATCAAGAGGAGACAGGATATGCTTATTGTATTACTTTATTATTATTAAAATACAACCATGCAAGAATAAGAATTATACAGAATTGCATTATTTCATTGGAATATATGAATAGAAATCTCAAGCAAAATCTTTATAAATGAAAACATAATAATTCTGGGGCTGGTGAATTATTATTTGTTTTATATACACTGACTACTCTGCATGAATCAAACTGGATTTTTTCCTTAAATAAGAAAAATGAGTAGCTACAGTGCTAAAAATTTAGTAATTTTTTTCTCCATGAAATGTAATGCAATACAGCTCTATTATAAGATGGATTTAAGATTTTAGTGGTCTTACCATATTCCCTAAATAGCAAAGGATGCACAGTAAGTTCCTGGGAATGCACAAGCCTGGTTGTCCCACAAGGCAGAGTTGAATTTTAACCCTCCCTCTTCACTCTCAGAGGGTATAAGGACAATATAGTCGTAGTGCTTACCTGAAGTGGGTTTTTCTCATAATAAATCACTAATTTAGCTTGTCTATTTAATTTAAAAATTAACATATTTAGGGCTTACACATTTAAAAGTGAATTTATTTTTATGGCCTTTTCCCCTTTAAATCTGTTCTTCATGTGAAAATTCCTGACGAGGGTAAATGAATTGGCGGCTGGCTAGTGAGAACACACTGCCGGGGGGACCTCTTTCATGAGTGAGTTCTCTTTCTGCTCAGCACCACTGCCTCTGCCAGCTATTGCTGGGCTCATCGCACTGTCACGTGACCAAGGAGTAATGAATTCAATGCTATCTAGGCTTGATGAAGGTGACCTGGAGTTTGGCCGAGTTTCTGGGTTGGAGATTTGTTTGCCAGCCCCTGCTGGGAGAATTAAATGTGTTAGTCTCCAAGTTTTAATGATAATAGCTACTTATCCAGGAAAACTTTGATAGGTTGACTTCTCATCCAAGATCTTTGAGGTACGAATATTATGACCTTCATCTGTTATTACAGATATAATATTATATCTATATGATATTATAGAGACTATGACTATTTAGATGAGCTCTATAATTTGGAAGTTCCTACTATGGCTTCAATTTCTCTTGCTGCAATGAAAACTACCTAGTGGTGTTGTATCTTTCATGGGGCATCAGTGTCTCTCCTAAAATGTCATCTTTCTGGCTGGGTACAAACACATGAATATAAGTGTATCCACCTGTAGTTGTCTGCAGAAGGATGAGTGAATGTGAAGTAGAAGAGAATGTGCACGAACTCAGTGTTTCTGAGGATGGAATTGCTGGCATGTGGAGGAGTATTTATTCAGTCACTAAGTTCACATGAATTCATTTTATACATTGTAGAAGGTGTAGTAAGCTGCTTACTTGTTGTGATGTAAGGCAGTGTATTAGTTAGAATAAAGCTACCTGATTTAACAAACAACCCTCAAATCTCAGTGATCAAAGATAATTTTACCCATGTGGGTATTCAATGGGTAACCTTCCACATGGTCATTCAGGGATCCAAGCTTCTTTCGTGTTGTGGCTTCTTTAGTTTCATTGTCTTATCCACTTAGTCAGTGGCTAGGGAGAGGTGTTACGGGCCAGGCCTGGAGGTGGCATACATGATTTCTGTCCACATTCCATTGCCCATTATTCAGCCATCAGCCTCGCATAACTGTAAGGGAGGCTGAAATATATTCTAGTTGCATGCATTAGGGGAAAAATGGTTTGGTAAACAACTAGCCACTATTTTGCTACTTTTGGTGGCAAGGACTTCTATTTCCAAACTGCCACCTTCTCTGTTTTCTCCTACATCGTTCTTTTAATTAGTGTCAGCCTTTAACTACACAATTAGAACTTAGGTTGAAATTAAAAATATCACCTAGAAGATGTAGTCAAATGTTTACCCTGAAGTTTAAATTAATAAAGTCAAATCTTTTCTTAGGAACAGGTATATTCTAGCACTACCTAGAATAGTGTCTGGAATGTATATTTGATAAATGTATGAACAGACGGACAAACCACCCATCTTCACTGTAGAACCTCTTCTTGTCCAGAGGATCTTGGGATTCTGGTGCATGAAGAAAAGGGGAAGAGAAATAGCAGAATAACATAGCAAGCTGGAGAGAGGGCTAAGACTATTTCCAGTCTCTAGTGGAGTACAGAGGATTTCTGGAGTAAGACTCAGAAGGAGACTGGGTTCACAAGTCAGCATTCTGGCAAAGAGAGAGATCTCATAGAGTGGCTCTAAATTGGGCCAACTTGAGTCATCGGGGTGGTTGCTGTATATATAAAGAAGCATCTACACCACAAGGAAGCATGGCAAACTCATATAGGTGCCCTTGAGTCATCTAATATGTCACATAAATGAGCCCATCATTGGCTCTGCTCCAGTCAACAGAGCCGATCTCAAGTTGCACTAGCCATGAAATCAGCAGCTGTATTAACTTGTACCCAGCTTCAAAAGGGGGTTCCTTCCTCACATGCTCACTGTCCCCTTTGAACACTGGGTACATTTGAGTCCTGTGAAAGTTGAGACCAGACCAGGGGGAGAAGAAAATCCCCCTTCCAGGGGGAAGAAAGCTAATGAATTTGATTAGATAGTTAACTCTTCAGAGACTAAATGATTGCACCGGATGAGATAGAATATATCTGGGAAGACCAAAGATGAATATGTACAGGTAAAAGAAAAAGAGTCTTATGCTTTAAATGTCTGCCATGTGATTGTCCAGTCACACCCGCTATGTGACTTTTTGTTGAAATATATACCTGAATAAATTTTTGACAGGATAGAAGCTTCTTAAATTCTATCTACAAGGTGATAGAATTTCCTAGAAGGAAAATCTTGGTTTTGGGGTAGTGCCGATGAAGCAAGGTAGTTCCTCTTCCAGGCCCTATCTGCTTTGTGTGACTCATGTTCTATCTATTGCCTTTGGCTATCGAATGCCTGCATAACTGCCACTCTGCACCTGCTGTGAAAGATATCCAGATGCTAAAGATAGCACTTCACCTTTCCTCTTCTTGTGCTTTGCACCTTAATTCACCTTGGAATTACCTGGGGAAACAGAAGCCATTCTACTAAGACTGAGCACATACTGTTATCAACACTGGTCTCACCATCATTCCAGCAATGGCTTTGGGGAGGACGCTTTAATCATTTGCAACATTGGCAAGTCACGTCATCAGTGCAGTAGCCTTGTTAGCCAAAGAGCAGGTTCTACAGAGCAAGGAGCCTAACCAGTCCCAAAGAAATTTAAAAGTCTAGGCTGCCTTTTCTATCTTCCTTTCTTCCTCTAGAAGCTGTGTCTTTTCTAAGTTCTTATATAGAGCTGTCATACTCCAGCAATTAGTAGTTATAAAATAATAGAAACATTCATTAATAACTTCTCATTATCTTCTCTTCCAAAGTATAATATCCTTCAGCATGAGTCATCTTGCCAACTTGAATCATAATTCATCTTGATAACAAGTTTGATGGAGTTACATGAGACATGAATCTGGCTCATTAATGTTATTATTGTTTTTAAACTCGGTAACAACAGTGTTTCCTAAGTATCAATTAATCTTCATGCCTCCTCTGTGAAGTAAGTTAAATATAACTAAACTCACTTTACCAGTAGAGGACTGGGAAACTGGTGATCTCCCCAGTGAGTCTCTGTCCTCATTACCAACAGAACTGAGAATAAAATGGAAATAGCTGAATCTGATTCCTTTTCCATGACACTAGATGGACGTGACTTTTGTTTGCTATTAATGCTCCTCCAAGCCCTATTAAGGTATCCATAATAAAACAGTAAATGGTTTATAACAATTAACAAAAGAATGTAAGTCCTAAAACATTTTTCTCTGCTCTCTTGCACAATGCTCACATGAAGTAAATAAGCATCAGTGGTCATGATAGCATGCATAGCATGCTTCTCTTCCCTTTCTCTGCACTCAAATTTTCATTGTTCCCTAGGGATTCACTATGTAATCACCACTGGTTAGATTTATTTACCACATTTCTTTTGAAGAGCTTGAGGTACAGTAGGAAAAAATGGACTCCATGGGACCTAAATTTAATGCTTCCATTTTATCTCTCCTCCTGTCAGGTGGAAATAATGTAGCTCAATGCAAAGACATGGGTTTAAATCCCACTGATTTACTATTCATCTTTGAAAAAGCTACGTGATTTCTCTGGTTGTTGTTTTCTTGTCTCTTAATGAGAATCATCTTACTTCAAAAGTTATGGAAGTACCAAGAGACAATGAATGTAAAGTACAAGGCATATTAAAAGTGATCACTAATGGAGTACATTATTTATCATTTAAGTCAGTGACTGGGCCTTGAAGCCCTGAAAAAAGGCATGAAGGGGCATTAACAAAAGGGAGTGATATTAGGCATACGCATTTAGATATTTTTCTTAACATGGTAATTGTTGTTAAGAACTATATTCAGTACAAGAAAATCCATGTCGTAATTCAGAATAACACTTGGTATGTAGTAGATAGTAAAAAGTATTTTTGAATGAATGAATAAAAGCAAATGGCTTCCAAACATGAAAAGAGGAAAAAGGAATAACACCAGTGTTGTGTCCTCTACCCACACTTGGCTATCCACATCTCGTCTCATCTGGGTACCAGTGATCCAAGCATGTAAGGAAGGAGGGAGGTCTGAGGTGTGAGACAGATGAAGGAAGGAAAACAGAAATAGCAGGAGTGGGCACTGGAAAAAAAAATCCATCTTCAAGAAAATACTATAATCATCTAGTTTACTGATGAAGGATATGGGAAAAGGTGGTATTTTTACCAAATGTTATTCATTTATTTTTAAAAATCTTAGCGTGTCTAGGTTTTATCCCTCATTTTAAAATAGAGAAACAGGGTGGTACAGGAATATTGCAGTAGACCCCTAGGGTTAGACCTGCTTAAAGCCTTCAAATAACTTCCCATGCATAGTCCTCAGATTAAAACACTGTACCCCTAAAACTGAAACAATAGGTAAATAAAGCAGAAAATGGTTCTCCGTTTGTTTTAATGAAAATAAAGCATCCACTGATAACGTGAAGATATTGAATCTTACCTGTGTAGATATATTCCACATATGCAGGATGAGTTTTTGTGAAAACTTCTTTTACTTTTTCTACTTTATCAGCTTTGATTTTTGTTGCAAAGGGTGTGTACATAACGGAGAATGATTCTGCTCTGGTGATGGCTTCTTCAATCATGGCCTGGGAAGAAGCAAACAACCCACTTGGCATCAACAACAATGTATGACTTCTGAAGAATGTAAAATAATATAATCACCTTTATGGTTGATTTAATAGATGATTTAAAAATCTATATACTGTACTGGGAAGATAACATATTTTTGTCTTGAATATTCATTAGAATGAAATTTTAATTAGTTCTGGAAATACTATTTCATATTAAGAAAACCAATTAAATGAAGAACGTTTGTAAACAGACACCTCTAAACTAGACTTGCTTTAAGATAAAAATTAAAATTCTATTTTCTAAGGTGTCATTTTTTACTTGATTTAAAAAATCAAATTCTTAGGTCTAGCATAATTATCTTACAAACAGACATTGATGAGCAACTTGTACTTAAAAACCACTAATTGAAGTATCTAGATCTAAGTGTTTTCCATAAATAACAGATAAACTAGACAAACCAGTTTTTTTTTTATTCCAATACCAGAGAAAGCCTTCCAGAACAAGAAAAGCCTTTTCAGCTTCTGCCCAGCAAAGCTTCCCCTCTCTCCAGATCACAAGAGCTGTTTGAGATGAATTTGCCTATTTAAGTTTTAGGAATTTCTTTAAATTTTCTCTGTTCACATGTCATTCTTGATAAAGCCTGCCATCACCCTGAACTTCCTGTTTTAAGTACTCCATTATTATTTGAAGCAGATCAAAAAGAAACTATAAGCAATTTTAAAAAGATTTTATTTTTTCCTATAACTTTGCCTTCTAATGAGGCTTGAACACTGAATTAAAAGTGGAATAGTTATCTCATTTTCCACTTATTTTTCTTAAAATAAGTTATCTTCTTTTTCTAAAAATAGCATTAAAGTATATTATAAAAATCTGTATTTATGTATAGGAATACATTTTCCCCCGATAACTAAGAGTGCCAAAAACCAATAAGGAAAAATAATAGATTTGAATTTTCTAACAAAGAAAAAACCAGCAATTTATGTTGTTACAGCATAGTATTTTGTAAACAAGTTTCTGATTGATAAAAAAAGCAGTAAGTAGTTGATTTTACTGATTTTAAACCGAGAAGCCTAATTTAATTTATTCATTACCAACTCCATGCCTTGATGACTTCAAGTGGCCTCTCTGGTCATCTGTATTGTGTGTAAAAGAGCAGCTTTGCAGGAATTTTCTGGATGCAAATAATCCTCCTTTCTAATTAGAAAATGGCGTAAATTTTCTCATTTACATTTTGAATTTGCTGTTGGGTAAATGGCTGACTGGCTGAATTAAAGGACTTACATTGCCCGCAGCCCTGTCCTTTCCAGGTGGGAGGAACTGGAAGGAAACAAAGAATACAGTTGTAACGCCAGGCCCAGGGGCAGCACTGAGACAAGGAAGTGATGGATGGTGTGTCTGCAGCAGGTGTTGGGCGCTGAGGCCTGGATGCCAACTCTGGAAGTCTAACACAGGTAATGCAGGCACAGGAGTGGAATTCAGACACGTGGATTAAGAAGTTAAACAAGGTGTTTCTGGTTCTCCAGCAAAATGAAGCTTCTTCAGATTGCGTAGGAGAATAATTTTCTCCAGATTGGTGCTTATATATGTTCACTACTGGAACCAATGCTGGGATGGCCTGTCCAGACCAAAGAAGCAAGTAGTCGTACCTAGATGCATGTGGAATGATGTGCTGAAGAGAGAGGCTGCTCTAAACCTCAGTTCTAAGGTCACGATCTGACTTCTACAGCTTTGTTTTGTTTCGTTTTGTTTTTTTAGATTTTATTTATTTTTAGAGAGAGGGGAAGGGAGGAAGAAAGAGGGAAAGAAACATCAATGTGTGGTTGCCTCTCACATGGCCCCCACTGGGGACCTGGCCTGCAACGCAGGCATGTGCCCTGACTGGGAATTGAACAGGTGACCCTTTCGTTCGCAGCCTGCACTCAATCCACAGAACTATACCAGCCAGGGCCTGACTTTATTGCTTTTTGTAAACTGTTAGTTCTTGTATGAGTTTGCTCCGACTGCCTTAACAAACTATCATGCATATTCTTATAGTTCCAGGGGCTAGAAGTTCAAGATCAAGGTGTTTGTAGGGTTGACGTCTGAGGTCTTTCTCCTTTCCAATGGCTGTGTAGCTTCTCCCTGTGTTTTCACACAGTTTTTCACCTGTGTGTGCCTGTGCTCTAACCTCCTCTGCTTACTAGGACACCAGTTATGCTAGATTAAGGCCCACCCAAAGATCTCACTTTGACCGAGTTACCCTATCTGCAAATACAATCACCATCCCCGCACAGGGCTAGGGCTTAAGCATATGAACTTTGCGGGACACTGTTCAGCCCATAACAGTTGCTAACACCCGAAGAGCTTTTCTGATGGTCTCTTTGAGTGCCTTTAAATTCTGGATCAAAAATTTTAGTGAAGGGATTTAATTCTCTAGTTTTCTTCCAGAGAGACATTAACAGCATCCCAGTAAGACCAGGATAGAAGAAAACACTTTCCCTGTCTCATTTCTTTTCCAACTGCTGGCAGCTTAAGTGACTTTCGGCAGGGTAGCTTTGCTAAGCCATCTCACAGCAGGGACAGTAAGACTCGTGCCCAAGAACCTACACCAGCTTTTTTGCACGTGGCAGAAGTGTGGGTTCTGTGTTGCAGCTTGATCTGCAACGCTTCGCATTCGGGCTTTCGTGGGGCTCTCCGCTTAGGGGGACACTACTGTTGTTCAGCCTCCCTCTCTTCCTGCTCGGAGCTGGTAGAAGTGGTGTCCCCTTGTGGCTCCTGCCCTCTGTCTTGAAGACGGGTAAGGAAGTGGCTGAGGGAGCCGAGTGTGTATGTAAGAATAAGAATTGAATTCTCCATGGAGGTAGTTTCTCAAAAGAAATTTTATGGTCCCAAGAATAAATACTGCAAATGAAGTAGGAATGAGGACACGGAAAATGCTTTTGCCAGATCCTGACACATTCTTGCTGTGTTTTAATGAATTAATATTTTTTGTTCTTCTAGGGATAAACAATCTTGAGACTTTGAACCTCACATTGTTCTTGCAAAAGAATGGGTGTATATACATATATATATCTCTTCAATATATATTTTTCTAGTACATCATTGAATAACTCCTTCATGAAACAACTTTGAAAGAAATTTAGCTTTATTAAAATCATGGGAGTTTGAGGTTTGATACCAAAATGTTAGGTTTTCACTTTGTGATGCTAATTTAGAACTGGGCTTGTCTTTCATGAAGAGTCTATTCTATGATATTGAAAAGTTATATTTAAGGATTTTTAAAAAACTAGAATATTAGTAACAATTATGGATATCAAAATATAGATTTTAATTCACTTTTTATGATTAGTCAAAGATTTTCCTTGATTTGAAAATACAATAGAGAAGGAGACCAAATGAGGAATTACAGCTTGTAAAAAGTAGATGTGCTAAAAATGAAGGCAGATCTGAAATGAGAGTTTTCAACTTGACAAAAATTTTCTGCAGTTAAGTCATTATTTCCCAATGTATGAGTTTCTCTGGTGTCAATAAGTGTTGCATGTGTACAGAGAATGGGGAAGACAGTTGGTCCACGTGTCCTGTTCAGTGTACATTGCTGTTAATTATACTGTATGTGTGGTAGCTTCCTCTGCTACCACACACACACACACACACACACACACACACACACACACACACACTTTGAAATTAGGTGTTGAGTATAGGGGTCCTAATAACTCTCCACTGTTATCCTCACATTTATCAAGTTTTAAAGTTTATACTAACATAAACCAAGAGTGTATGTTGGCAGTTCATTTCCTCTACATACGGTGGTAACTTATAATAATTTATCCTAGTACTTCAGCTAAGCAAAAAGAGCCACTTGCTACCTCAGAAATCAACTTACCCAGGAAAACTATGTAACAAGATACTGGGAGAGACAGGGGAAGAGAGATACACCCTGTATATCAAGGGTATATCAAGGTTAAAGAAAAAGCCATCAAAGTAGAGGGAATAGATGAGTAGTAAAAAGGAAACAAAATTCATCTCCCTCTTCTGAACCCAAGAGGGTTTGTTTTTCCTGGTAAATTTTTAAGAGCCTTCAAGGAGCTCAGGAAAAATCAGGCACAAAGTATAAACCTCAAACGTTTTCAACACACAATGGGATTAGGAATTTTTCTCCTATCGTTTTGTGGGAGGACTTGAGCAAGTTGTAACCTTTTAACTATGTATCCAGTAATGATGGCTCAGTAAATAGGAATCCTGTCACTTCTAATTAGAAAATGTGATCAAGTTATTATAGGTTATTAGCAAATTATTGCTTTACTCCCAATATCAGGGTTGATCATAATTGTAGCAAATTGCTTTACTTATAAGATTACATTTGGAAGGAACTTTGCGAATTTTCCAGGCCAACTCACTAAATTGGAGATGAATTGTGATTTGGAGAGGTTTAAGTGACTTTTCTAAGAATGAAGAGCTTGTTATTTCATGGAATTTGGAATTTGGGTCTCAAATATTATATTGAATATTTTACTTTGTCTTTTGAAAATTATGGTTTTTACCCTCTTAAAAGCTTTCATAATAAATATAATTTTAAATTCTAAAATATTTAATTTACTTTAGTTCTACAGTGTGTGTGAGTGCAGTGGAATTTTAGAACATGCATGTATATATAACCTGGGCACATGGTTAGGCATTTTTCAGATTCCTGTGCAGTAAAGCACATTGTGGCTGAGGGTGGGCCACTGGGGTGTAGGCAGGAATGGTACTCTTTCCAGGCCTAGCCCACATGTATGATCCTGCCTAGTATGATCCTCTATTTCCTTTTCCTATCAGTTGCAGGAAAAGGCAGGACTCCCAGGACACAGAGAAAGATGGAACTACAAGAAGGAAGGAGTCCAGGTTCCCACATTGCTGGCTGGAGGAGAACCAATAAGAAGCACCCACATTGGACTACATTGTAAGGGAGAAATCAACTTTTTCTTTTTATATCCTTGCCAAGGGCATTTTTTCATTGCTTTCAGAGAGAGGGGAAGGGAGAGAGAGAAACATTGATGGGAGAGAGAAGGATCGATTTGTTGAATCTTACATGCCGGGGCTGGGGATCCAGCTTATGACCTAGTGATGTGCGGGAGCTCCAACCAGCTGAGCCACATAGGCCAGCACAGAAGAAACCAATTTTTATGTTTTAAGTTATTGAAATTTTGGAGTTGTTTGTTGTAGCAGTTAGTCTTCTACACAAACAATAACAAGTAAAAATTAAAATCTCATTCATAATTCTATTTTTTTTCTGCTAAGTCTTATGTGTTATAAAGAAGGTACAGAGAAAAACTTGGTATTTTAAGAGATAAAATAACTTGGATTTAGCAGTGATAAATGCTTTCATATATCCTATTTCCTTTAAGTCTCATAAAGTCTATGTAAGTAGGTACTCTGAGTGAACAAATATTCTGACTGTATTGTTTTATTTGGAAGTTAACATTATTAGATTAAAAAGAAATAATGCTATACTTGCAAACTGTAAATTATTGAGATGGAAACCTTTTGCTTATAGTGGCTAATATGACTTTTTGTTATTGCATTAATAATGATACAATTTTGAATGATAACTAAAATTTTCTAGAAAATGGAACTATAAATATTATGAGCAATATTTTTCAAATTAATCCCTTTAAACACATGTGGGTTTAATATGGATGATTTTTTTTCTTGAAATTTAGAATTAACCTGAGGAGCAGATTCTATTAAAGAACAGAATATCCTATCTTGAGGCTTCCTTATAAGCTCGGTCACTGTATCATTTAGGCGATATCCAGAATTGACATTTTTATGATGAGTTTATTAATATAAGGGTATGTCAGAACACAATAAGTAATAATTAAATGTTTGCCCTTGCCTTGTTGATCAACATTTTCATGCTGAAATATTACCTTGAATTTCCAGTCCTTATATTAAATAATTTTCAACATAAGTTTTGTATTTTTCTAAAATAAGGGGACATTTGGCAGTTTGTCATTACATCTATCAGCCCAGTGATGTGAAAATTATATTTTCATACAATTTAAATTAATATACTTAAATTTTTATTTGCATATATTAGCATTGTCTGGAAATTACCAGAGACTATATGAATTTGTATACCAAGTTAAGCATTTTTTTTATAGAGCTGTTTGGAATTCTCTACTTGGCAACCTTTCCTGTTTAAAAATAATCATAATAAATATAATATTAAGTTCTGAAGTATTTAGTTTAGTTTTGCAGTGAATGTGAATGTTATATATATATACATGTATGGAATGTATATATTTATGTATACATATCTATATCATGTGTGTGTATACCACTTCCCACAATCTAGCCTGGTTAGGGGTAAGATTTTGATTATATATACAATGCTTCCATTAGCTGAATAACTTATGCATTTAATGTGTGAAATTTACTCTGTATTACTTTTGATCATTTATAGTTTGCAGCAAAATTTTATTTCCACATAATTCCATCACAGAACTAAGGAGATCTAAGGTATTTTAAAATCACTCAACTTTACAATCAAGGAAGCTGAGGGGGGTGAGTGCTGGTGACATACCTGAGGCCACAAAATTCGAGATGGAAGCAACACAAGAACCCCTCTCCTAAACCAGTGCTTTCTCTTACATGGAGAGACTTTTTTCATTCTTCTAATTAGATTGTAAATCTGGGAGCATAAGTATTACTTTTCTTTTTCTTTTTCTATGAGCATCTTAATCCTTTTTTCAAAGATAACAATCTGACTGTAACACTAACAGAGAAACAAATGAATCACCTCACATCAAACCTAAATCGGGTCAAGATCATCTTCACAAATTAATCCTAACACAAAACAGAATATTCATCCTTCACAGCTACAGGTCACAATAAGACTGTTTTGTACTGCCACTCATTAGATTTAGGATATTTTATCAATTAACATGCCTTTCTCAAAGAGAAACATTTACAAAAATTAAATGAAAGCTTTCTTGATAGGAAAACTTAAAGAATATGCTTGGGTTGGCCTAGCTTAGTTAGTGGCAAAGCACATATAATTTATAAATAGAATTTAAAGTACGTTCTTTTTCTAAAGACCCTGAATAATTTTCTGCTTGCACGTTAGAGAAACACCAGCTGATAGAAACTCAGAGTTACAAGTGTGGGTTTCAGCAGCCTCCACACTCTTTAGGATGCTGCAGAGCTTTTATTCTTGATGACTTAAAATGAATCACCAAAAAGTATCACAGGAATCAATAGCTCCATCACTGTAATTATTTCATAAGCACAGCTGGGTATTACTGATGAGTTGCAGGCTCGGCATTCAGTGGTGAATGTCAGCAGAGTTTGGGACCCTTTGTGGTGTCATGCATTTCTGCTCTATACTTTGTTCAGTTATGTGAAGGTAGGGATCCCTTTTCCCTAACTCTATTTTGTCTTCTGATTGTGTTTCTTGATTGCTGATCTTAGAGTAGGCTGTGGCTTGCTGGTGTACATAGCTGATTAATGGCAGGGTTCAGACAACAACCTGGTGACCTTGGTCACCAGACTTGTACTGCTTTTGCCACAAAGCATCTGTTTAATCTTTTGGGCTACTATGCAAGACGACTTTGAGTGGAAAAGTCAAGGATGCCCTTGAAAAATTGTGCATTGGAGAAAAAGTCAAAAGAATTCAAGGATGTTTAATTTGAAGACAAGATGTAAGTTGTGGGGACTACATTTCTGCCATCAGAAAGCAACCTGCCCTTGTACTCTGCCCATGCAAACTTCCTTTAGTTTATTGATTAATCTGTAAAACTCATTTATTAATTAAATGTATGGTCACTGTGCATTGGCTAAATGCTGTAGATAAATTATTCTTTTTATTTGTTAAGACAACACTGAAAAAAAAAAAACAAGCATTGTTATCCCATTTTACAGATGAGAAAAACTGAGTCTTTATATTATACAATATGCAGTGGTTCGTATGGCTACTTTGTGACAGAAATGGGGTTCAAGTCAGTTATATCTCAGTCAGAGCCCTGTGCTCTGAGTTCTTTATATTGAACAGATGCATAAATGATGTCCACAGCTCTGTTGGGCACAAAGGCAGGATTCCAAACACAAGAAGGACTCTTCCACACATCTTCACAAAGCAGAAACAGAATCCTTAGCAGGAGAAAAAAAGTTCTAAAGCAGCCTTCCAGTGAGGGAGCAGCTCATCTTGGAAGCTAGTAGCTCTATGGCCCTGGTGGTGCACACACCAAGGAGGGATGGTGGTCTGTCTGGGATCCAGGAGAAGGGACCACTGTGCCATGTAGAAAAGTACCTGCATAGTGCTAGTGCCTACCACTCAGAGTTTGTCTTGGGCATATTCATATAGCCTCATAATTTCTTTTCTTCCTCGTTTCAACTTTGCATGGCAACCAGCCACCTCTCCTTCATTCTTCTTTCTCTCATTTGACTGTTACTAATCTTTTCCAGGCCGTGGCTCCTCCTGGAGGACTTTATATTTCAGACAGCAACGGATTGCAGGAGGATGACATTGTGAGACAGGTGTCCTCCTGTATGTGACTTCCCATCATCAAAAGATGTCTCAGGATGGGGATAAATGCATCAGTGGAAAATGAAATGAAGTGCTATCTTCAAGAGACCTGCCACTCTATTTCCAAGTTATCTGTGTCCAGTCTTCAGGTTTATCTCTGACTTGCATCTTATGTATGAATGCAGAAGCAGACCAAGCCCCACTTGATGAAGAAAGGATAAAATGAGACTTGTCATGCTTATTATCATGTTTTCCACCCCTTTAGGTTTGGGCTTGAAATAGTCCTCTCAAGGTTTTCTGCAGGTTATTGTCCCTTGTAGGCTGTTGACTCCTGGTTTAGCCTGCACGATATAAAATAGCACCTATGCTTTCCTATAAAATAGCACCTGGGATAAAAATAGGTTAGCTCAACAGTCACTTTAAGGTCCTGAGTTTCGGTTCTACATTAAAAGTTAAACTGAAACTCAGAGGCACAGACAGACGACGGTATGGTGGTTACCAGAGGGAAAGGGGTAGGGGGCAGTAAAAGGTCAAAAGGGCCAATTATATTGTGAAGGAAGATGATTTGACTTTGGGTGGTGGGCTTGTAATGAGGTGCCAAGCGAGGGTCCTGTGAAAGTAGGAGAACAGCCCCCACAATCCTTGATTGGAGGAAGAGGGAGAGTGGCTGATACTGAGTTTAAGATATATTGCATAATGGACTTCCAGCCAACATGAAGGCATAGGTGGACACACTGTGCCTCCTCTCACAACCAAAATTAAGGACAACAAAGATTTAGAAACAAGAAAAACCGGAACTGATAGAAAATTGAACTGTATGGAAGTCCAATAACCATTCATCCAGACCAGTAAGAGGGGCAGAGTCATGGCAGGAAAAAGTGAAGGTGCGGACTCAGGCCTACAGGCAGCAGTGGCTGGCAGATCCCAGGTGCACAAGTGGTGGCTAGCGGACCCTGGGCACAGGGTGGCAACTGTGCAGACCCAGTGAGGCCACACAAGGCGGCTGGCTGACCAGGTGATCCCACATTCATGCATAGATAATCCAGGCGAAGGGGAAGCGGCGGAAGGGACTGGAATCCGAGAGAGAGAGAGAGAGAGAGAGAGAGAGAGAGAGAGAGAGAGAGAGAGAGAGAGAGAGAGAGAGAGGATCAAGCGTGATTGTTCCCTCTTGGACTCTGCCCCCACACACAGCATCACTACTCACCGAGTGGGCTGGCATGCCCTGGGGAACATGTAAGGCTCCACCCCTCATTATGTAACAGCTGCAACCAGACCAAAAAGAAAAAAACCAAAAATGGCTCAAACAGGAGAACAAATCAAAGCTCTAGAGCCAATTCACCTAAGCAATGAAGAGATAGCCAACCTATCAGATGCACAGTTCAAAGCACTGGTGATCAGGATGCTCACAGAATTGGTTGATTTTGCTCACAAATTAGATGAAAAAATGAAGGCTACAATATGTGAAATGAAGGAAAATGCACAGGGGACCAATAGAGATGGGAGGAAAACTGGGACTCCAATCAATGGACGGGACCAGAAGGAAGAAAGAAACAACCAAACAGAAAACAAGGAAGAAACAAGAATTCAAAAAAATGAGGAGAGGCTTAGGAACCTCCAGGACATCTTTAAACGTCCCAGCATCTGAATTATATGGATACCAGAAGGGGAAGAAGAAGATCAACAAGTGGAAAACTTATTTGAACAAATAATAAAGTAGAACTTCCCCAATCTGGCAAAGGGAATAGACTTCCAGGAAGTCCAGGAAGCTCAGAGAGTTCCAAAGAAGTTGGACCCAAGGAGGAACACACTAAGGCACATTATAATTACACTAGCCAATATTAAAATGAAGGAGAGAATTCTAGAAGCAGCAAGGGATAAGGGGACAGTCACCTACAAAGGAGTTCCCATCAGACTGTCAGCTGATTTCTCAAAAGAGACTTTACAGGCAAGAAGGGGCTGGAAAGAAGTATTCCAAGTCATGAAAGTCAAGGACCTACATCCAAGATTGCTCTATCTAGCAAAGCTTTCATTTAGAATGGAAGGGCAGATAAAGTGCTTCCCCGATAAGGCCAAGTTGAAGGAGTTCATCATCACCAAGCCCTTATTATATGACATGTTAAAGGGACTTACCTAAGAAAAAGAAGATCAAAAATATGACAGTAAAAAGACAGCAAACTCACAGCTATTAACAACCACACCTAACACAAAAGCAAACTAAGCAAACAACTAGAACAGGAACAGAATCACGAAAATGGAGAACACCTGGAGGGTTAGCAACAGGGGAGTGGGAGAAGGAGAGAGGGGGGGAAGGTACAGAGAATAAGTAGCATAGATGGTAGGTAGAAAATAGACAGGGGGAGGGCAAGAATAGTGTGGGGAAAGAAGAAACTAAAGAACTTATGACACGTGGACATGAACTAAAGGGGGGGAATATGGGTGGGAGAGGGTGTGCAGGGTGGAGGGGAATGATGGGGCAGAAATGGGACAACTGTAATAGCATAATCAATAAAATATATTTAAAAAAGATATATTGCATAACAATGGTGAGTTAGTAGCCACGCCTCCCTGAAGGGAAGAGGGCTACCGCCCAGGGCAAATTGTGTGTATGACTGAGAAAACACTCAGGGATTCAGAACATAGCTGGGGGAGCTCTTACAGCACCTGAGTAAGAGGTAGGGTGGGGCATTTGCCCACACTGTATGTCCATGCATTGCTGGGAACTTTTGCCCTGACTAAAGATGACAGCCAAAAGAAGGTAAAAGATATGGGGGAACTTGCAAAAATGGCAGACTCTAACACATCATAGGAGAGGCTGGATATGAAGTCATGCAGGAAGTTCCGGGCCAAGCATTTAAATGAAGACAGGTGGAAAGAGAAGCGAAAGGGAGCCACATGGTATGGAGTAAGAGAGAGCAGGTCTGAAAGCCAGAAGTCTAGTGAGGCAGCAGAGCGATGGAGCTGTGAGGAACCTGCCTAGCCACCCAGATTTGTGAGATGCTTGGAGCTGAACTGTGACTGGGAATGCTGAGCTGCAGACTTCTGCTGTTCTGAAAGATGGTACCTCTGACGGGCATATTCTGGAACTGGCCTGGTTTTTCAAAGGGAGGCAGAACTATGTTTTCGGGTGTTTTTAAAGGGAGTGGGACTTAATGGCAGAAATCTGCTATTATTCTAAGTCTGTATAACCTTTCTTTGAACAACGCCTTTCCTTTTTCACCAAACTCTTGCATTGGGAGTCATGCTTCCAGGCAGTGGGCAATTGAACCCCGCAGCTGTTCCACAACAACATTGGTGGGGAATCTGTAACAGGCACACAATGCAGTATATAGATCATGTATGATAGTAATGTGCATTTGAAATCTACGTGACCTTATTAACCAATGTCACCCCAGTAAATTTAGTACAAACGACAGCTTTTGAAAGAAAAAAAAGAGCTAAAATTCTATGAATCATGAAGTTCTTAATCCCCATCACCTAGCTGTGTCGTGAAAAAAAAAAAATCCAGAGATAAAGTAAATCATGCTGTATGTTAAAGGTTGCTATTTAAAGTGCCAAAGTCTCATTATTGGAAGAGGGGATTTGATTAAAAAGAAAATGATTGAACCAGGAACTACAGTGCAGGTACAGAAAGCAGTCTTTGATAATTAGTGAGGAAAATACAATTGTATGAGTTCAAGAAAAGAGGAGAATTTATTTTTAATTGGTGTGCAATACCATCAAAGGATGGATGAATACAAACAAAAACATTCAAAGTTTTGAGCTTTATAGACTATCTTATACCTGAGTGAACACAGTATTAAAATTTCATGGTTTTATGGAATAGTTATTCCATATCTGCTAAAAAACGTGACCTCAATTTCTCTGCAAGTTTGTAAATCAATAACCCATAAAAATCTATGAGAAATATAAGAGGTGACCATAGAACGCTTTAATTTTGATTTTAATTATAGTGATTTTTTATTTTAATATGCAAACAAAGACAAAGAAGGAATCAGCATGCTCACAAACTTAAAATCAAAAGAAGACCTCTGTGTAAACAAAGTAACCTCATGGCAACCTAGCAGAATAGTCTCAGGGCTCCTGGAAATCAAATAGCTCTACCTGACTTTGTTCAAGTAAAAAAAGGCCCAAATTGCCTTAAAACTCTGAAACCCATATCATTCTCAAACGAGAGAAAATGAAAAGAAATTTAGAGGTTGCTTTTATTCTCCCTTAACAACTGCCAGAAACCCAAAAAGCTTTTTAGGAGGGGGCTGGGAAGAAAAGTTGGCTGTTTTCTGGTGTGGGGTTCCTCTGTCACCTACTAATGTGACTGCAAAACCCAATCGGCATCATTTAAGAATAAGCAAATATTTCTCAGGAGGGGTTGAGGATTCATTTTCTTCCTTGAGATGATGTCACCGTTTTCCAAGGAGTTAAATTATCAATGTGCGCATAGAGGGCTAGGGTACAAGTGAAGTGTGCTGCCCCTGCAGGGCCCATTTGAGGCACTGTCCCCAGATTCTTACATTATCTAGATACCTGTTGTTTTTGCAGGAGACGAAGCCTTTTATTTCTGCGACAATTGGGGCTTCAAAGTCAGACAACCTCTGATGAGGTGGCACTGTGACAAAAATTCACATGGGGGTGAAGTCATTAAATGTTGGCCTCATTTTTGAAAGAAAGCTTTGGCTGTTGGCACGAGCTTGGGTTGAGGAGGAGGGACAGTGTGGGGGAAAGGGAGGGATAGATAGGTAAGGTAAAAAGCAGCCTTACCTACTTGACAGTCTAGGAAAATCAGTGTCACCAAACACATATAGGAGTACTGAAGTGTGCATGAGTTTAATACATGTAGGGTTCAGGGTCCTTCCTGTACCCATCCCTCCCCTTCTCTCCCTCCTTTCTTTCCTTCCTTCCTTCTGCCTTGCTAATGCCTGGGACACTCAGAGAACATCAATAGAAGTACACAAAACTATACAAACAGAAAATAATGTCACGGTCACTATCTCCTTCATAGGAACACTCAACCTTGGATCAAATACTTGCCTCAATTACATCTTTGCATTTAAAAGTGAACCTTCCTTACTGGCATACTACCTCAAATAGCATCAAAGCAAAATGAAACACAGGCAGCACTTTACAACGCTAGTAACCATGGAAACATATCATTAAAGAATATATAAACAGGGATGAATAATTAGATGAGAGATCCATTTCTACATTTATCTTTTTCCAAGACCTAGGAAAAGCAGCTCTCCTTTACCTCTCATCTCAATTTGGACACGTCCTCTTTAGTCTGCCTTTTAACTAAAAAATATGAGAATTTATAAAATAAGAATTTTAATATTGCTTAGCTTAATGAATGATCTGTTTGTAGGCAAGTGACTAAAAAATCTTGCGATGCCCATTGTTGTCTAGAATGCAGGAAAGGCTCCTGAAGCAGCCAGGGAGTTTGCTTTGGGGATGGGATGTGTGCAGGAAAACCTGACTTACATCATGGTGAAAAGGAGATAACAGTTGTTTACCTTTAAAAATAGGAAGCACAGGTTGCCTGGAAAGACTTCGGGGATAATCTGGGGCTTGTGCACCATCTCACTTGCATTGTCAGGTAGGCAGCATCACTTGTGCAGGTCATCTGATGCTCTACCTTTACACCTAAGGAAGCCCTAGATGAACTCCATGGTATGCTAAGTTGATCACTAACATTAAAAAAAATTGCAAATGGCCATAGAGACCATCTAACCCAGGACTGTGCATCAAAGTCACCTAGTTGGGGGGAAGTAGACAAATACAGTTCTTAGAACTTCACCCAACTGTGGAAATCTAATATTTTAAATATTTTTGCAAGTGACTCTGATACAGTTGGTCACTAGACCAGTGTTTGAAAATCACCAACTGAGGCTAACTTCCTCATCATACCAAAGCAGAGACCAAAGTCTACAGTTGTTGTAGATTGAGTTGCTGGACTCAGTTTCCTCTCCCTATAGCAATATCATATCCATACCATTGTCAGGGCTTTGCAGTGAGCAGATGAGTTGTACCCTTTGCCCTTGGGCTTTGCCATATGGCTTGCTTTGGCCCATGGGTTGTTAGCAGGCATAGCATGAGTAGATGCTTGAAATGTGCTTATTTGGTTTTGCTTTCTCTCTTAGACTCCTGAGCATTTTCCATAAGATAAACAGACATTAGGTCATTTGCCAAAGGAGGATGAGAGGCATGTGGATCACACTTGGGCCTTTTGGCAGCTTGAAGCTAAGCCTAGCCAAGCCTAGACAAGACCAGCCTAGATTGGGCAAGTCCAAGACAGCCAACTTGCTTATTATCATAAGTCACTGAATTTTAGAGTGATTTGTTACACAGCATTATTGTAGCAGTAGCTGACTAATACAGAAATGAAGTGACTTACCCAAAATTGAATTCTAGCATAGGAATTAGAAGTTGCATCTTGTGAATCTCAAGCCTAAGCTCTTCCTACTGCTCATATTTCTTTCGCTTCCTTTACTTCACAGAGTTAAGCACAGACAGCCATTGCTTCCATCAGGTTCATCAGCTCAACCTACATTCTCTAGGTTCCAAAGCATTCTGTCACTGTCCTGCATTACAGCGTGTATGCATTCTCTCACCTTTCCTCAACAGAGTTTACCTTTTGTTTCATCTTGTTCCCTCAGGAGTCTGTTTTCATGTTTCCAAAGAGACTAAGAAGTCTCAAATAAACCGATTCCCACAATTTCATTCAGGACTCACCCATTAATGAGTTAAAAACTTCCAGATAAAATTCTTTTGCATTTGACCTGAAGATGAAAAGGGACTCAATGCCAAATGGTGGGAATGTAAGCACAATACATGGCAATTGTTAGGGAACCGCTTTTTAGGTGAGTGGTTTGGTATTTCTCAGGTCATCTTAAATCTAAATACTATGGTGGTGGGGTGGGGACAAAAGTAGGTTTGAAGTTGTTCCAATGGAAAATTATACAATGATTAATAAATAATAATACAAGAATAAACTCTGTTTCATATACTCACAGTTGTAAACCCACTTTCATCCCACACTATATAATGCTTGGTTGCTTTAGACATTCCTTGTCCAAATATTTTATAAACTCTCTGCCTGACAAGGCCAAATAAATAAATAGACTTTAAACACAAGCCTTTAAGAGAAATGGCTGATACGGTATTTCTATTTTGTTCCTTTCGTTGGAAGAATTTTTCATGTGGAAGCAAATCTTTAGAGAGAACGTATTTTTCTTCTCCAGAATATGTAGTTGTTCTCTTTAAGTTAGTAATTTTTTTCTCTTTCCTTGACCTTACTTTGCCTCTAATTTTATGTTGAAGATTTTATTTTTATTCTGAGGTTGAAATATCATACATTTTTACTATGTCTATGACTAATATTAAAATATTTTTCAATATCGAGAATAAAAACAAAACTGAAGTAAAAAAATTAGTCTAAATTATTAGTATAAAGGATCAATTCATGTTCATTGGTAAGTTATACTATACCATTTCCTGGTTAGTGCAGAGAAATCCATTAGCTTGCTGCTGCCTTGATTGCTACATTTGAAAAAAGCTAATGGCTAAGACCTCAGGATTTGTAGGGAGATACCAGTAAACACAGAAATCAATGAGATGAAAGACTCTTGGAAACCTACAATCTTCTCCAAATATTCCGGGGAACCCCACACTCAGCTAAAGCACAAAAGTTGTTCACAATGGTGAACTTAACACTCACACAGAGAAATACTTGTTGAATTCATATAAACACTGAATTTTGAAATTGCAAACAAAATAACTATTTCAGAATACTCTGAACATTATTGGTTTGAGCTTCATGTCAAACCAATATTTAAATCAGTTGATTGAGTCATTTAACAAATATGTATTGAACTGCTTGTTTGCAGTTCACTTTGATGATACTGTTGAAGAAAAACAGATTAAGAAGAGGTGGTGTCTAATTTAAGTACCAGTTGTTTTTCTGGGTAAATATGTTGTGTCAGAATATATGTTCCTTGAAGAGAGGGTGATGTTTATTTTGTTCACTGGTATATTTCCAACACATAGCACAGTGCTTAACATATCATCACTAATAAGTGCTTCATAAATATTTGCTGACTGAGAATGATAACAAATGCAATTTGAGAGTAAAGAAAAAAGGTATCCACTAATTTAAGAGGCTTCTGGAGACACTGCATTGGAAAGGATTCAAGCTTGAATGACCGCAGTGCAGTTTAAGGAGGCACTGCATGACACTGACATTCTGGGTGTTATTTTTTGCTTCGAGTGCTAAAAGCAGTAAATGTCTCTTGTTAGTCCCAATACCAAAAAGAAAAACGGCTGTTTCCAAGAGAATGGGCAGTGCGAGAGTCTTAACCTGTGGCTGTGAAACTGCTGAAAGTCAAGGAAGGGCTTTAGGAGCCCGGAGATGGCACCATCTTCCTCAAGGACAGGGTTGGGGAAAACCTTGTTTCTCAGTGCAGCCAGCTCCTGACTTTGTCCTTGTGAATAATTACACCAAAGAAATATTCCTTTTTGGTGAGCCCTTTTTGGAAACCATTTATGCCATTGATATCTTTAAGATGGTGAACATTTCAGTGCCAAGTACAACTTGAATTGGATGGAAAGTCTTGGTATTCTCTGCACAGATGGAAAACCCGTGATGTTGGCACTGCCTCAGCCTTTGCTACTTCACTGAGGAAAGATGCTCCACATGTCACGCTTTCTACATGGGCCTGTGTTGGTGTCAGCAACCCTTCCAACAACCCCCAAAGAGGTCTTTCTACTGCTGTTAAAGTCTTCGACTTCCTTTGAGCCAAGAACTCAAATCAGTGCCTCTTCAGTAGATCTTTGTCAAGATGCAAGAGCATACACACACTACAAGGTTCTTTCCTATTAAAGAAGTTCGTTGGTGGTCCAGAGAAGAAATTTGGTTAGGCTAATTCTTTCTATTTTTTAGGAGAAAAGAAAACTCATTTTAGGATAAGTTGATAGTGAGTACTACTTTTATCTTTTAATGGCTGATATCTTAGATAAATGAGACACATCTTTTAACCGAAATACTGAATTCACTATGAGAGATGCTGCTGAAAAGCTATGAGCTATTTTTTGGTCAAGCTGTCACTTCAAATGAGGTGGCTGGAGTCCAATAACAACATGAACTTTCCAATACTAAGGGGGAGACTGACAAAGTCTTGAGAGTTTCTAGGTACAAAAGTCTATAAATGCTTGGTGAACGGCTTATCTGTTATAAAGGTCACTTTTTGTTCAGGTGGCTTTAACAATGAAACACATTGCTGACACAGACAGCCTTGATGATTTAGGCTTAACAAAAATCATTTCATTGACGTGAGGACAAAGGAAATAATGTGATGTGAATTGGGGTGTTTTTTGATGCAAGCCTACCCATACGAGATACTGTGAGCTACAGGAGCTCTGACTCCATTTGCTATTCAAGACTTTGAGATCAGGATTTTTAGCTCTGTTGCCATTAAAATGAAATGCTGACATTGGTGAGATGTCAAATATAATATTTCAATTTCTTTTTCCAGAAAACCTGCACAACCTCCCAAGAGTGAGAAAGTCAGAATAATCTGTAAATGCTGCTTTGGTATTCTATGTGTAGGAGATCAATGTTCAATGCAATGAGATAAAGGGTAAGCACATTTTTCTTTGTGTGTGTGTCTACGAATATTGTTTCTAGGTGGATGCCTGCAAATTGAATCAGATTCTCAGAGAGGTTTGTGACTCAAAAAAACAAACAAACAAAAAAAGAAAAAATCAAACAGAACAATTAAGGTGGGGAGTGAACTTACTAGGCAGCTTGCCTATATAGTGGGGTTCCTCTGCTCTCGTTTCATGGGAATTCTGCCACAAAATTAGCTGTTATTGCCTTTCCTCACTGCTTTGCTGTGTAGTGCAAACCAGAGTTGGCCCCGGGTACTCACATTGCAGGAGATAAAGCCACACACTAGATAACCCAGGTGGCTGAGAGCATGGCTGAAAGTGAAGGTGGGGAAACAAAACTGGGAAAGAAGAGTGGAAGGAGGAAGTTTTGTTTTCTGATGCTATTAAATCTAGCCCTGGATCTAAGGGGCAAGGGGCTCGGGAGAGGGGTTAGAATTTACTATGAAGTTCTTCTTGGAATAGTATTATTACTGTAGGTGCAGTATATAAATATAGAAAGGCTTCAAAATAGCTAATTCTTAGCTTGACTAGGGCTTTCTATTTTGTTAATTAGTTCAGAATTGTAATGAGGTCTCGAGGTGTAAGAGAAGAGGAGGGTGGCTGGTATCAGAAGATGGGATCTGGTTGCAGAGGCATGCATACAAGTATCATCTCGTGACAAGTGATTTCCAGTCCTTTCGAGCTCTGACGAGGTGACGCTATTATAAAATAACATGTGCAAACACTTTTATTGAAAGTGATATATCCTAGTGTGAGCTGTCATACAGTATAGAGCTTTATGTCCTTTTTTTCTTGCTAGATTGATATGAAAAATGTTCTTAATACATGTGAAAGGAGTTCTTGAGCTTTCCAAAGCAGGGGTTTGTTCTTTTGTGTATAACATTTGTCAGTCAATAGTCTATGAGAGTGAGTGTAGACTGGTTCTCAGTTTTTCACATTCTGAAATTTTTTACTCCCTGTTTAAAACCTCTAAAGAGAATAACTAGCCAGAGTGGTAGGGATTTTATGTGGTTGATAGGAAGCTGTATAGCAACTCCTCCACTAACAAAGGTAGTGAAAACAGCTGCTGTGTTTTTTCAGCTTTAATGAATGCCTACGAATATACATGCAAATACACTTTTTAGTCTGTGACATTTGGGGCATTCTTAACCCAGTGATGCCATTTCTGGGAATATACCTTAAGAATCCCAAAACACCAATTGGAAGGAATATATGCACTCCTATGTTTATAGTAAAGTTATTTCCAATAGGCAAGATCTGGAAACAGCCCAAGTGCCCATTAGTAGATGAGTAGATAAAAAGTTGTGGTACATTTACACAGTGGAATACTACATGGCTATAAAAAAGAAGGAACACTTACCTTTTTGTGAGAGCATGAATGGACCTGGAGAGTATTATGCTAAGTGGCATCTGCCAGCCAGAGAAAAAAGTACCCTATGATTTCACTTACATGTAGAATCTAATGAACAAAGTAAACTGATGAAGAAAAGAGAATGAGAGGCATGAATACATGGAACAGACTGGTGGATGTCAGAGGGGAAGGGGGAGGGCGGGACTGGATGAAAGAAGGTAAAGAGACCAAAGAACATGTAAGCACAACCCATGGACACAGACAACAGTGTGGTAAGGGCTGGGGGGCAGGGACAGGAGCTGGGTAAATGTGGGCAAAGAGGGGGAAAATGGAGGGCATCTGTAAGTGTCAACAGAAATAAATAAATAAATAAATACATTCAATAGTGTGGTTGCCATGGTAGTCAGGTAGTAGGGCATCCCTGTCTTTAAAGTTGGCATGGACTCAGCTCTCTTTGGCAATGTTCCAAATCTCCATTTTTATTTACAACAAAGCAAGGTGTGGGGGAAGATGTATGTATTTGAATTAAGATCCAGGAGAGGTTGGCTAGCAGAAGGAAAAACATAACTGGTCAGAAAATGGGTATGTGGTGATGCTGGAACTTAGAGGGGGTTAGTGTATAGAATTTGTCTACAGGATGCAATTTCTAATAGTTACTTAAAATTTGTGACATCATGTTTGGTTGTGTCTAAAAATGTGAGATTCTTAGTGCTAAAATGGGCATTAAGAGTAGACTTCTCTCATTTTATAATTGCAGCTCCTGCAGACACTAACTTGCCTCAGGTTGGATAACTGGGGTAGAACTGGGACTAAGTCAGACATGACTTCCAGACAAGGGCTCACAAAGGGAGATATGTTTTTTATCTTTTCTTAATGCAGAATGGTAAAATAATAGTACTTGTTTTACTCTTTTTTTAAATATAGCAAACATGCATGTATATATTGGTAAGTGGAGTTTATTTTCCTAGTTTGAGGTAAATAGTGAAATTAGTGCTCTTTGAAAGGTAAAGAAAACAAAAATAAATTTTAACCAGTTTCAAGCTCTTTGATCTGTTTTAGGTCGAACCAACATTGGACCTTTTATTTCCTGGTGCAGTGTAGAAAACGCAAGAGGAACCCAATATAATGTTTGTTTAATGAATGAATAAACTAGAATAAACATTGATTTGAGACCTAATGTATGCCAGGCCTGCTAACTACTATCTCATCTCAAGATTCAACTCCTTTCCCACTGCTTTTTAGAAGTCTCTGAAATTCTTTCATAAAATGTCCTCTTCCTTTACTATGTCTATGGTCCATATTATTTGCTTAGTTTTCCAACCTAGCAATTCTTTACGATTATTTACTTACATAACTTATAAGTAACTACTACTGTTTTGCATGTTCCAGATTCCTTAGAAAAGCCTTCAGCAAATTAATATTTTTTTAAGATTCAAATTATATACACTTAAAAGTCAACTTAAAAAAATAGTGACAGGTCTCAATTATAAGTAAGACTAATTTAAATTATTATTTGTAGGAGGTAAACCTAATACTTTACTGTCTACTACAGATAACATATGGTAGAAATACAGAAAACTAGAAGCATAGTGAAAATGTGGGAAAAATCAGGAAATATTAGAAGACTGTTGATGATTATTTCTCACTTTTATATTAATGTTTTAGCAGATTTTACTCAAGTTGATTCCAATGTTTCATATTCAATTAAATTAAACCATCTTGAAATACAAAGGAAGAATAGCCTCACATAGTTTGGAGAACAGAAGATATGAAGGAGGGAGGTGGGTTTTGCAGTTGATTTTCAGATATTTGAAAAAAAAAATTGTAAATGGATTTCCATTTACTTGGTCAGTGTGGCCTCACTGGGAATTACCTGATGGAAGTTTTATGGGAGTAGAAATCCACTTTTGAGGAAAGCAGTTTAATAGTTGCAAATTAGATATTTCTTGGGGATAAGTGAGATCTTCATTTTGGATATATTTTAGAAGAAATCCATGGACAATTTGTGGAAGGAGAATTGGACAAAATAGATGTGTATGTTGTGATGAAGAGCGACCTAGAACATTTACAATTCTCCTATAATTCTAAGAAATTATGACTCTCTTTTTGACATCTAACTGACTTTCTGTATGATTTCTTGCTGCTGTTTTGAATAATAATAAGATCTGTAGCTTGGTTAAGTGTTCCAAATCCTAAATGTTGCCCAACAAATACAACTGATCTATGCATTTTTCTTTATTATTTTTATTTTTATCCTCACCTGAGGACATTCTCTTAATTGCTTTTTAGAGAGAGAGGAAGGGAGAGGGAGAAACATTGATGCAAGAGAGAAGCATTGATTGGTTGCCTCCTGAATGCAATCAAACTAGGAATCATGTGTACCCAAACCAGGGGTCAAACCCACAATCTTTGTATGTGCCCTGACTAGGAATCAACCCCACAACCTGTCAGTTACAGGTCGATGCTCCAACCAACTGAGCCACACTGGCCAGGGTTTTCCTTTATTTTATAATTGGTACTATTTCTAACATCTGCTTTTACGGGTCATGGATGAACAAGAATCTATGAAAATACAAAGTTCATATTTTAAAGGATCATGTCATTATAGCAGAATCCTGGGAAAACAGTTCCTGGGATGTCTAAAATTTATATTGGGTTGTAAAACTGAAGTATGAGCCAAGGGTTAACAACCTTGAATTTTGCCCTTAAAATTAGTTTCAGAAAAGCTACTTCGTTATAAATATATTAGTACTGAGTAGTGTTCTTCCGACTGATATGCCCACAGCTACCCTTTTCTGCAGTCTTTTAAGCATCAGTCCTTCATTTTGATTCTGAAAGTGAGTCGGGCTCCTCCTCCCTCATCGGTGCATCAGTTTTTTACCTGCCAGTACAGTTTGATGAGCTTGCTTATACACTGCTCACTTCCTCCAAAAAGCCAGAACATGTAGTCAGCAATCATGGCACTCCTAAGAACAAGGACAGATGTTTTTCAAAAAATTTATTAGGACAAAAGGAAAACCATAGCAGCGGTATATACAAATACTGAGGAAGAAGATTTCATAATGCATAAATTTGACTGGACCAATATTACGCAAAGCATAAGGTATAATTTTCAATGTAGAAAGTAGGTTTTTTTAAATCCTCACACAACAGTATGTTTTATTGATTTTAGAGAGAGAGAGGCAAGGAGAGGGAGAAACATCGATGCAAGAGAGAAACTTCGATCAGTTGCCTCTGGCACTTGCCCTGACCAAGGTCGAACCCACAATCGAGGTATGTATCCTGACTGGGAATCAACCCCGCAACCTTCTGGTGTGTGGGGGCAATGCTCCAACCGACTGAGCCACCTGGCAGGGTGGGGTAGTTTTTTTTTTTAAATAGTTAAACTACTACTATAAAAGCAACTAGCCATTTATCTTCTAGAATTTGTACAGTATAAGAATAGTATTTAAAGATGATGAGAGAATGCTTTGTTTTGGTTGCCTCTTACTAAGCTTCAAAACATTTAGAGATAACACATTTTATGGACTTTAAAATGCCTTTAAACTTAACATAGCATTATAGCTAACTATTATATACTGGTTATATTTAAGCACATCTCAAGCTTTACCTGAGTTAAAGATCATTCACCTCTGATTAAATTAGCCTCCTTAAAATTGAAAATAAAAAATTTCCAATTCTACAAACACTCTCCTCCCCAAATACTTTGTGTTTAATTGAATTGGTTTTAGTATCTAGTACGTATTGGTTTTAGTATCTAGTGTGTACACCACTACATTAGTCTTATTAAGCTGAGGGGATATTAAAAACTATTGTGCAATGGATATTAATTCATTGCTTAGCACCCTTTGAAAACACAGTTTGCTTTTATGACTGTTTCTCTGCTAGGCCTCTCTATTTCTTTTCTCCAGAGATTCCAAATCCAATTAAATGTGACTAGAAGTAATTCCAAATTGTCACGTTAGCCAATTAAACATATAATAATCCTGTGTGCCTAATCATGAGTACCAAAAGTTTATTTATTTAAGTAGAGCTATCAGTGTGTGCCCCTGAATGTTTTCCTTATCTTTGCCTGCAGATACATGTTGTTTCTTGACATTATTCTAAATTGAATTAGAAATTTTCCTTCCCTAAATGTAGGTTGTCTGAATCACAGCAGCTATAAACTCACTATGGTACTGTGGAGAAAGAATTAAAATGTTTAGATTCTTACTCAGAACAGAGAAAAATTGAGACTTTAAAAATTAACAATGAAAAAAACACTATCATTTGGCACTTTTTTTTTTCCACATGATATTTTTCCTTTCACACATGGGGTATTGGAAAGAATCTGTCCATTGACATTTCAAAATCAATGACAATAATTTAAGAATAACTAATCTCTTAAGAATCCTTTTATATTTTCAAAGCTCTAGTTTAATAAGATAAAGAGAGCTAAGAGGTTTTGGTGTTTTGTGAATATGTGTGGGGTAGCAAACAAGGTGTAAAAGCCATAGATGAGGGAGTGGCAAAGTGAATTTCAAATAGCTGAATTGTGATGGAAACACATGGAAAATTTTCTTCCCATGACCTAGCATGGGAAATTTTTTTTCCCTACCTCGAGTGAAAGCCTCCTTGATATATAGGTGCCTGTCACCTCATAGAAATCCATTTAATAAATTCTGCATTGAGAAAATCTGTGAAAAGTCTTCATGAAAAAAATCAATCAGTGAAGAATCTCACTCTCAAGGACAGCATACACTGCATTTACAGGAGTCGGGGCCCTTAGGTGATGACTGGCTGCGTTCCGGTTCTTCCTTCCCTTGAAAGCTCAACAAACATGGGTGAACGGGACAGCAGCCATTAGGTAAACAGGGGTGGGCAAATGTTTCTTGTAAAGGAGCAGATAATAAATCCTTTAGGCTTTGTGAGACATGTGGTCTCCTAACAACTCAGCTTCGTCTTGCGGAAGCAGCAGTAAACAAATGAGTGGGGCTGTGTTCTAATAAGACCCTATTTCCAAAAACATCTGCAGGGCCAGATTTGGTGTAGTTTGCCTAACCCTAAGATAAACAAATTGCTAGGATGAGCAACAGGTGGCCAACCTTGGTGTAATTGTCAGTCAATAGTCAGAAACCTACTTCCATGCCTTCCAGCCACAGGACCCCTCAAATATTTCAGTCTACTGTTTTCTCTTCAGGGACATTGTACACAATTGTACTAAAATGAGTCTGTCAAATTCAGGAAAGAAGCTTTACAATTTCAAACCATTTAAAAAAAGTAGAAGATATTCTGGCTCATAGACCCAGTGGCTTGAGTTAAGTAAAAGCTAAACTGATAGTTTCTTTTGTTAGTGATGGTCATGTTTGTATTGGGACAATTGTGAAAGAAAAGGAGAAACTACCACAGTGGGTTTCCAGGGATTTCCTGCATTTTTAATGCTCCCAGTCCTTTCGTTTTGAGTTTACTAGGGTAAACTTAGAATTTTTAGCATTTTCAGTGTTATTTTCTGAAAGCTACTTTTTCCTTAATGATGTGCTGTTTAATTGCTATATTGTTAAGTATGATTTTATTACACCTGTTTCAAGTCTTTTTCCAAAGGAACACACCTCCAAATTTAAATTGAGACTGGGTAAAAAAAGTGAAGGGATTAAGAAGTACAAATTGGCAGTTACAAAACAGTCCCAGGAATGTAAAGTACAGCATAAGGAATACAGTCAACAACACTGTGACAACTGTGTGTGGAGTCACATGGATCCTGGAATATCAGGGGCATCACCCTATCAAGTATGTGACTGTCTAACCCCTGTGCTCTACACCTGTAACCAGTGCCACATAATAGTGAATGGAAGTTGTAATTGAAAAATAAAATAAAAAAGAAACAAGTGAGGAATTAAGATCCATTGAAATTTGTTAGCTGTCCTCAGTGAAGCACAATTATTATCACAGTAAAATGGTAAAGGATGAAGGTTCCTCAAAGAGTTAAGAATAGAGTTACCATATGATCCAGCAACCACTGTTCTGGGTGTCTGCCTGAAGGATTTGAAAACAGTTATTTACAAAGACATATGCACCCCTATGTTCATTGCAGCATTATTCATGGTGGTCCAGACATGGAAACAACTGAAGTGTCCTTCAATAGAGGACTGGATAAAGAGGATGTGGTACATATGTACTATGGACACTACTCAGCCGTAAGAAGAGATGAGATACTGCCATCTGCGACAAACATGGGTGGGCCCTGAGAATATTAGGCTAAGAAATAAGTCAGCCAGAAAAAGTTAAAAACCATGATTTCACTCATATGTGGGATATAGAACTGAAAGTAACAAATACATGAAAAAGAAAAGCAAACAAACAAAAACTCATAGACACAGACAACAGTTGGTGGTTAACAGAGAGAATGGGATGGGGGATAGTAAAGGGTAAAGAAAGTCAAATACATGGTGACAGTAGATGATTTCTCCTTGGGTGGTGGGCACGGAATGCAGTATGTCAATCATGTATCATAGAAATGTACACTGGAAACCCTATGATCTCACTAACCAATGTCACCCCAATAAATTTAATGAAGAGAGAAGAAAAATTGCACTAGTATTAAATAACAAAACATAGTTTCATAAATCTACATGTTTGTGGAAATATTTTTCTTAAGTATCATTATTTGTTTCAATACCTGGCAGAAAGCTGTGTAAATATTAGAAACACAAGTAAGATTGCAGTTGCTTCAAGCTCATTTTCTTCCCGATGGAAATGAGAGTTACACCTTTGTCTAGTCCCTTATATCATAGCTCTGCCCTACAGCTTAGCCTTTATGAATCAGTGGAAAAATCAGTGGAAGAACATGGAAAGGGCATGGAAGTAAAATTATATTATGTGACATATGTGAGGAAGGAGACAGGTGGGCTTTTTTTTTTTTTTTTTTTTTTTTAAATCATGCTGAATTTACCATGAACTCAGAGCATCTACAAGGAGTCAAGTACCTTTGGGATCCTGGTTCTGGCTGACTCACCTCATGAGTCAATGTAAACTGTAACCTATCCTTCCTACTTTCCTTCAGCTATCTCTGTTCCCTTTAGGCCAATATCCTGGATGCTCCTCAATGTGATTCAGTGCTGCCTCTAAGTGTTCCTGTTTCATTGTCATCATTCTATTCAACTTACTTCCATTAATCTACTGAATGTTGTAGCTGCACTGAAACTGCATGATCATATTAGCCGAACCTTTTAAATTGACAGTTGATGTTTTAATTTGTCAGTTTTGAGCTGTTAATAAATGCTAAGTACCATGTTAAGCTCTTTGCATAGCAGAATGTGAACCCAACCCACCCACACTTCTGTACCAGACCTCATCCTGGCGTGCTGAGCCACGGAAACTGCTTCAGCAACGTTCTCTCTCTTTCTCTCTTTCTTGTTAGTTTCTCTTTCTTGTTTGTCTCTCTTTCTTGTCTCTCTTTCTTGTCTTTCTCTTTCTTTCCTTCTTTCTTTCTTTCTTTCTTTCTTTCTTTCTTTCTTTCTTTCTTTCTTTCTTTCTTTCTCTTCTTTCCCTCCTTCCCTTCCTCCCTCCCTCCTTTTCTTTCCCTCTCTTTTCCTTTCTCTCTCTCCTTTTACTCTCAGAGCTTTTCTACCAGCACACAAAATATTGTTCTTTTTACCATCTTAAAACCAAACATCTCAAGACCTCTCTTGGTCCACTTCCCATCCAGTTACCATCTTAATTCTATCTTTCCTTACAAACAAACAAACAAACAAACAACCTCCTTGAGAAAGCTGTGCGAGCTCCTTATCTCTAATTCCTCTCCTGAACTCACCCCAGCAAGGTTCTCATTCCCATCCCCTTACTGAACTCCTCTAGTGCGTGCTACTCCAGGTCTCCATGCAGCACAATGCAGCAGTTCGATTCTCAGTCTTCATTTAACATGCGCTCAGGGTGCAAGTGATGCAAGTGCTTGTTCCTGCCTCCACTACACATTTCCTCACTCAGCTCCCACAGCGTTGTCTTTCCAGCCTCCTGCACTGGCACCTCATCTCCCTGGATTCCTAACTTTAGAGGGCCCAGGACACAATGCTGGGGCCCCTTTGCTTTCTGTCTGTGCTCACTCCGTTAGTGATGTCACAGGTATCATTGGTAGGTTGACCACTCTTACATTTATACCCTCAGTTTAAGCCTCTTGAATCTCTAGACTCTTATAGAAGATGCTTTTTCGACATCTCTACTTAGATATGTGAGAATCTAACACAGAGACTCACCTTGAAAATTCCCTGAGCAGATAAAACCAGTATAGCCATACAAACACAGCTTAATTTAGCTTATTTTGCAAGACTAATTTGATGATGGGTCATTTCTTACTTACGCCTTTGGGAATCATAAACGAAACTTCAGCTCTTTTTCAAGATTGATATGCGGTAACCACTGACTCCCTATCATTTAAAAAATTCTAATATTGTAAGCAATCACTGCACAGAATAAACAGGCACTGCCTTCTCACTGTATCAGCTGCTTTGTAACGATACACCCCTGAGCCTCATTCCATGTTTTGGTTTGAGTGCTCCCAGTTTGCAAACTGTCTTTTTGGTGTGTGCACAATATTTTTACTAATTACTTCCACTTTAATGATTCCTTGAATTTAACCTGACTATTTCTGAACCTTTGACAGATACCTGATATTTCCACCCCTCAGACACTGACCCTCCTTACTTCCCCTCCCCAGTCCTGGTAGTCTTCTCCATCCACTCAATTTCTCAGGCAAAAAAATCTTGGAGTCTTCATCGACTCTTTCTTTCTCTCACATTTCCTATCCAATCTAAGATAAAATTCTGGTCAGGTCACCTTTCACCTGTACCAGAATCCTGCCACTCCTCGCCACCTCCAGCATTATCATCTGGTCCATCAGGTCTCACCTGCATTATTGCAACAACCTTCAAACTGGATTCCCTGCTTCCCTATCCATCTACTCTCAACGCAGGAGACAGAATGATCTCATTAAAATCAGTGTGCTGGAGCAGGGCACCACTATGCTTAAAACTGCAGAGGCTACTTATCTTACCAGAGTAGAAATTAGTCTTTACAATGGTATCTGCGTCCTGTTCCATTTGGTCACATGTTGCTGCTCTGATCTCATTACCCACTTACTCTGCTCCCGACAAACTGCCCACCTTGCTGTCCCACAAAAAGAACAGGTACACTATTGTCTCTGGGATTTAGCACTCTTCAGTTCCTGTCCTAGAATGTTCTTTCTCTAGACATCCCTTGACACCCTTGGTTTCCTCCTTCAGGTTTTTATTGGGTGTTGTCTCCTCAGGGAGGATTACCCTGACACACTCTTGATTTTTACCATTCCCACAGTACTTATCACCATTCCACATGGTGTTTATTGTATTATTCAGTCTTGCAGTGTTTTGTTTATTGCTATCTTTCTCTAAGGCAGAGAGGTTAGCAAACTGTGGCCTGTGGGTCACAGCTGGTCTGCCACCTGTGTTTGTAAAGAAAGTTCTAATGGAACATAGTGATGCTCATTCATTTGTGCGTCATTTGTGTACTGTCCATGCCCACATTTTGTACAACAGTGGCAGGATTGAGTAGTTACGGGAGACTCTAGGGCCCACCTGGCCTAAAATGTGTGCTATCAGCTCTTTACTGGATTGAAAGCCCCTCGAAGGCAGAAATTTTGTGCTCAGAACAGCGGTAGTCACACAATGAATATGTGTTACTTAAGGGTCAAATGTTATTTTATTTATTTACTTAAACTGAAAAAATTAAGTTCTTGTTACAAAGGACCTGAGGCCTACAGAGTTACATAGCTGATTAGAACCTAGTCTTGCCCCAGGGCCCCGCCCTGTCCGTGTTTAACAGATGCTTATGTAGCAGAGCCACCTGGGAATGGAGTGACAGGTGGGCTTTGCCAGTTTGATTTGTCTGATGAAGAATCCAATGCAACATTGAGTCGTATGAGAGCTGAACAAATGCTAATAGATGCTTATGTATTTATTACATAAATTAAAGAGGAAGGGTACCAAGAAACACATTAGCCTAATATATTGTATCTATAATTACTTTAATATGTCTTTAGTTTTGTGTCAACAATTATTCATCCCCTGAAACCAAATCTATTCTTTTGATACTATATTTGAATTCACTTTATAAAATTGTTTCTGAAGTCACATTTAATTTACTTAATACATCTGTTAAATACAAAGGGTCAGAATCTGGCTTTTAAATATATTTGCATCTAAAATAAAAAAAAATTTTTATGTCATGAACTGAGCTTGTTGGGATCAAATTCCATTGCTTTAGAATGGAAAATATACACTAAAAGAATTTGATATTATTATTAATAAGGTAGGCACTAGTTTTGTCTTCCAAATTAATGCCATAAAAGGATCATGATGTATAAGGTTATTCAAGCCAGATGATTTCACACATTGAATATTTCAAAACAGACTGTGCAGTCCTAGGGGTGTAAGAATGTACCATTGGCATTTCTCAAGGCCTATGTTCAAACTCAAATTTATAACATTTTACTCAGCGTGGCCACAGGGTGGTGTACAACAATAAGATATGGGTAAACAAAAGAAAATCACAGCCCACGATCAGCTGGGCAGCCTCATCCGGCTGACTGGCTGGGACCTTGAAAAGTCATTCCGTTCATCACTTTGCCTCTAGGCAGGATCACACTTAAACCTTTCAAATGAGACTGATGAGAACCTATTCTGTTTTAAAGATCCCCACAGAAGGACATTGCTCTGCCTTCCTCACTGATTCCAGAGTTTCATAGCCATAAATAGCATCTTCTGCAGTTCTAGTCTGCAGGCTTCAGCGCTCTCTCCAGTGTTAATTCAATGCAGAAAGACCTCACTCTCTGAATAAGGGTTCTACCTCGTTTCACAATAATTTATTAATCTTCTCGTTCCTAGGTTAATTAATTAAACTTACTTGCTTTAGTCTTTCTCTCTGGGTTCCCTTTTCTAGACATTAGTCAGTTTCATGACTGTCTTTTCAATTTGTTTAAGTTCCTTCTGATCTTTCTTCTACAATAGGAAATTAACCTCTCCCAAGAGTCTGAGAATATTCTTATGTCTTTGCATGCAGCTATTTCATTATGTAGCTGGTATAGGTACTACTTAAGATGTCTATTGGATGGTGGTAACTATAGAATCCTTCCTTATTATCAACATATTTAGAAGATTATTTCCTTTCTCCTGTACTTAAAAAGCTCAAGAACACATATATATCATGTTGTTAATTGTAGATGAATTTATATTGATGCAAGTGTATATTATTTTTGAATACAAATACACACTAATATTAAAGATAGTATATTCTGACCAGGAGGAGAGCCAAACACAAATTTACTCAAGCTAATACACACACACACACACACACACACACACACACACACAGCATCTTTTCTTAGGTTCTCATATCTTCCACACAGCAATCAGCCACAATGATGCTTTAAAAAATTTAAATGTAAATTACCTCAAATAACACGCAAGCTCCTACTGTGGCCCACTATTCTCCTAATAGGTTGACTTTGTTTTTCTCATCAACACGTTTTCCTTCACCCTCCAGCTGAGTGTGGCTTATTCAGTTACTAAAGCAAATAAGAATTTTCCTACCTGGGAACATTTGTGTATGTGGTTCCACGTGCCTGGAATATGTTCCCTCAATTTTCTGGCTGCTCCTTCTCAAGATCTGGGTCCTTGCCCTGTGTTGTCCAATGTGGCTATCACTAGCCATATGTGACTATTTATATTTAAATGAATTAAAATTAAATTAAAAATTCAGTTTATCAGGTACACCAGGCACATTTCAAGCACTCGGCAGCCACATGTGGCCAGTGGCTGCTATACCGAATGGCACAGAACATCTCCGTCAGTACTGGGGTCCTACTTGCGGCTCTCGACTCTGAGCCTCAGGAGCCTGCCATTCATGTGCCTCACAGAAGAGCTGGTCTGCACTAGGTGCCTGTGATGGTTCATTTTATGTCACCTTGACCGGGCTACAGTTTGCCCAGATATTTGATTAAACATTAATCTGGGTGTATCTGTGAGGCTGTTTTTGGGTGATACAACATTTGAATTTTATAGACTGAGTAAAGAACATTGCCCTCTCCAATGTGGGCATGACTTATCTAATCAGTTGAAGGGCTAAAGAGAGCAAAAAGGCTGACTAAGGGAGAATTCACTTTCCTATCCTCTTTGAACTGGGACGTCAGTCTTCTCCTGCCTTTGGACTCAGACTTGAACCAAGACTTATACCATTGGGTTTCCAGGTTCAGGCATTTGGACTTGGACTGGAACTATATCTCTGGCTTTCTCGAGTCTCCAGTTTGCTAAATACAGAGTTTAGGACTTCTCAGCCTCCATAACTGTGTGAGTCAATTTCATACGTATATCCTATTGGCTGGTTTCTCTGGGGAACCCAGGCCAGTACAGTGCTCAATAATTTATATCTGCTTTTATTTGTATTTTGCCCTGGGCATCCTCTTTTCCCACTCCACTACCCATAGTCATTTGATGTTCATCAGGAGGCTGAGCCCTTATAGTGCTTTGGGTCCATGATTTCAGTAGTTGATGAGCATTTAAGAAGATATAATAGTTTGGTCTCTGGACTTTTGTACGAAGCCCGTCTCTTTGCCTAATTGCCAATTCTTTTTTTTTTTTTTTAAGATTTTATTTATTTATTTTTAGAGAAAAGGAAAGGGAGGGAGAAGGGGAGGGAGAGAAACATCAATGTGTGGTTGCCTTCATATGTCCCCAACTGGGGACCTGGCCTGCAACCCAGGCATATGCCCTGACTGGGAATCGAACCAGTGACCCTCTGCTTCACAGGCCTGTGCTCAATCCACTGAGCTACACCAGCCAGGGCCTAATTGCCAATTCTAATAGCTGAAAGTTGTCCTTGAGACCAAATCTCTACCTTTGCAGGCCAAATCTAGTTACTGTGTTCTTGCCTTGATTGTATTTTCAGATTTTGACTATTGCTGGGGTTCTGGCCATGTTTGATTTTGCAAGATTATCCAAGAATCAATCAGAGTTTTTTTTTGAAGTTCAGTTCCTGCCTTCACTACTAGTCTGAAGTTTCAAACATTGCCTGTCCTTATATTCTCAATTGATAACAACAGTAACAGCATTACTATTCATAATTGTAACAGCAACTAAAATTTACTGAGTAATTACCATGTATATAGTAAGTGTTTAACATCTCTTGGAATTCTTAAAACCAACCTATGAAATAAGGAGACTAAAGTTCCTCAAATTAAGGAGGCCACTTTTTCAAAAAGTTGATGGCAAAGTCAGTATTCAAGCAAATATGTCACCAAATTTTGGCTTTGTAACCATGATTCTGCGTTACTTACATATTGCCTCTGTTTTTCTGTGCCTCTTTTACAAGACTTCATTATTTTTTGTTGTATTTCTGTGATATAATAGCTTGACAAACTACTGACCACAGGTGCACTATATAAAAACTATATTCCTGTGATTGATTAAATAGCAGGGGAGTTAATTATTATTCTCTATTGATGCCTGGTTCTTCTTCCCTATCCTTATTCCATGCTTGTCTCACCAGCAGTAAGTCTTCTTAAGCTTATTAATCTGACACAGTCTACTGTTCTTCTCCTGGCCATGTCCAAAGACGTATTATTACTTCTATTGGAAAATACACTCATATGTCTGGTTGAAAAGGCCTAGATGAACAAGAACCATCTCAGATTATATATGAAACTTTGATTTTATTTTTGATTATTGAATTTTTCTGTGTGGAGTCCCAGAATGAGGTTACCAAAATTATTAACAAGTGCTTATGTTTGTTACAATAAGCAGGGTTTGGAGTCACGGCGTGATGAAAGAGTACAAGGGCATGATGCTGACCTCGATGAGCTGCCAGTTTTTGACCATTGATATGATATCCACATATGAAGAGAGTAATACAAATATAATGTGGATTTATAGACAGAGAACTACATAAATGTTAAGTACATAATGTTAACTAAGAGGTACAGAGCATCTGTGCTGTAGACTTGTGAAGGGGGAGATGATTACTTTTGGCTCCCAGGGACTGATTCAGTGCTCAGAACTAAAAAATGGTTAGTATTAATTTTAGAGCGATGGTAAAGAGATTTAATTAATTAATTAATTTCTTACCAGAGACACAGCACCTCTAAGGACACTGAAGGTGGAAAGTGTTAATACAGAATCTGAGGAGAGAGAGTGTTTGTGTAAAAGAAGAGAGGGAGAAAGGCTGGACAATTATGTTGGTGACATGCTATCGTTGGCCTTGGATTCCTGGCAGATGAGTTTGGATTTTGTTGTGTAGAGTTTGGGGAACAATTGACAGGCTTTTGGCAGGGAGAGTAATATGGGAGCTTTTAGTTGTAAATTCTCCGCTGGTCTGGATTCCGTGTTGAGGAGGACTTCTTAGGGACCTTTTGGGGACAGTGACAGCCTCTGACAGTACTTGGAATATTCTAAGGGTATTTCTACTCTGCTTTTCAGGCATGGGTTTATAAGCACTGTCCCTTGATATGTGGAACCCACTTGCTCTCCAGGATGAAGAAGAGGGTGTGGGGAACCTCTTCTATATGTCCTGATAGGGCACATAGATATAGAAAGGGGTCTGGGTATATGTTTGTAAAGTCTCATATCTACATGGTTCACAAATTCTTTATTTTACAAACATGGAGACTCTAAGGTGAATAAGCCATTTCTTATCATTAAGGTCTAATGGGGAGGCAAACAACCACAAAGATAATTATGTCTCAATGAGTGAAGTAAAATAACTGATATATGCACTAATACAGCTGAGTCAGTTGGTATGTTCAAGGGGTGGGGGGGACCTAGAGGAGATGAGAACATGGCTCAGCCTAAAATACTGGCAGGATTTAGTCAAGCAAAAAGAGTATAGAACTGAGAAGGACATTCTAGGCCTAGGGTACAGCTTGGATACAGAGTGCATGGAAGATTTTAGAAGCCAGATGCGAGATGCCAACAGTACTGTGTTGAATTTACAAGGATGTCATTCTGTACAGAGGTTAGAGGCAGGAGAAAGGGTGGGAAATCCCAACAGGACCATCTTGCTGAGCTTAAGGTAGGCAAGGGTGGCAAGGAGAAGTCATGAAAGGGCTTGGATTTTAAGTACAGAGTGACATGGGTCAATCTGTGATTTAGTGAGAGAACCGGGGTGACTCTCAGGATGCATTTGAGGGTGAGAAGCCTGGAGGTGGGAAGTCATCACAGGTGTTCTGAGCAACAGCGGGTGAACCTGCACGAGGCATTGAAGGCAGGCAAGTAGGAAGTTGAAATATTGGTGCCATTCCTAAGGACAGTCAAGTGACAAAGGCATGTGATAGGGAATTTGAGTCCTTAAATATGGTAATATCCCAGGCCCTGTGGTGAGCCCGTCAGATATTAGGGCAGTTTCCAGTTACCATATCTTATTAATTTTGTGAGAAAAGAAAAAACCCAAAAGTGAATTCTTTCCACTTTCAGATGACTGAACTAATATCTTGTTCTCAAGAAGATTATAAATAACAAGAAAACAATAATGTATTTGACCTCAAGCCAGCAGGATAACCCTTAGGTGGAGCCTGACTGATATCACAGACCAGCATTGAGTTAAATAATGGGTTCCCTGACTCTAAAGAGCACTGATGGAACCTGGTAGACCTGAGAAGCTTTATGAGTGTTTGTTCTCCAAGGTTTCCTTCTAGAGTATTTTTCTAGGGAATATTTCTGCCACTGACAGACCTTCTGTTTCACCACAGCCCCAGGTCACTCCCCACATGATCAAGAATTGAGGCCCCATCCTTGGAACATTACATCACCAGCAGAGGGCGCCCTCATCTTTGGTATATCCAGAACACATGGTTCTAATCTTGAGCAGGCTCCTAAAGTTTATTGAACTTTTTGTGGGCTTGAAAGAAGGAGAACGATTAGGAAAAAAAACAAAGAATGCCATTAGGAGAAATCAAAGAAGGTCATCTGGAAGAGGGAAAAAAGCTAGATGAGAATCTGGCTGTGTAGAAACAGGCAATCCTGAATCTAATTTTGCTATCGTACCAGCAGTCTTTCCAGCCAATATGAAATGTAAAGCAGTTGGAAAGAAGAAACAGAGCAGAAAATAAACCCATTCATGGCAGAGGCACAGCTTACAGTAAGTGCAGCCAGAACTGACTGTGTTGTTACACTCTAGAAATAAGGAAAAATTACGGTTTTACTGCTTGCCATTCCATCTACTGATCTATGATTGAGTAGGCAACGTCCAGAATATAAAGAGATTATACAGTCTGATAAAACATCTTGATTTTTTAGCATATTGTGTAATTGTACTACAATCATAAACTCTGCTGCCTATTTCTCCAGAGTCTGAGGCCAAGAGGTGAGAGGAAGAGCATGAAGAAAAGAATGATAGACTCCAATATGGCAAACTGGTCCTTTGAACATGACATCGGTTTTCCAGTAGAATGAAAGTGTACATACACTGTGGTGAGGGTTTCAAGGCCAGCTTGAGACACCCCTTTAAAACGCAGCTTACTGAAATGATATACATTTACTGGTCATGCAATGTTTTCTAATTAAATAAAAAGAGTAAAGTGACTTAATGTACCTGATTAAATTTTTTAAAAAAATTTTACAGAGAGGGGAAAGGAGGAAGAAAGAGAGGGAGAGAAACATCAGTGTGCAAGAGGAACATAGATCAGTTGCCTCTCCCACACACCCCAGCTGGGGACCCAGGCTGCAACCCAAGATGTGCCCTGAGCAGAATCTAACTGGTGACCTTTCAGTTTGTGGGGCGACACTCAGCACTGAGCCACACCAGTCAAGGCAATACGCCTGAATTTTTAACAGAATGGAAGTAGGTTTCATTTTCAGTGTTTCTCAATAGCAGTCACTGTTGGCAATTTTAAGTAGTTACATTTTGTATCGTGTGGGACTGTCCTGCACACTGCGGGAGGCTCAGCACCTCTGGGTACACATTCTACATGCCAAGAGTGCTTGCCAGGCACTGTGACTCCCAAACTCCCCCTCTCACTTCCCATGAGAGGAAGAGGGGCTGAGACCCACTCAGAGATGTTTCCAGAGTTTCTGAAGGGAATCACAGGCACTTTAAAAGTTGAAGAAACAGATTTTAAATATTTTTTAGGTTGAGTTTTACTTCATAACCTTTCTTAGTTGAGACCATATTGTCAAGAACATTTTTTTTTTTCAGTCTTGAGCAGGATAATTTTTTGGCTTCCAAATGGAACAAAAAAAAAAAAAGACGAGCCAGAAAAAGACTATCCAGTGCTGATGGAGTATGTATATCTTACAAAAGGTTTCCTGAGGTCCACTAACCTGAGCACCAAATAGGGAAAGAGAAATGGGGAGGGGGAAGGCTTGTTTGCTTGGTCCTATGTGAAGGCTTAACCTAGGCCATGGAGTCATGCCTCTTACTCATTTATGATATGCTTGACCTTGGCATTTGTGATATGCTTGACCTTGGACAAGTCACTTAATCCTAGCATTTGGTGGTCCAGCTCTAGAATGGAGATGATTTTTTTTTTAAATTTTGTATTTATTTATTTTTAGAGAGGGGGAAGGGAGGGAGAAAGAGAGGGAGAGAAACATCGCGTGTGGTTGCCTCTTATGTGGCCCCCACTGGGGACCTGGCCTGCAATCCAGGCATGTGCCCTGACTGGGAATCGAACCAGCAACCCTTTGGTTCATAGCCCGTGCTCAAGCCACTGAGCTACACAAGCCAGTGTAGAATGGAGATGATTTTAATAATACCTATATTCTGAAAGGTATAGGTGTAAGTAATATTATATGCAAAATAATTTGAAATCTATGAAATAATCCACATTTAGGTTGATAGAATAAAAATAATAATTAATAATAATAATAATAATTATTATTATCAACCTGAAAATGAAGGTAGAGATGGTAAGAGTCAGAAGTTGAGCCAGATGTTCTCAGCTTAGGCGAGCTTGGTGCCTGCACTGGAGAACAGGGATGGTATGAAAGGAGGTCAGAACTGGTTGGTTGTAGAGCTGGGGGAGAAGTACCTTATGCTCAGGGACTGTCTTTTTATTAACATAATCAAAATTGTTACATGGCACACTTGAGGTCAAAGAGTTTGATATTGAAAACAATTTTATATGTAACATTTCAATTTAATCCAAATAGGAGAATGACCACAACAAAACACCATCACCACCACCATCACTAACAACAAAACATTTTTTTCTGAAAATCCCATGAAGGAGATACAATAAAGAGTTTGTTCTCCAAGTGTTAAATGCTCACCAATAAAGGACTTGTTGAATCCTAGAAGAGAACAGAAGGCTATAAAAGCAGCATTTAAGCATTTGCTGGATTTTATGAGTGATATATATTCAGGGTGGACGTTAGACAAAATTATAATATGTTCCACTTTTCTTTCTTACTTTTCCAGATGTCTTTAAATAGTCAATGCCACTACACTGTATGCCTGAAACTAATATAAAATAATATTGACTGTAAACTGTAATTGAAAAATAAAATTAAAAAAAGTTTTTGCCTTTGTTTTGGCATCTCTTTTCTTTTTTTCCAATGAACTCTGGGTGTACCATGGCCACCAAAGATCCCCACAGTGAAACCCACCTTCACCTGGCCTCGGGTCAGTATTACAGGATTCAGCTTCTCCCTTTCTCATTACTTTCCCTCACTGAAGCATATCCATGCTTCCTCTAAATTTTTCAATGCAACAGCTCATCTAGAAATAAACAGGCAATTTGTAAGGCATCAAAAAATCTCCTGCCCCCTAAATGTTCCCTGCAATGACATGAAGTGCCGTAAAATGACACATCAGTCACCTGTTTCAGTTGAGGTATGAAATGGCATTGCACATTTATGTTTTCCTGGAAGGTAAAGGCATCGTAGTTCATTAATAATTCGGAATAAATTACTTTAATCAGATTAACAGAGAGGCAACACAACGCAGGGATGGAAAGTTCAGACATTGCAGCTAAACTCTCCATTTGCTATCTGTGTGAATTTGGACCTGTTACTTAACCTCTCTGTGCCTCACCTTCCTAATAGAACCACGTGGATGATTACAGTTGCTAACCTGAGAGGACTGTCGGGTGTGTGAAATGCTCTATTATACGGAATGCTCATTAAGCCGTGCTTGATACTGGGATGTGCTCAGTAAGTGTTAACTTGCAAATTATTATTCTGCCCAGGCACTAACATTGATATTTAGAAAAATGAAATGCACATGGCTTCATTGAGAAGCTTATACCCAAAAAGGCTTATGTAGACTGCCTCAAAAGCGTATTGATTTTCTCACTGTTATTAAAGTTTTTTCTTGCATTTAAAAAACTTATAGCAGCTTATAACTAATGTATGTAGGGTAGTTTTGTGAGCCTACAACGAGAATGCCACTTTCTTGATTTAGTCTTCTTTAACCCTTATTATACTTAAACGTTCTTGCCTTCTGCCCATCACAACACCTCACTTATACATTTCTGAGAGTCCTTTAACTCTCCCCTGTGGATTAGCTCTTATTATTCTTTACAGGCATGTCTGATATAGTATCATTTTATGGAGGGCAGGGATCAAATCTGATTCATCTTTATGAATCACCAAAGACTGGCACAGTGTAGGCTCTTGTTACATTATTATCAAGTGAATGAAGAATTGAAAGATACATGGGGACAGATATTTTTGAAGGTTTGCTTATTGCTGTATCCCAAGCTTCTAGTGACTGGCACATAGTAGCTGGTAAATAAATATTTAGCGATGATTTTGTTAAATGAAGGGAGGCACAGATGTGCTGTTAAAGTTAAAATGAGATTCTATATATGAAACCAAATTTTCCACTGAATTATGTTAAATATTTTGAGATTTATTCCTCCAGAAAAGAAAATGTGCATTGGGCAAGCAAACTATGATGTCTAAACTAGGACTTTTGCGCTTCTTTAGAAATAATTCTCTGTAGGTAAGGAAAGGTAGTAATGGTTGTTATCCATTAGCTATATTCTTTTGAATCTAGCCATAGCTACCACCTTATTCATTTACTTATCCATTCACCCAAAAGCTCTTGACCACTTGGTTCATGAAGGACACTTTGGTATCGCGCTGGAAGGATACACAAAGATGTTGATCACGGAGTTTATGTCCGAGGGGCTGAAATAAAGTGCGGTGCTCTTGTCCATTGTGGATAAAGTGATAGGGTCAGCCGGTCCACTCCTAAGAGAAAGTGCTTTGCCTACGCCTCCTGGTGATGGGGCAGGTTTAGGTGACCCTGATCTGCTTTTCTGTTTGGACCAGGATGGGCAGTCCAGCTTTAGAGACTTAGGACATCATCTAAGACAAACATCTTGGCCCAAATGTGCATGTCTAGCCATCACAGATATACAAGAACTAGAACATTCAGAAGAGAAACAGTAACTAGCAGGAGGAGAATGGAAAGGAAAAACAATCTTCTGCTCGTGGTCACCTGTCCTTCATCTTTCTCTCCATGTTAGGCTGCCTTAATGGATAAACAGTTTGAGAGAGTTGAGAAAAGGTTGTTTTAAGCAGGAGAAAACCTCAGGAGACAGTGGTCAGCATGGTGACACCCCCACTGTTGACTCCATGCTCAGGGTGACCATACCCCTAGGTTTTTCCAAGATAGTCCTCATGTACACCTGTTGTCCCATGGTAATTAATAAGGCTCCTTTCACTATCAAAATTGGCATGGTTCAGATGATAAATAATATGGCCTCCTGTATTTCTCTCAGGAGAGCTGTTTCAGAGCACAAACGCATGTTGCACAGTCATCCCCCATGCTTAAATGCTGTCCAGAAAGTATCCAGCCATGCACCATGAAAAATAGAGACATTTACTAAAGATAACAAAAGATACAAGAAACATTGTACATAGGACAATGATGCCTCAGTCCCCTTCAACGTAGGCACTTTGGGACTCCAGACAGTTCTCCCCACATCTCTTCCACTGTTCAAAACACTCCGCAAAATTCTCTCCTGGAATGGTCATCAGGTACCCCACCATATTTTCCTGAATCTCATCAATAGTCTGAAATCTCTTCCCTTTCAAAGGTGATTTTAGTTTTGGGAAAAGCCAGAAGTCACAGGGCAGGAAATCTGGCCTGTAGAGGGGCTGATCCACCTGGGTAACTTGGCGTTTTGCCAAAATCTCTGCATGAGACTTGATGCATGAGCAGGCATGTTGTATGATAGAGCTGCCAATCATTGGTGGCCCATAGTTGACGCTGTTTTTGTCATATTGCACCTCTCAACTGAAGAAGAACATTAAGGTAGTACTCCTTATTAGCTGTTTGGCCTGGAGTGGTGTACTCACGATGGACAACACCTCCTCAATCAAAAAACACAGTTAACATTGACTCGACCTTGCTGCAACTTTGCACCACCTTCTTTGGGAGTGGAGAACCAGGTGACTTCTATTGAGAAGACTGGGCCTTTGTGTCTGGATCACAGCCATGGACCTACTATTCATCTCTGTTCATGACCTTTTTGAGGAAATCTGGTTCATCGGTAGTGGTTTGAATCCAGTCATTAGCTCCAGTAGCCGAAGACACAGAACAAATTTTGCCATGACATGTTTCATGCCAAGATCCTGCGTCAAAATCTCAGACACAGTAGTTTTTGGAATCCTCAGATCAGCTTCTAGTTCTTGCACTGTCAGTTGCTGATATTTGTTGACTGCAGCCTGTACACTTTCAACATTTTCAGGTGTTCTATTTGTTGCAGGCCTTCCAGAACATGGATCACTTTCAACAGATCTTGACCATCTTTTAAGCATTTGTGCCACACTTTTATTTGCGTTGCACTCATTGCATTGTCCCTGAAAGCCTTCTGAATCATCTCAATACATTTTGCAGAGGAAAATGTATGAATGCATTTTTAAGCTTAATGCAAAATTTGATGCAGATTTGTTGCTCTACTTACTCATTTTGAATGCAATGGCCACACAGTGCACATGCTCACTCAACATCATCTACCACTCCCACTGACAATACAGTGAAATTGTCATTGTTCATGCATGCATATTACAATCCACACTCCTTGGCTGCCAGGTTACATAGATGTCACACAAACTGTTCTTGTTATATTAATAATAGTTAGACTTTTTCCAGACAGACCTATTTAATACTCTCTAAAGAGAATTGTTTATCTTATCTCTAGTAGGGTTGTAAGCTCTTGAAGGGCAGGAATCTCATTTTCTTCTTGTATTCCTTCTTTCTGGCAAGTGCTGATTATATAGTGGGCTGCAATAAATTCCAATTAAATAATATTTAACTTTTTCTCTGACCAAAAATACAAATATCACTATGTGTGCATTTTTCTTCTATGAGATATATTTTCGTAGAGATACATGTGTTTATCCTCAATACACTTGCTGGATGACTTTTTTATTGAATTTATCAGGACATGCAATCCATAGGAACCCTAATTTTTGAGCAGAAACAGTACTTTCCAAAGGTTCATTTTGTAGCTCATAATTTATAGATTAGAATCAAAAGCTTGGTTAATAAACATTAAGATGTATTTTCACTACTTCGCAGGTTATACAACACACACAAACAATTATATTAATATAAAGTAAAATTTCTATACACAGTTCCTAGATGAAAATAGAATGCAAACAGGGTTGAAGGAAAACCAAAAAAAAAAGGAAGAGTCCAGATTTGAACAGCGTAAGGGAAGGCATAGAGTTGGGAATTAAAAAGCTAGAGAGTTGCATATTCAAAGCAAACAACTATTTATTTATCGAGTACTTAATATGTGCAAGTAGTATTTGTATTATTGACCTTTGGGACAGAATATATGGAAGACTTAGAAGCCAAATGGTAGATTCTAACAGTAAAATGTTGAATTTACAAGGTAATCACCCTTTCACTTTTAGGGGAAGCTTTTGCATCCTTGAACTGGTTGCTAGTATTGATTTTAGGAAAAATTTTACATTTCTTTTGGGGCACAGTACAAATATAGCATCCATTTATTTAGATATTTGTTTGAAGGGGATTTAACATAGGCGAGACAATGCTCTTTTCTAAACTACAGGTTGCATGATGTTGGTCTTATTTTTTATTTGTGTTTTTAATTTTGCAAGCAATAACAGCTGGTAAGTATTTTTTCATGTGAGTTGTTATTAAGGAAAGGAATAAACAGTTCTGTAGGCATGATGAAACAAACCATACCAGTTCACAAAAGAGCAGCCTATACAGTAAGAGCTTCTTGATAAAATGATAAATTTATCAAAAACCTGAAGAGAATAAGTGTATCTCTTGAAGGAAGATGTGGGGTGTAAGGTGTGTCTAAATTTGGTAGAGGGGATGGGGTCTAGGGGGGCTAGATACATTATAAGGATAAATATTCATGGTGAGTATAGGGGAGATTCTGCTTTTTATTGTACCCACTTGATTCTTGGTAGAGCAGATTTAATGGTAACCCTGTTAATATACTTCTGAGATGCTTCTACTGCCTTGGGGATGACCAAATGGGAGACACAGGAAGTCTCAAATCCCAGTACAAATGGATCCATTTCCTCTCCCCCTAAGTCAGGAAATGACTCTTCCCATCAATGGGCTGGGCTTGCACCCTGAAGAGACAATGTGGTCATTTGTGCCCCAGGGAGAAACAGGGATTTAGAAATGACTGCCAGAATCAGGACTTTACAGAACATAATCTGAAGAAAACAAAATCTTTCACAGAGGTCAATTGATAGAGACTCATGATGCAAAGATATTCTTCTGAGCAATTACACTTAGAGCACAATGCATTTAGGAAAAGGGTATTATGAGATCCCTAAGAGAGTATTCAGACTAAACTAGCGGGGAGAGGGTTCCCTTAGGTGCCCCCTTCCCTGACTTGGGGCTTGTTCCCAGTTCCTTGGTGAGGAACCTGGAGACTGAAGGCTGAAACAAAACCCTGGTAAAAACAAGGTCACATTATGCATACATTTAACCTAGTTGGGTTTCAAAATATTGATGAAAACCCAAAGGGAAGATGGAAATTTAAATAGTGCCCAGTGCCTGTTTGCCATTTTATTTAATAAGCTTAAGCCCACAGGCAAAGAATGAAGTCAGTAAAATCAGCAATAATCATTTTAAGTTGTAAACCTATTTTTAAAAAGGGAGAAAGATGTTAGTTAAGGTTTTCCCTGATTAATGGCAAAGAAATCAAACATCTGCCAGGCATGTGGGTGGCCCTCCAGGCCTTAAAGGAAAAAACTGAGTTAATTAATTGAAGGCTAAGGAAGAATTAGTCTGATAAAGTCATCCATGGGAGGTACAATGATGATGATAGGCAGGAAGGGCCAAAAGAACAGATCCTTAATTTGCTGAAATTTTCAAAACAGAAATTCTTGAGTAAAAGTCTATGGATATAATAGCTCTGTGGAATTATACACTAAAGATTACAATGATATGTTTTTGTGAGTATATTTGTATACAGGTTGTATACACAAAACTATGTACATGCCTTAGAAACTGATATTAATAACTAACCTCTTCATATCATGCTATTCCACTCTATCCTTTTTGGAATGTGTGAGTCCCAAGCAAGTTGGGGGAAAGGTAAAGTCTTATGCAGGTGGAGATGTAAGCTGTATATTGACTTGCTGTCATTATTATAATTTGATTTGTGTTCACAGGTGGATAAGTCTTGGGGAATTTCAAGTCATATAAGTTGTAGAGTGAAAATCATGAAATGTTTATTATAAAGCCTGGGTCAAATTATTCCCAATAAATCCTTTTGTTGACTTTTATAAAGTTATAGAATAAGGAGCTTGCCTGTTATTCTGTTTTTGTATGTGTAGACACCTGATTTAAGGTGATCTTACTTTACTGTCAGATTCAAGATTTTGACACCTAGGTTACATTAATTTAGGTAAGAAGCCCTGTTTTGGAGAATTTGTTCTTTATGACTTAAAATGTCAGTGTGTTATAGTGTGAATTTAAATAGCAATAATTTATCTTTGATTTCAGAGCACTCTGTGGTATATTATGTGCTTTCAAATGCATTCTAATTTCAGTTCCATGAGTATTTATACTGTGAATAATATAACCGAATCACGAAGGCAGGTGGTGAAGGTAAAACAGTGAATTGGTCAGTTCTCTCTTTTCAAGAAACCCCTGGTCTTCCAAGATGAATTGATGTCTAATGAAATAATTGTGATGTAGAATACGCACTAGTAGGAAAAAGACAAGACAGAGAAATAGTGTAGAAAAAGGAGTAATTAACCCTATTGGAAAAATCTGGACAGTGCGATGTCAGGGATCAAGGGGAAAGGAGAGAATTGAATCTCCTAACAACTTCTGAAGAGAGGAGATGAGGCACTGCCATTATTATTATTCCCATTCTGCAGAGGCTAAAGGCCAACACAATTCTCAGTGATAAAATCGGATTTCCAATCTTGATCATCTAGCTCCAATTCTAATGGAGTTAGCCCTAGATTTTATGATTGAGGTAACTAAAGAAAAGTATAAAAGAATAGAAGAATAAGCTTCAGAAGCTAAAATTCAGATGGATCTTTAGGAGATATAATATGTAGAAAAAGAACATGTTCTTAAATTATAGCAGGCAAAGGATATCCCAAAATAGTCTGAGAGAGAAAGATGATAAAAATGTCTTCAAAATGTTAAGTGTTGGCTTTTAAATTTGGGAATATGGTGGATAAGATGATCAGAGAAACCATACCCAGAACAGCTGATACTCTTAAACAAGATGAACTGAAAACAAACATAACAAACAGATGTTTTTAAAAAATTATTTTGAAACAATTTTAAATTTACAGAAAAATTACAAAATAGTACATATCATTAATGCATATCCTTCCACCCGTCTTCCCCTAGTTTTCTCTAATTTTGACAAGCATAGTACAATGAATGGAACCAGAAAATTAGTATTGGCACATTACTATTAAGCATACTAGAGATTTTTTATTTTATTATTTTCTATACTGCAGCATGCTGCAAGGAAAACTTTTAAAATAGAAAAGGGACAGAAATGAAAGCTGATCACATAACACACATTTGGTCTACTTTGCCCCTTAGTACATTTCATTAGGTAACAGGTTTTTAAAACATTCACCAGTTTTTTTCCACAATGCCCATTTTCTGTTTTGGGATCTGATCAAGGATCCCACAATACATTAAGTTGTGTCTCCTTAGTGTCCTCCAGTTTTTGACATTTCCTAATTCTTTCCTTATTTTTCATGGTTTGGACACTTTTCATGAGTATTGACTAGTTATTATGTAGAACGTTTCCCAAATTCAGTTTGCTTGATGTTTTCTCATGATTATGTTGAATTTATTCATTTTAGGAAAGATACTGTAGAAGTGATGTGGATACTCATTGCATGCTATTGGGGGGTATATAATGTCATTGTTTTATTACTGGTGATATTAACCTTGATCACTTGATTAAGGTGGTATTTGTTGTATCTTCATCAAAAAGTTACTAGGTTTTCCTTCCTAACTGATAAATATTTGCAAGAAATATTGTGAGGTTATGCTGATATATTTCTCCTCCAAGTTTTGTCTACTGATTTTAGTATTCATTAGTGGATCATTTTTAAAATTAAAAAAATTTTTAAATTAATAAAAATTTTATTTTTAAGAACAGTTTTAGGTTCACAACAAAACTAAGTAGAAAGTGGGGAGATCTCCTATACATTCCCTGTCCTTACACAATCACACACTTGCCCCCATACCCCCACTATCAACATCTCACCCACATGGTACATTTGTTACAATCAACACATGATCCTACGTTGGCATATCATTACCATTCAGTCTATAGTTTACGTTAGGGTTAATTCTGGGTACTTTACATTCTATGGATTTTGACAAATGTGTAATGACATGTACCCACTATTGCAGTATCATAGAGGATAGTTTCACTGCCTTAAAAATCCCGGTGCTCTGGCAGTTCACCTGGCAACCGCTATTTTTTTCCTTGTCTCCATGGTTTTGCCTTTTCCAAAGTGATGGTTGGAATCATACATTATATAGCCTTTTCAGATTGGCTTCTTTCATGCAGTAATATGCTTTGAAATTTCTTCCCACTTTTTTAAATGGCTTGATAGATCATTTTTTTAGTGCTAAATAATATTCCATTACCTGCATGTACAATTGATTTATCTATTCATCTACTGAAGGACATCTCGGTTGCTTCCAATTTTTGACGATTTTGAATAAAGCTGCTATAAACATCTATGAGCAGGATTTTGTGTGAACGTAAGTTTTAAATTCATTTGGGTGAATACTAAGCTGTGTGATTACTATATTACATGGTAAGCATATATTTAGTTTTGTAGGAAACGACCACATTGTCTTCCCAGGTGGTGGTACCATTTTACATTCCTATAAGCAGTGGATGAGAATCACTGTTGCTCCACATCCTCTCCAGTCTTTGGGGTTATTAGTCTTTTGAGGTTTTCGCTACTCTAATAGGTATTTAGTGGCATATATTTGCTATTGCAATTTGCGGTTCCCTAATAATGTTGCACATTTTTCATACACTTGCTTGCCATCTGTATCTTCTTTGTGGGGTGTTTGTTTAGGTCTTTTGCTCATTTTAAAAGCCAGGTTGTTTATTTTATTATTGTTAAGTTTCAACAGTCTGCTGTATATTTGGATAATAATCCTTTATCAGGTATGTCTTTAACAAATATTTTCCCCCAGCCTGTGGCATGTCTTCTCATTCTCCTGACAATGTTTTTCACAGGGCAGAAGTTTTTAATTTTAATGAAGTCCAGTTATTAATATTTTCTTTCATTGGTCATGCCTTTTATGTTGTATCTACAGAGGAATCACCATGCTCCTAAATCACCTAGATTTTCTCCTATATTGTAAGAATTCTATAACTTTGTGGTTTAAATTTAGGTCTATGATTCTCATTGAGTTAATCTGTTTGAAGGGCATAAAGATCTGCGTCTAGATTTTTTTTTTACGTGTATTTTTAAGTTGTTCCAACCCCACTGTTAAAGACAACCTTTACTCCATTTTATTTTGCATCTATATTCATGAGAGATATTGGCCTGCAGTTTTCTAATCTTGTATGTCTTTGTGTTATTTTGGGATTAGTGTGATGCTGGCTTCATAAAATGAGTTAGAAAATATTCTCTTTGGTTCTATCTTCTGAATGAGATTGTAGAGAATTGGCATAATTTCTTCCTTAAACATTTGATAGAATTCATCAGAGAATGTATCTGGTCCGAGTACTTTCTGTCTTAGAACATTATTAAATATTGATTTAACTTATTCAATAAACATAGGCATATTTGATTGTTTTTTTTCTTGTGTAAGTTCTGGAAGATTGTGTCTGCCAAGTAATTTGTCCATTTTTATCTAGGTTAACACTTTTGTTGAGATAGATTTGTTCATAGCATTCCTTTAATATTCTTTTTTAAATTATGTTTCACTGATTGGGCTGTTACAATGTCCCAATTTCCCCCTCTCTGTCCCCCTCCACCCAGCATCCTCCACTCCCTCAGGCAATCCTCTTATGTTCGTGTCCATGGGTCATGCATATAAATTCTTTGGCTGTTCCATTTTGTTTACTGTACATTACATCTCCCTGGCTATTCTGTAACTACCTATTTGTATTTCTTAATCCACTCACCTCTTCACTTCCCCACACAATCAACACAATCACTCCCATCTGACAATCAACAAAACACTCTTCATATCCATGATTCTGTCTCTGTTTTCATTTGCTTAGTTTGCTCAATTGTTGATAGATATGTATTTATTGCCATTTTATTGTTCATAATTTTTATCTTCTTTTTCTTAAATAAGTCCCTTTAACATTTTATGTAATACTGTTTAGTGATGATTAACTCCTTTATTTTTTTCTTGATTGGGAAGCTCTTTTTCTGCCCTTCGATTCTAAATGATATCTTTGCTGGGTACAGCAATCTTGGCTGTAGGTCTCTGTTTTTCATGACTTTGAATATTTCTTGCCACTCCCTTCTTGCCTGCAAAGTTTCTTTTGAGAAATCAGCTGAACTGCTTTTTCTCTTGCTGCTTTTAAGATTCTCTCTTTATCTTTAACCTTTGGCATTTTATTATGATGTGTCTTGGAGTGGGCCTCTTTGTGTTTCCTTATTTGGGACTCTGTGCTTCCTGAACTTGCATGTCTATTTCCTTCACCAAATTAGGCAGGTTTTCTTTCATTATTTTTTGAATGGATTTCCAAATCCTTGCTCTTTCTTTTGTCCTTCTGGTACCCCTACGATGTGAATGTTGGATCTCTTGATGTTGTCCCAGGGGCTACTTACACTACCTTGTTTTTTGGCTTCTTTTCTCTTCTTGTTGTCCTGATTGGTTGTTTTTGGCTTCCTTATGTTCCAAATCATTGATTTGATTCTTGGATTCATCCACTCTACTGTTGTTTCCCTGTAAATTGTTCTTTATTTCAACTAGTGTATCATTTGTTTCTGACTGGATCTTTTTTATGCTGTTGAGGTTCTCACTAAGTTCCTTGAGCATCCTTGTAAACAGTGTTTTGAACTCTGCATCTGATAGATTGTTTATCTCCATTTTGTTTATTTCTTTTTCTGGAGTTTTGATCTGTTCTTTCATTTTGGCCATGTTTCTTTGTCTACTCATTTTAGCTGCTTCCCTGTGTTTGTTTCTATATATTAAGTAGAGCTGTTATGACTCCCTGTCTTGGTAGTGTTGCCTAATGTTGTAGGTGTCTGTAAGGTCCTGCGGCACAGCCTCCCCTATCACCTACACTGGGTACTTGAGGTGTGCCCTTTGTGTGGGCTGAGTACACCCTCCTCTTGTAGTTGAGCCTTGATTGCAGTTGGTGGATCAATGGCAGGTATTTACCCAGGCCAATCAGTTGCAGGGACTGGTTGTGACCACCTACCACAAATCTCCACCCTCTGTGGAGGATCAGCTGTGCAGGAGCAGGATGGTGGTGCTCTGGTGTAGTCTGTAGATGTCCACTTGCTTGCACAGACTCTGGAGTTTCCCAGGTGGTGTAGGCCAAGGTCAGCCTCCACCTGTATTCTGCCCAGAGCCACCCTGCACAAGCTTTATAGCACTCTGACATGTCTTGGAGACTTATGCTGGGCTTGGAGATTCCCAGGTGAAGCCAAGCTGTGAATCTAGGCTGGTTGTTGCTAGTGCCAGGCCTGGTGCCACTTTGCAAGAGGTACAGGGACTGGAGGCTCACTGAGGCCAGCTATTGCTTGTTTGAGAGGATTTAGGAACTTGTGAAGCATGAGCCAAGACCAGCCATTCACATGGAAAAGTCACTGTTAGCAGCTTGGGTGGGCTTGTAATTTGGATGGGACAGAGTCTCAGGGGATCTCCAGGGCAGGACAGTGTTAACCAGGCTGATGGAGTCTCTAATATGGCACCTGCCTGCTGGCTCTCTGGTTCTGTCAGTGGAGGATTCAGAAGAGAGACAATGGCCTCTGCCTACCTTTCTGTCTGGGAAAAAGTTGCCCTCCAACTCTTGCCTTGAGGCTAGACACTTCAGTTTTTTCCTGCATGCCACTGGTACCTTTCAAGCTACTACTCTGGTGCTAGAGCTCAGAGGAAGTAAGCCTGAAGTGGGCTCTTTAAGAGGAGTTGCTTTGGATTCCAGAAGTTTCTTCCACTGACTCAATCCCTGCTGGTTTTTTTCAGGCAGAAATTATGGGGACTTATCTTCCTGCCACTGGAACCCTGGGCCTGAGGGAGATGGTTGTTGTGGGGCTGGGACTCCTCACTCCTGGGACATCTCTCCTGAAATTTTGTCTACCATACTTGGATATGGGAGCAGCTTATTCTGTGTGTCTGCCCCTCCCACCAGTCTGGATGGATGTGTTTTTTTTAATTTTGTAGTTGTCAACCTCCATTCAACTTGATTTCTGACAATTCTGAGGGATGGTTGTTCTACAGTTTAGTTGTAATTTTGATGTGTTTGTGTGAGGAGGCGAGCCATGTTTACCTATGCCACCATCCTGACTGGAAGTACCCTAATATTTTTTTAATATCCATGGGATCTGTAGTGATGTTCTCTTTTCATTTCTGATAATAGTAATTTGTGTTCTTGATGCTTTTTTTTTTTTTTTTTGTAGCCCTGCTAGAAGATGATCAAATTTTGTTGATTTTTCAATGAACAATTTTTGGCTTTTTTGATTTTCTTTATTAATATTTTGTTTTCAGTTTTATTGATTACGACTCTACTTTTTATTATCTTTTCTTTTGTTTACTTGGGATTTACTTTGCTCTTATCTTTCTAGTTACCTAAATAGAACCTTAGATTGATTTTAGATTTTTTTCTTTTCTCATGTATGCATTTATCCCTATAAATTTCTCTCTTAGCTCTGCTTTTTGCAGCATATCTCAGAAATATTGATTAGTTGTATTTTCATTTTCTCTTAGCTAAAAATATTTTTAAATTTCTCTTGAGATTTCTTAGTTGACTCTTGTTATTTAGAAGAATGCTTTTTAATATCCAAGTATTTTGGGATTTTCCACTTATTTTTTCTGTTATTGTATTCTAGTTTTAATTCCATTGTGGTCTGAAAGAAGACAATGTTGTGATTTTTTATTCTTTTATTTTTCTTCCTCCTGTCTTCTCTTTCTGGTATTTCCATTACATGTGATGTGTTTTATAGCTTTTGTGGTTTTCCTAGTTCTTGAATAATCTATTCTGTTTCTTTTCCAGTCTTTTTCTCTTTGCTTTTTGGTTTTGGAAGTTTCTACTGTCATATCCTTAAGCCCAGAGATTCATAATTTACCATATTCACTCACTAATGAGCCCATCAAAGGTATGCTTCATTTCTGTTACAGTGTTTTTGGTCTCTAGCATTTTTTGATTCTGTCTTAGAATTTCCATCTCTTTGCTTATGTTATTATTTGTTCTTGCATACTGACTATTTTTATATTAATGCATTTAGTATATTAAGGGTAGTTAAAAAATTCCTGTTCTGATAATTCCAACACCTCTACCACATATGATTCTGGTTCTGATGCTTGTTCAGTCTCTTCAAACTGATTTTCCTCCCCTCCCCTCCCCTCCCCTCCCCTCCCCTCCCCTCCCCTCCCCTCCCCTCCCCTTCCTTTCCTTTCCGTATGCCTTGTAATTTTTCAGTTGAAAGATGAACACGATGTCATGGGTAAAAGGAACTGCAGTAATTAGGCCTTTAGGAATGTAGTGGTAAGGTGTGGGAGGAGATGAAGCATCCTAAAGTCCTATGATTAGATCCTAACCTATTATTCAGGTCAGTTGAGGCTGTGCCCTGAACTATGAACTTCATCTGTGCTTCTCAGTTTGTTTTTCCTCCTGCCTTAAATATGATGGGATGGTTAAAGGGGACTGGAGTTGGGGTTTTACTTTCTCCCATTTGGAAGGCTAGAATGAGCTAGAATTGGGCATTTGTTTTTCTCCAGATAAGTTAGGCTCTGGTCAAACTGTTTCTCTAGAGGGCAGGCCTCTTTAAGAAGAATAGAATGCTCTGATATATTTCAAAGTGTTTCTTTTTCCCTTCCTTGTGATGGAAGCTTAGGGATTTTTCTCCCAGAGCCACCATAAGAAACTGGTAGAACTCCTAGAAGTAAAACTCACAAAAGGGTAGAGGTCTCCTTATGACAGGGTTGAATTTTTAGCTCTCAGAGTTGCTCACATTGAACCTCCAGCAATTTGTCAAATACAGTTCAGATTTTCCTACCCCAGCCTTGGTTCGTGGGGATATGGTTTCTGTTCAGAGATTTATCCTCCAGTTAGTGGTGATTCTCTGTATCTGTTTGTTTGTCTCTCCAATATTGGGACAGTTGCTTTAGCCTGTGACCCCACTTTTCTTATGCACCTAAGAAGAGTTGTTGATTTTTCAATTTGTTCAGCTGTTTACTTATTACAAAGGAGTTGTGACTTCTGTACTCCTTACATGCCAGACTGGAAAGCAGAAGTCCTTTAGTGGATCTTGCCTGCAACAATTATTACTGTGGTGTTTGACCATATTGATTTTCTCTCATGCATTCTGCATTTGTTCCTCATGTATTCGTTTATTCAATTATGTTTGTATTAGTATAGACTCATACATACAGATATTCATTTAATTCTATGGGTTATAATTTGATACTATCAATATTTACTTTGTTATACTCAAAGTGCCTCAGCTTTGGCCATTGAGAGTGCCCTCTGGTTGGCTCTTGTGTCAAATGAACCTTTAAAAAAATGCATGGACAGTGTCATGTAAGTAAAGAGGGTTTGGTAAGAAAGTACTGAAACTCTTGTTCCTCCCTCCAGGGTATCTGTTAATATTCATCAGTTTAGTAACTCTCTTTTAACAGAACAAATGCATGAGGAAAGGGAGACAAAGCCACTGGTCTGAGCAGAGTAAAGATCGAATAGCAGCCCATATACATAGAAGTTTCTATAAGAAATAACACATTTAGTGAAAGAACTAGGGGTACTCTTACAGAGAAAAACAGCAGAACGACACGGCAGTCTTGGCTTCAGACCCTGGCAGAGCACAAGAAAAGGTAAGAAAATCTTCCTTGGGAATTCTTAACCAGAATTTTCACTATCTTGTTTTAGAATTCAAATTCACACTTTCTACAATTTATGTGGAAGAACAAAAGACCAAGAATAAGCACTGGCCAGTGTGGTTCAGTTGATTGAAATGCTGTCGTATGGACCAAAAGGCTGGGGGTTCAATTCCCAGTCAGAGCACATGCCTAGGTTTGGGTCCAATACCTGGTCAGGGTTCATATAAGAGGCAACCAATCGATATTTCTCTCTCACACTGATTCTCTCTCTCTCTTCCTCTCTCTCTAATCAATAAACATATTTTAAAATTTTTTTTAAAAAGGCTGAGAATAAACAAGACATCCCTGGAAAAGAATTAGGGAGGTTTGTTTTGCCTTATATCAAGACATATTATAAAACCATCCTATATAGAATAGTGTGGTTTTGGCAATGTGACAAATAGATGTAAGAATAGAATAGAGACCATAAATCAACATATTCATATGTGGAAAACTGATGCAGACAGAGCCAACATTGGAGATCAATAGCAAAATAATTTAATAAGGTGATGTCATGATAACTGACTATCCATTCAGGGAAAATATGACAATAGGTTCCTACCTCATACCTTATTTAAAAATCAATTACTACTGCATCAAAACTCTAAAGTCAAAGGAAACTTAAAAAATTTTGGATATTAACCATTATTAGATGTATCTATCATTGATGAATATATTCTCCTGTGCAGTAGGTTGTCTTTTTTTGTTGAGATTTCCTTTACTGTGCAAAATCTTTTTAATTTGAAGTAGTCTTGTTTGTTTATTTTTCTTTTGTTTCCCTTGACCTAGGGCATATATAAGAAAAATATTACTTGGAGCAGGTTTACAGAGTTACTGCCTATTGTTTTCTTCTACAAGTTTTATGGTTGGGAGACTTATACTTGTCTTTAATTTATTTTGACTTTATTCTTGAATATAATGAATAAAGGTGGTCTACTTTTAGTTTTTTGCATGTATCTGTCCAGTTTTCCCAACACCATTTATGTTTTTTCCCCCTTTGTCATATATGAATTGACCGTATAGGTGTGGGTTTATTTCTGGACCTTGTCTTCTGTTTCACTGATCTGTGTGTCTGTTTTTATGCCAGTACCATGAGGCTTTGCTACTACATCCTCATAATATATTTTGATATTAGGTAGCATGATGCCTCCAACTTTGCTCTTCTTTCTCAAGATTGCTGTGGCTATTCAGGGTCTTTTGTGGTTCCATATAAATTTTAGGATTATTTAACACCAAAAACCAAATAATCCAATTAAAAAGGACAGATGACCTGAATAGACCCTTTTCCAAAGAGAACATGCAGATGTCCAACAGACATATGAAAAAATGCTCAACATTGCTAATCATCACAGAAATTTAAATTAAAACCACAATGAGATATCACCTCATACCTTTCAGAATAGCCATCATAAAAAAATCAACCAACAATAAGTGCTGGTGAGGTTGTGGAGAAAAGGGAGCCCTAGTATACTGCTGATGGGAAGGTGGAATGGTGCAGCCACTATAGAAAATAGTAGGGAGGCTCCTCAAAAAATCAAAGACAGAACTATTATAACCCAGAAATTTTACTTCTGGGTATTTATTCCCCCCAAAATCCAAAACACTAATTAAAGAAGATATATGTACCCTTATGTTCACTGTAGTTTTATTTACAATAACCGACATATATACACACATGATGTACCATAGGTAGACAATTGGATAAAGAAAATGTATATATAAATAATAAAATACCAAAGAAAAATGAAATCTTACCATTTATGACAACATGGATACACTTAAAGGGTATTATGCTAAGTAAAATAAGTCAGATAAAGACAAATACCATTTGATTTCACCTATATCTAAAGAATGAAGTAAACAAACAAACAAAAAAGAAACAGGCTTATAGATAAAAAGAACAAACTGATGGTTTTCAGGTGAAAGAGGGGTTGGGGGCTGACTGAAAAAGGTGGAGAGATTAAGAAATACAAGTTAGTAGTTACAGAACAGTCATGGGATGTAAAGTACAGCATAGAGAATATAGTTAAGAATAACGTAGTAACTATGTATGGTGCCAGGGGGGGTACTAGATTATCGAAGTGCATCACTTGTAAATTAAACAGCCTAATCACTATGCTGTACACTTAATGCTATTAGAAAATAATATTAAAAGTCAACTGTAATTGAAAAATAAAAGAAAAATCTTTCCCTTCCACTGTAAACACATGCAAAAAGAAACAATTTTAAACTTTGACAATAACATAGAAGGTTATCTTGATGAGCTTGGGATAGGAGAGAATTTCTTAAATTTCAGACAGTGAAAATTATAAAGGATGTTGACTATATTTAATTAAACTAAAACCAAGTCTTTAGCCTTATTTCTTATCAAAAGATACTATGAAGAGTATGATTATATAAGTCCTACATTGGAATAAATTACTTTCAAAATATAGTATCAAAAATTATTAGTACCTAGATATATAAAGAATTCTATGATTCAATGATAATGTGATAAACAACTCAATAAAAAAGTAGCAAAAGATAAATATGTAAATGAATGTTTCACAGGAGAGAAAACATGTTTGGGGAATAAATATATTGAAGATGCACAGCCTCAATAGTAATAAAAAATGAAAATGTAAACAAGACAATATAATTTCAAATGCACCCAAGGCCATCATGAAGTCTGACAATCAAGTGTATTCTTTTGTGCATGAGTCAGGGTCACAATGCCAAAGTGAAGTTCGAATTCCAGCTTTGCTATTTATCAGTGGTTTTATCCTTGACAAGTCACTCAGACTCTAGCTGAAGTTTCCCCACTACAATATGTAGAATGTAACTTCTTTGCCAGTTACATTTCTTAGACTTGTGAGGAACGAGCATAATGTATGACAAGCATCTGTTATAAAATTTGGTGAAGAAAAGAGGGTCATAGATTATGGCCATTAAAATTGAGATAAGTCAGGTGGTAGTCTAGGAATATAATGTTTATAGCAAATTTTCACTCAACATAATTAATTCAGAGTTAATGTATTAAGGTTTTAAACATAGTCCTTCAAAGCTAGTAATAACAACAATGGCAGCAATAACTGAGGGCTTACTATGTGCCAAGCACATAATTCAGTGTTTTTATTCATTATTTCACTTAATCCTTAGGCTGACTTTATAAAGTGGTATTACTATCTCCACTTTATGGTTGAGGAAATTGAAACTGAAAGAGTTTACTGAATTCACTTGCCCAAGGTCATACAGAGTTAGTTATTTGTAGTCTTGCGGGTAGAACTCAGGCCTTCCTGGCTTGACTATAATTCTCTAGTATAGATGGTTCCTCTTTAGCAGACAGACACAGAAGCAAAACTTTTGACTTATAATCAATTTTCACAATTAGTGATCAATACTAATTTATGTACAGAATATAGTGTTGAACCAATGCCAGTATTTTTTTTAAAAAGAATGAAGAATTTCAGAGTTTCTATCAGTGTGCTGTTAGGATTTCCAGTCTGATTGTTTGTCAGGGTATTACTATTTTGACAGGAATGAGGACAGGGAAAAAGAAAAAGAGAGAATTTCAGTCGAGACCCGGTTACCTGAACATTTGTCTTTCTCTGTTATGTGAAGTTCCACCAGCCCACCCCCGGGGTCTCCAAAATCCAACTCCCTTCAGGAATAATTGGAATATCACGCAGAATGGAAACAGAATGCTGAAATTTTTTATATAGTCATATGCAAAGTTTTTTAAAAATCAGATTCTTGCCCCTTCAGTTCCTAAACCAACCAAAATCTTGCCCCTCAGACCATGTATTAATGGTTGACTTTCAAAGTAAGATAGGATCTAAAGTCTGGGGGTATAGTTTTGCCTCTTACAGTGCCATACCTCACCTAAAGGAATGCTCAGCGTATTCTGGTTTGAATTTTGAGAAATGCATTGTTTTTTTTTTAAGGTAGCTTTATCTATCTTCAAAGAGCTCTAAATGTTAACAACAAAAACAATGACGATAGTTCATATTTTTATTCAAAGTTTATGATGTTCCAAGTGCCGTGCTAAATGCACTATATAAATTGACTCATTTATCCTCATAATAACCTCTGTGACATAGGTGCTATTATTATCTCCAATTTACAGATTAAAAACATGGAGATTTCAATCCATTTATCATAATTATGACATCTGTAAACTAAACTTTTATACACTCGGCAACACTTTGATATTACAAAACAGAATAGAACACTCATAGTTAAACTTTAGCCCCTTTGGATTAAACTTTTAAAAAAATGTTTAATTGGTTTTTATATTCCATTATTATAGAAAATGTGGAATCAGATGAACATCTGATTGAATGGCAGGAAGAAGGGAGGGAAGAGAGATCTTTACTTCTTCACACTTAAAACTTGAGCGACATCCTAGGACCTTTTTTTGTCCTGTTTTATGCAGTCTTTATGGTTCTACCCACTTTTTTCTTTTGTAAGATGCAAGCTTGCCTCTATAGCACAACAAAACAAAACAAAACAAAAATCAAAAAAAATCCCCAATTTTTCTATACTATACCATACGTTTTCTAGACCAATATTTGCAGAAAGTGCACACAGTCCAAGAATTGTGCATTTCTAAACAACTTTAGAAATGTTTTTAGGTAATGCAAATGCAAAATATTTATCAAGGTAAACATCAGCAAGATGGAGGCAATCAATGTTTGTTTCTTTCTAACAAATTTTTGGATGTTCTTTTTGAGAGCCTGAGTTACATTTTTTCTCTATTTATAAAAGATTATGTATCTTTGCAATAATTTACTTATAATTTTGATCATATCCAAAATGATGAACTTTTCTTAAGGGAACAGAGTTACTTTTAAGCCACTAAATATTATTATAACCTTAAGATTAATGTTTTTATAAGATTATAAATTAGACATTTATCAGTCCTCAGCTTTAAATCCTTAGGACATATATGATATGGCTTTAGTATATTTTGTTTTATTTTATTGAATACTTTATTTTGGCTTTAGCATATTTTAGTCTTCATTTTTTCCCTTAAAATCACAAATGCTACACCTTTCATACATAAAAATGGCATGAGCTGCATGGAGTCTTGTAGTCATATTAACTCTAAGCCATGTGAAATGATGAAATCTATCTTTATTGATGTCTGTTTCAGAAATCACACACCAAGAGGCAACACTGTACAATACTTAACGTACACACAGCTTTTTCACATCTAGGAAAGGGAAGGTCTCTTAATGGTAGAATGATCATGTCATCTACCAGCCTTCAGCCACAGATTACACGTGACCAACTAATGCCAGCCCACGCCGAAGCTGTTCAGGCAAGGGCACATTGTCTCCAAGAAAGAAAAAGAAAGCTTTCAGGCAGATGGACAGTGTAAAAATAAAAAATTAGGCTACAGTCTTCATTTATTCTGTTCATAGACATAACCAAAAAAAAAAAAAAATCTGCCATGTATTTTTAGCAACTTGATGGCGAGCGAATGGATTTTACACTTCCATTTGAATCAGAACTAAGTTAAATAAAATCCCAATGCTACTATCACCTTTTCAGAATCACTTGTTTTGAGTCTACCTTGTCAATATATTCTCCTTCCTTACAAGATACATGATAATCTCATTTAAAATCATAGAATTCCATGACACCAAGAAAGGTGACACAGTTTCGTTTCTTGCTGTTTGCTGTTGTAGTATTATTCCTGAGTGATTGCTTATCCACAGCGACTTCACTGTTTTATGTTATCAGATTTCTGAACAAACATTTCAGTTTATTTTTAGATCACTCTTTCCTGGGGGGCAGATTGAGATTTATAGAGGCATTATTTCCAATTTCCAGGGATCAGCGTTTACAAGAAAACAACAAAACAAAACCCCCAAATCATTCTCAAAACCCCACCTCTACTAATCTCTACTATCTGGACTGTAAGTGAGGGTAGCCATAAATCAGCGTATCTTAAAACGTTGTGTTTTGAATTACATGAATAGAAAATATTGCTTGATATAAACAAAACACAAACAAAATCTCTGAGATATCATACAGAGTGTATAAGCATATAGAGTATATAAGCACTTAGACCCTAAGTGTTTATACCAATCTTCATTCAAAAGTCAAAACTCAAATGTCTTACACCTTAAGCATGTTGAGTATACATTTCTAAAAGAATCAGTTTTTCCAAGGGATTTATCATTTGAGGTTTTTATTCTACATTCACCTAGAGAGTAGATTTCCAGAAAATTCAAACATATTAAGTAGTCTCAATCTCAGAATACCAAAAATAAAGTTAATATAATCACTGATCAGTTCAATCAATGGCAATCACTGAGGAGGACTAAGGGCTTACAGACTAAATGAAATGCATTGAGAATTGCTTACTAATGAGCAGAAGGAAGGGGATGCTCACAAGAAGGGATGCATTTTTGAGAAAGAGGTAGGGAATATGAAACCAGACAAGAGAAGGATGAGGGCAAGGACAGAGAAAACGGTAGCAAGTAGCCAAAATGCTAAAATCAAAATAAAGAAAAAACACTGTCAGATATCAAGAGTGAGAACGGGAAGGCTGAGAAATATCTACAAGGGAGAAAATTCTTAGTGTAGCAACCAACGGACTGATACACCTTGGTGGTATCTTACCAATTTACCTTTCGTTATCCTGAAAGGCACATGTGAAATAAAATACCTTTGAAATCCAATGTGCCATTTAGTGCATTACTTTAGAAGGTGAAGATAAGATAATTTTAGACTGCATATTATTTAATCTATTTCTCACAATATTACATATACAGTATTAAGTAAAATTGAAACATTAAAGGTACAACAGATCAGATTTGCTGCAGATAATAAATTAACTAAAGCCATTGCACACTATAAAATACCATCTTTTCCTAATAGTGGACTGCTGGTTTTAGACTAAAATGTTGCCCTGAATGACCTAGCACAAAACTGACATGGGAAGAAATTCTCTTGCTGGTAGAAGGAAGCTCAGTTTTTAATCTGTGAAGCTCTAATCTTGACTGAGAACTGAAAGACAAAATTCGATCCAGCCTTCAAAGGTGAATTCATAAAATAATGAATTTGTCAATGACCAATTTATCAAATTTGTAAACATTTATTTACTAAAACTTAGTTTATTTTAGCTCGTTAGAAAAATTTTAGTTATGCTGTAGATAAATGTGAAAGGAGCTAGGACTCCAGGTTTCTGGGGCCTTTAATTCCTCCCTGTTCTTCAGTCTCCCCCTGTGGGATGCACAGCCCATACGGTGTTGTGTCTGGCTTCAGGGATCAAGCAGAGAGCTATAAAATCATCTCATTAGATCTGAATCATTGTAAATGCTATAGAGTTAAAATATATTTTATTAAATAGGTAAATTTGGTCACTTCCAAAAATTTGGGGGAAATCCTAAACATGATAAAGTGTTAAAAATTTACAAAAATCACTTAAAAATATTAGAAAGAAATAAGTGTAAACTGTTAAACTTCTATATTAAAATTACAGTTATAGTCACAAAAAGAAAATAGTAGTAGAATATATTCAAGAGCAGTAGAATAATAATCATACTCATAAAAAGAACATTCCATAAGAGCAAGCCATTATACGATTGGCTTTTGAAAAATTGAAAATTCTCTCAAATTAAAAAAAAAAACTAGTTGATAGATATTTCATGAGAAATATATACATAAGAAAATGTATTTATATTAATTATTCAATAAGATTATTTCTCAAAATAAATTTTTAGTAAATTTTAAACTTGGTGAATTCTGCAAATTGGTCATTTGGCAAATGGAGTCTTCAGTGAATTACATTTTCATCAATGGGACCACTTTAGCTTTCTTAAGATGACATTGTGTTTGAAAAACTCGAAATAATTGCCAACATTTGAAAGTCAAGACATTTCTTGTAAAGCTCTGAATTATTATTCATATTATTACTATTTCTGGAAGACTCAAAAATCTGCAACACTGAACCTACATTTTCATACAGTTGTATTAGCTGGGCTGGAATATGGACACTCCTTTTGGAAGGGCCGGTGGTAGGGTGATCACATAGCCAGTGGGCTCATTGGAGTCCTGGTTTGTGCCTGTTTTCCTGGTATAATTTTTAGTGGTGCCCACTTTCACTATAGTGTTCAGTTTGATGGATAAATTATATGGTCATTCTTGTTAGTGATCTTCAGTTCTTTGTAGCTCTTAAGACACCCTTTAAACTGGCCTCCTTTGCATACCATCTGTGGGCTTGCAAGCATTTGAATGTGTTATTCCTGCTCTACTAACCCCCTGTCTAGGTCATGTATGTAGAAATATATGGCTAATTCTTCATCAGTGATAGATAAAAAGGCTTTGTTGTGCTTTCTCCTTTATGCTACCTCTTACACAGCATGGTTTTAACAAAAGATTCTGTGCAATATTGTTTATTTTTGCCTTATGGATTTTCACTATAGGAGGCATAACATTATCACTTTAAGTATAATACTATGTGCACACTTTCATATTTACCTTTTAACCAGGGTTGCATTAACAATTTCATGTAGTATCTACTTACTGATAATGCTAAATAGTTAATAACTACCAACTCCAAAACTAGCTAATTTAATCTGCTAACCCCAAGCTGGTACTTGGCATGTGCCAAGTCCTGTGCCAAACACTGAGCATACAGAGATGAAAGACATCATGCCACTCAAGTTATTATGAGTCACTAGTTCTTATCCCAAAATAATCAGTCTTGGCTTTTGTTTGTTTGTTTCTTATCTCCGCATATTTTTTCTTGTCTTACCATCTTTCTTATGAAGGTGGTGCCAAATGATGTGTGTGTGTGTTGGAGGAGGAGGAATTGATTTGAGCAAAGACATTCTACTTAATCACCTATACTTTTGTATGCATAGAAACAAAGATATGCTAAAGAGTTAGGCTACTCGTTATTTCAGGTAAGGCCTCAGAGGTTTCTTGTTTCTTGGTGGGTTACAGCAATCTTGATTTAGACTGGTTTTCTGAAAATGTGATTTTCATCACTTCAACCAGTGCCAGTTGTCTCCTCAAGGGTGACTAGCATCCTCGCAAAACCTAAACCGAAATAAAATATCCCTATTTTTGTTCTGTTTTCTACCATCTCTATATTCTTGTTCTTTCTTCTAGTAGGATGTTCCTGAAAGGATATTGACCCATAAAATAAAAGGACCTTCCCATTTCTGTAAAACTGACTGATACCTTGCCTTCAACCACCAGGAGTACCATTTCCTTTAGCCTCTTTGGTTGAGAATGTGAGCTTTCATGTGGCTGTCCTGGGAATTTTTTGCTGGCTTCACTAGGAAGTCCTTTCTGGGTAGAGATGGTTAGGCTCAGGAAAGCGTAGCTTAATTTCCAGGGAATGGTTATAAAAACACTAAGTTGGATCAGGTAAGACATTTTCTGCTTCACTGGGAATCATTGTTTTAAGATGTTCTAAGTCTCATAAAAATGGAATATTTTTTGCATTTGGTAAGTGCTTCTAAATCTCAGAAACATGACTACTTGGCATCTTAGAGGAAAGAACATTAATGTGTTGATTTTCCAATAATTTTTAATATAATGTGCTACAAGGAGACCTGAACCAAACTAGCCAGATCTCTTAAGAAAATAATGATAAACAGGGATTCTTTATATGCTGATTTATATTTTTTGTTTTACATTATAACTCTGACAGTTAAGAAACACTAATATATTCATGTTCACAGTTCATAGCATTCTTTTCCTTAGGGGAGAAAAAGACAATCAATGTTGTTATTAAGGGCTATAATACTGTATATTGAGAGAACCAAGGGAACCAAGATGAAAAAAAACACATGTTTCTGAAAGTAATTGTATCTGCTACTTTGTTGGAAAGTCTACACCATTATAACCAACAACTACCAGGAACTTTCTCAAGGAGTATTGCCAGGTCATTCACCAAATGGTTTTAAACAAATATACTTATATCATTGCAGGGGTATATACATGTCAAGAACAATGAATACTCAGTGCCAATTTTACATGGTAAATACTAAGAAATTCTTAATTTTTAAGTTCTTGTGTATTTATTTTAGGATCCATAAAAATTTTTGTCACCACTTTAACTCAATTAGGCTTGATACAATTAAGTTATAATTAATGACATGCTGCTAACTTGACTCTACTCCAAACCAGAAAAGCCTGGATTTGTTGTGGTTCCCAATTTCCGCAGTGTAAATTCTCCCAGAATTGCTAATTTCTCCTACAGCTTCCTGAGGAGTCTATATACGCTGATCCCAGCATACCATTAAGAGCTTTTTACTAGTTGCAATCTAGTTCTGAAGTTGCACCTAACTTTCTACTGATCATTTGATTAGATTATAAGGGCACATTAATCAATTACCTCTTAAGAAAACCTGTTTTACAGAGAGCTGTAAAATTTAAAAGAAACCGATAAGAAGTAATTGATGAAGACCTATTTTAATTATTTTTTTCTCTTACTGATTCTAGAGAGAGGGGAAGGGAGGGAGAAAGAGAGAAATATTGTGAAAGAGAAACACTGATCGGTTGCCTCCAGTACACACCCTGACCAGGGTCCAAACCCACAAACAGGGCATGTGCCCTGACCGAGAATCGAACCTGTGATCTTTTGGTTTGCAGGAAGATGTCCAAACAACTGAGCCACACTGGCCAGGGCCTATTTTAGTTTTTAGAAGTGGACAGTAACACACAGGTAAATAGATGTTGTGTCATGTTGGTTGTCTGCAAAGTGAGACTAGTTGGGCATAATTCTGCTTTCCATATCCATCATTTATTTGAGTTTGGTTAACCGCTATGACAATCTTACACAAAAAAGAATTCATGTCAGCCTCATGCTATCGGTTTTATGGAACCATTTTATTATCTACTTAAATTCCTTAAACTTAATTTTTCAAGAAAGTCTTATTTCTAAATGTTCTAAAGACAGTTGCCACCTGCAACATAGGCCTCCCTTCCCCATTTATATTAGTATAAATTTCTTCCTAGGAGTTGCATTTGGATTAAGTGTAGAAACCATCCATACTTGCTAAATTTCTGGGGTGGTAGAATGGATGAATAAGAAACAATGTACATATACATTGGGAAATTAAAATTGAGAGAATTCATAAAAAGAGGGGAAGTCTGATATGATGAACTTGACCCAGGAAGAAAAATAACCTTGGTTGTCACAGGTGAGTAGAAACTCTGAATAGAGCAATGAAGCTGTCTCACAATTCTTGTACTTTTTTGCCATATTTCTAGGTTCTGGAGATGAGAATATTAAGAGTTATTTCACTAAGTTTTTATGGAACATATTTGGATTCAAGAGGAAAATATTTCAGGACATCTAATGACCCTTATAGTTATAACTGATGCCATCTCCTCTAGAAATGGGTTCCCAGGGTCCTTTTTATGTGGTTGGGTTTCATTTCCAGAAGTCAAGAAAGAGATAGTCCCAGTTGTGCCATTATAACCAGGATCAGGAATGTACTTGAGAGCAAGAGGTCAAGTTAATTTGTAGTCTTCCGTGAAAGTTTTTACCATCGTTATCAGTGAGCTCATGTCTGGAAAATTTGAATTTTACCAAGAGCTATGAACATGGAATAGCTTTAATTAAAGAAAAATAATAGTCAATAATTGTTGGTTTGACATTTATAAGACAATAATTCTGGTAAAATCATAGTCCATGAGAGAAATGGAAAGTTCTATTATAGTATTACCAGAAGCTGAGAATAAAACTAATTTAACTTGAAATAAATCTTCACAGAAGTTACAACAAACATACCGGGCAGCTTCTGAATATCTCTCCAGACATCTAAACACTGTTGCCTGACGAAGATGATTTCGGAAGTAGGCTGGGTTTAAAACAATGCTCCTGTAAAAAGATAAAAGAAACGCAAATGTTATTAGGTTTTTAAAACACAATTGCTAGAAGTGTATAGAAATGAAATAACATGCATCCAATTTTATATACTATATATTTTAAAAGATACTAATGAATGAAGCCCTTTTCTTCCTGTAATTGTCAGTGAAGACAAATAAATGTTATTGAAAAGCTAATTAAGTTTGCGTGATAAAAGCAACTTTATTTGTAGTACTGGAGATCTTTTATGGATATGACAATTAACAAATAAGTTGAACCCAACTTATATTACATGTAATACATGTAATTATTTTATTTTCTTATGTTACTAAAGCAGGCAAAAAGCACTGGTTATTTATGGGATGTCTACCTATAACAAAGAAAAAGGTTGCTAGCTACTGAATTTTCTTTCAAGGAAAGGAACTGGAATTTGGGTGACATGTTCTTTTGCACTCCATAATTAGTTTCTGCATCTTCCTCCAGTTGGATGAGGTAGTGGAATGAAGGGAGTCCTGTACTGCTTAAGGACTCTGATCTTGACCTTGACAGTTTTGGTAAGGCTGTTATTAACTTTGGGTTTCCACTTTTCTCTTCAAGTAACAAATCTTGATTATTCCTCTATCATTTCATAAAGTTCTGGAGCCTCAGGCCAAGTCTAGATGAAATGATGATTACTTCCCACCTGTCTTCTTCTCCTAGAGATGAAATGGTAGACAATTTCCTTCCTTGCCAGGCACTGTTCAAGACATCTGATATAATGAGGTGAACCAGAGAGATGTAGGCCATGGCCCGTCACCGACTGAGGAGACAGTGTTAGCGGAAGTTGGAAATGTAGTTTATGTTAACAGTGTATTATGTTATTGATGTGGGGTAAAAAATGTTACAGAACTAACATGGGATTATTAAGCAATGTTCTTATTAGCCTGTTTTTAAAACAAGTTGGCGAGAATCTTTTAGAATTTATTATTAAAGTGGTTCTTAATCTTTTCTTTAGAGATTCACAGGGCGTTTTTGAGAATCAGGTGAAAGCTATAGACTTCTGTCCAGAATAATACACATAATTGCCAAAATTTAGACAATTCATTTGACCTATTAGGGCTATTTAAGAACTCCAGATTTTTAAAAAATGCAGACAAAAATAATTCCATTCCCAGAAATATTGCTTGGGGAAAGAAAAAAGTAGAAAAGGAACATCTATCTGGCCCATGTAAAATTATAGAATTATGAGGAGATGGATTGATTAAATAATTAAGCTTACTTTAAGCACCAGTGAACAGAAACCAGAGAGGTGAAGGGACCTTTCTAAAATCATGTACAACTGGTTAGTTGAAGAGTTCCAAGTTTATTGTGCTCCCCATCTTTAGCCACAGCACTGTGCATTATACCTTACTGCCTTTCTTGTGGTGATTTCTGAATTAAGTGGGCCTCTTTTAGTGAAGCTTCATTGCACTTTATGACTAATAATTTGTACAAATTAATACATCAATTCCCTAAGAACAAAAATTAATTGCTTTGGTGATTTCTGATTAAAACGATGGAAGTGTAAAAACTACTGTATGAGTTTATTCCATACCAATACCAAACTAATTCTTTATATTAATTAGAAAAGACTATACTTACAAAGCATGTTTATATGTTTTATCCCTGTAAAACAATCTTGTAAAAGTAGATAAATCTAAGTAAGAGTAGAGCTCTGTCTAGTGGCCTGGGTCTTCCAAATCTAACCAGAACTTTTTCTTTCACACCAAATAATTCTTTCTTCTTATTATGTAATCATATATTCACTTACGCATTTTTAGTAAGCTCCTAAAAAATCCTTAATGAGTGGATGTTTCTAGTCTGACATCTTTTGTCCATGATGTAGTATTCTGGCTTTGCTAAGCTGTTCTCCAAAAATCTTTCTCTGCCAAAATTCTTTTGACCAAAATAGAAGGATGAGGAGTGGTAGGCAGAAGTAGTAGTGAGGAAAGGGTTTAGTGAAAGAAGGAGGAGGGAAGGAAGACTCATTAAAGTAGCTTTTTGATATAAGTGGAGGAGGAGATTTTTGAGGGTAATTGAAGGTTGGTGAAGGAAACACTGTTTGTGTGATTTAAAAAAAAATACTTTTAGAAAATTGCTTGTAATTTCAAGCCTTTTTATGATGTTGAAGAAATGCGGTAGAGGACATGAGTTTAGAATCACTATTGCTAGACCAAACCAGGTTCTTTTAACCATAACATCACCCTACACTCCTCAAGAGGAACCCAAAGAAAACCTGGACTCAGTCTACCCTGAGTGTTGGAGATATAATTATAAAAGAATGTTCAGACATTTGGACTAAAATATTATATCTGGCAATTTATTCTTTTTTAAATATATTTTATTGATTATCTTATTACAGTTGTCCCATTTCTCCCCCATCATTCCCCTCCACCCTGCACACCCCCTCCCACCCACATTTTCCCCCTTTAGTTCATGTCCATGTGTCATAAGTTCTTTAGCTTCTACATTTCCCACACTATTCTTGCCCTCCCCTGTCTATTTTCTACCCACCGTCTATGCTACTTATTCTCTGTACCTTTTCCCCCTCTCTCTTCCTCCCACTCCTCTGTTGCTAACCCTCCATATGATCTCCATTTCTGTGGTTCTGTTCCTGTTCTAGCTGTTTGCTTTTGTTTTAGGTGTGGTTGTTAATGTCTGTGAGTTTGCTGTCTTTTTACTGTCCTATTTTTGATCTTCTTTTTCTTAGGTAAGTCCCTTTAACATGTCATATAATAAGGGCTTGGTGATGATGAACTCCTTTAACTTCACCTTATCTGAGAAGTGCTTTATCTTCCCTTCCATTCTAAATGATGGCTTCATTGGATAGAGCGATCTCGGATGTAGGTCCTTGACTTTCATGACTTGGAATACTTCTTTCCAGCCTCTTCTTGCCTGCAAGGTCTCCTTTGAGAAGTCAGCTGAGAGTCTGATGGGACCTCCTTTGTAGGTGACTGTCCCCTTATCCCTTGATGCTTCTAGAGTTTTCTCCTTTATTTTAATCTTGGCTAATGTAACGATGATGTGCCTTGGTGTGTTCCTCCTTGGGTCCAACTTCTTTGGGACTCTCTGAGCTTCCTGGACTTCCTGGAAGTCTACTTCCTTTGCCAGATTGGGGAAGTTCTCCTTTATTATTTGTTCAAATAAATTTTCCAGTTGTTGCTCTTCCTCTTCCCCTTCTGGTACCCCTATAATTCGGATGTTGGGACGTTTAAAGATGTCCTGGAGGTTCCTAAGCCTCTCCTCATTTTTTTTTTGAATTCTTGTTTCTTCATTCTTTTCTGTTTGGTTGTTTATTTCTTCCTTCTGGTCCACTCCGTTGATTGGAGTCCCAGTTTTCTTCCCATCACTATTGGTTCCCTGTGCATTTTCCTTCATTTCACTTATTGTAGCCTTCATTTTTTCATCTAATTTGAGACCAAAATCAACCAATTCTGTGAGCATCCTGATCACCAGTGCTTTGAACTGTGCATTTGATAGGTTGGTTATCTCTTGGTCACTTAGATGAACTTTCCCTGGGGCTTTGATCCATTCTCCCATTTGAGCCATTTTTGGTTTTGTTTGTTTGTTTGTTTGGTCTGGTCACAGCTGTTTCATAGTGAGGGGTGGAGCCTTAGTTGTTCCCCAGGGTGGGGCAGCCCAGTTGCTAGGTTGTGACACAGCCCAGTCACTGGGTTGTGACACTGTATGTGGGGGTGGGGTCCGAGAGGGAACAATGGCACTTGCTCCGCTCTCTCTTGGATTCCAGTCCCTTCTGCCACTTCCCCCAAGCAAATTGGGCCCTTTTGGTATTGATTTCCATGTGGGTGTGTATGTGTACATTCTAGGACCCTGTGGGTCTCTGCAACGAACTGTCCTGTGAGGCTGGGAGTCTCTCCCGGCACTTCAACCCCCGCAAGTATTTTCAGTTGGTGTTTTTAGGTTTTTTTTCCCTGGTGCTGGGGCCCTGTGGGGTCTGTCTCACTCCCCATTTTTGCCTGGATTATCTGCGCTCAAATGTGGGACTGCCTGGTTAGCCATCCACCTTGTGCAGCCTCACTGGGTCTGCCCGTTGCCACCCCGTGCCCGTGCCCAGGGTCTGCTAGCCACCACCTGTGTGCCTGGGGTCTATTAGCCATTGCCTGAACGCCTGGGTCTGCCAACCTCCACTTTTTCCTGCAGCGACTCCACCCCTCTTACCAGTCTGGATGAATGGTTGTTGGACTTCTGTACAGTTCAATTTTCTATGAGTTCTGATTGTTTTCTTGTTTCTAAATCTTTGTTGTCCTTAAATCTTTGTTGTCCTTTGTTGTCCAATTTTGGTTGTGCGAGGAGGCGTAGTGTGTCCACCTACACCTCCATCTTGGCTGGAAGTTCCTCTTGTTCAATTTATTATTCTTGACATTTACAATTATTGCAGCATTCACTGTGTGCTTATATGTCCTGGTAGATATTCGGCAAGAAAATCCTACTGGTAATTATGAAGCCTAGTTTTTGCATTTTTATTAATTTTTGTGATGCTTTCTAAAATGACATACCTTTTTAAAGATGTATTTTTATCTTGTGTATAACTTGTAGAAGAAATGTTGATTTAGCCTTTAAAAATTTCTTAGTCATTTATCATTTGATGCCATTTGGCGAGCTGGAAGAGGCCGTCTATGATCAAAATGGACAATCTGACTGGGGCTGTAGTGAAAAAACAAAACGAAAACCCTACAGTTATAATTAGAGAGAGAAGATCTCTGTGCTGAATGGTCTGACTTTCATCAGAGAGGAAATAACTCTGATTTAGCTATGCAGACAAGGCTTTCAGTAAAAACAAGAATCATGTTAATCACTAAATTACAGATGTCATCAAATTTTTGCCATAAGAATGGAGATTGTGTTAGTAATGCACCATGAGTGCTCACTTGATTGACTAACCCTGTTTTACGAGCAGGATTATATAGAATGATAAATATTACAATAGATAAAAGTTTATTTTTTTATAAACCCAGACCCTGTGGTATATCTTATGCTTTTTATTTATTTTACTTACTAGTACTTTAAAATTTATCTTTTATATTAAAGTTTACATAACCTTGTTTGTATGCATGTGTGTTTATTTTAAGTCCTAAGGTCATAATGTTGTGAGGCCAGAATATGTGTATTTTGGTGATTATTCAAGGTGTCTCAGTTTACTTGTCAAATAACTTGTTCTTCTCTCAGTGGTTTGACATGCAATTTTATTATATACTAAATTCATATGTGCATTTAGATCAATGGCTGGACTTAGTACTGCACACTTTTGAGCTGATTCTATGACAGAAACAAATTGTTTTAGTTATTGTCATTTAAAAATACACTTTAGTTTCCTGAGGGGAAAGACTTGCCTAATGTCCTCTTTTAAAAACAATTTGTTATCTAATATGACATATTTATTCTTCCTGATGAATTTTATAATTTTCATTTTTAAAGCTGCAAAATACAGCATTTGGTGTTTTTCATTGGTGTTTAAATAAAGGCATTAAATTAATTTGTAGGAAGAATACAAATTAATTCCTCCATCCAGGAATGTGACATTTCTCTTCTTAATTAAAATATTCTTCTCTAAAAACTTAGTAATATTACTCTTACTGATTCTGAATTTTTAAAATTATATGTGAGAATTATACATGTGAATATATGTATAATGTTTATATTACATACATATGTGTATACATATCTTATTACTTAAAATATTATTAGTAGCCCAGAAGTTCATTAGAAATATAAAAATTTTATTTCAAATCCTACAAACATACTCAATTTGAATTTTAGCAAGGCCATCAGGTGATTATATGTACACTAAAGTTTGAAAAGCACTACATACATGCATAATATATATGAAATTTTTCCATTATATTTCCTAACTTTTTAAATTACATTTTATTGTTTATGCTACAACAGTTGTCCCAATTTTTCCCCCTTTGTCTCCCTCCACCCAGCCCCCCACTCCATTAGACAATCTCCACACCAACATCAATGTCCATGGGACATGCATATATATGGTTTTTGGCTACTCTATTCCCTAGGCTGTACTTTACATCCCCATGACTATTCTGTAACTATGAATTTGTACTTCTTAATCCCTTCAAATTTTTCACCCATCCCCACACTCCACCTCCCATGTAGCAACCATCGAAACATTCTTTTTATGTATTATTCTGTTTCTGTTCTCCATGTTTTGTTTTTTAGATTCAATTTTTCATGGATATGTATTTATTGCCATTTTATTGTTCAAATTTTGTATCTTCTTCTTCTTCTTCAGCCTTCTTCAGCCTTTAATGTTTCATATAATATTGGAGATCATGAACTCCTTTAGCCTATTCTTGTCTGGGAAGCTCTTTATCTGTCCTTTGATTCTAAAGGAGAGCTTTGCTGGTAGGAGTAATCTTGGTTGCAGATCCTTGCTTTTCATCACTTTGGATATTTCTTGCCAGTCTATTCTAGCTTGCAAAGTTTCTTTTGAGGAATCAGCTCACAGTCTTATGGGAGCTCCCATGTAGGTAACCAGCTGCTTTTCTTTTACTACTTCTAAGATTTTCTCTTTGTATTTAACCTTTGGTGTTTTAATTATGATGTGTCTTGGTGTGGGCCTTTTTGGGTTCATGTTGTTTGGGACTCTCTGAGCTTTCTGGACATGTATGTCTATTTCCTTTACTAAGTTAGGAAAGTTTTCTGTCATTTTTTCAAATACGTTTCCAGTATTTTGTTCTTTCTCTTCTATACCAGCACTCCCATGAGGCAAATACTGGTAAACTTGAAATTGTCCCAGAGGTTCCTTACACTATTTTCACTTTTTTGGATGCTTTTTTCTTCCTGTTGTTCTGATTGCTTGTTGTTATTTGCTTCCTTATGCTTCAATTTGCTGATTTGATTCTTGGCTTTATCCATTCCACTTTTGATTCTCTGTAAATTGTTCTTTATTTAAATTAGTGTATCCTTTATTTCTGACTTGATTTTTTTAAATGCTGTTAAGGTCCTCTCTAAGTGTTTTGAGCATTCTTATAAACAGCGTTTTGAACTCTGCATCTAGTAGATCACTTGTCTCCACTTTGTTTAGTGCTTTTACTGGAGTTTTGCTCTGTTCCTTTATTTGGGCCATGTTTCTTTGTCTTCTCATTATGGCAGCCTCCCTGTGTTTGTTTCTATGTATTAGGTGGAACTACTATGTCTCCCAGGCTTGATAGAGTGGCATAATGTAGTTGGTGTCTTGTAGAATCTAGTGGCACAGTCCCTCCTATTACCCAAGATGAGTACTGAAGGTGTGTCCAGATGTGTACACTTTCCTGTTGTTGTTGAGCCTTGATTGCTGTTTGCACATCCAAGGTCTACAACTATCTTTGTTCTGTCTAGGGCCACCCAGCATCAGCTACAAAATAATCTGCTGATGACTGCTGATTGTCACAGGCTTCAAAGTGCCCATGAGAAGCCAAGCTGTGAACCAAAGCCAGCTGCTGCTAGTGCCAGGCCTTAGGCAACTTAGGTAAGGGGCTCATTGAAGTCAGATGCTGCTTGTTGGAGAGAATTTAGGAAAACCCAAAGCAAACCATTGATATGGAAATGCCACTGGAAACAGTTTGGGTGTACCTGCAAGTTGGGAGGGGCAGGGCCTGAAGGAATCAGCAGGGTGGGGCAAACCATGTGAGCCAGGTTGAGGGAGCTTTGGGTATGGTACCCACCTGTCAGCCCTGTGGCTCTGTAAGGAGAGGACACAGAAAAGGAACAATGGCCTCTGCCAGCACTTTTGTCTAGGAGAAGGCTGGCCCCAACTCTTGCACTGATACTGGACAATTCAGTTCTTCCCTGTATGTTTCTAATGTCTTTTGATCTGCTGTGGTGCTCGAGTTCTGAGGGAGTGAGTCAGAGTAAGTCTGTGTACTGGCTGTATAAGAGGAACCACCTGGGATTTCAGAAGTTTTCATCTTCCACACCCTCTATCATTGCTGATTTTCACAGCCAGAAGTTAGGCAGACTTATCTTCTTGGCAATGGAACCCTGGGCTGGGACCCTTTACTTGGAAGATATCCCTCACAATTTTTGTTTTTTATTTTTTTCTTACAAATATTTTGTTATTTATGCTATTACAGTTAACCCACTTTTTCTCCTTTACCCCCTCCACTCAACCAACCCCCCATTTCCATAATCAGTCCCCTCACCATTGTTCATGTTTATGGGTCCTTCATATATATTCTTTGACTAACCCCTTTACTTTCTTCCTTCAGTTAGTCCCCACCTCCCCTTCCCCTCTTACAGCTGTCAGTCTGTCCCATGATTCTATGCTTCTGATTCTCTTTTTTAAATTTTATTTTTAAAATATATTTTATTAATTATGCTATTACGGTTGTCCCATTTTTCCCCCTTCACTCCCCTCCACCCTGCACACCCCCTCCCACCCACATCCCCCGCCTTTAGTTCATGTCCATGGGTCGTACATATAAGTTCTTTGGCTTCTACATTTCCTATACTATTCTTACCCTCCCCCTTTCTATTTTCTACCTAGTATCTATGCTACTTATTCTCTGTACCTTTTCCCCCTCACTACCCCTCCCACTCCCTTGTTGTTAACCCTCTATGTGATCTCCGTTTCTGTGCTTCTCTTTCTATTCTAATTGTTTGCTTATCTGCTTTTGTTTTTGTTTAGGTGTGGTTGTTAATTATTGTGAATTTTCTGTCATTTTACGGTTCATATTTTTTATCTTCTTTTTCTTAGATAAGTCCCTTTAACATTTCATATAATAATAGCTTGATGATGATGAACTCCTTTAACTTGATCTTATCTGAGAAGCACTTTATCTGCTCTTCCATTCTAAATGAAAGCTTTGCTGGATAGAGCAATCTTGGATGTAGGTCCTTGACTTTCATGACTTGGAATACTTTTTCCCAGCCCCTTCTTGCCTACAAGGTTTCTTTTGAGAAATCAGCTGACAGTCCTATGGGAACTCCTTTGTAGGTAACTCTCTCCTTTTGTCTTGCTGCTTTTAAGATTCTCTCCTTATCATTAACTTTGGGTAATGTAATTATGATCTGCCTTAGTGTGTTCCTCCTGGGGTCCAACTTCTTTGGGACTCTCTGACCTTCCTGGACTTCCTGGAAGTCTACTTCCTTTGCCAGATTGGGGAAGTTCTCCTTTATTATTTGTTCAAATAACTTTTCCAGTTGTTGCTCTTCCTCTTCTCCTTCTGATACCCCTATAATTTGGATGTGGGAACATTTAAAAATGTCCCGGAGGTTCCTAAGCCTCTCCTCATTTTTTTTTGAATTCTTGTTTCTTCATTCTTTTCTGGTTGGATGTTTCTTTCTTCCTTCTCGTCCGCACTGTTGATTTGAGTCCCAGTTTTCTTCCCATCACTATTGGTTCCCTGTGCATTTTCCTTTATTTCACTTAGTGTAGCCTTTGTTTTTTTCATCTAATTTGAGACCAAATTCAACCAATTCTGTGAGCATCCTGATTACCAGTGTTTTGAACTGTACATCTGATAGGTTGGTTATCTCTTCATCGCTTAGTTGTATTTTTTCCAGAGCTTTGATCTGTTCTTTCCTTTGGGCCATTTCTGTATCTTGACGCACCTGTTATGTAGTGAGGGGTGGAGCCTTAGGTGTTCATCAGGGTGGGGCAACCCAGTCGCTGGGTTATGATGCTGTATGTGGGGGCAGAGGTCTGAGAGGGAACAATGCACTTGCTCCTCTCTCTGCCGGATTTGAGTCACTTTCCCTGCTTCCCGGAAGCAAATTGGGCCCTTCTGGTGCTGATTCCCATGGGTGTGGGTTTGAGTATATCTTGAAACCCTGTAGGTGTCTCCAACGAACTCTCCTGTGAGGCTGGGACTTTCTCCTGACAACTCGACCCCCACAGTTGTTTTCAATCGGTGTTTTGAGGCTTTATTTCCCTGCACTGGGACCCTGGGTTGCGAGGTCTGTCTCATTCCCCATGACCGCCTGGTCCACCAGTTGCATTGTGCGCCTTGTCCCATAATCCACCGCCTCACTGGGTCTGTTCGCTGCCACCTTGTGTGCCCAGGGTCCGCCAGCTGTTGCTTTGCCTCGACCCCTCTCTGCACGACTGCCCAACTCTGCCCCTCCTACTGGTCTGGATGAATGTGTCTTCTTTAACTCCTTGGTTGTCAGACTTCCATACAGTTCAATTTTCTGTAAGTACTAGTTGTTTTTGGTTTCTCAATTATTGTTGTCCTTACTGTGGTTGTGCGAGGAGGCACAGTGTGTCTACCTACTCCTCCATCTTGGCCAGAAGTCAGAATATTTTTTATTACACTGTGATTTTTATAAAATATTATGCAGGAATTGAGTTGCCAGAGCTTTAGAATTTTTAATTTTTCAACCACAGTAATTTGGATTTAGCTGTTCATTCTATTGTTCTTTTTGTCTTCCATTTCATTCATATCTACTTTTGTATTTGTCAATCCATTATTGTCCTTGTTTGGTTTTTTAAAACTTTATTCTTATTCTTTACTTAGTATTCATTTTATGTATGTTTTCTTTTAAATAAAGATTTAATAGTTATAAATTTTCAAAACTAATTTAGCTTTCACTATATCCTTAAAAATGACAGAGTATGCTTTATTTTCATAGTTTTTTCCCCTAGTCTCCAATTACAAATTTTAATTCCTCTTTGCCTGAAAATTTATTTAGGATAACACTGCTTGATTTATACAGGGTAGTTTTTCTTTTTAAAATTTTTATTGTTATTTTCTGATAATACTACAATATAAATAGAGAATATGTCTTGTGCATTTTTACTTTTCAGATTTATCAAGAGTAATAAAAAATGGACTTTTGCATTTAATGTTTAATGATACGTGGAAGAAATAATAGATTTCTAATTTGTAAGGCATCATTAGTTAGAAACCATTGAAAGTGAACTTATAAGATTTTTAATGATCTAAATAAAACTTCCAGATAGATACCTTTTGTCCACTCAAGTTTTTTGAGAGATCTTATACTCACTTTTTTCCAAACAAAATACCTGTTTATTTTCATTTAAAAATCTTTTAATTTTTTCCCATTACAGTTTATATTCAGCGTTATTTTATTTTTTTTTCAGGTGTATAGCATAGTGGATAGACAGTTATGTACTTTACAAAATGTTCCTGTGATATTTCTAGTACTCACCAGGCACCATACATGGGGACTACAATATCATTGACTATACTTCCTACACTGTACTTTACATTCCCATGACTATTTTGTAACTACCAATCTGTACTTCTCAATCCCTTCATCTTTTCACCTAGTCCCTCAACCCCCTTTCCCTCTGATAACCACCAGTCTGTTCTCTGTATCTATGCATCTGTTTCCTTTTTTTTTGTTTGTTTATATTTTTCTTTAGATTCCACATATAAGCGAAATCATATGGTATTTGCATTTCTCTGACTGACTTATTTCACTTAGCTTAATACCTTGTAGGCCCATCTATATTGTCACAAATGGCAAGATATCATTCTTTTTTATGGCTGAGTAATATTCCATTTTATAGATGTACCATATACCATAGCTTTAGATCTGAATTTTAATAGTGATTATCACCACATCAAAATTTAGTTTGTTTTTAAAGGTGGTATTGGTTTCATATTTATATAGTCTCTAATTTTTAGAAAATAAATTTATTTTAAACTTTAATTCTTTTGTATTGAAGTATAATTTGCATGCAGTAGTATTCACCCTTTTTGGAGTATACAGTTTGATGCATTCTGACAAATTTATAATTACCAGCATGATAAAGGTACAGGGTATTTCCAGTGACATCAAAAAGTGGCAATGGAGGCAGGAGAGTTTTCTATCTATTTCCTTGGAGACAAATATGTTTTACTTCTAGTTCTATACCAGAAGTCATGGATTTTTGGCTGGACTTTGTGAATAAGAATATTAACTACTGCTCCTTCAAGGACTCAAGGTTTTCATTTTACTTGAGAGTAGAGATCACAGAAATAATTTCTTATTGATGCCTGAGTCCAGTATGCTTTATCTTGCTTGGTCAGCAGCAAAGCGAATTAACATTGATTCATCCTCCTGAATGACACTCCTCTTACTCTCTTAGGAAAGTGCTAACATAATTTTAGAAATAGTTGGTAAATCCAGAGAATTCCAGGAATATGGAATATTTTAATTTTGCCAAAACATGATATCTTTATGGATAATGATGCTAGATAATGGCATCATTCAGTAGATTGTAAAGTGGTTGAACAACTGATCAATTCCCTAGAAGGATGGTCTGGGTTATTGTGGAAAAAGGAATTTAATGGCTTATTCTTAGGCCTTTTTGTGGATAACACATCCATTTGTGACTAAGGTTTGAGAAATTGAAAGATTGCCTATAAAATTATCAGATAGTATAGCTGTAAATCCTACCTAACAAGTAACTAATATCACTAATGGCAGAAGCCAAAGTCAAAGTGATCTAGATTGGCTAAAAGTAAAAACCTTATGATAAATGTTAAAAAATCAGTTTTACAGATACAATCATAGCTTGAGTATGACCATGTGGAAAAAGTGTGAATATTCAAACCAATCACAAGCAAAATATGATATAACAATATGATAGAACTACAAAAACTGTAAATAAAATTTTACATGAAATCAATTGAAGGTATTGGGTCCAAATAATATATGATATTTTCACTGAAATGCCTCTTAGCCATACAGTGCCTTAAATCTATAGTTCAGATCATCTGTGAGGAGCATCATCATATTGGAGTTTGCTGGAGTGTCCAGTGGGTCTGAAGGACACTGTGTGAAAAATACGAAGTGAAAATGATACATTTAGGGAGTTAAGTAAAATTAGCAGAGACTAAGTAATTCCAAACACAAAGACCTACCATATTATTCTATTATTTTATTCTATGTAATTATTCTATCTAATACCAGATGAGGCCAGGCCAAAACCAGTATTATAATGTTGTAAATAGTTTAGTTCAACATAAAGAAATACTTATCAATCAATGATACAACAGGCTTTGAGGAGAGTTTCTTATCACTAGAAACATTTAAGTGACATTTAGAATGCCATCTGTCAGGATGTGTAGAAGAAATTCTTGACTGTGTGGGAGATGACACTAAATGACTTTCAAGTGTAATCACATAAATCCCTTATAATACATTGTTGAGCACTGTGAAGGGTCTGAGTTTTTCCCTACTTGCAAATTAACAAGTCAGCCTGACATAGTTTCATGGATTGTTGTAGAACGCAGGACCTTCCAGGACCAAAGACAAAGGAGAGTTTCTTAGTCATAGCAGTGGCAGTAGGCAGTGTATCAGTCTTTTGTTGTACTGCTACAATTCCCAGAGGGCAATGAAAAGAAGGCCAGGACATGCCTTCATGTGCAGTGGGTTGCATTACAGTAGAGGAATGCTGCGCTTATGTAATGCAAATCTTTTACATCCAGCTGTAAGCATGCCTATCCTCAATTCTTGAGGGAGACACTAACTACATCTTCCAAGGCTGTAGGCAGACCTGACTTTTTTCCAAAGCCGTTTACTACATTATCTTTTTCTTTATTTCTTTATATATTTTTATTGTTGTTCAATTACAATCGTCCCCATTTTTCCCCATTACTCTCTCCTGCACTATCCAATCCCCATCTTTCATAGTCTAGAGTAAAAGCCAGTTAGTGTCCTTCTCAAAGAATATGCAAAAAAAAGCAAGAGACCCATGGAAAATTTTCTCCCTACATAGATAATTTTTGTTCATATACAAGAGTACTATTTGTTCTATTCATGCCATTAACAAATAAAAAGAGTTCATAACAAGGTCCAAAATATTAAAATATCATACAAAAATGACAAATGCCTACTCTTGAAAAGTGAGTAATTACATTATCATCTATTTGTATTTCATTCTAGAAAAAGTTTAAGGCAGTTTATAGAATATTTATGTTAAAGTAAAAATAACTCACAGGAAACAAAAGAATAAATAGATGAATTGGATTATATCAAAATACTGTAAGAATGAAAAGGCAACCCATGAAATTCAAGAAAATATTTGCAAATCATATATCTGAGGAGTTAATGAATAGAATACATAAATAAGGAGCTTTTATAACTTGACAGTAAAAAAAAACAATTAAAAAACAGGCAAAGGACTAGAATAGACATTTCTTCAAAGACGATATACCAATGGCCAATAAGCACATGAAGAGATTCTCAGAGTCACTAATTAAGGAAATGCAAATCAAAACCACAATAAGATACCACCTCACACTCATTATAATGACTATCAAAAAACAGAAAATAACTAGAGTTGGTAAAAATATGGAGAAATTGGAACCCTGTGCATGGTGTGTGGAAATGTGAAATGATGCAGCTGTTACAGAAAACAGTATGACAATTCCTCAAAATATTTAAAATAGAATTACATTATGATTCAGCAATTCCACTTCTGTGTATGTACCCCAAAATTGAAATATGGGTTTTGAAGATGTGCTCCCCTGCTCACAGCAACATTACTTACAATAGCTAGAAGGTGGAAGCATCACAAGTGTCCATCAACAGTTGAGTGGATAAACACAATGTAAGATATATTGATACATACAATAGAGTATTATTTAGCTGTAAAAAGGGAAATTTGTATACATACCACACATGGATGAATCTTCAGGACAGTATGCTAGATTAAGTAAACCAATCACAAGAAACAAAGGCTGTGTAATGTCACTTATATGAGTTACCTAGAGTAGATAAATTCATAGAGACATCAGGTTGAATGCTGATTGCCAGGGGCTGAGGTGAGAGGGGAATGGGGGATTGTTGTTTCACAGTATGGAGTTTTAATTCTGCAAGATGAAAAGAGTTCTGGAGATTGGTTGTACAACAATGTGAATATACTTAACATTATTGAATCACACATTTAAAGAATGGTTAAGATGGTAAATTTTATGTTATGTGTGTTTTATCATAATTAAAATTTTAAAAAAGAATAAGAAAAGCAAGATTAAATGTAGGAGAGTTAAGATGAAGGCTGGGTGAGATCTGCACATGAAATCTACGATTCTAAGAGGTTGGTTCAGATGGACAACATATTTTCTTCTAGATTTGCTGGTAGCTAATGAAATGAGGGTATCTAGTTTGTTTTAAATAAGCAAGTTGCTCAATTCAAATATTTCTTGCAGTATAATCAGAAAGATCACCTTATCCAAAGATGCACTATAATGAAACAGTCTGTCCTCAGTAACAGATTTACAGAAAAATCAGAAAGTGTTCCATACGGTTGCTTTTTAGAGCTTCTTTCAGCATGGGTTGTTGGCATAATACTAAATCTCAATTTAGTAACCTAAGTTCTGGGTAGGTGGAAGGAATGAGCATGTAAAGAGAACTCCTGCAATACTGCTCTCACTACACAAGAAGCTAGTGAAGTCTTAGTGATTGTGTCTTATTTGGTCACTTGGTTCACTGCAAAAGATTGATGATTAGAATTAAAAGCTAAAATAAAGCACAACAGTCCTCAACCTATTGAGAAGAATCGAGAAGTCTATTGCTCACTTTAAATATCTTATATTGACAAGCAAGACAGAACACTAGAATGGCCTGATTTAATTTGCATGGAACTATTTTAGAGAAATGGAACTATTTTGTAAAGTATTAGAACATAAAATTAGAATTAAGGGCACTGGTTTTTGAAATAAGAAAATTATGGTAGATTGTCATCGAATAAAGCACATAGACCTGCCAAAACAGTGGCAAAGAATGTTTTTGCAAAAGCATAAAAGTGAAACTTAGCTCCTTGAGGAAACAAGCAAGAAGAAACAATTCTCACATATTTTTGAAATTCCAGCATGTACCTGGCTCAGAAGAAGTTTAGAGAAGAAGTCAAACAGGGGAGTAATTCAAATATCATTCTTGATGTTTTGCCCCCCATTACAATTAATTATATATGGAATATCTTAAATATGAATTATTCATTGAACAACAAATAATATTTCTTTACATGATCAAGACTCAAGGGATACATATTTTAAATTTTATTTTATTTTCACAGTACTGAAAAATATATAGTTAGAAGGGAGGTGTTATATTTTCTTTTTTATAGAATTAGTAATAGATACACATTGAAGATTGACTAGGATCTATGTTTAAGTACATTTTACTTTACATTTTGAGTATGAGATTTCTTTGCTTAGGAAAATGAAATGAAGGTTAAAGAATTCAAATAACAAATTTAATGGGTCATCAATACCAAGAAATAGGAAACTTTAGAAGGAAGCCATTTTTAGTCTTCCATATCTTCCAAAAACATGAATATCATCAGTTAATATGCATCAAATAATCAACAAAAATAAGTATGACATGCTACTGGATCTTTAGAAGTGTGCGGTAATATGCTTTCTTGAGCAATGGAGAATATTTCTTTTATTTTTTACTACCTTAATTAATCTGTATCAGTTGGAGACCTCTCCATAACAGGAAGTAATGCTCACCAAAAATAATCTTTATAAGTTCACACCTAGCAAATACTTAACACAAATGGGCACTCATTGAATGTCTCTGGAATAAAACGATGTTATAGGACATGCTTTTCCAAAGGAGATGCCAAAGACCCTAATCTTCTCTAAGATTCTCTGATGAGATCTACATCTATTGAGACTTGAATCTACCAAGAGCCCCTCTCCCTGATTTTTGCCCCTATATCCCAGTTGAATGTCAGATCTATACAATCTCATAATTCCTAACTGTATGCAGATGTGATCAGGAATAAAAGACAGTTCATGTAATTAAAAGATATAGAGATAGATAAGTAGGGCTTGGAGAAAAATTTCCAATACAAAATTGTTTTCCATAATTTGAAAACAGAAAAATACCTCTACATGTTTGTAGACTGTAATTGTGCTTTCCCATTTTTTTCTCTGTCTGTCAAATGCTTGGACAGAGTAAACATGAGATGAATCCCCACTTATTTTTCATCTACATTGTAATCCAAAGACTGTCCAGTAAAAGCTGTTAGTAAATCACTTGGTCAGTTCTCCCAACAAAACAGTCTTTAAGTAATGCAGTATATCAACCTATCTTTTGACATTTTCATTTTTTGTTCTTGACATGTTCTCTTAAAAAAAATAATAGCATTGGCCATATAATCTTTTCTTCAGGATCCATGAACCAAATACCAGCTATCAACTCTCTTACAGAAAAGCTATCAAGATTCAGAAACCAAAGATGTAGATGTAAAGTCTTGTTCATCTGTCTATGTAACGCTGAGGGGGCGGGGAGTAGGTTAGCGATGTTGGTGGTTCAAGAACAGCCTGACACATATCATGTTTCTTCTGTTCTCTGTGTTACTTGGGTGGGATGCATTTTAGAATGATTACTTTGAAAAGTACAATTAATAAATTTCCCTCTGTTCTAACCTACCAGAATGATTCATTCAGTTATAATTAATGAGTATAAACCATGTTCCAGACACCATACAGTTTTTAAAGAAAAGAGCCAGAAGGGTAAACTCAAACTTAAATTAATATATTGAGTAGGCCTATTATATAGAAATAAATGTCTTCTTACATTCTGTTATTATTTATGCTGTATTCAACAGGCAATTACGTAAGAACTTTTAAAGTAGGTTAAAATAAAATGTAATGAATTCTATTAGATAGTTTCATGAGACAATGAAATGAGATGCTTATTTTTTTAGAGTCTGAGAATTAGAGGGATTTTTGATAGCAAAATCAAAACTGTATATTATCTAGCATTAAAATTGCTCATATTAACATTATTATTTTTTGGTTTGGAGACTAATAAATGACATCCAGGTAAGAACATTTTTTTATCTGGTAAAAGCCTCCCTGTAGCTCCTAAACCCAAGGAGAAACATTGATGTAACTCTTAGGGCTTATGAAGCATTTGGAATTGCCTTTGTTGAATTAACAGAATTAGCAGAATTATACCACAATGGGCGCTGTATGTATACAATGTCCATCCTGGTTAACCCCCTAGATTATATACTATGGTTTGCAAGTTTAAAATCAAATTGGAATTGGATATGGACTTTGATTATGGAAAAAGCTCTCATTGTTGGATTCAATGTTTAGTTATAAACCAAATCACCAATACTTAAAGTGACTTTAATTACGGAACTCTACTATTTATGAGAATTTTAATGGTTTCTCTTTGAATACAGAGGGTTTTCTAATGTGTTTATGAATCCTTCATTACTGACAAAGATAACTAAATCTCCCACTTAACATTCTACAATATATCTATTCTTTTTGGCTCAAAGTATTGAGTTGTAACCTGTTGTGACTTGTAACAAATAAAGTGTCATAGCACAGTACTTTGGAAAGAACACATTTCCCGAACTTCTTTAAAAGTTCTGCCATTTCTGTGAATACAATGACAATTGCATATATTGTGCTCGTTTTCTTTAAAGAGCTGTGTTAGGCAATAAGCAACTAGCTCCCTAATGGGAGTATTGACCCAATTGTGAAAAACCATAAAAATACATACATAACTAACAATAAATGCACTGAAACTGGAGTTACATTGTTAGATGCATACAAAGGAGATGAAAGGAACAAAAGGTTTAGGAAGAGGGTCTTCAATGGCAGAAAATATAAAACTTGGGAATAAATAAGGAGGAACTGAATTTTGAGCTGCACTTTGGAATGTTCACAACTAGGGGAGAGTGGTAGAAAATTCAGATTGGAAAAGTAGCCCCCAAATGACTTGGTGATAGAGGATGGCAAACCATATTAAAAACTTCCATGTAAATTTGGTTGACTAAAGTAATAAATTGACTATCAGTGGAGGCAGGAATCTATTAAGAATCTGTTCATTAGTTAAAGGATTTTTGATATTATGGAAAAAATTACTAATGCTTCAGGGATTACTAAGCAAGCATGTGATGGAAACATTCTTTTTAAGAAGACAACCATTCCAACAATCTGAAGAAAGATGAGAGACACGAAAGCTGGGAGGATACTGAGGAGTCTATGAACTAGAGAGGTTCTCCAAGTGTGGCCTGCAGATTACCAAGGGTTCCTAGCCATTTTAAGAGGGCTCACAATGTTATTATTATTTTCACAATGATAGTAAGACATTACGTTCCTTTTTCACTGTATTGACATTTGCACTAATGTTACAAAAGCCACATGGTATGTAATACTGTAGGCTCTTTTTCAGAAATTAAATCAGCGATAGCAAACTGTTCTAGTAGTCAGTGAGTGTACTTTGCTAATTGAATACACTCCCCTCTTGCCCCAGCAAATTATAAATCTCAACCCTTGAGATTTAGAATTGTTTTTTTTTTTTTTTTTTTTTTTTTTATTCAGCATGGCTAGAAGGGCCGTATGCACACAGCACTTCTCGCAGGCACAACGTGTGATGGCAGTCTTGAGGAAAGCGCTTGCGCCAGTGTTTGCGTTTGTGAGCTGACTTAGTCACTGTTTCCATGGAACACCTTTTACTCAGAAGAACGACTAACAAACTATGATTCTCAGGCTTGGAATTTGGCAGACTTTTCTCAAAAATAAAATGTGTGCCTGTCATTTAAAGGAACACAACTGACATTATTTATGGCCAGTGATAAAAGTTTGAGCTTTCAAGTAAAAATTAGAATTTTGAGAAACTCGCATCTTTCACTGCGAGCTGACAGTTAACCAATGCTTAAAGACCTTTCTGATGAGATTGGTGATATTAACATGCAATTTAAAAAATTATTATTGCATAACTGAATTCTGTATAATAGAAATTTGCAAATGATGTATTATTTTCCAAATAACCAATATATGATGTTACTAGCTCATGCATGGGTAAACAATCCATTCAAAATGTAAGGAACACCAAATGTCTTTTAATGTAATAGAGCACAAGTTGATATGATTTCAGAATCTATATTGCAGTTAATCTTTAAGAAAATACCCCTTGTTAAATCTTGGTGCATTGTCAAAGAAGATTATTCAAGATTATCTGAAAAGTCTATTAGCATTCTCTTTCCTTTCTAAATATACATCTGAGTCAGACTGGATTTTCTTCATATAGTTCAACCACATTAAAACACATTGAATGCAGAATCAGATATGATAATCTAGTATCCTTTGATAATGCCACACATTAATTTTGTATAGAATATGTATTTTATATTAACATGTAATAGTTTTATTTTTAAATCAATAACTAAATATTTTAAAATTTCTACATTTTAATTTCTAACATGGTGAATATTTATAGATATAACCCATATAAAGTAAAAGCTCTGTGGGATCTTCAGTAACATTCAAAAATAAAGTGGGATCATAAGACCAGCTTGAGGACAAGTAAATAGTAAAAACTGGAATGAAGGCTCTTACTGTGCAAATGAAGCTGAAGAGGCACATGGGGCATGCTTGTCTAATAATTTGCATTCTAACACATCACCCTTTTGACCTCTTTCCTAAAACCAAAACACCCCTTCTCTTTCTGGGGCTCTGTACAGGTGACTTCTCAATGTGATTCTCACATTATTTTCATTCCAAAATCCAAAAACTACTTTATCAGAGCCTATATGTTTTAAACAGGCTCTATGAGGAAAGCTTACACAATCTAAAAGTCTAAAACACATAAAGATCAAGGTTAAATAAATAGCAAAGTCATATATTAGACTTCCGTTATCTGCTAACATCATACAACATCATACAATGAAACATCATACAATGAAACACCAAAAAACAAAAAAATCAAACACTACTGTGAAATCTACTGTCTTCTGTGTGAAAGTCATGTTTTCTAACAAAAGCTCAATATTTGCTAATATAAGAACATTTATATCCAATTGCAAAATTATTTTGCTTCAGGTAACCTAGAAAAGGCACACGGTCTATATTCCCTCCAGTGAGGAGGATTCCTAAGAAATGTATGTCACACTGTAACTGGTGAGCAAAATTACAGGAAGTGCCAGCAAGGAGACTGTTTTTTCAAACAAAAGGTATTATAACTTAACATATGGCTGCTCTTAAGACTGCTTAAGGAAAATAAGCTGTGAAAAATAAGGAAAAGTCACAGGCCAAACATGAGGATAAACACGAAGAATTCTTGCCACAGCAACAGCAGAGGAAGTGAGAAAGAGTTTAGGTTAAGTACAGCAGTAACAGGACAGCTCCAGAATTTGCAAAATGTTAATTGAGGCTAGTACTATGTTGTCAATAATAGAAAATATCCACAAAATATCCTTATCCATGAAATACATATTCATAAATTATATAAAGTAAAATGAATAGTAGAATGGTACCTTTATTTGTAAGGCAGTCAGCTAAGGAAAAACATTAGAGTAAGAGCAAGTTGGGCACACCCAACAAGAGATTTCTACCTGGGAAAAAAGGTAAAAAGAAAACTTAAATATCAAAGACAGGTCGACAAGAGCTATACAATGAATTGGGGCTGGTATCTAAGCCATGTTTTTACATGCTCTAGAAAAACTGGTCTGCTTCTAGTTTGTCTCTCGTTACATGTAGCCCTACATGTAATAGCTTATGTGGTGATTTCTTCATGCCAAATAGCCCAGAAAAGATCCTTAGTACTGAAAGGGTGGAAAAACATTGAGGAAAGTTGCTTTGAGAATAAGACACAAACATCAGTTTTATAGTTTATCCTGGGAATATGCTTTAGTACCTTAAAAGAGTGTTGGTTAAATTTGGAAATGTTGGTAGTTCTCCAATTAACAAATAATTCCTTAATTATTCTTAACATTTTTGAACATCCAGTGTTCACCAGCTTCTTGTACTTCCCAACACTTCTTCAGTTTTAGTACTGCTCTTGACCTATTCCATTTTCTGACTCCATGTTGGAAATCTTTTTGTATGTAAAGGCAGTAAATTAGGAGGCTAAAAACAAATGTCCCCATGGGGACAACCAAAATAGTTTTCACTTTGTTCGTGAGCATAAGCTACAATGGCTACTCACTGAGTTAAGCAGAGCAAATGTGCTCATGATGAAAAGAAGTTCGTGAATTCTAGAATTGTGTAAAATTTCAGGTTGGTCACCCAAGGTCTTTAAAAATAAATACAATGTTGAGCTTAAAGTTAAGATTTGCATAAATATTTTCCATTTGTAAAACATTTCCCCATCTATAATATCATTTGACCCCTGTTGCAAATATTAAGGAAGGTAATGTTCAGAAATGCAGAACTGAGGGGAAGAAAAGTTAACTGATTCATGAAAGTCAAGGTTAGTCAGTGATTTTGCAGGAACTCAAATCCAGGCCTTTGTTTGTTGAACCTTGTTTAACTGCATTACAAGGAAATTTACAGCTCCTTTTCTTTATTTGTATTTACAGAATCAATTCTGAAAAATTTAGAACTTGAAAAAAATCAGTTGACCTTGCAAGAAGTAGAAACAAACACATCTCTTCTGTTCTTATTTGTACTTACCCCAGGCCAAGCAATTGACATGCTTTAGAATATTTCAAGTACATAAATGCTTTTAATATCCCAGTGAGAATTTACAGAGGAAGAGGTTGCAGAAAGGATGAGTGATTTGTTCAGCCCATCAGAATGGATTTTAGAGCTGGTGTATTAGAAAGTGGGAAACAAATATAATAGAATCATATTACAATAGCATAGGAAGAAACCCACCCACAAGGAGTGCCTGTGCAGCCTTCTTGTCATCTCTGAGAATTGGATCAAAACGAACATTTCCTGAAGGCAGTACTTAGCATACGAGCTGTGCATGAGCACCCCCTGCTCTGTTTTTCAAGAACAACAGGGTAATCAAAAGCAGGGGAGCAAGCCAACAAAAACTGCTAGATTTACCTTCTAAAGACAGACAGATGCATTGTTGCATAAGAATACCATGCCATTCCATTAATATCCTGCTTCCTCATGTATAAACCATTTTTATATTAATGAGTTAATGAGAAGGAAAGATAAAATTCAAATGGATACTGACACCAGAGTTAAGACTAGATTAAATTGTTAGAAGAGAAAGAGTGGAAGCTAGGGCAAGACATAAAACATCAAGCAAGAATGATTGTAAACTAAAATGCATTCAATTTGAATATAAAGTTAGACGATGAATATATGGGTGAAGAGCTGTGGAAAGAATGGCAAAGTGTAATGGAGGCTGTATAAGAATGCTATAGGTAGAGTTATTTTGATTAATCTATTGCAAACTCCGTATCGTGAAAAAATAGAAATAAAAGCATGAAAGTTTGTAAATATATTTAATATAAATAGAATATGATCTTTTTATCACATCATTTGCAACTTAGGCACCTCAAGGAATCTGATTCAGTTTTGAAAACTCTAGAGGGGGGTCAATCTGTTTTTCTACATTTTTGGTCTTAAAATTTTCCTCTCAATTTTTCTCAAATTTTCCTATCAATGCAGCTGTTGTCTTCTCCTCCCCATCCTCCCTTCCTCCTTCTCTCCCTTCTCCCTTTTCCTTTCTCTTCCTTTTCTTCTCCTCTTGCTTCTATTTCCCTCCTCTTGTCCTTCTGTTTCTCCTCCTTCCCCCTTTCCTACTTCTCTTCCTCCTTCTCCTCCCTCCTTCTTCAGAAAAAGAAAAAACCTTCTAATAAGATGAATGAACCATCAAGGTCCTGCTTCTATTCTTGCTAACATAAGCAAATGATGATTCTTAGACACTTATACATCTGTATTCCTGGGATAATACATGACCACATTTAATTATTTTTTTTGGAATTTATTTGCTCTAATTTTCATTCTCTTTTTCCTTACTTAAATTTTGTTTACACAGTTAAGACTATGTATTTACCTTGCAAGACTTATTTATTAATTTATACGACAATCACAAAGACGAGGCAGGGCTTTAGATAAAAAGAAGGAAGAAAAGTGTTGATATTTGTATTACAAATCACAAGCTGTTTTGAATCAATATTGTTCAGTAGACTTGCTAAATATTATTTACAAATCACACATGAGGAAAGCAAATCTTTTGAAAACAATCAGTAAAATGGTAGTTGAGTCTGGATTTTATGATATCAGGACGATGCACACTACTTCCCACTGCAATCTCAATCTGTAAGGGAACCCCTCCAGATTTTAAATATGCTGTGATTTTTATATCATTTTCTGGATGAAATGAAATGACAGCCAGAATTTTTAGAAGAAAGAAAGATTACTGTGATGTCATAGCTTTGCTGGAATTTAGTTCCTTTATCTGGAAAATGGTAGTAAGAAAACCTCAAGAAATTTTTAGAAGGATTAACTGTGATAGTGTATGAAGTGCCTAATTCATACCTGCTACATGGTAGGTGTTCAACAAATGCTTGCTTTTGTTCTGGCTTGAGAATTATTTCTCAACTTGGTCAGCTTTGCACTGCAGACAGGTATTGTGGCTATTCTCTGAGGTATGGCATGATGAACATAATCTCTGTCCTTCCACAGAAATTGGCATGTTCATATTCTTTTTAAAATCGAAAGGAAATGTTGGGAGTGTTTCATACAGTTTTCAGTAGAAGAATGTTTTATAGGTAGATATATTTGCATCAGGATAAAACAGCAAGAGACCTAAAGGTACTAATGACCTGTACAGTATTGTAACATGCCTAACTTCTGAAAGAGGCAAAGTGGTTAGCTTGCAAAAAGTCCAACCAAATATCTTTAAAATGCTAATGCCATGATTTCCCTTTTTTTCTCCATGCTTACAAGTTCATCCAAACATGCATTCGTGTGTGTTCAGATTGTGCTTATTTCATTCAATTGGAAGGAACAATCAATAATCTGTTGCTCACAGGCTAGAACTAGGAAGAAACAGGGATTTTCTAAATCAAGTCCCTCCTTTATGAGTAAAATGAGTATGGATAATGTAAAGTCTTTCTGAAATGAATGGCAACATAATAAAAACAGTCATCTACACATTTTTCCAAAACAAGACACTGTGAAGTACCTGAGGTTATATATCTGCATCTTTCTCTTTTGTGTTTTCTATTATTATCTCTCTACAAGCAGTACCAAGACTTAATAACTTACACATTTGCTCATATCAAGAAAATGGTACCAAAATGTTTTCTTTTATCATCAATATTGCGGTTTTAAGTTCATCTAAGATTGTGAAAATTATTTTGTTTTATATAATGCAACTGGATTTAATGGCCAAATTTTATTTATTTATTTTTTGCTCATCTATTTTTAATTCTCCCTAAGTGTTACTGATGTATACTTGACAAATGAAAATTGAATATATTTGAGGTATCAAACATGATGGGTTGATACATGTATACATTGTGAAATGATTACCATAATTAATTAACACATCTATCATAACACATACATCAAGTCATTTTTTTTTTTTTTTTTTTTTTTTGGTGTGGTAAGAACACAAGATTTACCCTCAGAAAATTTCAAGAACATAATACAGTGTTCCACATTAGATCCCCAGAACAAAGTTCACATTCTTTGATTAACACCTCTCCAATTTTCCTCACTCCTCAGGCCCAGGCAACCACCATTCTACTCCTTGTTCCTAAGAGTTAGCCTTTTTCAGATTTCACATGTACACGGGAAGACAGTATTTGTCTTTCTGTGGCAGGCTCATTTCACTTGTGTAATGTCCTCTAGGTTCATTAACTTTGTCACAAATGGCAGGATTTCCTACTTTTGGTGGATGAATAGTATTCCACTATGTGTGTGCATCTTATCCATTTATCCATCAGTGGATACTTAGGTTGCTTCCACACCTTGGCTACTGTGAATAATGTTGAGTGAACATGGGAATGCAGATGCCTTTTCAAGGTACTGACTTCTATTCTTTAGATACATATCCAGTAGTGGAAGTGCTGCATGATATGGAAGCTCTATTTTTAAATTTTTGAGGAACCTCAATACTATTTTCCATAAAGTCTATACTTATTAACATTCCCACCAACAGTGCAACAAGCGTTTCCTTTACTCCCTCTGCAACATTTGTTACTGCTTCTCTCTTTGACATTAGCAATCCTAATGTGTATGAGTTGATATTTTATTATTTTGATATGCATTTCCTTGATGATTAATAATGTTGGACCTATTCATATATCTGTTGACCACATGTATGTCTTCTTTGGCAAAATATCTATTCATCTTACTGTTAATAATTCCTATTTTAATTCCATTGTGGTTAGAGAAAAAGCGCTGTCAAATTTCTCATTTCCAAAATTTTATTGAGCCTTATTTTTATTTCTGGTAATACCCCTTTCCTTGAGGTCCACATTGTCTGGTATTAACATAGGTGAACCTCACATAAAAATAGGTTTGAATGTTTACTGTAAGTTATATCATTTTTCTTCTTTTTACTTTAAGCCTATGTCTTGTTCTAGATAGCATATAGTTAAATCTTGTGATTTAATCTAGATTGGCAATCACTGTCTTTTAAATGAAATGTTAAATCAATGTATATTTAATACAATTATTCATATGGTTTGGTTCAACTCTACTATCTTATTATCTTCCAATATTCCACTCATTATTGTTTCTTCATTACTCCTGTCCCATTTATCTTCAGCTACTTAAATATTTTTAGTATATAATTTTCAGTCCATTATTGACTTTCTAGCTGTACTTTTACATTATTTTAGTTACTCTAATGATTACAATATACATTCTTAATTTAACACAGACTACTTAGAGTTAATATTGTACTATTTCATGCAAACACCTTAGTAATAAAATTCCACTCGTGCTTCCTCTTGTAGGCCTTCATGGTATTGTAGTCAAATATTTCCCACTGAAATAATGTAACCCTATTATTTATTATTTTTACTTAGATGATATGACAAAATGTTCTTCTTTAAACACATTTTAAGAAAAAATAGTATTTTATATTTACTTATTTATTTGCCACTTCTGTGGATCCAAATTTCAATTCATTGTCATTTACTTCAGCTTGAAATATCATCTTTATTATTTCTCAAAGTGTAGTTCTGCTAAAGATTAATTCTAAAACTTCTATTTTTATATAAGGATATATTTATTTTATTCTCATTTTTGAAGAATTTTTTGCTCAATAATAGAATTCTGGTTTGACATCATTTATATTTTTTCCATCACTTTAAAGTTGTTCATCATATTTTGGCCTTCATTATTTCTGATTAAAAGTCACCTGTTATTTGTATCGTTGTTCTTTTTATGTAATGTGTTGCTTTACCTTGGCTTTCTTCCATCTTGGGTTTTCAAGCATTTCATTATGATGTTCCTAGATATGGTTCTTTTTGTATTTATCCCAGTTGGAGCTAACTGGATCTTCCTTTTTTTAACCAAATTTGGGAAATTTCCAGTAACTATTTTTATACACTATTCTCTTTCATTTCCCTTTGAGATTTCAATTACATGTAAGTTACATTGCTTGTTACATTCCCAAGGACAGGTCACTGAAGCATTGGTTAATTTTTAAAAATCTCTCTTTACTCTCTGTTCTTCATATTGGGTAGTTTCTACTGATTTGTGTTAAGGGGCAGTGACCTTACCATTAGCAGTCTATAATTTGGTGTTAAGGTTAATCAGTACAATTTTTTATTTCACATATTTTATCAATCTAAGCAAAAACTCCATTTGGTTCTTTTCTATAGTTTTTACTTTTCTGTTAGAGTTTCATCATCTTTTCACTTATTATAACTATTTTTACCTCAAGGTCTTTGAGCTTATTTTTCAAAGCTTTTTTTAAAAAACCCTCAAATAATTCCAACACCTGGGTATTCTTGGGTATATTTCACTGGACTATTTGTTTTCTTAAGTATGAGTCTCATTTTCCTTCTTCTTTGCATGTGTAACAATTTTTAAATTTATGTTGGACATTTTGGATGAAAATTTTGTAGGAAATTGGGTTATGCAATTGTCCCAGAATACTCGTTGAAATTTTTTTTCTACTTGTCAATTTAAATGATGAGAAATCTTGTTCTTGTCATGCTTGGTTTCAGTCTATGATAGAGCAAGTCTATTTGGGCTTTGAGCTTAGTCCTAAGGTATAGTCCTTTCCAAGAATGTGGTCCTTACTCTTAAAGCACAGCTTTCTTCCTGGGATCTCAACTGCATGTCTGAGGCACTCAGTGAGGTCTCTTTGCATTGCTACACCAACATCTTCTATCACTGCAGCTTCTCTAGTATTTCCATTTAGCACTTAGACCTTTAATAGGAAATCTCTGCTATTTGAGTCTCACTACCTACATTGACAAAGAATCTGCAGTGAAGCCTCATGTGGACTTCTACCCACTACTTCCTCACACAGCTACCTCTGTTTTGGCCAACTTCCCTGTAAATTACAGCCTTTTTTGGCAGCCTAGAATTCTAATCTCTGCATCCTCAACTCAGTGAGACTGTAGTTTAACTTGACATTTATCTCCCTGAATTCAGGCAGGAAAACAACCAAGCCCAAAGCTGAGGAAATTGTGAGGTTCACAATGTATATTTCTCTTGAGGATCAAAGTTCTGCTATGATTATTGTCCAATGTCTGAAAACAGTTGTCTTATATATTTTGCCCAGTTTTCTAGTTTTTTACAGCAGGAAGACAGTTAATGACTCTTTCATGTCTGGAATTTAAAAAATCCATGGATTTGTATTTAATTTTTTCAAAACATTGTGACAGTATTTGTAAAGTAGATACTATCATTATAGCCCAACTTTGTAAAAAATTAAATTCAGACTGAGTAGGGGAGTCAGAATTTAAACCTTAGCAGTCAGATTCAAGACTCGGTCCTCTGATTCAATATTCTATGTTGCTTCTGTAACATGAAATTATGCTTATTTCTTTATGTTTATATTTATGTATTATGCTTATTTCCTTTTTGTGTTTATCTTACTCTATTCTCATAGTTTTATTAATATTCATTTTTAACTTTCCTTGCTACATTGTACTTTGTATAAATACCATATATTTTCTATTTGCAATTGTCTTTCCACTGCCTAGCACAGGCTCTTGGTAGAAAGTTAATAAATATTTGTTGAATGAATGAGTGAATATAGATGCCACCATTGTAAAACATTTTTGAAAATAGAATCTTTTCAACATATTTGTTATTTCCACTTCATCTCGCTTGCTACTTTGTGGCATCAAAATTCTGCAACAAAACCAAACAAAATCTAAAGGTGAGAAATATGCAAAAAAGTGACATGTATTACTAGAATCTTTACAATTATGTACATAAAAATATAATTCTACTCTTGTTCAGAGAGCAGTAGTTGAAATCAGCCTTAGGAATTTTCAAAATGCCTACCGATAAACAATGACACTAGTTTGATGAAATGAGCACAGGTTTGACATGTTTGATTGATGAACTGAGGCACCATGTTTGATTGAAATAAAAAAAATGATGTCCACATTTGCCATTTTGAATATTATTAGAAAGAAGGAAAAATTATTTTTGTTAATAATTATTTCTAGAGACTTTGTATCATTTATTATCATATTTCAAATGCCAATAATTAGCTAGTTATTTTTTAAAAGATTTTATTTACTTATTTCTTAAAGAGAAGGGAAGGGAGAGAGAAAGAGAGGGAGACAAACACCAATGTGTGGTTTTTCTCTCATGTGCCCCCCCACTGGGGGCCCAGCCCACAACCCAGGCACGTGCCCTGACTGGGATGACCCTTTGGTTCATAGGCCAGCACTCAATCCACTAACTAGCCAGTGCCTCAGCTGGTTATTTTTAAATAACCAGCCACACTAGCCAGCACCTCAGCTGGTTATTTTTAAAATATACCTTTGTTGAACTTTAAACTGTAAAGTTCTGGTTCTCATAGTCTATATGACAAAGCAACATGCACTTATTTTTATCAGAAACCAGACTACATGATAGTTTAAGCTAATTTTTGTGTTAATAAACCTCTGAAATATATGCAGTAGACTTCACATTTACATAAAATTAAAGAAAGGATGCTTCAGCAAATGCAAATAAATGCAAAAAGGAATATTTTAATTTTGATCCATGATTAGTATCAATCATCACAATGTGTTAATAATACAAAAGCAAAATTTTACATTTAAAGTATCACCAATGGTTGTAAGCTATTTATAGACTGAGTACACTGATTAATTAATTTAGAAATATATTTATTGATTGTATTTCAATTCTGCTTTAAATCTGAGATCTCTGAAAACATTTTAATATTAGAATCTTATGCACTTACTTCTGCAATATACAAGCCCAGCAAAAAGATTTATTTCACTTGGTGCATTATTAATTGTATGAATTGACTATTTGACCTCTATTGATTTGCATTTCTTACTTAATGTTCAATTTAGAAACAAGTGAAAATTACTTGACAATAGGAAGAAAGACACAAATGTTAATTCTAGCACACAGGGAATATCACTTTATTATTCACTATTATATGTTCTCCTGTCAGCAACTTTCAAGGTCTTGAAAGAGCAGTCAGTTTTAAAATAAAAGTTTTTAAGTACAAACAGTGAACTTATAGAAGGTAATCCTTGCATCCTCAGGCACTATAGCATTTAACTTTTTCTTATATTTGGGTTTCAGTGAAATTTTTCATCATGTTCATTTCTTATTTTTAAAACCTTGAATAGGATTTTGACCTGACCATACCAACTGGAGCACTTTTGTTATTATATGTGATTTGAAAATTCATCATGCTATTTTGAATATCCAGAAGATATTTTTCTTAAAGTGTAGGCTATATTGGTAGACCTTTTTATGTGTAGTGAAAGCTATGAGGAAGGTGATGTATAATTACTTTTACTGCATTTCAACTCTTTATTGTTTGCATATACACATAGATTTTTCTAGGCTAGACCTAATTTCAAGTTTGTTTCCTAAGATGCTCACAAGTGACCAAAGTAGCCCAGAAATTCCAATACTTTGACATACTGAAATACATATTACATTTGCAAAATTGGTTCTTTTAAATGGAAATGGAATGTACTTCTTGGACAAATCATATGTCCTGATACAGGGTTTGGAAACTGGTTGCATAAAATGTTTCCAGAAAATATAGAGAGCTGAATCTTCTTTCAGTATCAAAGAGAATCTGCCTTAGGTTCTATAATTTATTTAAGCAGGAACATTTCTCTCAAGCAGGTTATCTTGTGAATTGTAAAGTGATTTTGTTGTCTGTTAGTCCTTTATGTCAATCAGTCCTACAAGCTTGAGGTCTCCTAAGGGCTGTGAAGAATCTTGGTAGAACTTTCACATCCTTGTGGGGTTTTAAGCGACTTTTACCATAGTGGCAGGTGTCCTGCTTACATAAAAGGCCATGATATGACTGGTAGTTATATTTCCTAGTGGTTATTAACAGGGCGGGCATTTTTCTTTCATGTCAGTATTAGTGTTGTTGTTTGTATCCAAAAGAATATAGGATGTGAGGTCAGAAAATGGACAAGACAAATGTTCTAGGTAAATTACTCTAAGGCAGGGAGGGATAGACACATCATAATTCTAAGGAAAGAGTTATTTGAAAGGCATAACAGAATCATTTTATCTTTGCTATAGATTAAACTGATTATTACCCATGAGAAGAGCAAGGCTTTTAAGAAAGAGGTCATAAAAGAGGAATTTTTTAATAGAAAAAAGATAGGCCTGGGGAATCTAGAAAGTCACAAGATAATGTAACAATACAGAGTTCTGAAGAGTAATAGAAATATGAAAAATAAATTTTGAAGGACATAGATAAAGTGTCTCACACCTTTGGACAGCTCTCATTCCTGCACAGCATCCTTTGAGTAGCTATGCTCTCACCCAAAATAAGCGATGACATTTCTGTCTTTGCTCATGCTTCACAGTCGGAATTCCCTTCCACCATTCTCCGTATCTTGTGCATTTTAGAAATCTTCTCATTCTTCAATATCACCTCCCTCACTTACCTTATTTGCTCCCTCTTTTCTTCCTTCAGTAATTTGCCACTACAGTTATTTGCCTTTTTATTTTGTCCTACATTATGAAATAGTTGTTTATGTCTGTTTCTTTCATTAGGCTTTGAGATACTCTTCGTGGTCTCTATAATTGTCTAGTTTAACATAAATCAAGGAATGAAGAAATGTGTTTTTGTTTTGTCTTTAAATTTAAGTGGAGTGGAAATTGATAATACAGGTTCACATAATACCCTCTGCTTGCATAGACAATACTTACTTGTGGTTATTAATATTTCATTTTACCTGTGTGCATGATTCAAGGCAAGGTCAGGTTTCCTCATCCGTAGATAGCATATAACAAGCTTTGTCTCAATAAAACTTGCCACACTTGCTATATCTTCAGCAGGTGCTTCAAATCGTTTTCCAAGAGCTGCCCCTTTGCTGCAGAGCTTAAAAAAAAATATAATACTTTAAATATCATAATAATCTTGGGATATAATTTATCCTTTAAGTAATCAAGACATATATATACTTTTACCAAACTATAAGTATTAATATTTTGATTGTAAATTAAATAAAATGTCTCTGTTCACTATTATGTGACTATAAGAAACATTTTACTGTAAAATGCTTCCTGTAAAATATTTTAGAAGTATGATATATTTTAAATAAGTGCCATTTGCTAAGAATGTCTGTTTTAAAAATAAAGCACATGATAAGCAAAGATATTAACAGAAAACCAGGTATAAATCATATTAAATACCAGTGCTTTTATGAAAACCCAGCTGAGCAATGATCTAGCACACTATCAAGTTTGATTTAATATAATAAGAGGTATCGGAAGTAAACTCCTAGGAGCCATTAAAATGATCGGTGATTAATCTGAGTCTGAATCATATTCTCTAGAATGTTACTGAAAGAAAAGAAGTAAAAATTTATTAGAATTTATTGGCAGAGACCACAATACCTGAAAAACATGGCAAGAATGTGGAATTTTTATTAAAAATTCCAGGAAGTCAATGGTTTCTGGGTACTATGGATAAACTGTAGGGAAAAAATAGTATTTTTGTTTTGGACAGCCCTAAACATTAAGAAGTGTCAATAATATGACAAGGGAAGATCAGCACTGTTGTCTCCCCACAGACTTTCCTACTGTTCCTTGGACTCAAGGCTGCTGGGGAAGGAGAAGCCCCGCCTTCTGTTTAGTGACCTTATTTAGGGTATCTGCATCTTTGCTGTTTTTATCTCCATTTATGTATATACTGGGAGAAATTTTCTGACCAGGGTACCAATATTTGAAGTCAATACCTATCCATCTATACCTTAATATAAAATTTCTTATATCCTAAATTCTGTTTAAGTGATATAGCTTAGAATTTCTTTTATAGCTTAAGTCAACATTTGCTTGCTATTTAAAGATTATTGGCAATTATTTGTTTAAGTGTAGTTCAGTTGAGAATTGGCTGTGTTCTGTTTTAAAATGTATTCCTCCTCTTACTTTTATTCAAAAAAACTATAAGCTAAAAAGAGAATCTAGACTCTAGATGTTTAACATACCTACTTTGAATGGGTAGTTACCTAATTACATTATCTTTTGCTGATATCCTGTCAATTCTGAGAACTCACATTATCTTTAAAACTCTTTTCCAGTTTGATGGGTGAAAAAATGTTACTTTGTTCATGTGGTCAGTAAATATTTATTGAGTGTTTACCACTAATTACCAGACAAAAATTACCAACTTTACGTTTAATGTGTATTAGATAAGACTTTTAATAAATTTCAGCTATTTTGCTCTGTGTATATTCCTTTCTATTTCTTTTTCTATTATGTTAATCTTTTTCTTACTAATTATAAGAGCTCTTTAGATATATGACCTGTTTTTTCTCTTTCTGTAACAACTACATACATGTGATTGAATGTAAAAATACCTCCCAAATTTTAAAAGATTCAACTGTTATTCATATTCTGATAAGGACCATCAGAGTACATATTATAAAACACTTTTTTTTCAATTTTTTTGAAAAAACAGCAAACACTATTAGAGGAAGATACAACATAAGAGACCTCAGCCAATGCTAACTTTGGCTGCTTCATAAAGATAACATGATAAAACCAGATATGAAGAGACAAACATTTAACACCGATTCGGCAATTACTCCAAATTCCTCCCTTACTGTTGTCAATGTGGCTGTAAACAGACCTTAAATTATAATTTAAGAAAATATTGTAGTTTGAACATGGATGCTTGAGTCAGCGTCTCTGCTCTTCTACCAATCTGATCCCACAGGACCCAGAAATACCTAAACAGAGAGTTTTTTAAATAATTTTTTTTTTTTGGTGCTTGCTTTGGCAGCACATATATTAAAAGAGGAACAATACAGAGATCAGCATGGCCCCTGTGCAAGGATGACACACACATTTGTGAGCGTTTCATATTTTTAAATTTTTTCATGGATGGCATAGCTCTTCCTAAACCCAAATCAGTAGGAAACAAATAAGTAGAAATTGTGTAGTTTTGTTTGTTATTATGTCACAGTATTAAATTCTAGACCTTCTTAATTAATTTTATCTTCTAAATAAAATCAACATTATTTTTTCATGTCTTAAATACCCAAACCTTCTGGACTCTTCAAGTAAATTTTCATAGAAAGAAACGAACAAATAAAAAAGAAACAAGCCACACATGGTACATATTCCTCGCCCCTTCCTGTCTGTGTTCCTCTTTAATGTGGTGGAGAAGACAAACTTCCTTTCTCAGGCACACTTACTGCGGGACGAATGTGCGCCGCTTAGGGAGCAGTCAGGGGTTCCCTTCCGTGAGGACACTGAGACCCTACCTAGCAAGAGGAAGCCAACCTTCAGATTTAATTATATTAAAGGCTATGTCTATGAACACCCAACGAAGTGAAGGATAAATGCCCTATTCTCTAACGTCTGCAATATTTTCTACTTCTATGAGATACAAGGCCAGAAAAGAAATAAAAATAATCAATCTTAACATACTAAAGTGAGACTTCATGAAACCCAACTGTAAGACAGCACTGAAAGACAAAGATAAATTTTCAATTCACATTAAAATGGAAAACAGGCAGCCTGCTGGGTAGGCTCTATATATATCAGTGGTAATCTTGTTCTATCAATCAAGTATTATAAGATAGAGAAGTTTCTTGATTTTGTCAAATATTACTTTATTTGTTTTTTGCCAAAGGGTACATCTTTGAAATCAGCTTTGCCATAAGGAAAATCTTTATAGAATATGTTGAATTTAAAGGTAAGTGTAGACAAAATGCTGACAAAAGGATTGTAAAAACAGTGCAGATATTTCACTAAATTTAAAAATTTCTCTGCAGACATTTTTAAAGATTAAGAAGTTAATTCTCCTGAAGATGAAGAATTTTAATGTGGTATAAATATGTTTGATTGTTGGAACAATGATTTTGTTCGAGTTATATTTGTCCAAAACTATACACCAAATCTTTGATGAAATAAGTTATAGAGATAAGAAAATAGAAACTTTTAAACTACGCACGTGATACAGTATATCAGTGAGAAGAATTTGAATTAGGAAAGAGAATATTAGGTGTTCATTTTTTATTTCAAAACGAAGCCTAAAATATTTTTGAAGGAAATATGGACAAATTAAAAGCACTACGTTAAAGGGAAAACACAGTGAAACCCTTTACAGGTGCAATTGTTTTGAGGAGAAGCTAGATAGTAAATGAAATTTCAATAGTGTATTTAGTAGAATTGCCAGTTTGATAATTTTTTCTCTAAAAACAAACGTTCTCAGATTAATTTATGAATTCTGCTATCATGCTTTCTAATTCACTAGTCTTTTGTTTTTTCTGCTGACCTTGATATTATATTTTTTCTTTTGCCTCATTCTTTTCTTAGGGTTATGTTTTTTCTGTAGATCTTCAACTCATATGTTTAGTTGAATACTTAACTCATTTCTTTTAGTTTTTCTTATAAGTTTATTGTATGCTTCTGTGTTTTACTGAAGAAAATATTCATAGCTTTTATTTCCATCTCTTTTGCCAAAAACTATTTAAGAAGGTACAGGCTTACTATTTATTCTTTAAAACTTTACTACCTGTTTTTATTAATTGCTTGTAAGACTAGACATTTTTTGAATATTTACTAGTCAATAATATTTCATCATTTATTGGTTATTTGCTGCTTATTAATTTCCATTTCCCAAATGTTAAAGGAATTAACATTTTATGCATAGGTATAAAAGGAGAGGTATTAGTAGTGGAATTAGGGGATGAAGTAGCACTGAAAGCCCCAGAAATGAGTTTTTGAATAAAGGTAATTTCTGCTGCATTCTAGTTACAAAAGGCCTGTGTCTGTATCTATTGGGCATGCAATAGATACAGATAATAATTTAATTTTTTTATTATCTGTTCTTCCTTGGAACTTTTGTTGTGTTTTTTTTTTTTTTTTTTTTTTTTTTTTGAAATTTAACCTGGTGTTTGGCAGATCTTTGCAGTTCTCCTACATTTAGGTGGCTTAATGCATATGGTAGGATGAGAACTAGGCACAGCAGCTAACCACCATTCTTACCTGTAAATGTTTTAATGTGATATTTAAAATTTCTTTGTAGATACCAGATTACATGTTTAGATGGAAAAGGTCTTATAACTAGTAGTTTTCAATGACAATAAATATCTTTTTATATTCTCTTAACAGAATGGAAAGAAGCTCTACACTGTAGAATAACACCCATTGGTTTTTAGTCTTCTATCATCTTCTTGCATGAAAGAGGAATGAATCAGAGACCTCACTACTTGTAACTTTCTACGTGGTGCCACATAGATCTACTAAAGTGTCTCCATGGGAGAGACAGAGTATGTGAAGCTAAGAGACGCGGAGAATTATGTTCACACATCAGCGGACTTAAAAGTACCATCAGGGTTTCAGAAGCAATGCTTTTCAGCCAAGTAGGCTATGATGTGACCTCTATTAAATTTATGGGAATTGAAGAAATGAGGTTACTCCCTGGGTGACAAGCTGTTGAATGACAGTAAAAAGTAATTAATCACTCCCACTCCTATTTGTTAAAATGGCTGTGCTTCAGTCTTTTTTTTTTTTTTTCCTCCAGGTAGCCTTCTCACAGAGGTGTGGCCACAGTGGGTTCATTCCTGTGTTTCACCTTGATATGACCATCCAGTAATTTTCTTATTTTCTGAAGCATGTAGATGATATGCATTAACCTTCAGTTTTTTCCAGGATACCCCTAAACTCCAGCTATCTAATGTGTAAAGCAGATTAGATATGTGGCAGGAGTGAAATGAATTAATAGAATAAATCTTTCTTCTTGTCCCTGCATATCAGGTCATAAAGGTAGTGATTTTAAAATAAAGATAATGTTAATCACATGCTTATTTTAAGGTAGTTATTTATATTAAAAAGTAAATATGTAGCCCTGGCTGGTGTAGCTCAGTGGATTGAGTGCGGGCCTGCGAACCAAAGGATCGCGGTTCGATTCCCAGTCAGGGCACATGCCTGGGTTGCGGGCCAGTTCCCGGCAGGGGACACACGAGAGGCAACCGTACATTGATATTTCTCTCCCTCTCTCTCTTTCCTACCCTTCTCCTCTAAAGATAAATAAATAAAATATTTTAAAAAATATTCATCAATTTAAAAAAAAAGTAAATATGTTATCACATACAAACTTAGCTTGTGTACTATAATAGCTAGCTTTTACTGAGTGTTGATATGTGTTTGGCATTGTGCTAAGCCCTTTAAATATAGTATCCCATTAGATATCATCCTTTAGATGGTATCTTCTTAAATACCATTACTTCCAATTCAAAGATGTGGAAATTGGTTTAAGAGAGGCTAGTAACTTGTCAGATAATAATTTCTAGAGCTAAGATTCAAAACCCAATCTGGATCTCATCTCCGCCTAGATCTTATGTTCTTCAGATAGTGTGTTCCTCAGCTGACTGTGACTGTGTTAGTCACAGTCAAAGCCTAGAAGGATCAATGTGAATCAAAACAGCTATCATCAACAGCTTCTTAGTTTCTCATTTATGACCACTCTATTCACATTCATATACTGATTGGTCTATAGCTGTATATCTATATCTAGATTTATGTCTATATCTACATATCTAATAACCTTTTATATCTCACTGGACTATCATTAAGAAAATAGTAGGATAGATAGAATAAGCAGGAAGAGAGATAGGCAACATTTATTGAGCAACCAGGTAAGGAACTTTTACATACATGAATCATTTAATTTCTGCATTCACCCATTTCATACACAGAGAGTTGACTAATTCAAGAAGCAGAGGAGGCTAGAACATGGAGAAATGGAGAGAATGGCTAAATAGTGCATATGAATGAGAACAAGAACAGACCGTGGAGGTGCTAGAGTGGGGAAGCATAGTTCTTGTCAGAACACAGGTGTGCTTGTCGGGGGCCCAGTGATGAAGGCCTTGGCTGGGCACACTGAGTGGCCCGGTGGGCGATGACCATCAACTAGAACCACCATTTCCCTAGGCTGAGGAGTTCTGGTCCACTCCTTCCCTCATCCTCTTGGCTGATTACCAGGAAAATTAAAATGAATGTTTTGAGGGAATTTGATAATAATTGGGATTTTGTGGGTTCTTTTGTCTTAATCCATAAGCTGCAGATCTCTTTATTTTCCAATTAATAGTCATGTTATTTAAATGTTTTTCAGTGCCTAGCTTTGTTTAAGTAGGAAAAGCTGGCTGTTTGGGAGGGTATGTTTTCTTTGGAAATGTTTGGGAAGGCATACCAAGACAAGTCAGATATCAAAAAAATTGAATGTTTTTAACAGGGCATATTTTTCAAGAACTTTAGAATTAAGGGTGATAAAACACCAGTAATCCACAACCCATTGCTCTATAATACATCACTTCATTTCACTCCCATTCACTTGCTTTCTCTTTCAGTTGTCATAGGCATTGATAGCAGCATTAGTTATTTTGGAGCAAACTCCTACAGAGTAGTACATAAGGCAGCAATTGCCATGAGGCCACAGCAAAACAAACTACTCCCAAACTCTCTGGCACACACCAATGTGCAATTATTTCTTACTCACCTAACTGCAGGTTGTCTAAGTTTGGCCAACCTAGGTTACATCTGGCTAGGCTTGGGTCTAAGGGTCTAAGATGATAATTAACTCCAGTTTAACTAGGACTTGTAACAGCAGCTATCTGAGACATTTTTTCTCTCATAGAAAAGGCAGTAGACTTACTCACTTCAGATCCACTAACATCCCCATTGTTCAAAGCAAGTCACAAGGCCAAGCCCAATATCAAGGGCTGAGAGAGTGGCCAGGGTGAGGATGTATGTAATAAATACTATGACTTGATGAGGGTGGGGAGTAAAGAACTGAGGCCAGTAACTTAATGTGCTTCAAGCAGAGAAGCAGATCTATTTCTCTATGAATTTCGTTTTCAAATTCTTCCACCCAGCGTGGTGTGAAGGTGTACAGTGTGGGTTACAACACGAGATAAAAATCTGGATCTCTACTGTTACTGTCCTTTCAGTACCACTGGTTCCCTCAGGACAGGAACAGTTCTGAAATTGTATGTTCTACAGCATGTTGAGGAGGTGTTGTATCAAAAAATTTCTCAGATCAAATAAGCCTGTGATACGCTTGACTGTAGGGCTACTAAGACTATTCAACACACTAATGCATATTGCAGATATCTAAGGAGATCATCTGGCATACAATATTTCACAGGCTTGTTTGACCATAGAATCTTGTTTGTGCAACCAATTCTTTTTTTAAAGAACATCTTGAGGGCTGAGTGTTTTGTGTAATCCATTTTGGGATTCTGCCCTAAGGCAAATTCCATCTTTCTTACTTCTTAGTTATAATTGTATTATAATACAATTATAATTGAATTATAATATAATAATACAATTGTATTGTTGATATGAACTGGTGTACTCTATTTCAATTTGTAGGTTACCTGTGTTACCTTTGAGTCAGTCAAATCCAGGCATGTCTCACTGTCTTTTAAAATTTCTCTTTTAAACATTTCAGAGATATTTAATGTGCATATTTAAAGCAAACAAGAATTTAATGCTTGCAGATGCCAAGAGATTTCTATTTCTAGTCCCAGAAAGAACGGAGTTCTGGGGTCATTTAATCCACACTGCTTCATCAGGAAGAAAATTCCGGTTAGTAAAAAAAAAATTTTTCAAATTAGCAATACCAATGGATATTTATCTTCTTGAAATGAATGTTTAAATTAACACCTTGATGTTATGCTACAGAGAATGACACCTTTTTAGAAAGAAACACCCATGAGGCTGGGACAGTTTTAGCTTGGTAGAAAATAGTTTTTATACCTAAAATTTTTATGGAATGTTATAAATCTGAAAAAAAAAACACATCATTCTAAACAGCTGAGATTTTATAGCCACCCAGGGATAATAAAAAGTCTGAAGAATATATTATATGATGTAGATGAGAGGAATATATTAGTCAATATTGTGACTTTTTAAGAGTTTGCTGTTAAAAATAGGATAAAGGAAAATTATTCACTAATCTTTCAGGCAAAATGTCAGCATATTTCTGCATAATTCTTATCAGTGTATTCTGAGGTTCAAAGAAAGACCATGTGGGGTCGACTGTTCTGGCAGCTGCGGGCCCAGGCCCTCCACCGTGGCAGGGCTGTGCACGGTCCTGATTATAAAAGGCAGCAAGTGCTTCAGAACCTTTAAAAGGAGTTTCTGAGGAGCAGCTGAAGACTTAATTCTGTGTTGCTAAAAATGTTTAAATGGGGATTCGGAATTGATATAATACTCCTATACATTATCTCATTTTCTCTTCACTAAAGTTCCAAGAAGCAGGTCAGGTGGGCGCTGACTCCCATTTTGTGGGTAATAAAACTGGGATTTGAACAGAGTTAGTGACCTGTCCAAGGTCACACAGTTCATAAACTGCAGAGTAAGAAATGAAAAATATTTCTCCTGATTTCAAATTTGGTGCTTTCCCCATATCTTTGAAATGTTTTGTTCACAAGGTTTGTTTTCTGATTCCAACTATCTAGTTGATATTATAAATTAGATTTCATCCTCTCTCATGAGTTTAGTTGAAAAGTGGTGGAAGGGGTGGGAGTTCTTTTTTTAAAGTATTGTTTTTCAAATTTAAATATTTTAGGAGAAAGAGGCATAAAAGCAATGATAAGAGGATCTGAATTCTGGGAAGGGAATTTAAGGCAATATTTATGGATCTATGCAGACGAAAATAAGTTTTTATAGTACATGCAGGTCATTTCTCCATACAAGAATAAAACTTTAAAGCATAATCATTGAAGTTTCAATGTAAAAGCAGGCATGCTGTTTCTAAGAGCTGGTGCTGAGACATAACAGAAAGGAGTACTTTCTCTAGAAAACTAATCAGGATTTTAAGGGATGTGAGAACAGGTGATAACTTACTTTGATGGCTCTCTGTTCAAGTACACAAGAAGGAAACGATTACTTTCTCTCTTACCAACTAATACTGTCATATCAGAGGCTCCTAAAGGCTCTGTAAAAATGTTTTTCACTTCTGAAAGAAAGGGGAAGATTTCAACTAGACAAATAGAAAGTAAGTTTCTATACTGACCATTGCTTAAGAAATACAGGTTTAACATGAAGACATCACTTCCCGTCTCCTGTTTGCCTATATGCTGCTAACAACAGCAGCTCCTAGGAGAAAATGTATCAAAGGAAAAAATATTTCTACCTCAATATTCCAGCTAGTCAGATGTGAGAGGAGAAAACACATGAGGAAATGTGATGATGGTCACACTTCCATAGTGGATTATACTATAATGTATCTTAAACTTGATAGTGATATTTCTAATAGTCATAATACTAATTATTTATTGAACATTTACATGTACCATGAATTGTGCTAAGTGCTTTACTTATATTACCATACGAGAAAGGTACTAATACCATTTTCACTTTATAGAGGTGATAGGATTTAGGCTTAGGCAGCTTAAATAACTTCCCCAAGGTCACAGAGCTATAGTAAACTATGAGCTTGCATCAGACTCACAAAGCTCAGAGCTCAGAGGGCATTCTCTTAACCATTGCATTTGTAAATGCTCTGGTAGTTAAACACTGGCTCTTACAGCACTGGTTCTAATACTACTTGCTCCTAGACAAGAAACGTACAGCTCTTTCTACAGGAAACTACCCCTCATCAGTCATGGCTATTGGTTCACAAATTGACCCCTGTACACAAAGGGCAAGGAAAGACTGAAGAAAGACACAGACCACTCTATGAGGTTTCTTAGGTGACCACAGGATGAGTAAATCTCTGCATCCACCCTCCAGTGTCTTGAAACTTTTGAAGGCTTTAACAGGGTTCAGTCACATAATTTAGTCCATACAGTTTCAACAACACATTAATTTCTCAAGGTTGCACCCTTGAAACAGTTCCAGCTGTGGGAATAGTGGGTGTGAAGGACAGGGGAGGTAGGGGGTGCCTCTGATTGCCTGGGTCTAGCTCCGAAGTCAACAGGTGGTCACATCTTCTTGATGACCTTCTTCAACATGGCAACGGTACAATGACAAATGTATTGAGAAAAAAGGAGCTAAACACATCATGTTTTTAGGATAGGGAATTTCTTGGATAAAAACATACCAATTTGTTAAATATATTTGAGGAGCCAATCAACTGAAAACATGCATTAATTCTGATGTTAATTGCTGCCATCTCATATTTACTGTGAACCATATTCAACATAGCATGGATGCCTGATGGCCAGAAAAGAGAAGTGATATCAAGTAGCTACTTTAACTATTCAACTTCCCAGTTGTCAGATTTGCATATTATCTTAGTCACTTTTTACTGCCAAGAAGTGATGTCAGAACAAGCCAGATGAATGACAATTGCTTTTCCCCTAATTATATTGCAGATCTTCCTTCAGCTCCCAGCGAGCCCTGATGCCATGCCACTTTCCATAAACGCCCAGTGAGCAGCTGCAGACCCTTTCCAGCATCCAGCCTTTCCCACTGTCTTCCACTCTAGTGTTTGGTGATGACAAACGAAAGGAATTCAGTCTGCACACAAGTGGAAGAAAGCATTCCTATCATTGTTTTCTGTCCGTTATGGTTACACTAATTACAAGAACTTGGAAAGGTTTCAGTATATACTCATTTTGTAATTCTTGTCCGCATGTGCTGCCTAAAAGGGTCTGTTGTTAATGTCACCCTGAAAATGTTTTAGTTTGTTAAGAAATTTCTCTGAGTGCCAACCTTATCAAGTCACTGTCTGAAATATAATACTGTCAAAAGGCTGACAGCAAGTTGATACAGACAGTTGATATAGTTCAGGTGCCATTCTCTGTTTTTCTTGGGAGTTTGACAAGTCACAAATATATTATATGCAATCTCATTGTGACTTGAAATCACTTCTAGGTTTAAGGAGTGCATTGTTGACAATATTATGGTGAACATAAATAAGAAAAACCATGTCCGTGATGAGGTTCTCATTTAAAATAAACCCAAACATTTTAAAATAATAAAATAAAACAATCTGCAATCCTCTTCCCGAAAATGAAACTTTCCTTTATAGAGGTTATAAAAATTTTATTTCTTATTTCCTTACACATTAGGGAAGAAAAAATAATGATATTATTACATCTTTTCCACATGAATTTACCCTATCTCCTCTTTTTAAGTTTTAAGTTTGCTAACTTTACCTTTTATTTAATTTTAAATAAAAATGCTTCATTACTTAGTAGTCAGAGTCATCTAAAATAACTGGTGTATATTGATAAACTAGTTAATACATATTAGAGCTGTTACTCCCAATAAATAACACAAAAATATAAATTAAAATCACTCATTTTCTTTGCTAACATACTAATAGTTAATAAAGGAGACACTTTTCCACCCAGCGCATAAGTAGCAAAATGTTATCAATTTCCTGAACAAAATTGCTCCTGAAATGCTCTTTAACTTGTTCTTAATTTTGAAAATGTGAGATTATTAGTGAGGGCATATGTAAAAGAAAACCAGCCTGTGGGGATTAAAGCTATTATAGGCTTGCCAGATTTAGAAAATAAAAATATCTGACACCCAGTTAAAATGGAATTTTATATAATAAATAATTGTTCAAAATAATTATGTCTTATGTATTACTTATGCTATGTCATACCACACCACAGCATGCCATGCATCATCCTAAAGTATCAACAATCTTTATCACTGTTGAATCATGGGATTATTTGTAAATTTAATTTTCCTTCTTTTGATTACCCATACAGTGTATGGGGTTGTTTGTGACTTGATTTTCTAAAACAGAAGTCTGGAAGGGGACAGAAGTCCTGCATTCTGGCATTGCCCTAAGGTAAGAGATTCCCTAGGCCCAGACCAGGACTCCTTGTACCAGAAGCTGCCAACATACCCTTCAGAAAGGAGGAGTCAAAAGAGGGGAGAGATTTTTCAGAGGACAAGCTAACTACTTGATCTAGGCAAAGACTGGAGAGAGTCAGAAAGCAGGCAAGCAAATCTCAGAGTCGAATAATGTAATCCCCTTCAAGGAGGAGAAACCAAGGAGGGTCTTTTCATGCTGAACCCCCAAAATGCTAGATGAAGTCATCTCACTGCCCCTCACCCATTGTTTGATTTACTTTCCGAGACTTAGAGCTGCGGGTGTCATGGGGATGGAGAAGAAAGGAAGGACTGGGGCGCTGGAAGTGAGGTCCAGTGGAGGCGTACAGGGAAGCCACTGCCAAGAGTTTTATTTTATGGAAACAGAGTCTTAGAGCTCTCTTTCTTTGTCAAAATAATACTTGATGAACAGTGGAAGAATCAGTTTTAGGCAATTTCTGATCTTGCCAACCACTAGACAAATTCTGAATGAAATCTCTGATTTATGGACTTACAAAATGGTACTTCAGAGAGGATCATAAGCATGCATCTTAATGTCCTGCCTTGTAGTTATCTAGAAGCATAAGTGTGCTTGATATCCAAAAGATTATCTCAGGTCCCAAATTGTGGGGGAGAAGAGACTCATACAAGCTCGAAATAAGATGTTTTCTCGGAAAAACGTAATGCTGTATCAGGCCGCAGCCTGGTTCTCAGGAGTTCTATTATGAAACTTGAGGAGGAGCCAGAGAGCAACATTCAAATTGCTGTTTCTTAAAGCTATCTTGCATTTCCATGAGTCATTGTTTAATAACAGTCTTTCATCAAATGTCGAATATCGAAATATGAAAATCTGATCCGGGAATGTCTAGTTTAGAAATATGAGAGAGAAAGAGGATGAGAGAGAGAGAGAAGGAATCTGCAAACACAGTAGCTAACAGATACCTAGCAGTGACCAGGCAAACAACTTTAAAATAGACTCGTATTCTTACTCAAATTAAAAATGCCATCTGACTTGTTTATATTCGATTAACTGCTTGTTCCTCATAGCCGGCCATGCCAGAACTTCCACTACCGCTCTCTTCCTTTGCCAAGTTCCTGATTATGCGTTAAGACTGGAGGGTATAGGGAATGTTATTTGCCTCCAGCTGATGTGGATTAATAATCAAGACACAGGAACCATTTGGGAGAATAATGAGCTGCTTCCTGGTCTAAATACCAGCTCCAGGCAATGGTTGACCAAACGAATAAAAAAAATCATAAAGAGAAAAATGGAGGCATTTGTTGAATCTTGAAAGAGAAAAATCTGAGAGAAATAAAAGTGTATTTTATCAAGCAGGTAGTAGTAATGTTATGGAACTCGTACCTTGAAAAAGGGTATAGACCAGAAGCAACATGACATCAATCAGAAGGTTAAGACTTAAAGAAGGGATGGAGTAAATGAAAATGCCACCGGAAAAGGGAAAAAGTTAACATCTACCAGAATGAACGGGTTGGAAATTTAAGATCCATGTAAAATAACTGAATGATAGTTGCCTTCTTGTCTTTGGTTAAATTTAAAGGCAATACCGCTCGTATTTACTATTTAAGAATGACGTCAGCATTTTGTTTCATATAAATACCATTTATAATGCTAAGTATGTTGTTATTCTAGAATCTTAAGAGTTAGTGACTGTTTCTTGAATTTCATCAAAGATATTTTTGGCATCTATTAAGAAGAGCATATGACTTTTTCACCTTTAGCCTGAGAATGTGGTGAATTACATAAGTAGAATAGCCTATGGCTGAGCCTGTTCTGCTGAACCTACTCTGCTGACTGTGATTTGGTCTGAAAGGCCTTCTACACACACTCATATAAGCTTAGGTCTCTGTTAGGTGGCCTCATAGCACCTCGTACCAACCAAGCCTGCCCCAGCATTTGTAGGGCCTGGAGCAAGAATACAAATGAAGGCCCACATTCCATATGGTTAAATATTTTAAAGCTATAAACCAAGTTAACACACCATTAAATAAAATATGTTCCATCCTCCTACCTTGACAAATATATCCTCAAAACCACCTGGGAAACTAGGTTCAAATTAAAATTTTCAGATGTTTAGAGATCTGTCCTAGAATATCACTTTGGAAAGAAATGGCCCCAGCTTCTTGTTCTCAGTCTGGCTACTCTTCTTTCCTTTTCTACTCCCGCCTTCATCCGGAACTGTGAGCAGCTTCTTCCACGTGTGTGGGGACACCCAGACCATGCATTCAGACCCCATTCACTACTTCTCTTAGCATCGAGTTTGTGTATCCACCAATGGACATACATACAAACTCCAGTTTCAAGAGGCTGGATCTAGAAAAGTCTGCTCTGGCCCGAGAAGTGGGTTCCTTTGAGTCAAGGAATTTTGGCATCCCTGCTACCGAGACAGGGGTCTAGTGAGGGTTGTGTGCCAGATGGGCATGCCCAGGATGCCCCCCAGGTGGCCACAGTCTCTCTTTGCCTGATGAGAAGGGGCACAGGTGGAGGAGGGCCAGAGTGGGGTTCTCTGAAACCTAGAGCCAAAGGCAAGGGTTCTTTATTCCTGTGTATAAGGGTAGTAGTGCCTTGGACCATTTGATCATAACACTTATAATGGTTTATCTTCTTTTCTTTATTCATTGCTAGACTTTAAACCCCCTAAGGGCAGGGACACACCTGTTCACTTTTGCATTACCAGTGCCTAGCATAGTGCCTAGCGTTAATTAGGTGTTTATACATATTTTGGAATACAAAAAATCCTAGTCATTTAAAAATGAAACTGTATCTTTTAAGGTATACCTTATACCTTTTATAAGGTATAAGGTGACATTTATAAAACTTACAATGTTTTAGGGCTTAATAAGTAATTCTAATTAAAGTCAAAGTTTTATAGGCTTCAACCCTTTACTACATTGATATAAAACTAGAAACAAATAGCAACATATAAACAAAAATCATATAGAAATTGAAAAATCCTTTTAATTGATAATAGAAGGAAATATTTTTAAATACAGCAAGATATTTAAAATATCTCTATTCTAATATTTCAAATATTTAAAAATATTTTAATTTTAAATTTACAAGTCTGTAATATTCCTAACAACATTTTCTGTAAGCAAAAACCTGGAAATACAGTACTAATTGGGAAATAGTTATGATATATCAAATAGATGGGATACTATTAAGCCCATGAAATTATAGTCATAAAGATTAATAATATGAAAAACATGAAATTATAGTCATAAAGATTAATAATAATCTGAAAAACATGAACAATATAATTTTAAGTGAAAAAAGTACATTATAAAATATACACCATATACTCACATAATAAAGTTATTTTTATATATGAACATGGTAGAGAAAAATAGAAAAATGGTAATAGGTGCAGAAGGTTAGTAAAATTGTGCTCCAAACTTTTCTTTTAAAAATAGTTTAACAATATTATAACAAAGCTTCTGTCAAACATAAAAATTAATTGAATAATACTAAATAAAACCACTAAGCAGTGAGTAGATTTTGAATGCCAAGCCATATTTCTTAAAAGTTAATGGCTGCTTTTTTTATTTATTCATAATGTAAACAAATGTATATATGACTGTCTATGACTATATACATAAAACATAATTTAATATCTTTTTTTTTGTTATTTTGAATTTAGACACACTGTATTGAACTTGAAAAGTTTCCTAATGAGAACTCAGGATTTCTAGCCTGAAGACCCAGATTATATTTCATAAATGTCTTAGATAAAAAGAGCTGTCCTATAGAAGAGATCTCTCATTCATTCATTCATTCATTCACTCAAGGTGTTTCTTAAGAGCCTACTGTGTTTTAGGGGCCTGTGCTCGGTGCTGGAGAAGCAGTGACAAAGTGAGAGCTGACTGCAGAAGCTGTTGTGACATGCTGACAGGAGAGAGTCTAATGAGAGGATGGAACTTTCAGGAAAGCAGATTTCAGTGAATTCAGGTGAGGCATTTCTTCTGGTCAGAGATGTTCAAGGATGGACAGACCACCTCTGGTGAAGTGAACTCCCTTTTAGACTGCATAACCCACTGGAGGTGATGGTATTTTAAAAAGTAGATGTGTAATTGGACCAGATGACTTTTGAACTTTGAGAGTCCCTCTATCACGTGCCCAGATCAGAGACAAGTTCTCCAGAGGAGATCAAAGAGGGAAAATAAGACTCAAACCACAATTGGTTTGGACATAAGGGGAGAGCTTACTTGCGGAGCAATAGTTCACTTCAGGTTGTGACTAGAAATTTGAGGAAACACTGAAAGAGGCTGTGAAAACACACATCTTGTGTGGCACCTTCTCTCCTCCTCCTGAGGCAGGGATGGTGCCTGCAAGTTTATTTCAGCTTAGCTATTGAAATGCTATCTGTGGATAGCTGAGGAAATTAGTACCTAAAGGAAGCTCTGGGACAAAACTGGGAGGCAGAGGAGGCTGTGGAGTTATCAGCTGAGGTGGAGCATGACTGCCTCTATCAATGACAGCCATCAGGGAAGAAAAGGACAAAGACCCATTACTTTCTGCAGCAATCCAGCCAGCAAGGCACTGAGGAGGGGAGTCCTTGTGCCTTCAGGGGATCTGAAGGGGAACGGTGGTGGGGTGGTGGTAGTTCGAGGTGGTGGAGGAAAAATATTGGGACGGCAGGCAGAGGAAATGGGGAAGTGCCAATAAACTGCAGCAGTATGGCTCCTCCTGGAGTCAGCTCTTTTCTGCAGAGCAGGGCCGAAGGCTTGGCTGGGCTTGTGAGACCTGCTCAGAGATTTCTGACCCAGGTCGGAGATGTATTGTGGATCACACTCCTTGTTTTTCAACTGTACCATGCACTAAAAAGTCTACTGTTAACAGGTGCTAAAGAACTCTCTCAAAGAAAATGCCAAAATAAAAATAAAACAGAAAGGATGAAATCCAGATTTAAAAACAAATTAAAAAAAGTGACACATATTGAGTCAAGGTGCTTCCACAAATATTATATCATGTCACCTTGAGATCAGCAATAAAGCAAAACATGTTCACACTTTCTTTGCAAATGAGGAAACTGAGGCTTAGAGCTCACTGACATTGGGTGGGGAGGAGCCAGATTTAAAAGTCATGTTTTCTGATGGCAATTCCTTAATGCCTTCCACTGAATTGCTGCAGCATTTTACCTGTCAAGGAAAGCTGTAGTTTGCCATGCTCCTTGGCAATCTGTAATTGCTTCTTTTGTCAACATATTCATATTGATAAATTTAACATAGGAGCAATAATTTATTATAGTACAAGGGTATGGTAAAAGTAGGGATAGCGCTTTACCTCAGTTTTTCAGAACCATTAATGGGATAAAAAATTGAGGGGCAAGATTAATTACTGTGTAAGTAGAATATAAATACAATCTAGTTGGCTTTTGAACAGCGTTCTTTTATGAATGAAGTCTGCCCCCTTTCCCTTGGTCTGACATCACAATGTTGGGGGGAAAGTTGCTCAAACAATACATCTTACTGATATGTATCTACTGCCATCACGTCTGCACAGAGAGGATAGAGTATTTTTCTTTTACTTCTTTTTTTCTTCTGACTTAGCTCATTTTTATCATTAGCTTGTTTAATATCTTCCTTGTAGCTTTCTTTGCTCTTAAAGAGGAATACTTGACTAGGAGAATGTCAGAAAAAGAGGTAGACCCATTAGTAAATTCATAACTGTTGATACATCTAATATCAAATGTAATCACTTGTTTATACAATCATTTGTTTCTGTACCTTGTTGCAGCCATTCCATGCTTTCAGAATGGGTTTAATTTAATATGCAGAAATGAATTTGGCTGTCTTCCACTTCTGAGTGAAGGCCCTCTCTCAGTCACTGTTTTCATAAAATGACATTTCACGTCAAGGGAATGTTAGCACCTGGTTTTTCCTTCATAATTACTTGCTTGTATCAGGGCCTTAATTAGAAAATTTGCTAATATTTGTTTCCTCATTATGAACCAAGGTCAAGTTGTCTTTTTGCATTAGTAATTTGTTTATTAAATTAGCTAAAAATTCAACATGTTTTCATATAGAAGTTTCTGATAAAACAATAACAAGGAATACAGAAGGCACTAGAGAAATATTTAAATACAATGTATAAATAAATGGAGGTTAAGTTGAACAAGTGATTTTTAAAAATGGTATTTAAAAAGAGAAAACAAAATCTTTTAACTTAAAACCAACTCATTTTAAAATGATTTTCAAAGTACGAGCCCTGCATTTGAGAAACTGTAGACTAGGTTATTCAATGCAGATCCAGCACTTTCCAAGGGTCTCTAACATTTTCGCACATCTTGCAGACAAGATAGTAACTGCCTTTTGTTCTGGATTATCTTTTCCAGGAAGTTTGTATATTGAACAACCTTAGAAGAGAGAGGTAGTAGCTTCCTCTAGAAAAAGAGAGGCATGCTTACTGACCATCATAAATGACTCAGGTTCTGTAAGCTTGAGGTTCGCCTCCTGCAACACAGTCCATGATGTGTGCAGGCATCCGTCAGACCTCCCCTGTGTCATCCCCGTGGGACTTGGAGCTGAAAGAGGAGCTGATGCAAATGTGCTGATGGCTATGCTGCTTGCTGTGCCATGAGTAATGAAATCCTTTGTTTGTGACCCAGGAGTCTCATGTCTTCTATTGCCATCCATGAATTCCGGCAGGCTGTCCTGCTAGCTTGCAAGTAAGGTAATATTGCACAGCCCTCACAGTCCTTGACAAGCCAGTAGTGCAGAAGGAAGCAGTTTAGCACATACGCTGGCCTCCATTAGGCTGAGGGTGCGGCAAGCAGATTAATGGCTTCCCAAAGATGTCTAAATCCTACTCCCTGGAACCTGTGAATATACTGGGTTGGCCAAAAAGTCCATTTGGTATTTTTCCATAAGATGGTTCTAGTAGCACTTAGCTGTCAACTTCATTCAAAACAATTTTGTTAGATTGTATTGTGGCAGTTGTCATATCAGCATGCATTTCAAAAAAACTTATCAAAATTGGTGAAGTTTTGTGTAGCCATTTTAATACTGAAAATGGAGGAAAACGTGCAACACTTTCAGCACACTATGCTTTACTACTTCAACAAAGGTGAAAACACAAATGAAATGCAAAAGAAGAGATTTGTGTAGTGTACAGAGAAGGTGCTGTGTTTGATAGAACATGTCGAAAGTGATTTGCAAAGTTTCATGCTGGAGATTTCTTGCTGGACAATGTTCCACAGTCAGGTAGACCAGTTGAAGTTGATAGTGATCACATTGAGACATTAATTGAGAAAAACAATGTTATACCACACGGGAGATAGCTGATGTACTCAAAATATCCAAATCAATAAATTATTGGTGAAAATGAAAAATTATGTCTTTTATTTTATGAAAAAAAAAACATAAGGAGTTTTTGGCCAACTCAATATTATGTAACATGGCAGGGAAGAATTAAGATTGCAGATGGAACCGAGGTTGCTACTCAGCTGCCTTTAAAATAAGGATATTATTCTGGATAACATGGGTGGGCTCAATGAAATCATAAGGTCTCTTTGAATGTTGTATAGGGAGGCAAAAGAGTCAGTGTCATGGTCAGGGAGACATTTAAAGATGCTACACTGTGGATTTGAAGATGGAGAAAGAGGGCCACAAGCTAAGGAATGTAGGCAGCTTCTAAAAGCTGGGAAAAAAAACAGGAAACAGATTCTCCTCTAGAGGCTCCAGAAGGAACACATCCCTAAAGACACCTGGACTTAGGTCTAGTGAGTCTCATTTACTTAGTGAGACTCTGAGATAATAAATTGCGTTGTTTAAGCCACTACATTTGTGGTTACTTTTTATAGTAACCATAGCACAGTAATCCAGAGGAGGAAATGTTAAACATTTCTGACATGGAAAGTTTTGGGTTTTTTCTTGTAGCATATCTGACTTATGCTTATCCTTTGGGCCTCATTATAAATGCTCTACCTTTTCTAAGTAGAGTTCCCTGTTCTCTCTCTCTGAAGTAGCCTCCTCTATAGTTATTCCTTACACAGTACTATACTTTTTGTAGCACTTTCTACATACTGTAATTAAAACCAGGTTTTCTTGTAATTTTTCTGCAGCTGAAACATTACATATATTTTGGGTTAAGATTGATGATTATCTTTGTCTATTGTCTTTTTGGTGACAGCCCACCCTTTATTCTAAGACTATGTTCTTCCTACATTTTTAATTTAAATTGTCTTTCAAATGAAAATATGTTTGTTAGAAGGCAGTATTATTCTTTAAATATCTTTTCTTAGTTAATAAAATGTTGGCAACCTGTATTGATCCCCATTTAAAATAAATGTACTGATTCATGAAATAAAAAAAATCTAGGAACCTCCGCTCTCGATGCTGTCAAACATCCTGTGCTGCCATAGCGCCTTATGCTTCCCTCACTGGAACACACACCGCATTTGATTTTCATTTCTGAGCTAGAAGCCTCATAAAGGAAGACAACATGACTATCTGGATTACAACCCCAGAGCCTAACACAGTGTCTGGCACAGAACAGGCATGTGATAAAAATGTGTTGAATGTCATGAATTAGGAAATAAACATTTCCAATGGATTAATATACTCATGATGGTACTATAAGTATTAAGATCATATTCTCTATGCAAACACCCCAAGATAAAACCTTGCAAAAGTTATGCATCTGAGACAAAAACAGAGCCATTGCTTTTGCATACAGCATGCTTCCAAAATTATATTTATACTCCCAAATCAGTGACCTCAAAAGATACTGATACTCTTTATATAGATTCTTATGTAGAAAATGGTTTTAGAGTTTCAATAATAATAAAAAGACCTTCTTATGAATCAGTACTACTTAAAATTAGTAAATGAGAGCCAGGGAAATGAATTCTATTTCCTGTTCACCTTGGCTACTAGTAAGCACAAAATACCACTTTATGCTCATTTGGAGGACCAGGGAGCACAGAACAGCTTTTCTGATTTACTCAACTTCCTCTTTCCCATCTTACTTCCTCTGCCCCTTCTCTTTTCAATTTCTTTGTTGACGTGTGTTTCTTTACTCTTTTTTTTTAGCTGTGTTTCTTTGTATAATAAGCCACTACAACTACTTTTTGGGGGAAAAAAAAAAGGAAATTGGAATACTGACTGGCTTAGTCGCTGTTGTATTGAGGCCCCAATACATGTTTTCACAATTGCTAGGCTTGTCCTCTACTCCTTCCTCTAGATTTTGTCTGATTTTTCTCACAGCAAGAGCAACATCTAAGGGTCACCTTCCCACTGTGAAGTTTACCCGGTAACCATTTAAATAAGTGAATCATACATATTTAAAGCCAAATACTATTTTGAACATTGTATTCTCTATACCACATTTTAAAAAGGAAAGTAATTTTGAGCCAATGGGAAATTGTAAGCATATAGTTGTGAACACTCAGTAAATGACCATAAAGAGCTGACATATATTTTATAGAAGGTGTATGCTAAAATGTACAAAGATAAGTTTCCCTATGAAATGATACTAGAAAAATTAGAAGTAGGCCTAGTCAATAGATATTTTAAAGGGATTTGAATGAATCTATATCTTTATCTCCAATTACTTAGGAAGAGTACAAACAGGAAGAATAGGATCTCATATTAAATCATGAAGTAACACAAATAGAATATGTGAGAGATTTTTTTCCTTTTAATATCAAATCCCAGTTTCTGTAAGGTGGAAGTTGGAAGGACAAATAGTACAATGAGCTTCAAGACTTCTGGCCAACATGGAGGAGTAGGTAGATATGCTTTGCTTCCTCACCCAACCAAAAGAAGGATAACAACCAATTAAAAAAAACAAAAACAAAAACAACCAGAACTCCTGGATAACATAACCGTATGGAAGTCTGACAACCAAGGAGTTAAAAAAGAAACATTAATCCAGACTGGTAGGAGGGGTGGAGATGGGCAGTGAGGGCAGAGAGGATGCACAGGAAGGTGGTGGCTGGTGGAACAGTCCCACATTTGTGTGTGGATAAGCTGGGAGGAACAACCGGGGAGTGGGACAGACCACACAACCCAGAGTTCCAGCGTGGGAAACTGGAGCTTCAAAATTTGTAGCTCTAAAAACCTGTGGGGGTTGTGGCAGTGGGAGAAACTCCCAGTCTCATAAGAGAGTCTATTGGAGGGACCCACAGGGTCCTAGAATGTACACAAACCCACAACCCAGGAACCAGAGTCAGAAGAGCCCAATTCTCTTGTGAATAGTGGGGCAAGTGACTGAGAGCTGGGCAAGAGCCAAGCAAGCGGCATTCTGCTATCTATGAACCCTCCTCCACATACAGCATCACAATGCAGTGACCTCGGTGGCCCCACCCTGGTGAATACCTAAGGCTCTGACCCTTACAACATAACAAGTGTGCTGAGACAAAGAAATATGGCCCAAATAAAAGAACAGATCAAAATGCCAGAAAAATAACCAAGCAACAAGGAGATAGCCAACCTATGACATACAGAGTTCAAAACACTGGTAATCAGGATGCCCACATAATTGATTGATTTTGGTTGCAAAATGAAGGAAGAAGGCTATACAAAGTGAAATAAAAGAAAATATACAGGGAACCAACAGTGAAGGGAAGGAAAGTGGGACTCAAATCAATGATATGGAACAGAAAGAAGAAATAAACATTTGACTGGAACATAATGAAGAAACAAGAATTTAAAAAAATGAGGAGAGGCTTAGGTACCTCTGAGACAACTTTAAATGTCCCAACATCTGAATCATAGGGATGCCAGAAAGAGAAGAGGAAGAACAAGAAATTGAAAACTTATCTGAAGGAATAATGAAGGAAAACTTCCCAATCTGGTGAAGGAGCTGTACATACAAGTCCAAGAAGCTCAGAGAGTCCCAAAGAAGTTGGACCAAAACAGGATATATTTACTTGTTCTACAGTAAATATGTAGTAGAAGGAATCAAATAATTTTCCTATTTGAAATAAGTAGTTTACACCAAACACTAATTAAAATGTAGCACTTTCAACAAAATTTAACAAGAAAAAATTCACACAGGATTCATATAACTGTGCTACCGTAGGCTACCTATAAAACACATTGTTAGACAGTTCATGTAAAATCCACCTTTAGCTAGCTATTAACTTCTACCATATTTTTTTCTCAGGATTTTCTAGGAGAAATGACTGGGTGCATTAGGAACGATACCCAAATCTAAAATGTTACAATCTCAAATAATAACTCCTAAATTGCCAAAGATTTTACAGTCTCCCAATTTATGAGAAATAATGCTTTTGTACAAGAACTTTACAACTAATAAAGGCCCTTCTGATTTTTATAGACTGGGTATATTTTTCTAAGTGTTATTGCTTAATTCCTATTCCGTTTCTTGAAAATATAAGCATGCACTTCATTTTAGAGACATTTACCTCACACTGTGAGGAATGGCTGCTCAGTTCTGCCCTGGCACTACTCAAGGATGGTAATTGGGTTCTATTACAAGTTTATAATCCAACACAAATTAAAAGGGGAGGTTTTCTTCTACTCTGCAGAACCTTGCTAGAATTATATAGGGGAAAAAAAAAACAACCCTATTTGCTCCAAAGGAACTTTGCAGACTTGTTTGGAATTTAAGATCACTATACTCCTAAGAAAAACACCAAAAACCCATTAGAAATGTGTCGTGAAATAATAGACATGGAAGTAAAACTATAGAGAAAAAGCAAATGTTAGTGGCTCTTAAAACAAAGGAAAAGATGGTCAACTTATAATAAGAGAAATGCAAATCTGTCTTATACTCTGATGTTTTACCTATTATTTTGGAAAAGAATAAAAAGCTTTGATAATACACTGGTTTGGTGAGAGCAAAAGAAAACAGTCTCTCATACATAGCTGATGGGACTCTGACTTGGTAAATAGCTGTTAAAGTTTTAAATGTGCCAACTCTTCGATTCTAATTTAAGGATATGCCTGCATTTGTGAAAAATGACATGTATACAAGGTTATTAGTTACAACACTATTTCTAAGAAAAAATACCAATACTACCCCAAATGTTCATTAATGGAGAATATATATCTTTAATACAGTAAAATATGAAGCAATAATAAAGAGGGGAAATGTGACATACACTGCTAGAGAATAGCTTCTAACATGTATTTTGATGTAAAAAAAATTGAGTTACAAAAAGGATATTATATACTCCCATATTGTTTATATTTATCAAGATAAACAATGGTTGCCCATGTAGAGGGAAAAGCGGGGGCTGCAGGATAGGCCTGGAGAGAATACTCTGTAATGCACACAACTTCGTACGTCTTGAATTTTGAGCTATGTGAATATATTACCTATATAAAAATAAATGATACATTTAAACATATAAAATAAAAGCAGTAAGTGGCACAGAACAGCTCCCACTTGTGAAAGTCACGTTGTGTGTGGGTGAGCTGATGAGTGAGCTGAGGATTCCACTGTGCCTGTTACTGTCACCAGGAAGCACTCAAGTGGAGGTCAAAAACCTAGCACAGCCACCTACACCTCTCTCTGGCTTCAGCTAAGTCTCTTGGCGTTCGTTTTCATTTTTTCACATTCCCCTTTGACAGCCTGCATTAACGAGCGGTGGCGGCAGCAAATGCGTGATGCCTTAAATGGACATCCCCACGTGTAACACCGTGTTCTCTGGATGCCCTCCTTGAGAACTCTGCCTAAATCCATCACTTAGCAGGTGGGACCTGCTTTAGAATGCACCCTCAGCGTTCATGACACCAGAGCGGAGGGAATGCACAATAACTCAATTTGAAAGTATCTGTGAAAGAAACTTCTGTGAGAGCCAGAAATGCTGAGCAGGCCCCTTAGTGCCAGTGAGAGCTTCCTGTACTCTAAAATGACATATGTTCTCAGTGTTAGAGAGCATAATATTTTACTTAATTCTTTTGCTTAAGTGGCTACTATTGATAGATTGCTGTTCCGATAACCCATACAAATGGCAGGGCAATCCGTTCACTCCTAATTTGAGATGAGTGGTAGGCTTGGGCTGCTTTCAGCTATCTGGGGCATCTTATTTTGATCCATTGCTGAATGAACTTTTAAAAGTTACAAAATGATTAAAATAAAAACAAAAGAACTAACCAATGTGAAGTTACCAGCTGTCCATGTTCACACCTTAGGAGGGCATCCGTAAGTGCAAATCATAATTATTTTCTTAATTTTCATTTCTCACTGTTTTGCTTGGAATTTAAAAAAATTATTTTTTGTGTGTGTTTACAACTTTTCATGCCAACAAATAATTATCAGCCTTATCCAAAACCTGGCTGCAGGAAACATCCCAAATGGAGCGTGCTGAAAGCACAGAGCACCCAAACAGCGGTGTGTTAACAATGCCATTGAGAATTCAAATTTATCAATTTTTTAAGCTAATTTTTAAAACACTCAAGGTAAATTAGGGTGACTTTTTTCATTAAAAAGACGTGACCATCACTATCTGTATTGATATGTTTCCTCCTAAGTAGTCATAAACAATTATTCAGTAATATTTCAAATATCAAAAACAAGAAGAAAATCCAATAAATATAAATGGACATGCCAGCATATACAAACAACCTTGCTGACTACCTTTAAAGGTGTATTGTAAAAGCAATTTATCATTGTACCAGTTTACATAATTGTAATGACCCTTCCTGTTTTTTGATTAGTGCTATACTGATAAAGGAAAAAAGGACACAGTAACAAAAAAGAAAATTATTCTACACCTCGCTGTACATGGAAAACTTTTTTCTCCTTTCCGCCTTCATACTAGGCTTGCTGAGCTTTCCATGAAGGCTGAGCGTGAGTCGGTCATATATGACCTTCACCTGGGCTAGACCGTTGACCAGCCAGAATGGAGGAGAGGGATAATTGATACTTGCTGCCCCAAGCCTGTTAAAACCCCTCTTTGAATGAAACACACCCCAAATCTCATTCTTATCGTGCTCTGTGGCTTCCCCTCTGAAAGCTGACCCCTCTAACTGCTGCCACTGTAGGTGTCTGTCCCTCCCATTGTAAACCAGTCACCACATTCAATTAAGCAAGAGGTCGAATCTTCTGTTCACATTCTTCAGTTTAAGCTGAGCCTCTGAGGAGCCCATGGTCCTTATAGCCTCTGTCAGGCAGAGGTTTTTGTCCTTCCTGTCCCTTAGCACCACACAGCAGAATGCTGTGTCACCTAGCTCTTTTACCCCAACTCTGTCATTTTCCAGGCTCCTGATATTTCCCCACATTTACTGAAAGTTGACACCTATATGTCAACTTCAAAAAGTTCCTCCTTGAGTTTTGTTCCAGGCCTGTCCTGAGCTACTATGGACAACCAGCTCCAGATGATTCTACAATCATCCACTAACATCCTAGCCTCTCACTATGTTTATTTTTTAACTCCTTAACGCCTCATTTTTTCTAATTTAGCAACTCAATCCCATGGAATTTTGTATCTCAAATCTTATACTCCCGTATTTTTGTTTAGACCTAACTTTCAGCTCTTTCACTCCCTTGGACCCCGTCCTTTAACCTATAGCCCCTGAAACACTATGATCTCAGTCTGACAGTTCCCTTTGGTCTTTTCCTACCAGCCCAGACTCACACAGTCCACTATAACCATTCTGTCTGCGTTAAAGATAGTAGTTTTGCCCTTTCATCCTTCTCATCAAAACCTCAAGTCTGAGTCAGTCAAAACGTTTGGATTTTCAGGGACACACTGTAGAAAATCACACAACTTTGCAGTTTGTTACCATGACAGATTCCCAGTCCCCCTCCTTAGGGAGGTCCCTAATCCTCTGCATTAGTCCTATTATTTAGCCCCTGTCTAATTTGTCTCTGTTGTCCGTTCCATGTTCAGTTTCAATTCTCAAATTCCTAAAATGCATCTAACTCAATTTAAAAAAATCTAAGCTAAGAATTCTCTCAATGCACCCTCTTCCCATAAAACCTCTTCCTTCCCATCTCGGTGGAGTAGGTTTCCATATGTTCAGTTTAACCTTCCCTTCTGACTCCAGACCCTGATCCTTTCGTGCTGCTTTGGAGATTTCACACACAGCCAACCACCTTTTCATTACTTTTATTCTCCCTCTCTATGCGCACTTTCAATATAATCATGTCCCGGGTTCATATTCTTTTAAAAAGTGAAAATAAGCCCATCACTGTACATTCCCCTTGAACTCCTGTGTCATTTTCTTCTTTTGAAAGTAAGTGTTACGGACACTGTGCCCATTTCTTTCCTTCCCAGTCCCACCTCTGCTTCTGGCAGTGGGCTTTGTTCAGAAAGGCTACATCCCACAAGCACAGTGTGCCCTTGATGACAATGATGAAATCAGGTGTTTCAGATGATCGTTTATTCTTTTAACCGAGGTCACTGGGATTGTATCATTTGCTCAACAGCATAATGAGTACAAAGGCTAATTGTACCAGTGTGTAAAATCTCAAGGTACAAATTACACTAAATTTTAGTCCACATCCTAAACATGGGATTTGTGAGCATGGTTAGACTAATCTTTCAGGTTCAAACTATTTCATCCCCAGGCTTGCTGAACTAAAGTGAGTTCTATCTCATTTTTGAGGAAGCAAGTCTTCCTAGTTGAGTTGCAGAGATAACCATTTAAACTGTTCTATCTATTGACCTCTGACAGTGAAACAGATTCTTTTTTTTTTTTAAATTATTTATTTACTTTTAGAGAGGATAAGGGAGGGAGAAAGAAAGGGAGAGAAACACCAATGTGTAGTTATCTCTCATGTGCCCCCTACTGGGGGGCCTGGCCTGCAACCCAGGCATGTACCCTAGACTGGGAATAGAACCCGAGACCCTTTGGTTTGCAGGCTGGCACTCAGTCCACCGAGCCACACAAGCCAGGGCTGAACAGATTATTTTTTCGCTATTAGTGCTATCTCTAGAAACTCTGTAACTAGCCATTTTCCCAAAGCCTCTAGTCCATAAGGAGTTACTTCAGTCTCATTTCTTAATTTGAAAGATAATCTTTTCTTAATTGTTCACAGTCTCCAGGATTCTTTCCTCATCTCTCTTACTATACTTCAGGTATGGATGATTCATGAATGTCTATTTTTGGTTATAAACTCTTCCCTATGCTTCCTACATGGCTCTGGCCAACAAATATACTGCTCTAATGAGCTTGCCATCAGCCTTCACATGAAATGGCCAAAGTTGCTTTCGCCCACATTAGCTATAAATGGGCTCATGTTTCTGAGTCAGTGGCACTTTGAAATTTAGGAATGCTTCTTTGTTTCTCACCTGCCACCAAGGTGTGATAATTTTCCTTCTTTCTCTCCTTCCCTCCTTCCTTTTTCCTTTCCTCCCTTAATTTGGTTTCTCCTCCTTATACTGGTTCTTCTGTTTAGTTTTTTCACCTAGATTATCACAGTTATAACCTAACAGTCTCCAGTATTTTCCTTTCTAAACCTGCCTCTAAACCAGAGACTTTCAAATATTTCTACCACAATTTATGGTAAGAAATGTTTTTATACCATACAAACAAACATGTGCACACAAATCTAGAGAGCAGACAGAATTAATTTATTTCTCTCCCTTCTCCCTACCTATATTTCTATTTATAGATGGATATAGCTATACCTGAATATATGACAGAAACATGTTTTCACAAAGTAAAACGTATCTTTCAATTTCTATGAACTCATATTTTCTATTGGATTGTAATTCTATTCTATTCTATTCTATTCTAATTTCAGTTAAACACAATGCTGGGCACAACTCACTAAACTGATTTCACACTTCTGTAATAGATTATTGTCCAGAGATTGAGCTCTATTTTTGCTCTCTCTATACATTAGAGTGATATAGCAAAAAAAAAAAAAAAAAAAAAATCTGACTTTACCATCTGCCATATTAATCCTCTCAGAAGGCCTCCTATTGCCTATTAGATAATGTTCAAGATTGTGACAAGAATGCACGGCTCCCTGACAACCTGCCAGCTCTTCCAGCTTCATTCTTCCCCACTTTGTTCTATACTTTCTACCCTAGCAACAGCCATCTCTTTCCCACTTACCCTGGTTTCTCTTTCTGGTTCCCTCAGACTCTCATTCCTCTGCCTGTTTTCCCCTAAAATCAACACTTGAGTTATGGCAAATAAAATGTCTACCATAAAAATAAGTATACTTATATTTCATATGTAACATAGGAAAAGACAAAGAGCTATAATTTGAGGGTTTAAATCTCACACTTTTTTTGTTGCTCCCATAACAACCAGCATAGTATTGATAAAGTACTAACTGCTCAATATTTCCATTATTGATTCTCAATTATTCCTGTTTAAAGAAATATTTAATTTCCTATCCAAGAATGCCTCTATTGCCTTCAATACAAAGTTTCTCTACCTTGTTTTTAAGACCATTTGGAATCTGGCTTTATTAATTCACCCTTATTTGATAATAATGCTTCCCTCTGGCCCACCCATCTCTTTGCTGTCTTTGTTTCATCCTTCACCTTCTCCATCCTGCCAGTAATGTTCCTCTCACCGCTCATACTCTTTTCCATTCCCTCCAGGCACTCCACTTTTCCATTCAGCTATTTATTTTTGATGTCCAGTCAAATCCCTAAATTCAGCCCAAATCCTCTCATCATTTTCATGAGTACTTTATGCATTTTTATATCTCTAACAGGGAATAACAGTAGTTCCTAACCCACTGGGTTATTGAGAGGATTAAAGGAGTTAATATAGATAAAGGGCATCCTGCAGAGTTCATGCTGATAAATGTGTATCACAAACTCCATCAGCCTCTCCCATCCTAAACCTTCTTTCTACAAAGCCATTAGCCATCACTGACACATGGTGAATTCTGAATTGCCGTATACTTGCACCACGTTTGTCTACAGCTTGAATCATTCCTACAGAACCAAAGTCCTGTCACATATTGTGCATTACCCCCAAGTTACCCAACAAGTTGATGCAAACTAATGAGAAAGTGGTAAGTTAATAATTTGTGGTTGATTTCTTGGTATAACTTACCCAACAAAAAACAATAATTGTTCATAGGTTAGTAGCATCATCATCATTGTCATTATCATCATCACCATCACCACAGACTAAAACAAGTACTCCAGAAGTCGCTTATTTCTGGATATAAAATATACTTTGGTAGTGGTACTTAAATATGTATGAGTCCAATGTTATAAGTACTCATAACAATTCATACAAAATAAGGAAACCACACTGAGACAGTGTAATAAAAATCTGTCTGTTTCCCTTTTTTAAAAAGTTATCTGCTGCCTAACTGCATCCTATTCTCTGATAGGGACAGAACTCCCAGGTGAAAACAAAGTCTTCTGTATTTTAGTGAACATCAAGTGAGGCAACGGAAGAATTAAACAAATAATTATTAGATGTTGAAATAAAAGTTTTCTCTTAATTTTTTTCTAGAGCATCTGAATCAAAAGAGAAGCCACAACCTCATTCCGTTACATTTTTAAAATGAATTCAAGTGGATCTCATCTACTCAGTACCTACAGAGTCTGTTTAAATATCACACTATTTTGTGTATGAAGGCTGGAAAGGGGTGAAGGAAAGAGAGAGGACTGCTGTTTTGAACTTCATCTGGCTTTAGAAATCTTGTAATAAATTTAGAAAGTTGGATAGTGGGAGAAATGCTGGGCAACATTATTAGTATTTTGATGAGAATCATGTTTTCGTGTGTATGTGTGTGACCTGCTGCAGGGAATTGCCAACGTGAATAACAAGACGTGTTAGACTTCAGTGACTGGGTGGATCAGGGTTTGACTCAGAACAATGAAACCAAGTGAACCACATATAAAAACTACACCAACATCTACTGTCATTAGACTCAAACCCATAATGACTGCCTGTAACTATGGCAATAAACCTGCTCAGGAAAGAGACCTCTCTTAGCTTCCTATGGATTAATAACTCATTTTTTGTGAGATCATGACTAATAAACAAATTTAATATTTCAGAGACACATACTAACCACTGACTAGAGTTTCATAACAATCTATTTCTTAGTGTTAATAAGAAAGTCATCACTAAGTTAATTTGGCTTTTAAGTGAATATGAGATAATTTTAAGTGTGAATTTCTAAAGGATAAATTTTCATGACAATGACATATTTTTCTTGATGTTTTTTGATAGCTTTAGAATGTTTAGATTTTAGTTCTCTTAATGCCTTTTAAAATGGCACATGTGGGTTATCACCAGTTGTAGGAGATTTTAAAGAAGGAAGTGATGCGCATCTTCTGTGCTAGCAATTCTCAACTGTTAGCTGCTCCATAAAATAACCTGGAAACTTAAAAATAGCAGTGCCCCAGGCAGGGCCATTGTCTTAATCCTGACAACTGAATCAAACTCTTGGAGGGAGAATTTGCGCATCCACATATATTTCATACCTCCCCCAGGTGACTGTAATTATGTGACGAATCTACGAGTTTCATAATGTTTTTATATCAAATGTAATTCTTCTTTCATTCGTACAGTGATACAACTTATAGTATATAGTCTTATATCCTGAAAATTCTCCTACTCTCCTCTCCCACACTTCACCTCTATGGGAAACCGCACTCCTTGTGATAGCCAGTGCCTGCCTTGCAGCTGGCATTCTCCATTCTTCCTCTCCTCCCTGCCTCTAATCCCATTAGGTCTGCAGTGTTATGGGTGCTGAGCACAGATAAGGACCTTTGCTCTTTTCCTTGCTGTGTCAGGGTCTGCTCACAAGGAGGAAGGGGAGAGGGCTTAACAGGAGTCAGCTGGGTTGGATGGTACGCATGCAGGCGCTCCAAGCCATCAAGGTAACAGGGGCCCATCAAGTTGGGGAATCACCTTAGACATTCTTCCCATTTCCCATCTCTTCTTAATAATAGCATGAAAAATACTGTGTTCCTTTAACCAAAATCAACTCTCCTTTGTGGAGCTTAAATCTTTTCATCATTTTAATTGCACTAGAATCAGTGTGATGGTCAGTGGAGTTAATGATACTACACTGAAATAAAGTTAGAAGTCCTTTTCAATGTCTACTTGAAGGACACATTTCAAATAAAATCTTTTAAGATATACATAATAACACACTAAATTAAAAAGAAAAAATATAACCAGAAAATGCAAATGAAGCCCTGGCATGCAGGTGGCAGGACCACATGCCTTGCCTTTAACCTTTGGCTCCTTGAGGGCAGGACTGTGTCTTATTTGTATCTGCAGCCCCTGTATCTAGCACTATGTCAGGCTGCAAATGCCAGTAAATGTTAGTATTGAAATGGTTTTTTCTTATAATGGCAAATCCTGCTTTTCTAGAGATTTGTTTTATTTAACTATCTAATCTTAGTGTTTTATTTTTGAGGTTAAGAGAGGTATCCATTTTGTATTTTCCTGCTATGTAAATTTGCTAACATTAAAACAATCTCTTTTATCATTAAATCTTTATTAGTTATGATGTCCTTGCATTGAACAAAGACAGGAACTATTGAGTTAAAATCTTAAATGTTTAATCCTGAACATACAGAGTTCAAGTCACTTTACATCTGAGAACTAAGAAAAAGTGAATTATTTCTAGCATAATTTGTGCATTAAGGTGAAAGCTTACATATTTGTCAAAAGCAGTTAACAGTTCAAAATAGTGTTTGATTTAGATAATTGCTTCTGAAAGAGGGAATAGAGTAGAAAGCAATGCATTATTTTGACCCTTTGCTTCGATTGAATTTCAGACATCATTAAAGGAAGATGATACATTTTAATATTAACCAAAAGGGAAAGGGGATATGGGTTAAAACAATTATAAATGTTGATAAACACTGAATTAGGCAGAATCCTTGGGGGTGCTAAAGTTTTAAGTGAAATATGTACTCTGCAGAGAAATGCAGTACTTGAGAAGTCCATGACAACTTGTACCTGCACATAGGGTTCATCATGCTTTTCAAGCAGCCCTGCATGGTGGCACCTTGTTGTTGGGCATTAGTTATCATTCCTACTTAATGGTGTTCTCAGGGGTTGAGCAAGTTTTTCCAAAGTTACATGGTAATCTGGTACCGGAAGCCATGTGAAACACATAATCTAATGCCAAATTGGGTGCTCTGTCCATCACAGCTCTGGACCTGTATGGCCACCCAGGGCTGTGTGAGCTGGATATTCCATGGAAGCACTCATTGCTAACTTGTTAGAGGGTCAGTGGCAGGCATTTGTGAGCCTACCAGTGGTGTGGCATGAATCCTTGTCACTCTGAGTGGTCCCTGTGTTAGCAGCATGGACATCGTTCAGAAGTTTTTGAAATGAGGCATCTGGTTTCCCACCACAGACCTAACCCATCAGAATCTTCATTTTTAACACCATTCCTATGCAATTATTACACACTGTAAGCTATGAGAAACAGCAGTGTAAGAATTCCAGAAATTGGGGCACCTTAATTCAGTCTCAGCCCTCCCCCAAACTAGCTGTGGCACTGAAGGTTGTAGTCTTTTTTTTTTTTTTAATTAAACATTTTAGAACATCAGTTTCTCTATCTGTAAAGTAGGAAAAATACCTGTCCTTGGGGCTTATTGTGATGTTTACCTGAATAAAAGGGCCTGGACCCCATCAAGAGTTAAGAAGTTGCACAATGAATCCACAGATGTGCAAAAAGATAGCTCAGCCACTTGGAAAATTTGGCGAACTCTTGATTTCTTGATCAAGTTGCACTAAGAACTATCTGTGTTAGAATCCATTTAAATTAAGCTTTCTGGGATGTCCATATATTTGTGCCCTAGAGACCTGCTACGGAATTATTCTCAGCAGAGCAATTATAGGTGAGGCTGCACTATAATGAGATATCTTTGCTACTTCATTAAATAAACCCCCTTGGATGGGCTCCCAAATGGACCTGCCTCATACCAAATTCCATTACACTGGAAGTAATCTCATAAGAAGGCCCTGTGCAGGTTCAGTCATCCTGGATGCCTAGCGTTTATCATAAATGGACTGAGTTCTAGGACAGGGATTCCCAAAAGCTGGTTCTCAGACTGATGCTGTACTTACTGATCCAAGGAGAAATAAAAAAAAATTTTAAATTTAGCCGACTTTTCATCAAATTAAAATTAAAATGATCTATTTTTTAAAATCCTTCATGTTGAGAATATGCACTTTCTATTTTCTTTCTATCTCATTGGTGGTAAACTGCTCCATATTTTTATGAAATGATGGTAATAGACGGTTATTTTTATAATGTTCTTGCACAATAGAAATACAATGGCAATCCTCCTCAATCTTTAAAAAAATTTTTTTTCAGGCTCTTGACATCCAAAAATTCTAAACCATTGTTATAGAAAAAACTGCTTAAAAGGGAATTATTTCCTATGAAATTAGTGAGGGGCCTACAGCATTTTAAATGAGGACGAAACTGCAAAGCTTTAATTGGAGGGCAAATCCGTTCCACGTTGGCATATCACACGGCACCACACTCCTCACTCTGCAGCGTGCACAAGGACCACTGGGGATCTCCTTAGTGTGCAGATCCTGATTCTGCAGGTCTGGCACAGTCTAAAATTCTGGATTTCCAACAAACTCTCACTTAGTGCAGCAAAGGCAGAGTGGTTACGCTGGTGAGCTCTGAGCCAGATTACCCTGGTTCGGCTCCTGCCTCTAACAATTCTAGCTGTTGACCCTTGTGCAAGTTACTGAACCTGTCTTCCTTAGTGTTCTCATTAGTAACACAAGGATAATCATAGTCCCATCTCATAAGCTTGTTGTGAGAATAAAATGAAATAATAAGTGTAAACATTCGCAGAATGTAAAATACAGTATCTGACCTGTAGGAAGAGCTCCATAAATGTGAGTTATTACTCTAACTTCACAGATCAGTGACTGAAGCACCAAGATATTAAAAAAATATATTAGTACCTCAAGGGGTTCCTACATGATGAAATCAGAATTGAAAGTTCCATTTGGTAAGGAATAAGCTGTGTTCTGTCTTCTTTGGCTGGCTCAATGGGATTGTTTGAAGCTTTGAATTTTGAAGGGTGTGTATAGATCTAATTCTAATTCAATTCTACAAGTAAGGTTGAAATGATGATATTGTTTAGGTTGCATGCTGCAAACTTAGAAGACTCTTTTAGAATGAGTGTTTTTCCTATAAGCGACAAGAAAATCTGATCAGTACATTCCCACACCTTTAGGTTTTCCTGTAGGTTTTTATTAATAACTATTATCCTTTCTATGAAAGTGCAGTACAAATGTTTATTAGCTAGTTTTTTCCTTTTTACTAACAGCTAAGCAATTTATTGAAAGTAGTGTGTATTGCCTAATATGCAAATACAACCACAAGAGGACAGCGTCTTACATATTTCCTTATAGATAACCCCTACTATTTTTATGGTGGGTGAATTTATATACTTGTCCTCCAAAAATTACGGGAATAGCATCTAGGCACAAAAACGTAATTTAATATGATTTTGCGTTTCTATCTTGAGCTTATACCTTTGCCCTACTAGTGTGACTTCTGAAGTGAATACAGACACAAGAGCAAATGACTGAATTTAGTAAAATGTAACAAAGATTTATGAGTTGGTCATAGAGCTAAGGACCGATCTTACCTACACAACTGGTTTAACTTTACACAGTAAAAAGAAAACACAGCAAAATAAGTTTCATTAAGCACATTTAATAAATTCTTCTTGTGTTCTGAAATCCTAAAAGATTAAAGTTGCCTGCTTTTTGGAAGCTAAACTATAGTCTTTTTAGTCATTGCAATACTATTTTATGTTAATCATTATAAAACATTACCATAAACTTATGTATCTGGTCTATATTATATAAACAAAATGAGTTAATACTTTGTCAGAACACAAGGAAACATATAAGCAGTATATTCCTAAAGGGATTATTAGATGCACTGGAAATTATGTCAATTAATAAATATTCACAAATCTCCACAGCCTTTCCTAATTTTTACTTTTCTGCTTCTTTTTTGGGGTGTTAACTGTATGCACAATCAGTCTTCTGTACAATCCAAACAGCTGTCTTTATACCATCCATTCGGCAAGCATTTTGTACGCTCACAATGCCTCCCAAGTAACGAGCATTCTAATGGAAAGTTGCTAGTTATCCTTCAATATCTCTTCTACCCTCTTCCTCAGTAATGGGCCTCCGGAATATTAGGAGCATGTAGGATAAAGACATCATTTTCAACCTCTCTTGGAGGTTTGTGGGGCCACATTAAATTTGGGTCCATGAAGAAAAAAACGAAAATGGTGTGTGCAACGTCTATGAAGTATGCTTATAGAGACAAAATGTGCCTCTGTCCTCCCTTTTCTCCCTTTCTGCCTGTCTGGAATGTGGATGCAATGATACCAACTGGGGCTATTATTTTGGATCATGAGGTCAAAGCCACATGTTAAAGAATGAAACAGACTCAGGCACCCTGGTGATCTTACCATGTCTGCCCCTCTCTACCCCTCTATCTATCTTTATGTGAAAGAAAAGTAAACTTCTCTCTTACTTTAGACACTCATGCTGTTTTTCTCCCGTCACTTTCAGCCAAACCTAACCTAAACTTTTACACACTCAAATATGCATCTATCTTTCAGGTATGAGTCTTATCACTATGCTTCAGTCTTTGTTATCTGTCCTCTCTCACTCAAAACCATGGTGCGAGCTAAGGAAAAGAGACAGATGCATTGAATAATACCTGAGGACACTACGTATTGAAGAAGTTAAACTTAGGAGAAGTTAAATTCAGGAGAAGAAAGGATTAAAGAGGTTAAAAATCTTTTCTATTCCTAGTAGCTTTGGCTTATTAAGAGACATTCTAGGTAAGATTTCAAAGTTCATTCCCAAGATAATGAGACAAAAGCTAGACCAGATGTCTAAGCTAAGTTTTGGTCTCAAAAAAATTACCTTTGTTAATTATCAGTAATTAGTGTCAGCATCCAACACTTACCTGAAAACTTTGGGGAGGGGGTGGGCAGAGAGAGAGAGAGAGAGGGAGAGAGAGAGAGAGAGAGAGGGAGAGGGAGAGGGAGAGGGAGAGAGATGGGAGGTAGAGACTGAATGTTCATATGAGATAGTCGGAATACAAGTATTTTCCAGTACAATTATATCTTGGGGTCATTAAAACCTGATTCAATTTTTATAGTTTTGAACATTGGGCTTTATGGAAAAACTGGATATTTTCTTCCAGTTAATGCAGTTATCTTTTCCTTCTAACTAGGCTTAATTTGAAGTTTATATCCTTTCTTATTTATGCCTCTCTTTTTTCATTGCCCAAATGGTTATTTTTTAATCTATAAAATTACACCTTTAACCTTGCTCTCCCCACTCCCTGGGGTCAGGGGGACAGCTGAAAATGGCCCTAGCAGGTGTCCTGAGGTCCTCCTGAAGTCTTTTTTTAGTATCATTTTCTCTGCCAGAGGCTTCTTGTCTTTAGCTCAAAGGACAGCAGAGGGGTCTCAGTGGTTTGTGGATAGCTTCATTTTGCGGGGGGGTATTTTTTACATAATACATCACTCTTCTCTCCTTTGTGTAGACAACTCTTTATGGACAGAGATATTTACAGATGTATCTATTTGTGCTCTACTTTATCATTTCATATCTCTTTGGGCCCCCTTTTTTGTGCTTAGAGTTTCTTTTTAAATATTTAGGGGCACCACCGTCTAGTACCATCCATTAATAATTTATTGCAGGTGTAGTCATTTTAACCTGCAAGTAACAGTGGAACTATTTCACTATTTAAATCTACATCACGAACATCTCACATTTGACTCCTGCCCATGCCCTCTGTCCTATGGCAGATCAATCGTTACTCATACATGCCATCTTTGTTTCACCGTTTATTGGTTTGTCTCCTTCATCAGACTGCTAGAGGGAAGGAACCCTGTGTCACCTCATTTATTATATCTCCAGTGGCCACCAGGCCTGTATAGATAATGCACTGAATTTTTTTTTGTAGTTAATGAAATATGCATTTCCCCCATTTTGCCAGGCCAATGGGACTCTAGCTACACACTTGGATCCTTTTATAGGCTCGGTGAGTCATGAGATAAAGCAATTTTTCCTACTACTCTTTTGTGTTTTAGTGGTGATTCTCAAGTTTATTTTAGTCCACAGGCTATTTCTTTATACCTAGATATTGACCAACTTACCTGCTTGTGGAGAGAAAAAAATCATTACTCATAAAGCTCACTGGACTGGGAAGGAAAATGAAGTTTGATGATAAAGTAAAATGGTTTTATTTTGTTTAATAAGCATCCTGTATAAATTATCAGCTCATGCTAAAAAGATGGATACATTTAATCATGAAGACTACATCAAAAGAGGACAATTTGTGTACTCATTAACTGCCTATTTCTAGAGAATCTATATTCTACCCACCACCACTGTAATAAAACGTTACGGCTTTTATAGGTGTACATCTAAATTACAAAACCAATTGCACTTTTATATACATTATCACTCACTTCAAGGTTTGTTATCAGAGCCAAAGCATGAAGTACGCCTTTGGGGTGATTTCTGCTGTCAACTGTACACAAGTATTTTAATTTGCAGGCACATCTCATTTGCTTTATGTAAACTGGGAACCACATAATCCTCCTATCATTCAGTATTTTTCACCCCATGATCACTATTCCTTGCAGTATGGTCAGAGCTACTCAATGTAATCACAACTTTCATTTCACAGCTTCCTCTCACCAATCTATATTTCCTTTACTCCCATACCTCCAGTGCTGTTCTGAACTGTCCCGCCGCCACAGCGTATTTCTTTTGTCTGTAGCACAGGCTGGCGTCCTTTAAGGCTACCTGAAGCCATTTGTCAATCTCAGGCAGGAAGTTGAAATTAGGTACGTGCAAAGGGTCTGCTACTTCAGCCTCACGGCATGTTGACCGAATCCCAGTGGCTGTAAAGGCCTCCACGAACTCATAGCTCACATCCTCTTCATCGACATAGACCAACTTCACCTCCACATCCATGATGCTCTTCAAGGGGATGTGAGGCAGAGGCAAGGTGACCAATGGACAGTCAAGTTCCACGACCTTTGCCTCTTTCCTCCCAGCTGGCTTTTCTTCATTTTCTGCCTTCCTTTTAAAGGACAGTTTCTCTAAATCATGGTTTTGTTTTTCTTTGATGCTCTTGGCCATTTTTACTCTTTCGACCGTGATTTCTACCTGTTTACCTCCACAGCTTTTCTTTATCCCTTGTGGTATTTCCAGGATGCTGGGCGGGTTTGCTAAAGTGGACATTTTCTTGCTTGTGTTTATCTTTGGAACCAGCTGATCAGGATAGACTGCATTTCCTGTGTTCTCCAAACTCCTACTGCTTCCTGAATCCATTGATTTCTCCCCCGAAACTCCTGTAAGGGTTAGAAGAAGAAAAATACTGAAAACATTTTGAAATTCCAATGGTTTAAGACTAAAGTCAAAATTATTTAAAACATTGTTTTATTCATTGGAGGCACTTATTGCCCTTAAAGTAAAACTGTATGTATCTTATCTGCTGACTGTTTTACTAAGGAAGTGCATCTTTCACTCTCAACATTCACCAAGCATTTGTTGAAAACAATTTACACAATGCCTTAAAAAATAACCATCTATAGCTGAACAACATTGAATGAACATTTTACAGAGTACCCAAACTCACTAAATAGGAAGACCTTATACACAGCCATGGAGGACAAAAAAGACAAAAAAAAAAATCCATTTTGATATTAATTTCCTGAGAAAGGCAGGTGGTCTAGAACTCATTATAAAATATACTGCTAACCTGCATAATAGACTTGGAAGTCTAAAGAAACCACAGCTGCTTCTCCTGAAAAGCTTTCAGAAATGTTGTGAGCACAGTGTTTCCTCGGTGTGTTTCTTCTATTAGTAATGGGAAACTCAAGTTTAAACCATTTTAAAGATAACTATTATTCAGACCTCACTTGAAAGCACAAGGACATGACCTTCAACCTTTCATTAATGTGGAACTACGTATTTACCTTGATTCTGCTGTATTAATATTTTTGTAGCAATGACATCAATACTGTATATTATATGAAGACAAGGCATTTTCCTAAATCTCTATTGTTCAAAAAATAACTAGCAGCCTTTTGATTCAAAAGTTTCTGCATACTATCTCTGCTTCCAGATTAGTTTCAAAATAAAAAGTCCTAAAATCTAACAATTATGTAGTATGGTTGGTCCTATTTTTGAAAACTCTTTCATCTATCAAATTTTGTCCCAGTAACAACTCTGTAGGGTAAACAAGAATAAACACCACATTCTTCAAAGAAACTGAAGGATAGAGTGGTTAAGTTGTTTATCCAAGTAATGCTGTTGGTCCCTAGCAGAACCTGGATTGCTGCTTCCTCTCTGAAATTTCCACTCACCACCTCCTAGCCTGAGGGTATGTCCTTTCTGTATAGAATAGGAGAACCAATAGCAGATTTACACAAACAGAAGAACAAAGTTCAAGCAGGAAGGGCTGAGAATGATAACAGTGAGAAAAGATCCTGACTGACAAAAAAGTCTTGAGTAGTTTTTCAAAACTTACAATTATGTTAATGTCGTTGATTATTTTCATTTGTTTGAAAGACAACACTTTGCCTATAGAAAACCTTTAAAATGCTGTGAACTTAGACCCAGTAATTCTTTTTTTCTTTTTCCTTTTTAATTACATTTGACATTCAATGTTATATTAATTTTAGGTGTAGAGCATAGTGGTTAGACATTTATATAACTTACAAAGTGATTCCCCAGATAAGTCTAGTATGTACCTGGCACCACACATAATTATTATAATTTTATTGACTATATTCTCTATGATACTTGACATCCCCATGATTATCGGGTAACTACCAATTTGTTCTTCTTAATCCCTTCACCTTTCACCCGGCCTCCGTAATCCCCTCCCACCTGGCAACCGTCATTTTGTTCTCTGTATCTATGAGTCTGTTTTTGTTTTTTAGATAAGTGATAACATACGGTATTTATCTCTCTTTGCTTGGGGAGACAAAAGATAAAATAAACAAATGAGACTGCATCAAACTAAAAGGTGTTTGCACAGCAAGGGAAACTAGCAACAAAACGACAACCTACTGAGTGGAAGACGATATTTACCAGCGATATATCAGATAAAGGATACTGTCCAACATTTATAAAGAACTCACACAACTTAACACCAACCCCTCCGCCCCCACACCAAACAATCCAATTAAAAAATGGGCAGAGGACCTCAATAGACATTGCTCCGCAGAGGACATACAGATGGCTAATAGACATGAAAAGGTGCTCAGTCACTAATCCTCCGAGAAATGCAAATTAAAACCACAATGAGATATCACCTCACACCTGTCAGAATTGCTATTATTAATAAGTCAACAAACGTGTTGGCATGGATGTGGAGAAAAGAGAACCCTTGTGCACTGTTGGTGGGAATGTAGATTGGTGCACCCACTGTGGAAAGCAGTGTAGAGATTCCTTAAACAATTAAAAATAGAACTATCTTACAATCCAGCTTAACTACTTCAGGGTATTTATTGAAGAAACCCAAAATAATTCGAAATGATATATACACCCCTATGTCTATTGCAGCATTATTTATGATAGCCCAGATTTGGAAGCACCGAGTATCCATCAATAGACGAATGAACAAAGTAGTGATATATCAGTTATAAGAAAGAATGAAATCTTACCATTTGTGACAACGTGGATAGACCTAGAGGGTATTATGCTAAGTGAAATACGTCAGACCCAGCAATTCTTTTTTTCTTTCCTTTGAAGATGCACAGCCCCAATTTCATGCAAGGAGGGTGAAAAACAGAGTATCCAGTACATCTTTCTGGAGCATCAAGTTTATTACGAAATTTGAAAGAACTGACTACTTTAGTAAGAACTTCCACAAACATGGAAGAAAAGAAGAACAGGGGAGAAAATAGGGGCCCCAGGAAAAACAATTCAGTCTCTAAAGTTTCATTCAGGCAGGGGCAGAGAGGGTGGATCCGCAGGGAAGGCAATGTCTCTTCTCTACCCGCAGGGGGCTCCAGGCCTTCCTGTAAACTCAGATAAGCAGGTATTTTAGATAAGATGCTTCTGAAGGCCACGGAAATGCCAGATCCCCTCCTGATCCCCTCCAGGGAATCCCCAGCAGAGAATGCCACAGCAGTTTGCACACCTCTGTTGTCCACTGGACCAAATCTCTCACCCAGGGTCCTTGCACACACAGTGGGTATTTCTGTCACTGCTCTTACCTGCTACTGTTTAGGTCTGATCTTACTCACCATGTAGCTGGCCTCCCTGGACCTTAGCACCTTCAAGTTCAGCATTTAAAATGCAGAGTGTGGCTTGACTTCCCCAGAGTCTTTGACTGTAGCCCTGCCTTGGTTGTTTACAATTTTAGAAATTATAATGGCTTGACTCTCATCCTTTTGAGATGCTGTTTCATGGCCTACAGTACATGAGTCTTAGTATGAAACTGAAGACCCTTCTAGCCAACCTCTGCCAGCCCTGGCTGTGGCCAGAGGGAAAGGTTGGGGTCCCACCATCAGGCTGCCCAGCACAGAGGAAGTTTTCCTTGTTGGTTCCCTTTGGGGCTCCACCACCACTGCTGTTGCTGCTTTGGGAGGAGTGGGAGCCCCCAGGCCCCTGGCGAAGGAATGGTGATCCTTGACTCCAGGCGGGATAGGGGACTGGCAGGCTGAACCTCACAGGTTGGGGAAGGACTACAACTGTTGGGGAAGGGCCTTACCCTGATGGTGAAACCCTTTATCTTGGTTTTTGTGGTTCTCAGGATTAGGTACATGCCCATCAAATTGTTGTACTTTCTGCCTGTCCTTGAATCCTGGATCTCGTCCCTCTTGACCCCTGGTTCCTCATTATCTGTGTTACCTGGGGGTCCATGTCACCACAGGGTGGCTCACTATAAGGTCTGAGTTCCTCCTCCTGGCCCACGTTGAGCCTTGGGTCCTGCGTTATATCTTCCAAGAGTCTTCTTTTGCTGGGGTCAAGCATCATTTTTTTTTTTTTAGTTTTTGACCTAAAGTATGGTAGGTGAATGTGCCTGCTCAGTTATCTGCTGTTTCAGTTCCCAATAGTCCTCTCCAATGAATGACTGTGTCCTCACAGAACCTTACTGTCACCATCCTGTACAGAACCACCCCAAGACTTGAAAAATCAATAAATCATCATACGTTTGGCAGCATGAGACCTCTGGGGTGACATGAGAGGGTACCACAGACTGTGCTGAGCTTTTGGCTGGTAAATTCACAACTGAGGCCAAAGTATGCAAGTTTTACATTCCGCTCAGCATCTAAAAATGTGTTCTCTGGCTTTAGGTCCTGTGGGAAATGCCCCTCCAGTGGCAGTACTCTACCACCGACACCAGCTGCTGGACTGTGGCTGGGGTCTCTTTCTCAGTCTTGTGGCCAAGGAATAATATTTCCTTGAGGAAAGCACCTCAAATAACTTTATATTTGGGTTATTCAAGCCCTTCATACAGTGGTCTTCTCAAAAATGTCTGGAGGAGTCCGACTGATGAATGACTTTGACAGTCACCTTTGTCCTTTGATCAGAATGTGCGGGGCCAACCTCACTTTGGCAAAGGTTCCCTGACTGACAGTGTTTAGGAGCTTGTAATGGTCAATATGAGGCTCCTCACTGAAAGGGATGGCTCCCAGTGTCATCTTTTTTCATGTTTGTGTATATGCTCAATGTTCCCAGCACCATTTATTGAATAAACTGTCTTTACTCCATTGTATGTTCTTGTGTCTTTTGTCAAACATTAATTGGCCATGTAAGCATGGCTTATTTCAGGGTTCTTTATTCCATTCCATTGATCTATGTGTCTGTTTATATGCTAGTACCATGCTGTTTTAATTACTATGGCCTTGAGGTATAATTCAGTATCAGAATGTGATGGCTCCAACTTTGTTCTTCTTTATTAAAACTGCCATGGCTATTCTAGGTCTTTTGTCATTCTATATAGATGTTTTAGATTATTAGTTCTAGTTCTGTGAAATCAGCCCTTGGTATTTTGATAGGCATTGCATTGAATCTATACATTGCTTTGGGTAATATAGATATCTTAACAATGTTAATTCTTCCTATCCATGAGCACAGTATATGCTTCTATTTACATGCATTTTCTTCCATTTCTTTTTTCAGTGCTTATAATTTTCTAAGTACAAGTTTTTTACAACCTTGGTTAAATTTGTCCCTAGGTAATTTATTTTTATTTTTTGATGCAATTATAAATGGAATTATATTCTTAGTTTCCTTTTTAGTTCACTATCGGTATATAAAGATACAACTGACTTCTGAATATTCATTTTGTATTCTGCCACTTTGCTGAATTCATTTATCAGTTCTAGTTGTTTTTTGGTGGAACCTTTAGGGTTGGTTTTTTTTATATAGTACCATGTCATGTGCAACTAATGACAGTTTTACTTCTTCCTTTCCAATGTGGATGCCTTTTATTTCTTGTCTGATTGCTGTTTTAGGATATCCAGTATTAAGTTAAATAAGAGTGGTGAAAGTGGACAAACCATTTTTGTTCCTGATCTAAAGAGAAACACGTCTGTTTTTTTCCTGTTAAGTATTATGTTAACTGAGTGTTTGTCATATATGGCCTTTATTATGTTGACATATGTTCCCTTTACTTCCCACTTTGCTGAAAGTTTTTATCATAAGTGGGTGCTGGATTTTGTCAAATGTGTTCTTTGCATCTATTAATATAATCATAATTTTTATCCTTCATTATGTTCATGTGATGCATCACATTAATTGATTTGTGGATATTGTACCAACCTTGCATCCCAGGAATAAATCTCAATTGTTCATGGTGTGTAATCTTTTCAATGTATTGCTGAATTCTGTTTGCTAGTGTTTTGTTGGGAATTTTAGCATCTATGCTCATCAGGGATATTGGCCTATAATTTTTTTTTTGTAGTATCTTTATTTGGTTTTGGAATTAGGATAATGCTGGACTTATAAAATGAGTTTAGGAGTGTTTCCTTTTCTTGAGTGTTTTGTGTGTGTGTGTGTGTGTGTGTGTGTGTGAATAGTGTAAGAGAGATGTTAGTTCTCTGAATGTTCAGTAAAATTTACCTGTGAAGCCATCCAGTTTAGGACTTCTGTTTGTTGGGAATTTTTGATTATTGCTTTAATTTTGTTAGTTGTAATTGATATGTTCACATTTTTTGTTTCTTCTTAAGACTGTTTGTTTCTAGGAATTTATCCATTTTTTCCATTTTGTCCAATTTGTTGGCATATAGTTGTTCATAATATTTTCTTACAATCCTTTGTATTTCTGTGGTGTTACTTCTCCCCTTTCATTTGTGATTTTATTTATTTGGGTCCTCACTTTTTTTTCTTGATGAGTCTGATTAAAGGTTTATTTATCTTGTTTATCTTTTAAAAGGACCAGCTCTTGGTTTTATTAACCTTTTGTATTATTTTTTTAGCCTCTTTTGTTTATTTCCATGCTGACCTTTATTATTTCTTTCCTTCTACTCACTTTGGGTTATGTTTGTTGTTATTTTTCTAGTTCCTTTAGGTATAAGATTAGGCTGTTCATTTAAAATTCTTCTTGTTTCTTGAGGTAGACCTGTAATACTATAAATTTCTCTCTTAGGACTGCTTTCACTGTGTCATAGATTTTGGGTTGTTGTGTTTTCATTTTTATTTATTTCAAGGTGCCTTTGATTTCTTCCTTGACCTCAGTGTTAACCCACTCATTGTTGAGTAACATGTTGTTTAACTTCCATGTTTTTGTGTGCTAGTTCTTGTGATTAATTTCTAGTTTCATACCATTTTGGTAGAAGATGCTGATAAGATTTCAATTTTCTTAAATTTATTGAGACTTGTTTCATGTCCTACCATGCAGTCTATCCTAGAAAATGTTCCATGTGCACTTGAAAAAAATGTATATTCTGTTACTTTGGGATAAAATGCTCTGATGATACCAATTAAATCCTTCTGGTCTGGTGTGCCATTTAAGGTCACTGTTTTCATGTTGATTTTCTGTCTGAAAGAGCTATCCACTAATGTCAATGAATTGTTAAAATTTCTTACTATGACTATACTACTGTTGATTTTCTCTTTATATCCACCAAGACTTGCTTTATATATTTAGGTGCTCCTGTGTCGGGTGCATAAATATTTATAAAAAGTTTTATCCTCTCATTGAATTGATTTCTTTCTCATAGATAATGTCCTTTGTCTCTCATTTAGCCTTTATTTTAAAATTTATTTTGTCTGGTACAAGCATTGCAACCCCAGTGTTTTTCATTTCCATTTGCATGAAATATCTTTCCCCATTCCTTTACTTTCAGTCTTTCATTCTGACATGGGTCACTTGTAGAAAGTATATATATGGGATCTTGTTTTCTTATCCATTCAGCTACCTTATGCCTTTTGACTGAAACATTTAATCCATTTACTATAAAGTGATTATTAATGTATATCTATTTATTTCCATTTTATTCTTTATAATTATGTTCCTCTTTTACCCCCTTCTTTAAACAGTCCCTTTAACATTTCTTGTAAAACTGGTTTGGTGGTAATGAACTCCTTTAGCTTTTTTTTTTTTTTTTTTTTTTGGTCTGGAAAGCTATTTCTACTTCTAAAAAATGAGATCCTTGCTGGGTAGAGTAGTCTTGGTTGTAGATCCCTGCTTTTCATCATTTTGAATATTTCATATGTGATGTCTTCTGGCCTGAAATGTCTCTTGAAAAATCAACTGACAGTCTTACAGCAGTTCCCTTGAAGAAAACTAAGTGTCTTCCTCTTTTTTCTTTTAAGATATTCTCTTTATCGTTAACCTTTGCCATTTTAATTATGATGTGTCTTGAAGTGGATCTCTTTGGATTCATCTTGTTTGTAACTCCCTGTGCTTCCTGGACTTGTATGTCTATTTCCTTGTCCAAGTTAGGGAAATTTCCAGTCATGATTTCTTCAAATAGATTCTTGATCCCTTGCTCTCTCTCTTCTCTTTGCAGTATCACCACAATGCAGATGATGTTATTGCTTAATGTTGTCCAGAGGTCTCTTCAACTATCTTCCTTTTCCCTCTTTCTTTTTGCCAAACTGATTGTGTGTTTTCTGCTACCTTGTCTTTCAAATAACTGATTTGATCTTCTGGTTCATCTAACTTGCTGTTGATTCCTTCTAGTTTATTCATTTCAGATACTGCACTCTTTCATTTTTGACTAGTCTTTTTTTTTTATGGCTTCTCTGTCATTTTTCATGCTTACCAACTCTTACTGAATTTATTTATTCCTCCCCTAAGTTCCTTGAGCATCCTAATAACCATCGTTTTGAACTCTATCTGGTAGATTGCTTGCTGGCATTTCATTTAGTTCTTTTTCTGGGGATTTCTTCTGTTCCTCATGTGGAGCATGTTTCTTTGTTTTCCTATTTTGGTAGTTGTCCATATCGTTCCTTTGTATTAGGTAGATGATCTATGTCTCCTAGCTTTGGCACAGTGGCCTTATGTAGTAGGTGTCTGGTAGGGCTCAGTGACACAGTTGCCCTGATCACATGAGCTAGGTGCTACAGAAATGTCCCTTGTACGAGTATGTGAACCTTCCTATTGTAGTTGAATCTTGATTGATGCTGGTCTGCCCATGGATGGGTTGACCCCTTAGCCTGGCTATGAGGAATGACCTTGACCACAGTGTGTAAGCTGCATGCAAGTGTTGATGCCACAAAGGGAATTCATCCCAGCAGCAGCTGGTGACTGTTGAGATCTTCCTTTGGGTGTGCCACTTGTGGAGCTAATTGCATCAGGCTGTGATGGGTTCCAAAGCCTGCCACTGGGTGGGTTGCTTCTGGGGCCTCTTGGGAGGGACTCCAGTGTGGGTGCTGTTTGTGACCAGCCATGGGTTGTTTGGAGTTACAAAGCAATCCACAGTTTGTGGCTGCCTCTACTGGCCTGGGTATGCATGGGAGAGACCAACTTTGTCTCAAAGCTGTGCATTGATGCCAGCTGCTAGCAGTATTAAACCTAGGAACAAGTCAACAAAAGGCCCAAAGCATCTCAAGATCCACCTCTTCCTCCTGGCTGCCTGTTAGTCTCAGTCACTGAAAGAACCTCTGGAAGTATGCAAGATTCATTAGGTAAGTTCTCAGTGAGTCATCAGGTAGGGGTAAGTAGTGTTCACCAGATTGTTACAGATTCTAACTCAGCACCACTGCTGAGTCTGAGGCCTCTCAGGGTACATCAAGGCTCGTTGCCACCTGCTGCTGGGTACCTGTTTACCTTTGTGGTGGAGTAGGGTCTCAGTGAATCATCAGGCTGACACCAGCAAAGTTCATCAGGCCAAAATAGCCCAAGATTAAGTTGTCTGAAGGGAGGGCTCTGAACAGGAATGGTGGTGGTAGTCAGGGATGTGAGGGAAAGATGTTCCCAGCCTAGAGCTATACAACTCAATCTCTCCCAGAGTATGTCTTGACCTTCTCAAGAACCTTCCAAGAAATTCTGCACCATGAGCCCAGGCTGGCAGCAGCCATCTGACTCCTCTATAAGGTGCAAGCATGACAGAGTGGGGCTGCTGGGAGTCAGGAGTGTAAAATGAGTGGCTCTTGTAGGGGATCCAGTGTGGGTCGGGTGTGGGGGGCAGTTAATGGCCCCCATCCTACAGCCAAACAACTCAGTCTCTTTTTATGTCCATCCCTGACACCCTGAGTCTGCCTAGACCTCCTCAAGAGATCTCCAAAAACCTCTGCATCATGAGTCCAGGCTGGCCTTAATAAGCTGACTCCTCTAAAGGGCATGAACTTGTCAGGATGGAGCTACAAAGAGTGTTTGTGGGGAGCATTATTGCATTCTCCTATGCTAATGCTATGTGGAGGGGAGTGCTTGACCCAGGAAAGATGGCATTTGTAGGTGGCATGGGAGAAGGACTCAGCAGAGAGATCTTGGTGGCTGTCCCTGCAGGCCCTCCCTAGAGCCACACTACCCAATTTTTTCCTGTATGACTCTAGTCTGCTCAGAGCTGCCTTCCTTTAGCTGTTGCTGTGGGTGAGTGCCTGAGAATGAGATTTTGTACACTGGCCATTTAAGAGGGTATTGGATTTCTAGCAGACTGCTATCTTTCCTTAGCACACAGAATCCCCACTGATTGTTCACAGCCTGATGTTATGTGGGCTCCTTTTCCCAGCTCTGGTGCTCCTGGCTGGGGAGTCTGGCCTGGAGTTGAGACTCCTTGCACCTCAGGAGGAACTCTGTAGCTGTGATATCCCTCCATATTCTCAACCACCACACATGGGTGACGGGACAGCCTTTTTTACATCTCCACTCTTCCTACCAGTCTCAGTGTGGCTTCTTCTGTAAATCCTTGGTTATAAGACTTCTACTCTGCTTGTCTTCAGTTGGCTATTCAGGTTGATTATTCCATAATTTAGTGTAATTCCAGTTTGGTCCTTGGAGGAGGTGAGTGTAACTTGTACCTACTCTGCTGCCATCTTGGATCCCTTCCTTAGTAATTTTTAAGGACAATAAAGGAAGAAACAAAACAACATATGGCTTTAAACTTTAAACAACATATGGCACTTTCCTCCTTATCATTACATATTTGTTTCATTAGAAAAGGTTGAAGTCAAATGTGGACATGTCAAGAAATTTACTGTGATGGTCTATATTATTTTATTAGTGAGATCACATTCCAATACTTTCAGTAACAACCATCTTGGATATTAACTTGCAAAAGTTTAATAGTAGAATGATATTTCCCCAGTGATTTACACTGATCAATTGTGTGCTATGCTTAATAATGAAGGAGATTATCAGGGCTGCTAATCATAGACCCCACCCACACAGCTTTACTTTGATCAAGGCCATGTGTTTTGTTTTGTTTTGTTTTGTTTTGTTTTACTCTCTTGGAGTAATTGCTGGTATCCAATACATCTTTGGACCACTAATGTGGATAATTGTAGTAGTGAGGAAAAATCTGCCTTGGCTGTCATTCTATCTTATGTTTTTGTCCCATATATGAATTGAGTAAAAGTTAACTTCAGTCCTTGAATTAAGATGTCTGGTGAATGGACACTTGGGATATGCATCTATACCAATAACTTTATTTCACTAGCAGAGATTTAGAAATGATTGTAGCACAACCCCAACACCCCACACATGCATTGCACAATTTTCTAAGTGTCATATGCAATTTTGAGTAAAACTTATATATCACAGTATGGCTAAATTCCAAATACAGCTTGATTCTGATGAATATTATAGAAATTATATATCCCCATCTTGGTTCAATGCTATCTGTGAAGCAAAAGAAATGTGAAGCTCTTCAAAATTGTTTAAAGCTCAAGATACTTGATTTTAAGGATCTCTGATTCATATTCATTCTTAAAATAGACTGCAAAAATATAAATGGGAAATGTTGCTGGGTGAGCCATTCCAAACTTTTCATGACATGCCCCAGGTATCTTTTCTGAACTCTTCAGTTCAAGCACCAGTGGCTAAGATGTACCAGACTATTTGTAACTGGTTGTACAGTGGTACCTCAGTACTCATTGTTAACTCGTTCTGGAACTCCTGATGAGTGCCCATGCTGACAAATACCAAACAAACTTTTCCTATAAGAAATTCTGTCTGGTGAGGTGGCATCATGACTCAGCTCCAACCAGTGTGATGAGTTCCGAGCAAGCAAGCACTGAGTGCTGAAACACTTTTTCTCGTCAAAATGCAACAAGTACCATGTTTGAGGAGGTTTGAAGCCAATGAATACTGAAGTACGAATGCACCTAGTAACATTTTTAGCATTACCTACCTACAGTAGCATTACCTATTTCTGCCACATGTATTTTATACCTCTTAAACACATATAAATGTATAAACTTATCTTTATAACCACGTCTTATAGAAGATAGTTATTCTCTTAATCTTTTTCCCTGCCTCCTTCCCTCATACCTTCTGCTTATTTTTCCTTCAAACTCCCCCAGACCAGTCTTCCTCCCATCTGTCCCCCATCCTTCCCCACACCTTTTTCCTTGGCAAGAAGGAAGGTTTTATTGTTTTTATGAAACAGGCTTCTGAGTATTTGTGCATCAGTCCTTAAATCTCTCTATAGAAATCACAATTTTGATTTCAGTGCAGATTTGTGTAAGAAACAATAATAGAGGAGGGGAAAGTGTACATGGAAGATAGAGCACTCAAGAGGGAATAAGTATGTAAGCAAATATATCGTTTCAAACACCTAGAAGATCAGTTATTGCAAATTTGTCTGAGAAACAATAATTCATGCCCCTTCAATAACCCAGAATAAATACCCTGATGTCTAAAAGTGGCTTAAATGTGCAGACTGGAAGAACATGGGCCAAACCAACCAATGTATTTCAATGTTGCTCACAAATCAAGCGACTTCAGCCTCAGATTTAGAGCTTGTTCTTTATAAAAATTGTTGCCCATCTGCAGATTAGTTATGAAACTGCTCACTTACAGCTTTTGAAAAAAAATCATTAGACTCCATTTAAATAATCTGGACTTCAAGGCCTTTCGCCACCTGGCCCCAATGCATGTTTCCAGATTTACTGAGCACTTCTTATGTAGACGACTCTGGAGTCAATTTGAAATTCTTGTTCCTTTCAAAAGATACTCATATGCAGTCTGTCTACTAAGAATTCTCCATCTTCCTGTTCCCACCTCGTGGTACCTGTCCAAACTTAGCTAGATGTTATCCATCTCTCCTTCCTCAGAATACCAATGGCATTTATAGCACTTATTTTGTACATTGCCATTATGTCTGAATGACTTATTTCTTCTAATAAACTCTCTTAAAGCAGAAATATGCTTTACCTATCTTGACATTAGTTTAGTGGTTTGCATAGAGTATGCATTTAATACCTGTTGATCAATATGGATGCTATGAATTAAAGGCTAATTTACACATTTTAAGAGAAACAAAACTGGATTTTTCTAAAGGTGTGGCCTGTAAATTTTTAAAAGTTGTTTCTGAGGTGTTTTGCTAGAATTTTATTTGTTTTAAATTTGGTCCTGGATAAAGTACATTTTCTTCTTTGATAGTTCAAATGAATCATGTACCAACTAGATTTAAACTATCAACCTTTTTATTTTTTTAGTAGTCAAGTTGATTAACATAATATTAGTCAGTGTTCCTGAGGCACTGAGTTACACTTTAATCATTACTTCAGTAAAAATACTTTTAGAGAAAACTGTGACAGTATTCACTGATAACATTCTATATATATAAAAAAAAAAACCATTCTTTAATTTAGAAGATAGCACTCTAAAATTGATTTCCTCACAGAGAAAAAAATGATCTCCAGCAAATATTGATATGAAACATTAGAACAATCTCCAAGGTTTTATAATAAATACTGGTACAAGAAACAAAGAGAGGTTAATGTTCAATCATTTCCAGGGGGTAACCATTTAAAATTTATTCACTGGATTTTTACTACATTTACTTTTTTCTTCAAGCATTTCATCAAGCATCCTGTCCTATGTGGGAGTATCTATTGCTTCATAGATACAATCAGTGGTCTATATGGCTATTAGTACTGCAAACTGTTTATTAAAATTTCAATTGAAATATGCAGCTCAAACATGGGAAATTCAGAAAAAGAGCATCCTTAAAAAATGTGCTCTCTGAAACATTCAACATCACAGTTGCCATGGTTTTCTTTCTTAAAAAAAAAAAGAAAGGAATCTAATTTTATCTTGCTGTTAAATGTAACCAGAGAGACATTATAAGGAAAAACATCTTGCTTGTTAGTCCACTAGTATACCTTGATATATTTTTAAAACACAGTACAAAATATTTCTTCATCTAATAATTATTTATTGAACACCTACTATGAGCAATGTATTGTGCTACATATTATGAAGAAAACTAAAGATGACTAAGAGGGGTGTTGGCATTCCAGAGCTCATATTTGGTAATGGGGTGGAGGGTGAGCAGGAGCAATGTATAGATAAATAACTTCATATGGAGGAGACACTCAAACTGTGAGCTGCTGAGGCAGAAATGCATTGCAATCCTTTTTCTATACTGCTCTCTAGTTCTTACGGAGTCTGGAACATAACAGACCTCAGTGCTCATTCATTACTGAGTATGTGCATGGCTGCAGGGAGAACTGTGGTAGCACTGATGGACATGCTTCCGTGGGCACATGGGACTGATGCAATTTCTAGAGATTTGCTTTTCAGAAGAGGCTGACTGGGAGGTGTCCCTATGTGGGAAATGTTCCTTTACTTTTATCTAAATACCCATAAAGCACTATCATCAGAAGGGAGAGTGAATTTGGTGCACAATGCTCATTAAGAAACACAATTGAACATGTCATATAGTGTTATAAAAATAATAATTACAACCAACAGGTACTCCCAGTTTACAAAGTTATCTCACTGGATTATCACATTTGTTTCTCAAAACAATTCTGCATAAATGTCATTACCCTCATTTTACTAATGGGAAAACCAAGAGATTAAACAAGTTGGAGGTGATCACCAATAATGTTTACCAGACCTAAGGCTAGAATGCACAGCATTCTGGGATGCAGGATAATAAATTCCTGTGCACTGTACCACCATAGATTAAGGTTGGTACTTCTACCTTAAAATTTTTTTAATTAATTCAATAACTAGGTTAACTTTACTATTATTTTATTGGGTGGTACTCCTTTTAAAATGGTAATAAACTGGCAATTAATGTTTAGCATGTACGTGAACTAAATTTGTTGAGAAAAGGGCTAGGTTTTAATGTTTTTAAATAAAATCTTTAGTTGCAAGTAAATCTAAGTATGGCCCTATTAGATTCCAACAGTCATTACGTTCTGAAATAAAATGAAGTGGACATTACACTTCCACATGAGGGGATTCCAGGGATTTCAAACTTAAAATTGCCAAACCATTTGCTGATCACTGAGTCACCAAATGGGAATAATGGTATTGAAGCAACTGTACATCTTTGTACCTGGTATACTGTGAACACTTGCCACACCGAATCAGAGTCAGCATTAGAGAGATGGTTTCATCATGGTATTATGTAGTGGGAAGAGCATTACATTTGGAGTTGTAAGAAAGGTTTGAATTCTATATTTACTATTCATTAACTGTATGTTCTAAGAGAAGCTGTCCAACCTTTCTAAACATTTTTCCTCTTCCAGACATGAGAATGACCTAATACACAAGAATCATACGAGAATCAGATGAGATGTCTTGCGTAATGACACATAAATTAAAAGAGGTGAGGTAATTACACAAACAACCTTCTAGAACATCTCTATGCTCTTTCAAAGGCCAAATTCGTTCATCTGGATCCCATCTCTTCACCCTCTCAATGACTGTGATCCTGCAATAGACACCTTTCCACATCACCTCTTCTCTCTTGCTTAGTCTTGTTATTGCAGACACTGATCTAGCAACACCTTTCTTTGAAGAAAAACAAACAAGCAAACAAACTCCCTTTCCTCCACTTCTCCTTCCGGCTGGTCTACCATGTCACTGTTGCCTACACTGCCAAATGACTGAAAATAATTTTAAAAAATATTCTGTCTCTACTTTTTCATCACATAGTCTCTTTCCAACCTACTCTCTTCAGGCTTCAGTCCCTTCCATTCATTCCACTTAGACTGCTCATGTGCATGTCATCAATGACTTTCATGTCGCCATCCTGAGGCTCTCACCTGCCAGACCTCATGGGGCAGCAATCCTTATGGATGACACTCTCTCCCATGGGACACTTTTGCTCACCTTCTGTAGTACTTAGGTCATCCGATTTTTCTGTCATTTTACTGGCCACCCATTTTTAGTCTTCTGGGTTAACTCTTCCTCTTCTGTTCCATTCAAGAGCTGGAGTTACTTGTTTTCTCCAACTACATTCTCTCCTTAGGTAATGTGTCCAGTCTTACAGCTTCACATACTATCATGTGCTCGTAACTCTCAGGGTTATAGCTGTAGCCTTTTACATATTCCAGAATTTCAAAATTGAATGCACAACTGTTTATGTGACATATCTATTTGGAATTCCCTAATATGCATTTTAAAACAAGCTCAAAAGAGATACCTTAATTCCTATCCCCTCAGTTTGCCCCTCTCCCAGTCTTCAACTTTCTAGTATGTGCCCCCACATCTATCAAGTTGGCTGGGACAGAAATTTATAAGCTATCTTTTCTTTCTTTCTTTCTCTCTTTCTCTCTCTCTTCCTTCCTTCCTTCCTTTCTCCTTTTCTCCTCTTTCTTTCCTTCCTTCTTCTCTTTCTTCTTTCTTTCACCCCCATCTTCCATTTCATCATCAGACCCTATAGACTGTTTCTTTCAAAGATCCACCTTTTTGCATATCCATGACAATACGCTCCTGCACACCCCATGATCTTACTCTAGATAATTTTAATTGCTCCCTCACACACAACAGTTCCAGTTATCCTTTCAAGTGAGAATCAGAACCCAACAAGTTCACACTTAAAACCTTCTAATGGCTGCCCACAACACCTATAATACAAATCCTTTATGCCTCTGCTTCCTCTAAAAATTCATCACACGTCCTTCCTCCCTTGTCTCCTATGTTCCAGCCACCTGGCTTTTATTCTGTTCTGTTAATTTAACAAGTTCCTTCCCAGCTAGGAGCCTTTGCCTTAGTTGGCCTGGAATGTTCTCTCCTTTATTTTTCACATCATAACTTAAATGTCTGTTCCCAAAAAATCTTCTCTGATGAATTAAAGTAACCACCCCTCAGTCTTTTATTTATTCAAAATCTCTTCCTACCCCTTATCACAGCAATATTTACTTAGGTATATTTCATTCATATCTATCTTCCTCCACAATAATTTAAGCTCCATGAGAGAATGTATCCTGTATGCCTAGTTCACTGCTGTATATTCAGACTGTGCTCAACACAGTAAGTATCTGTTGACTGGGCAAGTGAAAAGATTGTATCTTATCTTACTGTACATTTAATGCAAAAATCAAAATTATCTTTTTATTTCTTGCTGTACACATTACAAAAGCTTATTAAGACAGTTTAGTTGGGAGTCAACTAAATATAGGCTAGCACGCTATAAATTGGCTTCAACATTTCATCATGGAAAGCTTCTCCAGGCAATTTTGATCCCTCCTTTCTTCTCTCTTTCCTTCTTTTTCTCCTTCCTTCCTCCCTCCCTCCCTCCCTCCCTCCCTAATTCCCACCTCCCTCTTTTCATTCTTTTCTTCTATATTTATTTGCTACTTTAGGTCAACAATATTTATGGTGCAGCTACCCTGATCTCTTTTATTTTAGTCTGTTTTAGGAAGTAAATAATTCTCCCAATTCTTTGTTGACATAAAGTATGGGCTGTTCAGAACCAAAAGCAACTCAGAAAAATCAGACCTTTTTTCAGAAGTGATAATGTTAAAACTTGTTATCTTTACAAGGGTGGTCCATGAGGACACAACTATACTTCCCTGGAATCCTTAATCTAATTTGATTGTAAAAACAGTATCATATTTGTTATGGCAGGAATATGAAGGTAAGGGAAGTAATGTTTCAATGTACTTCAGAGACCTTTGGCTACATTTATTCTTGAAACATAAATGCAATCCAGCTGCCAAATTCCTGAGTTTCCTGAGAGAAAATTTTAATTACCTGCTTTTTTTGTAAACATTGCTCTGTCTTTCCAAAAGAGGTTAAGACTGTACGGATGTGTAGAGAAAAATTTTTTTCTTTAACTTTAATCATCTCTTTAATTCTGTTGATATAGTTCTTCATTCTTAGACTTTCATATTTTACTTCTTAAACTATAACTCAGAATTGTAGGAAGGTAGAGATGAAGAGGATTCCAATATAGTTCAATCTAATCTTATTTTGCTGATGAAGAAATGAAATCTTAGCCAGGAGAAATGACCAACTATGTTCACAGAGCAAATCACTGCTATTCACCATATTCTGCAGCTCTCAGAATTCTTTCTACATCACTCCACTGTCTTGCATCACAGTACACAAAGTAAATGGTTGTCAAAATCACCATTTCCGAATGAAGAAACATATACTGGATGACTCAGCACTTTGTTCTCAGAGATGCACAAAATTCATGAACAGTAACCATGAAGATTCCTTATCTTTTGAGCTACCTTTTAAATTACTTAACTAGTTGTTCTCAAACATGTTTAGAAGTTAAATTTACCTAGAGGTGGAAAATGTATCCCTAAAAAAACACAGCTTTTTATTGGAAATAATTGTAAATTTAGAGAAAAGTTATTTAAGAATAGTATCTAAATCTCTCAATTTCCTTTTACCCATATTTAATAATTTTAAACATTTTGGCTACAGTTATAATTCTCTCCCTAATATATGAGTGTGTGTGTGTGTATAGTAGAGGTCAGACACACACACGCATACATTTGTGTTGTTTTTTGAAGCTATTTGTGAGTAGGTTGCATATATCATGCCTCATTACCTCTTACTACTTCAGTGCATATTTCTTAAGATCAAGGATATTTCTCTAACATAACACAGTCCACTGGTGTTGATAATGATATAATACTATTGTCTAATCTATAGTCTCTGTTCTAATTTTGTTAGTTTTCTTGATAATGTCCTCATAGTGATTTTTCCTCTAGTAAAAGATTCAGTCTAGGGTAATGAGTCTAGCATGTAGCTGTCGTGTCTCTTTCATCTCTTTTACTCCGGAACAGTTTCCCAGCCTTTGTCTTACACACATCAGCACTTTTTTGAAGAGTATGAGCCAGTTCTTTTATAGAATCTACCTCATTTAGGGTTTGTCAGATATTTCCACATGATTAGATTCAGGTTAAATGTATCCAGTCAGAATACTACAGAATGATGTGTCTTTCTTGAGGTATCATGTTCAAAGGCACACATGTCCACTTGCATTTTTTTGGAGATGCCAAATTTCATCACCTGGTCAAGATGTTATCTAGCTTTTTTCAGAGTATAGTCAAAGATTTCCCCAATTGCAACTTATCACTCATCTTTGGGGAGACATTCTGAGAACATACAATTATTATGCTCCTCATCTAACGTCCCTCTCTTGATTTATCATGCACAGATGATCCTTGCCTGAACCAATGATGCCTGAACCTTGTCTTAACTATGATGATTGCAAATGGTGATTTTTCCCTTCTCAATTCATGGTATTATTAGAAGGCTTAGACGGGTCCTGTGTTAGTATGCATCAGAATTGCCTCAGGCCCCTTAGGTTCCAGATCCCACAGATTTTGATTTACTAGGTCTGGAGTAATCCAAAGGAATTTGTATGTTAAATAAGCACAAGAGGGCTATACTAGAAATATAAGAGGTCCAAAGCATTAAAATGTGTAGGGTATATGTATTACCTCTTGATTCTCCCACTCCAATCCCTTGAAATGAAAAGTATTAGTAAAAATAACACCAAATCATAAAATAAAAATTTTAAATGCTCAACAAGGTTCAGTTATTATCATGATAATTAATTTAAAATATTAAATGTTAGACCAAATTTTTCCATAACATTATTTTTTTTTGGTAATGCTGCTTTGCTGGTTCCCTAAGCATGTTCACAGTCAGTCTGCTCCAGGGACGTCTGATATAAGTGGTCTTGTGACTATGCTGGCCTGGACCAATGCATTCATATGCTTCATTTTGCTAATGTAAAACTGGTACCTTGGCTGACACGGAGAAGCAGTCTGCCAGAAAGGCGGAGGCTGCATTAGCTGTTGATGCTAAAAAAACACTTTACAGTCTATATGCTACCTCCCCTAAAAAGAGGTTATAAGGATGGATTATTGGTAGACATTCATTATCCATTTACTCAACAAATACTTGAGTTCCTACTAGGCGAAAGTACTGAGCTTGTGTCTGGGGGATTACAAAGATGAACGAGATAGATCGTGCTTCATAGGAGCTTGGGAGCAAGAGATCAGAGCTGCTATTTTCCCTGGAAGGATTTTCCAAACTCAAGGATTAAAGAAAGATAACAAAAGAGGACATGCACTTTGCACTTAGAGAGATATGAGTTCAAATCTTAACTCTATTTCTTTTTTGCTGAAGAAGCATTTGGTAAGTTACTTAACTTTGATGGCTCTTGGTTTGCTCATCCATAAAACACTAACTCATTCCTCACAGGGATGCCTGAAGGATTAACAAAACAACATGTGTTGGGTACTAATGCATTATCTGGCACATAAGTTCTCCACATAGCTGTTATGGTGTCAAACATAGTATATATACTATTCATGAACAACTTACAAACAGAATATCTACACATAAAACATACTGTTTAATTATTGGTGATTTGATTTAAATTGTGAGGCTGTTTATGTGCACACACATACACACATATATACAATTTTTCTTTCTAAATTTAAACAAGTTAGTAACTAATATTTACATAAAGATTTAACTCAAGACATTTGTTCCCTTAGAAATTTGTATTCAGGAGAGCAGTCAGTAAAAGAAAAGCACACCTATTCCCAACAGGAATTGCTGATCTACGTCTCGCTGTTGTCATACATACCCCCTCCCCCATACACTGCATGGTTTATAAAATGGGTACAATATGGCCAATGCATGAATAATTAATATCTGCCATTCTTATCTCACAAATGGAACCTGAGGCATAAGGATTGAGACAGCTTCTGAATTATTTTTCCCCTAAGCTGAACTGGAGGTTTATTTTCACGTAAAATCCTTATAAATCTCTGTAAACTGTCCTTTGGAGTTGGGTATAGACGGGCAGAAAGTAAACATAGAAGTTCCCTAATCTCCAAACATATTGTATAAAAAAGATCACTGTTGTCATTTTAATATTTTCTAATATGTTTATAATGCATTTTAACATAACAATCCATAAACTGTCATTTCTTTCAGAAGTTAAAGGATAACTTTCATCTTTAACATTTGAGAAACTGTTCAATGGGATTTTTAAATATAATTTGACTGAGGATTAATGGCATATTGTTGTACACATTTACCACAGAACCTAGCAGAGATAGAGAGATACAGAGACAGAGATAGATAGACAGATGAATAGACAGATGAGAGAGAAACTGAGAGAGAGAGAGAGAGCAATGTAAAAACAATCTATTTATCTACTTATCTATCCATGCCAAGCCACTTCACATCATAAACATCTGAGCCAAAAGTGGGCTTACATGATCTTTCCAAGATACTTAGTTTGGTATTTTACCAAAGATAATATAACTATGAAGGTCTTTCAAACAGAACTATTTAGTTCTTGTATATACTTCATATATATATATATGTTATTTTTGCACAAAGGACTTAATATTTAATTTGACTTCATTGCCTCCCTTCTCAAAGCCAGCAAGCTCAGTTTACAAACGTGTGAGCTGCTATTGGCGGCTTCCCTCCTGTCCAGGGAAAGGTACACAGAGCCGTAAGCAGCTTACATCCTCTCCTCACCCCACTGCCTTGGGCTCAGGCTGCTCAAAGCACAAAATCCCTCTTACCCTATGGGTTTGAAACACACAGCCCCATTTCAAGGTGTAGTCAGCTTCCCTCTGTCTTCCTCTGGAATACAAGAAGCGGGTAAGAGGGCAAAGACAGACTCGGGGCCTTCCCTCCCACCCACACTGCACTGTCCCTTCTCCTTGCATCAAAAACAATAGGCAGAGAAAAATAATAATTTAATTTCTTACTTGTCTAGTTTTCTAGTGCTATTATTTGAATATTTCTTCTGAATCTTTTTCTAGTGTAAGCACTGATATTTGTTTTGCAGAAATACATTTGTCTGTGGGAGATACTAATTTGGAATCAAGATGGAGGAGATATCAAAATACCTTAGAAATTTTTAAATTTATTTTTTCAATCAAGTTTCAATGACATTTAATAAAGATTTACAGGTTTACGAAGTTGAGAAATATTTGAAAACTGATTCATATTAATCATTCACAAGTACTTTCCAACTGATCTCAGAAAAAGAGAACATGAAGCCAAACGACTGCTTGGAAAAAATGTTGATATGCATCATACTTTTAAAACAAAGCCATACTTTAAAAATTACTCGATGGGCAAATTCAACCTGACAAATTGTATCATTTAAACTATTTAATTATTTGTTACCTTCTGCTTGCGGGGAGAGTAGTTTGTATCAGATTAGTACTGCCCTTGAGAACAAGTAGAAAAGCGGGAGAAAGGACCCAATCATCTGTCTGAGTGTGCTGGAGAGCTGGCGAGGTGACAAGAAGTGGAGAGAGTCCACCTCTTGCATTAAAATGAGTGTCCTTTACAAGGATACTTAGCCTGGGGGCATTTGCCAATTCAGCATGGGGAGAAGGGTGAGAATCGTAGTGTTTCGCCAAAGGAGATGCACCTTTAAGTGGTGGTGCTAAAACCAGTACAGCTTTGGGTAGACATCTGGGGAGCCTCAAGCACAGAGATGTTTACCACCAGAAAAAAAAGACAATTTCTGGGGCCATGTGGGACAGAATGTTAAAGACCTAAATAGAAAGTCTCTGAAAAGCAATAGAAAGTTTTGGCAGTCTCGTAAGACAAGGATCCACAGGAAGAGGGGACTTAAACAAACAAAAAGAGTTTTCAGCTGAAAACTCTTGAGAATCAGATGAACTAGAGGTAGATGCTCTTCAGAGTTGCTACCGAAGTCTGCACATGACACAGTGCCTGATTAAGATGAACTACCGTATTATCTGCCTAGTGAAGGGAAGGATGACTCCATTATGGAGGAAGATGCATCACCTGGATCCTCTATAATCTTTAATATACAATGTTTAGCACTTAATAAAGCATTATCAAATATGCCTCCAAATACTCCCAAGATAACATAAAAACCAAAAGAAAAAGTAGACAATAGAAACACAGTCACAGGTGATTAAATATAAGAGTTTGATAAATAACTCCTACATTTAAAATAACTCTGCTATAATCAAGGCAATAGAGGAAGAGATGATAAAGAATCTTATCAGAATATTGCATTTGCAGAGTCAAATTGTAATTCTAAAACTGAGAAATATAGTATCTGAAATGAACCTATTAGGTGGATTAAACAACAGATTTAGACGCAGCAGCAAACAGGAATAGTAAACTCAAGAAAGTCAGTAGAAAATATCTGAATTCAAGGAGAGAAATAAAACAATGGAAAATACAAAAAAAGTACCTTTAGAGACATGTGGAACACAGTGAAAGGGTATAAAAGCAGCATAGTTGGAAACCGCAGATGCAGCACAGAGAATGAAGAAGAAGCAAGAGAGAACTGCAGTTAGAAATGAAAAGCAATAGTAGACGTGAATATGTAAGAATATACACATAAAAATAAATATTGACTGCCATTTGGCTGTATAAAACAATAACAGACATGTCTCTGCTAGGCCTAAAATATATGTAGAGTAAAAACAATGGCAACAGCAATGTAAAAGATGAGAGGGAAAAATGAAGTTTAGTATTCTAATTATCTAAAATTATTAGGAATTTGGTAAAAATAATATTTTTATTAGATTGTAATAAATTAAGAACTCATGTTGTAATTTCTAGGGTAAAAATTGAAGAAGAGTAAAAGAATGTATAACAACAAATTTATACAGTGGAAAATGAACTATTTTGATTAATGCCAGAAGGCAAGAAATGAAGAAAAAAGAATTAAAAAACAGGTAGCTATATGGTAGATATAAACCAAAATGATCAGTAGTTACTTTAGCAGTATTAATATTCGAATTAAGAATCTAAGATTATTACACTAAAAATAAATACAATCCCCAACTATATTCTGCTTACGAGAGATGCACCGTAAATATAAGGACACAGGAAGGCCGACTATACGTAACCATGCAGAAAGAAACAGCATGCGGACACCAACCGTGAGAATGGGGGGCTCCTCTCCTATCAGACGAAGCAGGCTTTGTGGCAAGAAGCATCACTAGACATAAAGAATGGGTGCCAGCTATTAATTTATTGTCTCTCAGCCCCCAAAGGAGTAATCTGCTTGCTGCAGGTTCTATGTCTATAATCCTGGGAGTTATCTTTCTACTTATTTTAGTGGTTAACCACTTTTTAATCCAGTTAACTATTCTTTATACGAATCTGCTTAATCCAGTTTCTGTTTTCTGACTGCATTTCAATGGAGAAAAAGATACTTTATAACAAAAATGGAGCTATACAAAGAGAAGACAGCACAATTCTATCAATAAGATGGCTTTAAATTACACAGAGCAAAAATTTACATTTCTCCAAAAAAGTGACAAATCTTGACTCATAGTTGTAAGTTTTAATAACTTACCTTTCAATAACTGATTTTTTAAAAAGAAAATAAAGAAAAGGAAAAAATAGTAACTTTCAAAGACGTAGAAGCTCTGAGCAACACAGGTAATAAACTTGACCAAATTTATATACATAGAATCCTGCACCAGAGACATCAAAACATATGTTCTTTTTCAAGTATACCTGAAACCTTTACAAAAATTGACCATGGCTCTATCATAAGTCAAACAATGACAAATTTCACATTTTATATAGAAATACAGAGAGCTGAGAATAGCCAATTTAAACTTGAAGAACAATAAAGGTGAAGGATGTAAACAGCCAGATAGTGAGACTTATTATAAAGCTATAATAATTAAGTCAGTGTGGGTTTAATGCAAGAATAAATAATCAGACTACTTGAACAGAATAAAAGGTCCAGAGATAGATAAATACATAAATTATTCATTTAAGACTGACTCTACCATGTAATGGGGAAAATTACGGCCTCTCCATTAAATGGTGCTTGAAAAAGTCAACCGAAATAAATTAATTTTACTCCTACCTTACATAATACACAAACATTAACTCAAAATACACTGCAAAACTAAATATAAAAGGTAACAAAGCTTTTAGAAGAAAACAGATTATTTTCAGGATTTTGAGGTAAGCAAAGATTTCTTAGGCAAGACAAAAAAAGCATAATAAGTTGTGTTATATTACAATAATTTCTGTTCATCAATACATACCATGAAGAAAATGAAAAGACAATTCATGGAATGGGAGAAAATACTCATAAAACATACATTCTACATGGACTCATGTCAAGAATATATAAAGGGTTCTATAAGTCAGCAAGAAGGACAGAAAACCCAGTAGAGAAATGGGCCAAAAATAGTAGTAGACATGTCACAAAAGAGGATCCCCAAATAGACAGTAAACTTAAGAAAAGTTTTCAATTTTATTAGTCATCAAGGGAATGTAAATTGAAAACCAAGGGTGATACAACCAAAAACCCGTCAAATGACAACAGTTAAAAACATGGACAATGCCAAGTGTTGGCAAATGTATGGCATAACTGAAACTCTTATGTGCCGATGGTATGAACACAAATTAGTACAACCACGTTGGAACACTGTTCGGTAGCATCTACTTCCTGCCATAGTCTTTATCTGGACAATTTTTTCCCTTAAGGGCACAGAAGGAATGAATACATATGCTCAAGAAAATACACAGACAGAAATATTGTCAGTAAAGCTATCCATAACTTCAAAACACTGACAATATTCTAAATGTCCACCAACAGTAGAAAAGTAAGTGGTAGTACATTTATACAATGCAAAGTATTATGTGGCAGTGGGAATAAATGAATGAAAACTACAAGCAAACGACCACAAGGAAGAATCTCTCAAGTAAAATGTTGAGTAAAAAAAGCTAAATACAAGAAAACAAATACTGTATGATTTATTAACCTAAAGGTCAAGGCAGGCAAAACTAACGAGCAGTGTTAGAAGAGTAAAACGGGCCAGGAGGGAGTTCCTGGACTCACTGGCATCCCCATTTCTTGATCTGAGAGCTGGTTACACAAGTGTGTTAATAAAAAATATTGAGTTGTACATTTACAATTTGTGTGTTTTATTAAAGGCATTTTTATACATCAATAAAAAGGTTTACATTAAGGATATCGAAGGTCAGGACAGCCTGCAATGTCACATATCAAAAAACTTGAGTTTCCCTGAAACAAGACTTTCCTAAACACACGTCCTTTCCTCCTCTACCTACAACCTCTGTATTTTCTGACAAGTACTAAGGTAGGGAAAGAATTTGACAATAAGTCAGAAGATATTTGTTCGAAAAACTCTTCAGGAGGGCAAGACCACACAAAACACATAAACTGTACTTCGTACGGTGGCTAAGGAATTATCATACTTGTGTGTATAGTGGGTAAAGTGGAAGAGACTTTCTGTCTGTGTTTGCTTCTGAAGGTCACACAGAGACTAAACAAACTGCACTGCACTGGACATGCAGAAGCTGCATGCTGAAATTATAATTTTTTAAAGTTAATTATGGTAAGGGACAAAACCCCTTTGTGCTTGCTCTTGTCTTCAGGCAACTGGTGTTATGTTCATTGGTAAGTATGGTGACCTGATAACCAGATGAATGACCTCAGGATCAACCCTACTTCAGTCAACAATCAACCTTGGGAAAGGTGGGAAGAAGGATTACTTCATAAAGACCAGTGTGGATCAAAGAACCACTGACATAAAGTCCCTTCCCATTTCGGTTGCCATGAAAATGAGTAAGCTTCTACTGTTCTCTATTTTGGCAAAAGCAAGAAAAAGGTAACTACTTGAGTTGGAGAAACAGACACGAAAAAGCGTTTGAGCTTCAGTTTTATTAAATATTTACCCAAAGAGCTATTGTAAACTATTACTGAATTATCTCTGAGTGACAAGTTTAAATAGTCCCTCTCTCCATTGCCACATTTCAACAATAGAAATGGAGCCTCAAGAACTAACTCAATGAATTCTGCTATGAAAACAAACCTTTATCTTCCTCTCCCCTTACTTTACGCCTGTAACAGCCTAGGGCAACGTCTCCTTGTATGCATTTCCCAAACTGAAGCAGGGTTCTGAACCCTGGAGGGAGATGAATCAGGATCCTGGAGGGACTTTTTCAAACTACACCTCCCTCCTCTCATACCCCAACTCCATTCCATTGATTTTGAGAGCATATAATAGATATGAAAGATCTAGGAGAATAAAAAGCTACTGAGAATTAGGGAGATAGAGATATAAGTTGAACACAGGAGTAGTTACCTGCCATTGGAAGATAAGAACAAGGTCGGATGACCAGTTTCGTGTGGGTACTAGCTGAACAGATTCTGTGACAACAGAGTAACACTAAGGGCCATGGATGGCAGAGTCTCTGGGAGGAAAATGGGAAGAAATGGCAACTGCATGAGAAGATAATGCTTCTATAAGCTACAGATATCCTTCCTTTTCTACATACATGGAATTGTCGATGCACGTATGGTTAATACCTGAAAAGATTCTGTACGTAGGTAGAATGTTTAAATTCATAAATGGTATCATTTTGAATGTACAAGTCCTGCCCCTCAGTCTTGTAATGATCCTTTTTAACGTGATGTTCCTTCCCTTCACTGTTAACTACATTAGTAAGTATGAAAGACGGGGGAATTAACTGAGGTCTGAATTTTCTGAGAGTCTTTAATTAAGCCTTGTTCCCAGTACTTAAAAAGATACAGATACTTTCTATGTCTTCCCCCATTCCTCTCCTTCTCTGAGTAGGCCCTTATGGACTCATCACATGCACACACACACACACACACACCACAACACAATCATCTCCAAAAAGTAAAGGGACTAGTTAATGTTAGGCTGAGAGGTGACTGTGGAGCCATGGAACTATTGCAATCCTTTCTTTTTTCCCAGTTTCATGGATACACATAATTGTAAAATGATTACCACAGTAGGGTTAGTTAACAGATCCATTGCTCCACATAATTACCATTTTTTGTGTGATGAGAACATTTAAGATCTACTATCTTAGCTACTTCCGAATATATAATACAGTATTGTTAATTATGGTCACCATGCTGGACATCATATCCCCAGAACTTATTCATATTATAACTGGAAGTGTGCACTGTTTCCCCAGTGTGTCTCCACTTCTCCCACCCGCCACTGAGACAGGCAACGGTACGGAGGGACCCCTTTCTTTCCACGGCTTAACTGCAGCCCTCCAAAACTTTGTGAAGAGGAATGTGAAACAGTTATTATGTCATAGTTTTGCTTCTTACACCTTCAAGTTAACAAAATTGAGCTGAATTCTAACAAGTTAAAGCACACTTTTTTTTTTTTGAAAGGAGGTGACAATACAATGACTTCTCAAGCTGTAACTTAGGTGATCTTTAAAGACAGCATTGAATTCTTCTGCCTGAATTATGCTGGCTAACAGTGATTTTAGTGATAACTGGTGGGAGAGCATAAAAGCATTCACCATGTAAAATCAGATGAACACCCACAGCCTGGAATTTCCTAAGGAAAATTATTCTAGCAGAAATACAGGACCAGGTAAAGTGCCAGCAGTTTTTCAACTAACATGTGAAGTTATCTTCTTATGAGTACAAGCTAAAGGTGCTTGAAGAAGAGCAAACCAACATTTTCAAGTCTGTATTTTCAAACACGTTTTAAAAATTCCAGTTTAAAAAGAGTTACATATAATTCTCTTCCTTTGTTAACAGGAATTTAATCTTACTTTCAAAATTTTGACTCCTATACTAATGCTCACTCTTGAAAGGTATACATACAATAAGTAAATCTAAAGTAAATAAATTTTATTATTTTAACTTTAATATGTATTATTTATTTATTAAGTTTAACTCACTTATCAATAATTTAATTACTAGTTTTATCACTTATTTAATATAACTTAAGTAAATAGCCAGATAGAACAACTAATTCAACCATGAAAAAGAATTGAAATTAAGAGCTCTGATTTCTATTAGTAATTTCTATTTCTATTCAGTAATTATAATACTAATCTTCCTGAAAGATTTCCTTTTAAATGATCTACTTAAAACCACATGAATTTTCCACTTGTCATGCACGTCTAGGTTGCAGTGTGACTTCAGCTTCAGCTTCAACTCATTAAGGTTAAAGGGACACATTCTAACACTTATCCAATGTCAAATCAGCTCAATAACCTTTCAAAGTTGCCTAAAATTTGTGAAATATGAGTAGTTCAAACACTTGAATCCTGAATATTTCATATTAGCTATACATAGGTGTACACAGATATATATCATGTCATAAAATGTGGAAATACATTTATAGCCCTTAAGGCTTTCTAAAATGCAGGGTGGGGAAAAAGTAGGTTTACAGTTGTTTGCATGGAAAATAACACAATAATGAATAAATAATAATACAAGAATAAACTCTGTGTTTTGCATACTTATTAACTGTAAGCCTACTTTTGCCACAACCTGTATAGAGGTGAAGCTGAATCTTTGCCATTACCCTTACAACAATTTTCCCATCGTACAGAGAATTTTGAATGATGTTGATAACATTTATGGCCATTGGGTTCTCAATTTTCTCACTTACAAAATGTGGCTAATGGTAATAATATCTGCCTCTTGTTTTAAGTATAGTAATAGAAGGGTACTTGATTACAGTAAGTGCTCAATAAACGTTAATTATTATGCTACTGTTATCATCATTTTTATTACGGCTGTTATTAGTGCTCAGAAATTTTTTAAAACTGGACAATTACAAAAATGCTCTTTCTATTGGAGACCTGGATCTTACTCATTTATCATGAGGTATTTTTAAATTTAGCCAGAGCTGTGATAAGTTATAGCCTCTCCTTCAGTGATCTTTAAGCTAGACTTCTATAATATTTTATTTTATTAACATACCTGAAAAAGATTCAACAAGGCTCTTCATGGGTACAAAAATGTTACAGCTTGACTGCTACTTTCCAGGAAGATGACTCAATATATTTTACAGCAGTTGAATGACAATATTCTGGGCTCGCCGTTGTAAAAAGATTTTAAAACTGTTGAGCATATGGTGCTCATGTGGCTTTTGTTACCACAGCCTATCATTGTTGGGGTACCTACTAATTAATCTATTTTCAACTGATGTGTCACATAAAAGAAAATAAAAAGAAAGAAATTGCAGTCAAATTCTATGTAGAGAAATGTGGCATTACTCATTATGTGTCTCAATCAGAAAATATTCATCTGTAGTTATAGAAGAGTAATCAATAAACCGTGGGCTTATGCCTGGAGATCATTTTAAGGTCCTGCATCTCATGATTATGATTCATGTTCATTTGTTGTTTTCCTTTAAGTCGTAATCAATTCCCAGCATTCTGGTTTCACTGCTCAGAAGATAAATAATTTTATAAATTTAGGGCAGTTTTTGTTAAAAGTAGTTATTTTCCATTCTGAATGGTAGCAAAAAAAAAAAAAAAAAGGTATTTTTTTCCTGAATGGCTTTTAAAATTATTTCTCTTTGGAAATATCTTTGAAAATGACCAAATTGGAAGTTTTAGCCATTTGGATATAATAACACTGATGAGCAACAGATTGAAAAGGTGCTACAGTGAAGAGTCCACTTTGGAAACAAAAAAGTTCCAGTTCTATCTTGATTATGTATTTTTGTTGCACACCATGGCAACTCACCCGTTTAGGTTGGTTCTATGAACTTGAGAAAGAGACTTAAAAATGATTTTAAACCTCTCTGAAGTACCCAACACAGTGTTGCCTCCAGTTGACTTCCTTTCTCTCACATCGGAATCCATCTCATTCCCTACTCCAACTAAGACAATGAAGAAAATCACAGGTCATGTGCTGAGTTAGGCGGTTGGAAGGATTCTGGCCCATCTTGTGCTACCAGGGTGTCTTTTAAATCCTCTTCCTTTATTTACCTTTCCCTCTATAAAAATCCTTGAGCTCTTGTCATAAATTAAGGAAACCCCCCCCTGTGAAATTTATTGTTGGGTCCTACTTGAAGTTATTTTTTCCATTTGGAGGAAAACAGTCCATCCAGCCTGCAATAGTATTTAAAAGAAAGCACCTATATGGCTTTTGAGGTCTTATCGGTAAAATCTGAATGTTCCAAAGCCCTTTGGTTTGTATAACATTATTAGCACATTACATTTAAGAATAAGGGGTTAAACAAGAATATTTATCAATACCAAGTAAGTTTTTATTTATTTATATCAAACTAGTAGCTTACTAAAGTGGCAAACATTTTGCTGGTGTTTCAAAAACTGAGACTCTTACTGATACCTATAAATATTTTGTGGATAAGGAATGTGAAACTTTTTTTATTGTTATTCAAGTACAGTTGTCTCCATTTTCCCTCAAATGCTTCCCCCTCTGCCTCACCCATCCCCACCTTCCACCCTTCATCTTACCAGCCTTTGGCTTTGTCCATGTGTCCTTCATAAATATTCCTTGACTACCCTTCCCCTTTTTTACCCCGTTGTCCCCCTCCTACTTCGTCTCTGATTACTGTTAGTTTGCTCTTTAGTTCAATGTCTCTGTTTGTTTTGTTGATTAGGTTCCACGTATAGGTGAGATCATATGATATTTGTCTTTCATTGCCTGGCTTATTTCACTTAGCGTAACAGATCCATCCATGCTGTTATGAAGGGGAGGAGACTTGTCTTTCTTTCCGCTACATAGAATTCCATTGTGTAAATGTACCACAGTTTTTTGATCCACTCATTTACTGATGGGCACTGATACTGCTTCCAGCACTTAACTATTGTAAATTGTGCTGCTATGAACATTGGGGTGCATAGGTTCTTTTGGATTGGTGTTTCAGGGTTCTTAGGTTATAATCTAAGCCGTGGAATTACCAGATCAAAAGACTCCTTGTGAGAAACATTCATTCATTTACTCACTCACTCACTCACTCACATCAAACTTCTCAGAGAACATATTTCATGCCAGGCACGGTGTTTGATAATACACAGTTGAAGACAAGCTCTGTGATTAGAGAGAGCTCAGATTGTCTCCCTAGCCTAATTAGTGATATTCACTATCTACAGCCCATAGTAGTATGAGTTGAGACAACAGCCTACATCACAAAGGATTAATAACAACAATAGAAAAATCTGGACTCTGAAACAGTCATCTTTCACTTGACCAGAGGTAGAAGTCCACAAACTATACATGTTATTAAGGTATGTAAGGATAAACCAAAACCAAAACCACAACAAAAAAATCTGTTACTTGGAAACCAAATAGAATCTTGGCTTTCACTGTTTCCTCAAAGTGGTAACAGGATAGGGTGTGCCTGTGTAGAGGACAGGGGACCCACTTTGGAACTCCCTCTCTTCTGCCCGCAGAAAATGATTTCTTGGCTACTTATTAGGCTCATTGTAAGCAACGCTGTTCCCAGTTTCTCCCCTGAGAAGGAAGAAAGGAGCTGCTGTTTTCCCCCAAAAGGTGCTGTTTCACCCCAAAGGTGCTGTTTGACCTTTCCCCTGAAGTTCAGTCCACTTGAGTCTACCTGAATCTCCTCCTACCTCCACAGCCGTGGCTCAGCCTGGCGGGGAGCGACGAAGCTCTGGACTCCTCCTAGCTACAGCATCTGCCTACTCGCGGGTCCAAACGTCCCACTCCGAGGCCACGCTGGTCTGCTTGCTCGCGGGGCGCCCAGGTTCCAAACGTCACATTCCATCCTCTCTGCCCCACCCCTTCGCGTGCGGGCCCCACCCACAAGCCGCTCCACCACTGACCGCTCAAGTGACTCTTGTCAGAGATGGCTCCTGACGTTTTTTAAATCGTAATAAAGTTTTCCTTTTCATTTTGGTTTCCAAAAGTAATATGATGGCCAAGAATAATTTGGAAAATACAAAAAGATGCACATAAAATTAGCCTGTATTTTAAAGGGAAAGACTAAACAGTGTATATCTTTATAGGCTTTTTCCTATGAAAAAAATAAAAAAAATAGTTGTGCCTCTTTTCTGTGTCTTACACACACACAGGTCTAATTTACATAAGTAGACTTCATAAATTATATATCTTTTATTTTTTAAAGAAGTTTTTTTAAACTTCTTTTTGCTCTAAAATACATGTATGTAGCAGTTAAAATCCTGTTTTTATACATTAAGGAGAATAGCCATAGATCTGCCACACGATTTAAGAGGTGGAATGGTGTGAATACACTTGACGAAACCTATGTAAGATAGCATTGCTCTAACCAGTGTCATGAATTCCCTTGCTGTTTCTTTATACTTTAACAAATCATGTATGTATCACTTTTTATTGAAATACAGTACACACACACAGAAAAATGAGTTAAACTGCGAGTGCGTTTAGTGAATGATCACAAAGTGAACCAGGGTAACCAGGACCAAAATGAAAGAAGTAAAACATCTCGGAAGACCCTCCTACTTACTACCCCTTCTAGTCCCCAAAGGTAATGACTGTCCTGGTTTCTGACACCATAGTTTAACCCATTTTTGAATTTCAGAAAAATAGTCCAGTCATAGTGTTACTGCCCTATGCTACTGTCAATTATAGTTATCTTTTACAAAGTACTCAATATGATGACTGTTTTAATTGGAAGTCTAGTCTGCTTAACCCACTTAAAACTATACAGGGTGCATTTTGTGTGCCATTTAATATTCGGCTAAAAAGTTATTTCTTTTCTGCAAGTTCTATCGGGTGGATATACCATAATTTTATTAAAGGGATAGCCTCCTTTTTTTTTTTTTTTTTTTGGCCACCTTTTTCCAAGTGTATGTATCCCCATGCATATCTTTTTCTATACATCTCCGGCTAATTTATTTATGATTATTCTGATAAGTAGAATTTCTAAGACCAAGATCATTAACTTTTGAATAATCCAGTGTCCTGCTATCCCATTGCTTTACTAAAAAATGATGCCAATTTACAGTCCTGTTGGTGCTGTGCGATAGAATCTCATTTCAACTTCCTCAACATCAATTTTTTCATCTTTGTTAATTTGAGAGGTGGAAAATATTTTTCCAGTGATGTTTACATTTACATTCCCTTGAGTACAAGTGAGGTTGATCCCACATGTCTATTATTAATTTATATTTCTCTTATAATTTTTAATACATTTTTTTCCCAGTCTCCTCAAGTAATGACATGGGTTTCCACTGCTTTGCTTGGGTCCCTTAGGTTAATATAAATGAATGAATAGTGGTCCTTAAGTCAACAAGTGGTCTAAATCTCACGTTTCTTCTGGGAATTCGTTCAGAGTCTAATACCCATTCAAGCCTTTGACCCCTCTGGTAGCTGGCAGGATTGTGCTGGATGATTTCAGTTTCATTACCTCACTGTAGTAACTAAGTGAGATTAAGTCACGTTCTCCTACTTTCACATTACAGCTGAAGAAAGCGAGGCTGAATCTGTAAGTGGTCTGTTCGTGTTCCTGGATGGGGATCTGAACCTCTATCTTCCCACTTGGATCACTACTTTTCCTAGTTGTGAGCTGAACATTTTCTCTGTCATCACAGATCAAGTAGTTGTGGTTTTGTTATTCATGGAGTCTATATATTTGAGATTCAGTGGAAGAGTTTGCAAAATGGGATAAAAGAGTAAGTAGTTGGTGAAGAGTGCAAAACACAAGATTGCCTCCGGTAGTCCATAAATATAGGCAAATTAGCCCCCAAAAGACAATGCCACCGTGCACGGCCGTGCAGACGGTACCTGATACAACTCTGGAGTGGGCACCATTCTCATCCATTATGAAGTGAGTAGCATCCTTTGGAATTGTGCTTAGCCATACCTGCATTGTTGTACACAGCAACTTCTCAATAGTTATTTAATTTTTATAATCATTAGTGGTTTTCAAGTGCAGGTCAGGGTGAACTAGAAATAAAACAAGTGATGTTATATTAGAAGCCTCTTTCTGAATTTTGCTTTTAGTTGTCAAAACAATTGACACAAAACTGTGATGCACCAAGGGTCATTGTTCCAGAAAACATAAAAAAGTATATCAAGAGTAGGAAATGTAAAGCAAGGTTGTCCCTGTAGAAATATAGTTAAAACACTTTCTGTTGGTGTGTACAAAGACCTCTCATGCACCAAAAGAGAGCAAGATTTTCTTACAAGTACCAGGCAAATGCAATCCAGATTCTCTGGCACCCATTACCTGGTGAGTCAGTGAAGAGGAAAGTACTCAGATGCATAAGAAAGTGACCACCCAGTGAGCAGTGAGTGTTTTCCAGTAGAAGCAGTTTTAGAGACCATCCTGTCTGGCAATTGCCAATGTGGTCACTTGGTGGGACTCACTCAGCATGAAGCCAGGAGGAAAGAATCAAGATTGCAAATTGCCCTAATTGAAACCACCAGCCGAGGCTCTCTTGGGTTGCTGAACACGGGAGCTAGGATAATCCAGGCCTGGTAGTGTTTTGTTTTTGTTAACCTGCTTTGCCCTCACTGCACCTGAATTGTTAAATATATCATATACTTTAATATTTTATACATGTCACTCAGTAGGTATTAGGTTATTTCTTTTCAGGGAAGCAGTGTGTTATAGTCCTAGAAAGAACAGTGGATTCAGAGCCAGAAGAGTGGACTTGGGATCTTGTGTTGGCAGCCAGCTAAATTTCCTTATCTGTAGGACTTCGGCTTCTAATTCATTGATTACTAAGGTAATTTTCTGCTTTAAAACTGTTTATCTATATTCTACTTTAAAATGAATATTGTCTTGGATTATGATTTAAGTATGAATTTTTACGAAGAAATATCAGAAGGCTTTCACATGAGCTCAATGTTAAAAAACCAGCACGCACACAGATACACCATAAACTTATTTCTGATATTATCCTCATCAGTCTTTTACATATCCTTTGTAAAGTGACTATACAGTTTGCAGTAAAAAATAAAATAATTTTTATCAAAGCCAAAAATAAGAAGGCTCTCTTGTACATACAGGGCAATTTCATAATCAGTTGTCTTTAAAATGTTCTTTGTTAGAACAGTGTCCCAATACACCAGCTGTGGGTAGGCACGTACCCTGGATCCTTGGTCAGGCACGTACAACAATCAACCAATGGATGCATAAGTAAGTAGAACAACAAATCGATGTTTCCCTCCCTCTTCCTCCCTTCCTCTCTCTTTATAAATTCAATAAAATAAAAAATATATTAAAAAATTCTTTATCTGGAATTTGCAAAACTCTTGGTACATAAAATACAAGAAATGTGTCTCTTTTCTGTTCTTTGGAACAGGCTTAGCAATTACCTCCTGCTAAAGTGCAAAAGCAATTATCTGCTTGCCCATGCAAACACTGATTGCTTAAAGTTTGTCCTTATCTTGAAGTTGTAGAAAAAGCAAATTAATGAGAAATTTTTATATCGTTGAGCAAACTCAGGCACTGTCCCTGTGGAAGCAGTCTGAGGCTTCATTATTGCATTTGGGGCTTTCGCTGGTGTGTGGGTGTCCTGCAGAGCCTCTGGAGGCAGTTTTGCAAATTCCTGGTATAGCTGTGCTTGGTCAAATAGCTATTAGTATCTGTTTGAAAGTGGGCGAAATTTACCTTTCCATCCTTCTTGCCTCTTTTGGCATCTCTTTCCCATTCCCTGTCCCAGCTCCAGCAACCTTGTTTGAGGCTATCAAGACTGAGGTTTAGAAACAAAACTCTTTAGTTCACAGCAAAGACAGGATTTGAATTTTTTGAAAGAAAACTCAGGAAGCAAACAAAAAAAGACACGTGTTTATGGAGCATTAATTTCCAAATATTATTTAAAGTTCATATATTCTTTCTCTTCTCTGCATCAACATAATTAGAGATGAACTTTTTAGATTTCTCTTCTGAATTAGATTTGGATAGATAGGGCTTCTAGATATGGGGAAATTACCCCAGACTCTTCTTTCCATTTCTACTTCTGAGTTTGCCTCTCTGGCCGCAGGCCATTTTCTCTGCAGGCAGCCTGGGCGGGTTGGTCCTGTACCGCCCCTGTCTTGTATCCTCCGCTGGGCTTGAGGTAGTGGGTGGTGCTGTGCTTGTAAATTGGCTCTCACTCCACCTGAACTGTTAAATATATCACATACCTTAATGTCTTATACATGTCAGTCAAAAGGTATTAGGTTATTTCTTTTTTGAGGGAAGCACTGTGCCATGGTCCTAGAAAGAACAATGATTAGAATCTCTTGTCAATGTCCACGTATAAATTCCCTATCTTCCCTGCATGTGGCGTTGGAAAGAGAGGTGCATAATTGGCTCCAGCACACCGTATCTGCCTAGTTTAATAGACAGCTTCTGAGTTTCGGCCCTATTGTTTCTATGCCTTTTAACCCATAATCCATTTCTCTCTGTCTTCTTTAATTTTTATCAATTTTGTTTACTAGTGGATGGGATCTTCTTTTTGCTTGGCTGGCTAATTCCAAGCTAGGTTCTCTGCGCAATCTACACAGCCACTGGGTCCCACTGTTTATGCACACTGCCTTTCCCTTGCGCCTGTCTGCATCACGTCATTCGAGCCACCAGCACAATGCAAACCTGCTGCTGCTTCTTGTTCCAAAGCACATGGCTACCTGCTATAGTCTCATTTCCAGATTAAGGAAAGCTGTATCTCTTCAGCCTACTTACAGGATTTATTCAGCCAGGTTCTGAGCTTTGTGCATGATGAGGCCTTTTTTTTTTTTTTTTTTTTCTCAGAATAGTTTTCCATTGATTTCTTCAATGATTGTACTCTTCAGGAGCCTGCGGGCATGGGAGGGTGATCTTGAGAGTCATGGTCTTGAGATTTATAGCATTAGAATCACATTGCACATTAGGAAAACATAACGTGTCATAGAGATGATGTTTTACCTGTGGGGGAGTAGAGTGAGAGCTCATAGCAGGTCTGGGTTTTGCCCTTAAAGAGGCAGTTGCCTTCAAGCACAAATAAGTTGCATTGACATGCACATGTATGATTTTACGTTGATTGTTTTCCAGTGTGCCTGTACATTGATATCAGCTATGCCACACGGAGGCCATTACCAAGATCTAAAGCCTCTGTGCAGTTCTGAAGAGAAGACATTAGGGTCACCAGGGGCTTCTCCATTTCCAGGACCATGTAGACACTTTCAGCTGCTAACTCCCTTTCCTATGTCCTCTCGCTGCACCTCCATCTCTGTATCTTTATTTCTGGGTTAGTCATCTGTTTGCTTAGAAATATAGTACATGCAAATCAATTAGGAAGGTGTTTATATGACCTTTAGTCTTTTTTAGGATTTGTAAACATCTCCCACCCAACCAAGCTTGGCTGTCTTTTTCTCAGTGGCATCCTGGAAAAAAAAATTCCACTTTTCAAAAACTCAGATCTTTAGAACACAAGGCTTTTAGCTAACAACAGCAGTGACAAAACTGAGACTTCTCCCAGCCCTGCTATCTCATTACTGTCTTTGTTCAAGCCATTGAACTCTGAACCTCTGTTCCCTCAAGAGAAAGATTAGGAGGCTGGACTCAGACTTGAACCTGGACTTGGGTAGCTAAGACTTTCCTGCTATAGTCTCTTCCTGGCTGTAGCTTTTACAGTTAGGGTTGTCAGAGTTAGTCAATAAAGTTAAAGGATGCCCTGCTAAATGTGAATTTTAGGTAATCAGTAAGTGTTAGTATAAGGTTGTTAGTATAAGTACATTCCAAAATTGCATGAGACATACACTGAAATGTAATCATTGTTTATCTGAAATTCAAATTTGACTTGGTTTCTTGTACTTTGTCTGGCAACTCTATATAACGGTAGGTAGTAAGTTATTCTGTCTCAACAAGTTAGGCTGGACAAGTAGGACAACTCAGCAGAAAATAGAACATCACTTGTAAAGACAGAGGTTGGGTAGTCGTTTGGTATCTCTGCAGCATGTGGGGAAGGTGTCAGTTTTTTCTTTTTTTGCTCAGGTTGTAATAGCACTTCCATGATTTAAAAAAAACAACAACTGCGTGACACTTTTGTACTGACATAAGAAGTCACCAGGCTAATCCCTGAATAGACCTAAAGACTCTAGACAGAGTTATAGATAGGAAAGGTCAGTCACCAGAAGAAGAGAAAGGTGGGGAAAAGGGCTGCAAAGGCTATTAGACTCTCTCCTTAAAGCTGGAAATACTAAAATTATGTCTGGCTTAGAAACTGAGCTGAATAATTTTGTACTCCATATATTAAAATGGAGAGAAAATGAATAATAGAATTCAAATATTTTAGTAAGTGATAAATAAGTGTAACATTTAATTAAGGAGCTCTCCAGCATATTTTGAATCTTCAGCTGCCTTCGAAAGTGATGGTCATGCGTTTGTGCAGAAGGTAATTATACCGCTCTCTTTGGTTAATCTAATGTATGTTTAGTAGAGAGAGTCTCCAAACTAGACAACAGGAGCCACGCAGCAGTATATTGTGACAGCTGGCATTTCTGTTGTCAACCAACTGGTTGGGAGGCCTTATTACTGACAACAGCAAGAGATGACCCAGTTCCTGACCTGCCTGAGTACGATAGTCTTAAACCATGTCCAGGTTCCATATGCACTGTCTGCTCCTCATGCTGAGAACTTATCACATGTTCAGATTCTCTGCTTTAAAATGGGTATAGTACTTCTTTGTCTAAAGAGGACACAGATTTTGCCTTCTCTTTCACATTTCTTTGAAAATTAATCTTGTATAAGTTATAAACACTTGTATAACAAATACTACCTGAGGGATGTCTTCATTATGCATTCATTCCAAACCGTTTACTTAGCACTTACTCTGGCCTTGCCATGATGCTAATACAAGAAATAAAACAACTTAGTGGAAAATCATGATGCAGTACATATGCTAGTAAACAGAGAAAGCATAGAGTGCTGTGGGATCACTGTGGAGGGCAACTACCCGGTGGTAGAGTGTGTAGCAGAAAGGTCTGCAGTCGATAACTTCCAAATTAAAACTGGGGAAATAGGAGAAAGAGAAAGGGGGCAGGCTGCGTGGGCAGACCCAGGCATTCTAGACAGGGGTATTCACGTGTGTTTAGACTTGAGAAAGAGAACATGACACATGCTGAGCATTTCAAGGAGTTCAGTTTGACTGGGATAGTGGATAGAGCTGCTAGTAGCAAGGGAGGGGATGCAGGGCTGAGCAGGGACCGCACTGTAAAGGGCATACTCAGGAGGTTAGAAATTCCTGGCTGCAGCACGCAGTGTGGAAGGATCACAAAGCAGGCAAGGAGACAAGCTAGAAACTCTAACAGTAATCTAGAAGAGGATTTTCCAAGGCATCCCCTGTCACAGTCTTTAATTGACAATTCCAACAGTCATCCCACTCCCCTCATCTCCTACCCTACCTCCTGATCTGTCTGTCATTGTCAACATAAGACCTCTCCTCCTAGTCTAACTAGAGGGAGGGATGAAAGATAGGGGAGGGGAGGAATGAGGGAGGAGAGTGGAGTTTTTCCTTATTGCTGAGCTGTCCCTCCTTCCAAGCCTGGTTGACCCCACTTGTGTCCTGGACCCCAGACACATGACCGCCTCAGAGAACTTGCTTTCACACTCAGGCCCTCTTCTTTCTGCTTCTTAACTTCTACTCCCTTCTTCCTCTTACAACTTTCTTCCCACTAGTACTTACCCTCCCAAATCTCACCTATCTTAACATAAACTTTCTGGATCTTTCCTATAATAGTTACTTTCACTTAACTCTTTTCCTGTGCATTTCTTAATTTCTTACATCTTACCCCATCCCCAAATTACTAAAACAGTCCTGCCAAGCCACCAACAATTTCTTACTGATCCAATAAATGCTTCTTAATCCTACTCTTTCTTGTCTCTTTACTTTCGTGTGATGCTTTTTATCTATTTTTCTTCCCCCAATTCTCCCTTTTGCAACTCCTATGACATCACGCTTTCTGATTTTCTTCCCTCAGTGTTCAGTTCTTCCTCAGTCTCCAATCAGCAGGCCCTGCCTATCCTTTTAATGCAGTTACTGGAGATTCCACCCTCAGTCTGCTTCTCTTCTTATGCTAAATTTTTTCCCTGTAGGAATTAATGGAGTTACTAACACAGACTCACTAACATGGACTCATTTACCATCTGTATGCTGGTAACTTCCAGAATTATAGCCCAGCTTTCTCTGCTGAAACTCAGACCCACACAGACAATTGTTCACTAAATATTTCCACTGAGACATGCTCTAGAGTCCTAAAATTCATGTGTTCAAAACATAATTCTTTAGGCACTCATCTGGCCTGTTGCAAAGCCATCTACCCTCTGTTGGATCTCTGTGAATCTAAGAAAATGGCATCCCAAACTTCCCCAGTTTTTCAAGCCAAGCTGTATGTCTGCACAAATTAAGTATTATATATACATAAATACACACACACAACTTTTATGTATATCCACACGCACATAATACAAAATTTGTATATAGAATATATATGTACATGGCTGCACATGTATGTATATACACACATGTGCACGGGCATATATGTGTACACACATGAGTGTGCATGCACACATATATCTCTACATAGATACAGTTATATATGTAATTTTTGTAATATTATTTCACATTAAACACAAAATTTGACTAGTTCTTCCTTTTCTGTGCACCAGTTTCTCTCTATGCCCACTACTTTTTGCCTAATTCATACCACAATTGAACCAGAGTAAGTGCTGGTGGGCAGAACAGTGTAAGAGGAACAGGGGTGTTGCAAAAGCAGGCAATTGAAGGACCTGAGTGTGAGGGGGTCAGACGTCAGGAGCCCGGGGCACAGGATGGGCAGCCAGGTAGGGGAGAGGGGACAGCTCAGCAATAAGGAGGGTGTAAAGAATCTCTTTCTTTGCAAATAGGAGGAGAGGTTTTGTGTTAAGAGTGACAGATCAGGAGGTGGGGTGGGATGTGTGAGAACAGGGAGAACATTTGAAATTGCCAGTCAGAGACAGGGAGAGAGGGTGCTTAGGGAAACAGAAGGCTTGCCATACAGATGTGAGTACCCAGTGGATGTGGAAGCTGTAAATTGGAATTGGAATCGACCTGAGCAGTTGTGTGATTTTCTCCATCAGAGCTCAGAAGTGCTGATGTAGAGGATAAGAAAGCAGGCAGTGAAATTTAGCCAATGCTGAGGTGGTTCCAGGCAGTATGATGAATGGCAAAGCTTCTGGACAGAGAGGCAGAATTGAGGGAACTGGAGAAGAGGGACTTCATATCTTCAAATGAAGAATTGGGGACTAAGGAATGTGGACAATGGAAGACTGAGGTTTGAGAGACATGGAGAAGAATTTCACATCTTCAAATAAAATGTCCACATAGGAATTTTAGTTCACAAAGACAGTTGCTTGCCAAGATCCTATGAAATTTGTACAACTGGAAATAAATAAAAAATTGTAACACTTAGCCAGCCATGTTTGAAAAACTACACAACTGTCAGAAAAAATGGTGGAATAGAATACTTCCAGCACCAAGTAGTCAGTCACCATGAACTTCAACCCTTTTATGACCTTGGATTGCAGCAAAAACTTCAAACACCATTTTGATACTATGTCTTACGTGCACAGGAAGATCCCTCAATCTCATTCTCCAAGGAGCTGCAGCAGAAGTACAATATCCACTCCATTCCCATCTGCAAGGACTATGAGGTCTAGGTGGTTTGAACAGACTACAAAGGTCAGCGAATTGTCAAGGTAGGCCAGGTGTAGAGAAAAAAATATGTTGTCTACATTGCGGGGTGCAGCGTGAGCAGGTAGGTTAACAGCACAACTGCCAAGTGGGCATTCACCCAAACAAGGTGTTTTATCTCCAGGCTAAATCTAGACCAAGACTGGGGAAAAAAAAACAAAACTTCAACAAAAACCCAAGTCTTGACAACTTGGAAAAGATAAAGGCAAATGTAATGAAGAACTTATTGAGAACATGCCGGAATAAATGTAACCTGTGTTGCAACCACTGTTTAACTGTAGATTTTTACTACTGGTGTGTATTCCTTTGAAACTTCTTAAGATAGCTCCAGAATGTTTCATTTCCCTCATGTTTTGTTTGTTGACATGTGGCTCTGTAAATTGATTTTTGCTGTTTTGATTTTATGAATAAAACTTGGAAATGTTTCTTTAAAAATGGTGGAATATTACATAAAAATGAAAACTGCCATAATGTCAATGGGAGTTTATTGTATATAAACATATTTTATTGGAGATAGCTGTAGAACATTCCCAACAAAGGGACACATAAGCAACAGTAAATGAAATTTTAAAAGTGCTACAAGTTAACTATTGAAAGTCAGTGAACAAATTATAACTGTTGATATGTAATTTGTTAAGCCCATCATCACTTATAAACTTCAGTTATGAGCATAAATATTCATTAGGACCTGTGGAGTTGGAGAAAATCAGAGCTACATATGGTACATGAAAAGTTTATAAACATATTGACAAAGCATTCACCTATTTCACTATTGTCAAAATTATAATATTTCAGGTTAGAAACAAGTGGTTTTAGAAATAACATATATGAGGTAGGGAAAAAATGCTGGATCCTTTAGAGTCTATATAAATACTACTATTAGATTCCTTGGTACAAGAATGGTATAGAAGTCTCAGTTGGAGTGTGTAGTTGTTTGTATGAAAATGCATTTTAAATGGTAATCAGAAAAATACTGGAGACTAAAGTTGCTTAAATCTAATAACATCACCAGGATAAATCATTCAGATTATAGTGGGCTGCTTTTTACTACTTCACTTAATTTTTCTGCATATTGCAGAAAAAAGTTGTTCTTCATACAGTTAGAATGTCTCCCAGACACAAGTGAAAATACAGCTTGGCAATCATTCAACATATACATGTTAATCTGTCTGAACTGTATTTTAATTCAAATTGCCATTTAATACCACTTGGAGTTTCATGTTTAAAAATGAATACTGCTCGTATTAGGCAACTTTGTTTCTTAAATACCCTAGTGATTCTAGCATTGAACTCCATTAATGTTAATGAGAGCCCTACGAATATAGCCATATACCCAGAAATGATTTTTAAATAGTTTAGAAAAATAAAATAGAAAGGAGATGTAAGATATATGCCAGTGGTTGGTGTTTTATTCTGGGTGTAGTGGGGCAAAACCTTTAACTTCCCCCAAAATTCCTGTTCTTCCATGATGTGTCTTGTCTTTCACATTGTCTATGGTCTGTCCATATTAGTAAATTTTCTGGGATACGCAAAGGGGACACTTTGTTTTGGAGTTTCCTGATAAAGTGCTACCAGGAGAAAGAAAGATCTTGTGTTCTTCCAAAAGCCTTTGTACAGGGCTGTACAGGAATATGTATCTACAGATACGGGCACATTTTCTTATCTCAGTGGAGAGTAGGAAAGGGAGGAGGTGATAGAAGGAGAGAAGGCATTTGAATATTCACAGTAACATCAGACACGGGTGAGAAATAATGAAAAAAGGTGAAACACAAAATCTAATTTGGTCTAATTTACAGTTTTGCCTAGAGCTAGCTCCTACCTTTTTCTGCATTAGAGAAAAAATATAAAATTACATTTTATATTTTAAATAAAACATAAAAGATGGCTTAATATGTATGTAGACTTTAGAATTTGCAAATGATTTTTACATACACTGTCTTTATTGGGCTGCATTGTAACCTAAATTATAGATAAAGACCTTTAAGCTTATTTATAATAACCAAGACATTGAAACAACCTAAATATCCATTAATGGATGAAAGAATAATGAAAATGTGCTAACTATATACAATGGAATGTAATTCAGCCATAAAAAGAACAAAATCTTGCATTATGCTAAGTGAAAGAGTCAGACAAAGACAAATGCCATATGATCTCACATATATGGAATCTAACAAAACAAAACAAAACAAAACAAAACAAAGCCCCAAAGTAACAAAAAATTTGCTCATGACTGTAGGGAAGAGATTGATGGATACTTGAAGTCAGTGGTAGGGTGGTGGTCGAAATGGATGAAGGGGTTCAAAAAGTACAAATTTCCTGTTATGAAATGCATAAGTCATGGTATATAATGCACAGCAGAGTGACTGTAGACAATAATATTGCATCATGTATTTGGAAGTAGCAGCAGGAGCTCCAGTAGCATAATTGGTTAGAGCGTGGTACCTATATGAAAGTAGCAGGGGAGTGGATCTTGAAAATTTTCATCATGAAAATTTTTTTTGTAATTATATATAGTGACAAGTGTTAACTGGATTTATTGTGGTGATTGTGTCCCAATATATATTAATATTGAATCATTGTATTGTATACCTGAAACTAATATAATATTATGCTAATTACACCTAAAAAGAAGACCTAAACCTTCAGACTAAGTGACTTACCTAGGTCTTGCAGAGCAGTCCAGTCACTTGAACTCATTTTCTGATCTTAGAACTTAGATTCTTTGTACTACCTGATAATGTCCTCTAAAATAAATGGCCTTTAGGGTAGTCCAACTGTATCAAAATTATAACTGTTAACTTCATTTAATTCTCCCTCCCCACTTTCATTTCCTCTCCTTGCAGCTCTCTTTATTTAAGGCTCTATATGCTGAGGTCAATGCTACCTTATTTAGCATAACATTTTTGCAAATGCTTACCATAAATTTTTAATTGAATCTTTTTTGTATTTTTTCCATTACCATTTAGTTTCCTTAGGCCCTCCCTAGCCCCAGCAATCACCACCCTGTCGTCCATGTCCAGGAGTCCCTTTTCCTTTGTGCTCAATCCCGCTGCCCCCTCACCACCTCCCCACTAGCCGTCATCTGCTCTCATTTTATGAGTTAAATTTAAAGAGAGAGAAAGACAATAAACTTTTCAGAGAGACACTAATAAATTTATAAGAACCCTGTTTAAATTATACATAGGCTTTAAAATTTTATTCTAAATAAATGTTTTCTAGGGTGTAAAACCCATGTTTTATTCTTAGCCTTGCCATGAGTCATGCTCTGTCCTTGGACAGCTCACTTCATACAATGTAACATAGTCAGAGTTTCCTTCTTCAAAACTAGAAAGGTGAAACTTTGGAAAGAGAAAACTTTAGTGTTCCTCCTTGTGCTGTTCCTCTGTTTTCTTAAAGTATGTTAGATCCTGAGTATCCTGCTGTGACCTCCTCAAGCATAATTTATGACAGAAATAAAATGGAAAGGTTTCTAGACTTTGTGAAGATCTCTTCAAAAGGAGCCTTTAAACTTGAAGTATGGCTAACCTATCATTTTATTTTCTATTGTTTTGCTTTGGGTCATCCTACAACAAGGTAATATGCAAGCCATCCCTGCCCATGTCCCAGTGAGGCTGTAACATTGGCTTACTACGTATCTAACAGAACTTGACTACCAACATTTTAACCTGATCCTTGCTTCCTGAATGAGAATTGGATTATTGTTTTTTTTTTCTTTTCTACAAATTAGAATCCTCTATGGCTATTTCCTATCCATGGTCTATGCACATTGTGACTAGCCCCTTCATTTTTCCTCTCTTATCTTTAGGGATGCCTACACTTAAAAATTAGGCACTTCCAGTTGTGAAAACAAAGATCACAAAGATTTGTCATCAAGATCCCTAAAGCTGCTTTTAAATTGTGTGTGAACTTTGCAACATAGTTATCATCAATTTTTGTTCATTATTAATTTTAATTGTTGTTTTAGGTTTGATACAAATTTTTCTCATATTTGCCTATACAATCAATAATTTATTTTGTTGGAATACAAAAAATGGTTTGGTGATATATTGGGTAGGTTATACCTCAGATGGGTAGTAGTTAAATGTGGATTTAATGGTGAAGGTTTGATTTTCTTTTTCTATAAGTCAGTGTTTCAGATGTTTTTTTGAGTGACATTGCTATGCTAGGTACACTTAGATTGATATAAGTATTCTAGAAAACCAATTCCTGCTTTTGAGATACTAATGATCTTGCTGACAAAATATTGCATTTACATGAATTATCCGTGGAAAGTGAAAGCAATATTCATAAAAAAACTGTCACAAAATAGTATGTGATTAGCTGTCAAATAACTGATATAAGTAATAAAACATCACTTTGAGCTGGGAAGCAGAGAAAGCCTAGGTAGAAGAGATGGGATGAACTAGATCTTGAAAGATTATGAGAATATTTTTTAAGAAGCTAGAAATAGGAAAAGCCAAGTAGGCATGTTAAATAACCTAGGTAAAGGCAGGGAAGTGGCAAGGATCATTCCACATTAAGGAGAAAATGTTGCCTAGGAAGAAGACCAAATAAGGTTGATTAAGTAAAATAGATCAGGAAAACAGAGTAGAGATTATAAATCAAGAGCCCCCCAAAAAAAAGAAAAAAAAAAAAAAGAAACAAAGAAAGCTTTATGGAAGAGGAGTCGCATAATGAAAATGTAACTTATAGAGGAAAGATGATTTTATAGACATACAGAACAAAATGAAAGAGAAATATGGAGGAAAATTCAGTTGTGTTACGTAATAAAAAGGACTCAAAGACTATTACATAATAGTGGCAAGTGATTTATATAAATACCAAATTTTCTCCCTTAAAAGGATTTATTTTTGTATCAGTAGGCAGCTTATAAAATGGCCCCCAGTGACTTCTGCCTAATCCTGTGTAGTCCTTGGTGTGAGCTAGACATAGTCTTCTGAGTAGACTATGGCCAAAGTGATGGGATGCCATTGCCAACATTAGGTTACAAAGAGACTGTGGCTCCCCTCCTTGCTCATTCTCTCTCTGATTTGTTCTGTGGGAAGCCAGGTTTCATACTGTTGAAAAGTCCATGTGGCCAGGAACTGATGATTTTGTCTAACAGCCAATGAAAACCTCAGTCAGTTATTGAGCTTGGAAGAGTATCTCCCTCCAGTCCAGCTTTGAAATGACTGAAGCTCCAACTAATACCTTGATGGCAGCCTTGTCACAGACCCAGAGCTAGAAACAGCTAGTGGAGCCTTGCTGAAATTTTTAACCAATAGAAACTATGAGCTACTAAATATTTGTTGTTTCAAACCACTGAGCTGGTTAACATGGTGATAGGTAACTAATAAATCATTACAGAATTAAATTTCTCTATCTTTACCAATACAGGTGACTGAGTATTACAAGGGACCCTCCCACTCTGACACAACAAAATTCAAGCTAAAATACATTTTTAGTGTATTTCTTGAATCACTGGATCACAGAAAATAAGTGATGTTGCTGAGGATAAAACAAACTGAAGCCTGTGGATGTAAATCTTATTACTGGATATATACTGACTTGTTCTGGAAACACGAGACCAAGACTGGGTTTTAGTGTAACACAGGAGATCAGAAGAAACCTGTAAATGAGCCTAATGAGGTTCCAGGTCAAGAGTGTGCCTGAAAAGTACACCCCATTTTGGCCTTTAGGAAAATCCTGCCCCCAAGTTAGGTTTATAAAAATGAACTCACAATGAAAATAAAACCCAAAACAAAATCAAACAAGCAACTGAAAATTAGATGTGATCTCCAAGCACTTTAGTGATTGGAATTATCAGATAAAGAAGAGCATTAAATGTTTATAGAATTTGAAAAAAATTAATGAAAATAAATATAAAATAGGCAAACAATAAATGATCATTAAAAACAGTTACTCTTGGAAAGGGATGAAAAAGAATTTAAAAAATGTAATCACTAAAATTAAGAAGTAAAAATAAATAGATAATTGAAAACAATAGAAGCTTTACAATAAAAAAGTAAAAGGCTCTTTTTCTTTCTTTCCTCACCTAATCCCTAGAAGAAATACCTTTATATTGTATCTGTTAATTCCCCATACTTCAAGATGAAGAATTCAGTTTATTGGTCTACAATTTCTCTTCTTCCTTTGCTCCAACCCCATATTTTTGCTAGTCATGCTTTTCCTTTTTCAGTTTCTTGATTAAATGTAAAGATTAATTTAATATAGTAAGCTTTTTTCATTTGTCAATATTAGACAGTATTTTCACAATGTATATTGAGGGATTTAGTGACCTTAAATATTCCTCCATCTTTCCTCATCCCCTCCAAATCTCAATTGCCAATTACCACATCTTTCTATATTTTGCTGTTAAAGTATTATTTACTCTCCATTCTGTTACTATACATCATTCTTCCTTGCTATGCTTATAGGTGGCATCTAAAAATGGAAACAATGGATCAAAATTGTGTAAATACTCACCACAAAAGTGAATTTGAACCTTTTTAAAAGAAGATGATGTGCTCTTTCTTCACAAAACCTGGGCTGCTCAAAAAGAGACACAGCTCACAGAAATGAGTGGATGCGGGGAGGGGGACAGTGGGAGGGCACATGTGGTACCTGATAATTGCTGCATTTCATTCATTTGAAGGTGAACTTTTTGTTTTAACATTTGAACACCTTTGTATTTGTGATGCACCTGATAATCATCGTTAACCAGATAGTGGTAGTTATCTAGTAGTTATTCAGTGTTCATGTGAAAATTGACCACAGCTGCTCATAATATCATCATTTCAATGGAATGATTCACATTGTTGGTAGTACATACATTGAATTTAATTTGCTCTAAACTATCATCAGGAAGAATACTCTGTGAGTCAGCCTTAATACAAAGAATTATTGAATTATTACATGTGCTAAAACGTCTCTATAAATAAATCTAGAAGAGTGATTGCAATGAGCATAAAGTAAAAATTCTGAATAATAAGAAAGCATTGTGCTGTAGTTTAATCAGGAACATTTGCCCCTTGTGATTATAAGATAGTAGTATATCATCTAATGGATAGCTTGTTATTTTTTTATTTTCTAATTTAATCTTTATTGTATTTTTTCCATTACATTTAGTCCCCTTATATCCCCTCCCCTCAGCAATCACCACACTGTTGTCTATATCCATGAAATCAACAAAATATGATTTTAAAATGTGTATATTATAACATGGCTTTAGTTTTTCTGTAATCCTTCACCTTTCTCTCCTTACCTTCTTCTTGCTTTCCCTCTTTCCTGAGGCTGGAGTATGGATAGATGCCATATTTGACAATGAATCTGAGGACAAGAAAGCAAGACTTGCAAAATAAGATGAAAAAAAAATAAAGAAGGCCTAATGCCCCTGACATACCCTACTAACACTGGATCATTTACACTTACTGATACATGAGAAAAAAACAATTTATTTTGCTTAAATCAATGTGTTAGTTTGGAAGATTAACCTTAAAGAACACATGAGATATACCAACATGTAACTCCACCATTTAAATAATTTTTCCTGGAGATAGCTGTGGAGATATCACATTCCTGGTAAATGTTATTAAACTCTAATTTTAGATATTAGGAAAAATTTATATGAAAATAATTTTCTGCATATGAGTAGAGAGACTCAAGAATTAAAGAAGCAGGAAGGCGTCTGTATCAATTAAGGTAAATGATGCGTACAGTAACAGATACACCCTAAAAGCCCAGAAATTTAATAAGTGTGAATTTCCTGCTTATGTCAAAACATAATGTGTGTCAGTTGGGTAAGGAGTATTCCCTTACTATTCATCAGGAGAATGGGAAAAGGAATAAGAATCATATATGGGCAGTTCTAATGGAAATGGCGCTCATCACTTCTGCTCGTATTACTTTGGTCAGAAATGAAAATATGGCGTTATCCATCAGAATGCAGTCAGATAGAAAGGCACTACATTAAGGGCTCAAAATAAAGAATTGGTTATAAGAAATGTAATACGGGATATTACACACGTGATAAAAGAACTGAGAAACCAAACAAAGGACAATAAGGCACCTCTCGGATTAACAACAGCAGTGAACTCTTACACCCTGTAGTTGGAGTAGGTAGTGTTACCAGAATCAAGGTCACTTTACACATTGGAAGCTGCAATCATGGTGGGCCGTCTGGTGGGATCTGGAGCTCTGCAGGGGTTGTAGCTACCAGTGTTAATGCCATCATGGTCTTTCCCCTTCTCCCTCCCCTAATATTCCTTCAGTAGCTCTCATTTGCCATATCTAGTTTGAAACTACTACTGCAGGCCTGGGCAAGACAGGCTACAGGGAACAGGGCCTGCAATGCAGAGCTGACCAGGGAAAGGGAGGGTCTGCAAACAAACAGGTCACAGATGGAATCGTGCCCCAAACTTACTACAAAGAATACAAAGAGGCAAAGAATATAGCTTGTTTGTCCAGAGGAGTATACTGATGTTGATGAGCCATGAAAACCCAAATTAAAGGGAGAGATTGAGGACATCTAAAGTCAGTTGGTGGATCCTTACTAAAAGATACCAAATCACTATGGATAGTTTCTATTAGCCAGCTTCTTAACATATGAGTTCATCTGCAAAAATTAGCAAAGTTTAATTTTTCCTGTATTTTAAAGAAATTTGACAGATTTTTAGTGTATTTTTAATAAGCTTAATAATATTTTACTAAATATCGGGCTATCAAAATTTTTCAAAAAGATTCCTGTTTGAGTTGAATTGATTGTGTTAAGATTATAGTTGTAGTGAGTAGGGCAAGAGAAGTCTGGAAAGATGAATATCTCTAATCCTAGTACATTTCAATATCTTAGTTTTGAACTCTATAACTAAAATTTCATTGGTTGTTTACTTTCAGCTTACAAGAAATCTGTTAATATTTGTTAGAGAACTTAAGAAAGGGAATGTATTCTCTCTTCCTTGGGTTTTCATTGCTACAATTTGTACAAGTATACAAATGGCAGATCTACTTTCCCCTCCTCTGATTATCACTTTCTCTGACTCGATCACTCTCATCTGACTTTTCCACTTTATCGACACAGACAACCGTTGCATTTTTATGTAACAACTATTGGCACGAGTAACTGATCTGCGACAAGCGGACTGTATCTAGCTGAGAAGACCAGAGGGCTACTATTATCTACTAAATTGGTAACCTTGGGAAAAAAGAATTTGAGTTTCAGAAAGGCAAGAAATTAGACTAGAGATGATTGGTTAGCTACACAAATAATCATTTTTGTTCTAAAAGCTGAGTTTTCTGTATTAGCAATATATTAGCATTTTGAATTTGAGGTGAGCTTATTAGACACCTATGTCCAAGGAATAAATAGTGCTTAGAAAGTTGTTATTTAAAAATAGAATTCTTTAATATAAAAAGCAAGGATATTTATTTTAATTTGAATCCAGATATTTGACTGAATCACAGAATTGAGTATCATTTTAGAAACCCTGCCTGTTTTTTTTCCAGTTTGCTAGAGGTGGACAAATAAACACTTTTTGAAAATAATGGCGCATCACTGTTCACATTCAGCCTACATCACCAAATGCACCCACAAAGCCTGGCAAGCAGTAATTCATTTTAACTCACATAGTCTCTGTGTCATTTGAAGCTAGAAGATACCATGCTGGTTTTAGTACTGTACTCCTCACTCCTTGATTTAAATCATAAATATTATGCCCTTCACTTTATAGCTACAGAATCTTGATCAAGCAAGGTCACACTAATGGAAATTCAGAACAAGGGTGGGCAAATAGTTTCTCACCGTGATACTAGTGTCTGTCTCAGGGGCTGTGATGAAAAAGATTCTGAAGCCATACCTAGCTCAACAGGATGGAATATAAGGATTAATACAGATGTTTTCCAGAAACCTGTGTGTGTGTGTTTCAGGTCCTTGACTTCTCCTACTTCCTTAGATAATTAATTTCTCTCTGGCTCCTTCCCCTAATAACTCTCCTCTGAGGGAGATTTACACTCGGAAGAAGCCCTGCACATCAGTGGATCTATCTCTGTAGCTCTCGTTCTTTGCCACCGCTGCCCCTGCTTTTAGTGATCACTCCCTACAGTTGGTGAATACTTACGAGCAAGAATTTCTAGATGGATGCAGATTTGGTCTGTGGGTTGCGTTCTCCAGATTCTAATTTGTCTTTCCAGTTTACATATCACTGTTAACAATTCCTTAAGTCTCTATCTAATTTCTACTTACTTCTACCTTACGTACGCTTCTGCATCTCACTTTCAAAGTATATTTTCCTCATGAGCAGCCATGGCTTTCTTCTTTTGTAGGAAGGACTTGGCATTTCTGGAAGTTAGTTTTAGGTTATATCCTCAACCCTTTTTTTTTCCAGTTTCAATATTTTTTTATTGTTGTTCAATTACAGTTGTCCCCATTTCCCCCCATTACTTTCCCCTGTCCTACCCATCCCCACCTTTCATTTGCAAGCCTCCATCTCCCCCTGTTGTCTTTGTCTATGGGTCTTTTATATTTGTTCTTTGACTTGAGCCTGCCCCTTCTTTCCCCTGTTTTCCCCCTACCTTCTCCCCTCTGGTCACTGTCATTTGGTTCTTTATTTCCATGTCTCTGGTTCTATTTTGCTCACTTGTTTGTTTTGTTGATTAGATTCCACTTATAGGTGAGATCATGTGGTATTTATCTTTCACCACCTGGCTTGTTTCACTTAGCATAATACTCTTCTGCTCCATCCATGCTGTTGCAAAGGGTAGGAGTTCCTTCATTCTTTTTGCTACATAGCATTCCATTGTGTAATGGAATACTTTACAAAAATAAAACTACATTATGTATCCCTTTTGATTGGGGGTTATTTCTTTGTTTTTCCATTTTGGGGAAACTCTTCTTGTTTGCTTCTGCTTTTTCAAGTGACCTGTTTTGACTCCCTGACTTTGTGGTGTGAACTTCTATGGTAGGAGACCCGTGAGTTTGAGTGGTGCAGTCTCCTTGATCTCCTGAGCTTGATACTCTTGGGATGCCCTTCATGCCATTTTTATGTTGGCTCTGTGGATGTAATTGGGTTTTGATTGTTGTTGGGTGGTTCTTTGGTGGGTCCTTCCCTCCAGCTGGTTGACCGAGGGTCACTCCACCCACCACATCTTGTATGCTGTTGTGCAGGTGCTGCCAGAACAAAATCGCAAAGCCCTGGAAACAAACCCACACCCACAAAAATAACACCCTCCACAATCCCACTATCAATAGCAAACGAACCAGTATTAATAAGGGTATAAAGAGATTAAGACTATTATAAAAGAGGGGAGCAAATGTGAGATGAGCTACTGAAAGAAAAATGATTTTGAGAGGGAGGGAGGAGCACTAGTAAGAGTTGGGAATCAGAGCAATGTGAAGAGAGAAAGTAAAATTTACATCATAGATAAAGAAGGGAATGAAGAAGATGAAATGGAATAAGAAAAGAGAAGCATATACTATTAGATTTAAACAAATTAAAATAATATAAAATAATATAAATTAAAATGAAGTGAGAGAAAGAAAAAGGAAGGGAAAAAGTAACTAAATAATAAAAACATAGAAGCCAAATTGGAGAGAAAGATCCACCACAGCACTATCAGCAACAAACGTGCTACAATTAATATAGGTGGGATGGGAATAAGAGGGAAAAAAGAAAGAAAGAAAATCTTATGGGGTGTCTAGGGGAATGGGAAGCGATTTTGAGATAATAGAGGGAGAGGGAATACTAAGAGCGAGGAACAAAAACCAGACTAAGACAAGGAAAATAAAATTTGGGATGAAAAGAAAAACAAAAAGAAAAAAAGAGGAGACAAGAAAAAAAGAGCAGGATGAAAAAGAAAAAGAAGAAAAATGAAAAAAAAAACGTGCTGAGACAGGGCAAAATTAAAATTTGAAACAAAAAAAAGATTATTAGAAGGGAATGGTAACATTTGAGATTTGAAATACAAAATTAGTGAAGATATAGAGATAAAATTGGAAGCACGCAACAACAACTCTATCCACAAGCAATGAGCAAAGGTTGCTAAAGGTGGAGAGGGAACACAGGTATTTTAAGAGCAGGGAAAACGGATGTGGGGCAACTATTGACAAGAAAACTGGTTTTGAGAGCCATTGGGGGAGAAATAGTAAGAGTGTGGAGTGGAAACAAGTTGTAGCAAGAGAGAAAATAAAAATTTAAGTGAAAATAATGAGAGGAAAGAAGAAGGCAAAATGGGGTAAGAGAAGCAAGGGGGCAAAATATGTGAACTGAAATAAACTATAGTACAAAATTCAGTGACTTAATAGGCATAAACTTGATGGTCAACAAATGAATGTTAAAAAGCTACATGCAAGGAAGAATATATCACAAATCATGGAGAACACCACGGTGGATTTCATCTCAATAGTATCTAGTATTTAACCATTTTTTTTTCTTTTTGGATCCCCCTCTGGTGATGTCGGAAGGTGACCTGTCTGATGTTAGACAGCCTATTTGAGACATCCAGGGATCTACTGTGCTCTCAATTCTTCAATGAGTTTTTAAAAGTAAAATTTTTGTAGCTTATCTTTCTTTTTCATTATTATTAGAGTGGGATAATAGTCTCATCACTTTCTTATTTGATTGGAAAAGAAACTCCACTTACCATATTGTTGTTATTTTTTTTAATTCTTTTTAATTATTATTCTACTAAGTTGTCTTAATTTTTCTCCCTTGGCTCTTCTCTGCCCATCTCATTTCCTGCTCCCACAGTCAGTCCTCACTCTGTTGTCCAAGTCTGTGGGTCATTCATACACATTCTTTGTCTAGTCCCTTCCCCTTCTTTCCACCATTGTCCCCCCTCCCTCCTCTCTGGTCACTTTCAATCTGCACCATGTTTCCATGCCTGTGGGTCTGTTTTGTTCATTAGCTTAGTTTGTTCTTTAGGTTCCACTTGTATGTGAGGTCATAGGGTATTTGTCTTTCAGTGATTTACTTATTTCACTTAGTATAATATTCTCCAGTATCATCCATGCTGTCACAAAACATAGGAGTTCCTTGTTTCTTTTTGCTGCATAGTATTCCATTGTATAAATATACCAGTTTTTTGATCCACTCATTTACTGGTGGGCACTTAGGCTGTTTCCAGCACTTGGCTATTGTAAATAATGCTGCTATGAACTTTGGGGTACATAGGTTCGTTTAAATTGATGTTTCAGGATTCTTAGGGTATAATCCCAGCAGTGGAATTGCCAAGTTAAAAAGCAGTTCCATTTTTAGTTTTCTGAGGAAATTCCATACTGTTTTCCACAGTGGCTGCACCAGTCTGCATTCCCACCAACAGTGCACTGGGGTTGCCTTTTCTCCACATCCCCGCCAGCACCTGTTGTTTGTTGATTTATTAATGGTGGCCATTCTGACCTACGTGAAGTGGTATCTCACTGTGGTTTTAATTTGCATCCTTCTGATGGCTAGTGATGTTGAGCATCTTTGTGCATAGGAACTTGGGTGTGGGTGCAAATAAGACATATAACAGAGGAGTCAAACAACTACAAATCCCCAGGTTTACAAGAAAATGTTTACAGGAAATTAGATGTTTTTGTTCTTCTCCAAGTTTAGCAAAACGTAGGATTTTGTAGTACAACAGTTCCTTGAATAATGTTCATTCAACCTTGTTTCATTATAACATTGATGAGAAAAAAGATCAATACCTAGCTGGGTCACTGTCTGTGTGAAGTTTGTACGTTTTTTCTATTCCTGTGTGCTTTTCCTTGGAGTGCTTTGGCTTCCTTCACAATTCCTAAAGATCTGCATATAAGGTGTATTGCCATGTCTCCATGGTCCTAGACTGAGTGAGTGTGGGGGTGTGTGTCAGTGCACCCTGCTTGGAAGGGTGTCCTGCCTGGGACGCTGAGCTTGTACCCTGAGCTGCAGGAAGAGGCTCTGGCCATCTACAACAAGGCTCTTTTCAACTAGAGTAAAAGGTTGGAAAATGATTATCTTAGTTGTTTTTATTAATCTTTCTTAAATGTATGTGTAACTCACATTTATTGCAATGCTTAATATTACATGTTATGGGTCTTTATTTAGAAGTTTGGTGATATTTTTGTGATCAGAAATATTATGCCTGAGGAACTTAACTTGTGTTTGTATCAATTAGCCTCTGGTAAAATTGATTTTGTTATACGTCATTTTGCTTCAAGTCTGTTTCCAAGAAACAATCATGACTTTCAGTGAACACTTATTATGGTTAAAACTTAAGGGGATTCTGAAGCAGGGATTCTGAAGCAATGACTCATACTCTCCTTCTGGTTACTTGAAATTCAAATCTGGAAACGTGTAGAGGAAATATTTTGGTACTCTGAACTGGTGATGCTGTTTATAAGACCTTAATTGTTACTAACTCATTTCACAAGAGACTTTTTTTTGCTGCCTTCTATTTCCTACTTCTCTAACTTCCAAAAGATATTTTTGATAATTAAGGAAGCCCTGTAGTTTCATGTATTCTTTGTATTTTACTTTACAAATTAAGTCTCCATATTCATGGCTACAACTTTTGCAGATATTGCATAATGTAATTATGTAATCTTTTTATTTCCAAATTTCATATATTTGCATATTTGTCTTTTCTTGTAAATGAGTGCCGTTATCTGTTACTTTTACTGTTACTTTAGTATAACTCAGATTGTTTGTATAAGATTTCTGGTACACTTATCCAAACATAGTCATATATATGTAAATATATGTGTGTGTATATGTATGTATATATATGTGATATATATATACAAATATTATGTGTATATATCATGCATATTATACATGCATACATTTTAACAGAATTATTTCTGTATCAACATGAAGCTTTTCATGTTATAGTAATACAATGTAGATTCTGAAACAGAATAGACAGTTTTGTAACTCGTTTCTCCCATTCAATACTCATATACTCATATGTATTGGTAGCCCATTTTTCTTTCTTTGGTAGGAATTGTCATATTTATAACTTCGATAGATCATCATGGCAATTTGATCAGGCACCTTTCCCTGATTGAATTCCGCCTGTACAAGGATTAAGTAGTAATTTGACACGCACTTGTTTTCCTTTGGTGAAAATAAGTCTTCCATTTTTGGAATGGAAATGGGTATCTTTTTAAATTTATTTTTCAGCATTTGCTTGAAAAATCTTCAGAGTAATTTCCATTCCTAAAATCTCTTTTATTGCTTTTGTATTGATGAGTTTTCCTAGTATAAAGGAAAATAAAATTGCATAAAAGAAGTGATGAACAGCTTCCTTTCTTTCTTTTTTTATATTGTAAGTATATTTTAGTCTGATTGTCCAGTGTTGGATGAGACCCAATGGACGCTGCTCCACAGCTGATTTACTCTTCTAGGTTAGCAAAGTACAGATGGGGTTTGAAATATTACATACCATTGCCAAACAAATTGGATAAAAATAAATCATATATGGAAGTCTTGATTAGATTAAATTTGAAACAGCAATGGAGAGACATTTCCAAGATTTAGGGGTAGGCTGCATTTTCAACAGATGCTCCTCTGACATGGAAAATAATCTACGACCCCATAAACTCTTGAACTGGACAAAACTCCAGCCTTCCTTAGGCCGGAAAGTCAGATATTCCTGTATAACACAAACATATACAAAACACAACCGAAAACAAAATCAAAGATCTGGCTTGAGATCTGGGAGCTGGCACTCAGCACTAGTATGACAGAGCCTATAATTCTAAACATCTATTCTTGTAGCCAACTCTATTCAGGCCCCAGGCAAAAGCTTCTCCATGTCTTTAGTCTTGTATCCTAAAATCATAGAAGGCATCCTCCAAACGTGGTAAAGATTTGAGATTATGCCTGCATGAACATCGGAAATTGACACAGCTTTATAGTACAAGAAGGATTTGAGAGGCAGAAGTGCTTCATTGGCAGAAAAGACACATTAATTAACTTGTCAAATGTTTCCTTCCAGATAGCGTGACTGCAATAGATTTTACAATATAATGAAGAACTGTTTCTCAGCAGTGATGAGAGTCCTTTGTTTTGCTTATTTTCCTGTTCTAATTCATGGTTCTGGAGGTACTAATGAAATACTGTGAAATTTACAAGAGTTGCACATGATGACAGACATTTTTATAATAAGAAACCATTGATAGCAACTCTGAAACTTGATATACTCGCACGTAGATCTAGAGGTAATTTAAGTGAAGTGTGACACCAAATTTTTACATTGGCATCAAGGTAGACATTAAAAGCAGGAATTGAGGATAGTTACGGTTTTATCAAAAAGTAATTACTTAATTGGATTTTCAAGAAATAAACACAAATATCAAGCTTTAAACAATGATTGAAATTTTAACATTTGTTAATTTTACTATGTATTTTATAATTTTAATAGTTGACAAAATATATTATGAAAACTAACTTCTTTAGAAAATATAAAAATAATTTTAATTAAAACATTTGACAGCATTTGATAAAATATATTCAAATTTTGTATATTTTTGAAATGACATTATTTATTGAACTCATTCCCATCAATTAAAAGCAATGTTAACTCAATCAAAATGATAAAAATCAGTGTTTCTCGTAAAGTAAGATCAGGAAAAATAAACTTATCAAGAAAAATAAACTTTATCCAATAAATATCTAACTTCTAAATTATGTATATCTGTATTTTATTATACATTCAAACATGTCTAACCAAGAAACACTCAGACATACGCAGTAACAACTACATTGTCATCTTTTTCATATTTTTAAAAATTTCAGTCATATAAAAACCATAGCTGTACACAGTTTTCAAGTTTTGTTTTTATATAAAAGTATACTTGCTGACTTAGAAGGAAAACATAATATATCTAATAATTTACCAGTTTGATATATAGTTTAAATTATTGATTATTTAGTGACTAAATAATTATTATACAATTTTAAATATTCAATTATGGAACATGAGTCTCATTTGGCCCCTATCTTGCTTGGGATAGAAACACCCATAAATAGAAAACAGTTAAATATGGACCAATTATTATATATTAAAACTTATCATTAATTTTCTTATATATAACAATAGTGTTATGTAATTAAATGTCTGTATTTTGTAGATTACTCACAGGATTATTTAGCAATTGAGGTGATATAATGTCAGAAGTTTGCTTTAAAGTATGACAGAACAAATGATTGTAATTTTTCTTATCTCTGTGGAGCTCTGTTTCAAAAGAAAGCAAGAAGAATATGCTCCATTATAAATAGAATTTGGCCCAAAATAAAGTGCATTATTTCAATTTACCAAAAATTTTATTTTCATTTTTACCTGAAAATATATTTTGAAAGTCTTGAGAAAAAGTCCTGAAGGCATTAGATAGAGTACATGGCTTTGAACCATGTGTGTTAAAGTGAGTCTGATCTAGGCCACAGTTTTATATCTTACTAGGTTTTTGACTGTGAGTAAATTTTTTAGCTATACTAAATCTCAATTTCCTCATTTTAGAAATGACAGTAATGCTATCAACACTGATTTTATAGCATTATAGTGAGGATTAAACAAAATAATGTATTTTGCTTAACACAATGCCTGACACAGAATAAGCACACAGTAAGGTGATAACTACTTAATTATGTCAGCTAACATTAGTTTTGGATTGCAAATAGATTATTTAGGTATGAAAATAGTTGTTTATGTTCATTTATGGAAATAGATTATTGGTAATATTTATAAAGCATTTTTTCCCTTGGCCCTTGATTAATTGTAGCATTAGTTGAAAGATCATCTTTTCTGCCCTGACTGGTGTGGCTCAGTGACTTGAGTGCTAGACTGTGGACCAAAGCATTGCTAGTTTGATTCCTGTCAGGGCACGTGACTGGGTTATGGGCCAGGTCCCCCATTGGGGGCGTGCAAGCGGCAATCATATATTGATGTTTCTCTCCCTCTCTTTCCCCTCTCTCTAAAAATAAATAAATAAAATCTTTTTAAAAAGAGAATCTTTTCTTTTTCTAACGTAAGTTCTTTAAAGGAAAGTGAGCATTTCCGGTTTGGAGATGGTGAAGCTCAGAAATGCTGAGATTCTCTCGCTGATTTTTTGTGGTTGGAAGATATCATTGTCTTGTTGAACTGGGATGGTTGGTAGTAGAGAGGGGTGAGGATGGATGGAAAGAGAAAGAAAAGAGGAAGAGAGAATATGAGAAGGACATAAAGAACTAAAGTAAAATAGTGGTGCCTGTCACTTAAAAATGGCAGATAGTTAAAAATTAGAAAATGTCTTAATTTTTAAACTAATAGAAGTCCTCTAACTGTATAATGTAAGTTATTTTTAGTATTAGAGATAGAAATATATGCAAAAGAAATATGTATTCATATACTCATATTTGTATGAAAGCTGAAAGTCAAACAAAATTAAAACACAGGTGATTAGAACACAGTGATAATTTTGCTGATTTTCCTCATCTGAAATCAAGGTGACTGGGAAATTTTCTTATGGTATCTCTTAGAGTCAGAGACTGTAGGCATTTATATCCACATTCAACAGGCCAATTAATCAACACACTAATTGATAAGTCAGCAGCTCTTGTAATTTTTCTGTAGTATGGCGTAGCATGAACTGAATAAAAAATGTACTCCAAATACTCTCAGAAGAATTTCACTGGGTTACACTGTCCAGTTTGGATGTCCATTTGGCAAGACTGTCTTTGTCAGCTAGTGTTAGGGGCTCCATAGCTCTGGGACGAGTGGAACGATATTCACATAGCTTCAGGATTGTCTAAAATTTTAATATTATGTGGGCTGTATCTACTTGTACTTTCTGACTTAAAACCTTGGAGTTTCTTTCAGCACCATTCTCTCAAACTCACGTTCTAATACATGTAAGACTGTTGCATCATACCCATTTCTCTTCTGGAAGTAACCAAGAAAACAGTAACCAATTTATAGTCGTGTTGGCAGTCTTTTCTAGTTCTGAATTCCATATATCATCTGAGAAGCAGGAAATGCCACAAAATCAAGAAAGCAAGGCAGTTATGTGTGACTATGCAGACCAAACACCAGTGAGAGAGGTAAATTCTGTTACAAGCATCTGCTGTGTATACTCTGAGGGTGAAGGTGCTAGAGACAGGATTGAAATCTTGTTTAAAGCTAACATTCTACAGCAGGTTTGCAAGTTAACAAGTAGGAGAGAATGAGTCTTAAGTAAGTAATAAGTAGTTATAAGTAGTTCTTCCCTCTGGGAGCAGGAGCTACAAAGAGGCAATTCCCACACAATTTATAGGGAGAAATATATCATGGGAGCTAAAGAATTACTCCTGAGACCCATTACATTTGAGCGTGATGGCATCTGTTCCAGTGATCTATAGCTTATGTACTATGCATGTATTTTTACTTTGGATAATCACTGGCTCTGTGTGCTGCAAATGCAAGTTCATCTCCAAGCTAGAGGAAAAGCTGAAAGGAAACCTTTGGAAAATGCTGTTTCATTAAAAGGGTGAATTGTTCCTAGACACGTTGGAAGAAGTCTAAGCCAGGTAGGCATGGGGCAGAGGAAATAAATGACAAGGGGTCTGTGAATGGAAGTTTATATCTCAAAGTAAAAAATGGAAAGGAAAACAGTAATAGCAATAAAATGCGCACACAGAAAACCTATCCAGTTAACAAGACTTTCTCACTGGAGTGTGTGGGACTGCTTGAAGAAACCATCCTGTTCTCACGGATGCACAGGAGAATTTTAGGCTCCACCAAATGCAAAGAATCTTGTTAATATCCTGGGAGGAAACGACCGCATGGCAAGCCTCCAATAATAAGTTCAGAGACAGCTGCAGGTGGGCTTGACTTGGCTGTGAAGGAGGCTTTTCATTTCATATCCGGTGTAGGGAAGACCAGAATGAGTGACATGTAATTGTTCCCTTCTTTGCATTGGTGCTCCGTTCCCCAGTGGGGACATAAAACATCTCATCAGATACTACCTGGATTCTAGCTCAGAGAAGTTTTCCAGTTTCACCTTCCTTTCATGAACTAAATCAATCCGATTGTATTTCATCAATTTTTTTTTTTAAAGATTTTTTTTTCTTTTAGATTTTATTTATTTATCTTTAGAGGGGAAGGGAAGGAGAGAGGGAGAGAAACATCAATGTGCGGTTGCCTCTTGTATGTCCCCTGCCGGGTACTGGCCTGGCAACCCAGGCATGTGCCCTGATTGGGAATCGAACCGCGATCCTTCGGTTCGCAGGCCCGCGCTCAATCCACTGAGCTACACCAGCCAGGGCTATTTCATCAATTTTTGATTCATCAGTTTCTGACCTGTTACGATTAAGATCTCGGTCTCCAGCCATTTAACTTTATTCTGTTTGTTTTAGGTACCCTGCTTCAGAGAGTACACTGTGTACTCATGTAAGGAGCTGCTTCTGGTAACAGCTCTGTTGTTCTCTAGCTGCCACATGGACCCAAGGTCCTGAAATTCTGGGTAGAGGCGTGTTCCCTGGGTCCCTGCCGACTGGATCCATAGTCCTGCTGGCTGTTACCTGATTTCAAGATGATGGAAGTAAAACAGAAACTTACTGTAAGTGCTGTTACAGAGGTACAAACTAAGTGCTGTGGGAATGCAATAGATGGAGCAGACATCTAGGATTATTCTTATTAAGCCTCTGAAAAATTTCTCACTATACTCAGTGGGCAAAATGGGGGAAAAGTGGGTGAAAAGGAGTTAAGCACTTTTTAATCTAGATGCACAGCTAGCCCCAAAGTCCCTAATAATGTTGATCAATGAAATGAATGATGGACTGAAATCCTGATTCACAGCACTTAATAACAAACAGACAAATAAACAAAACAAGTGGTGACATTGATAAGGACTAGTATTTGGGATACAGCAGCAGCAGTTACCATTTATCCGATACTTGGACTGCACTGGAGCTCTACATATGTTATTGCAGTTAACTTTCTCAAGAGTCTGTGAGCTAGGGTTTTTGTTTTTCAGATTCAAGAAGGGGAGGTTAATTTTCCCAGGTCTGCACAGCTAATACAAAAAAAGCCAAGATTTTAACCCAGGTTTGTTCACAAAGAGGGCCTTTTACTTGCATTAACTCAGTTCATTCTCATAACAATTCACATGAGTTAAATTCTGTCGTGATCTCTCTTTTACAAGAAAATGGAGGCATCTCTAGCTAAAGAGTTTGGCTCACCACTAGAATAGACTGTTAGTCGTTAGTACAAACATTTGGTTCAATGTAATAGTAAAATATTGGTTAGAATAAGAATTAAGGCCTGAAAAACACACATGATTTATTATTTTGTGAATCTGAAAAGAAAACCACATTTTTTTGTGTCATGGCTGTATTTTATCATTTATTAGGTATATGCCCTTGGGCAAGTATGTTGCACTCTCTATACATCAGTTTCATTGTCTATAAAGTGTGGAAAATAATACCAGCCTCCATACCCCATAAAGCTTTGGAAGGAGAAAATGAGACAAGGTATGTGAAATTGATTTGAAATTATGAGTGTTATGCAAAGCTATGCTTTTGTTTTTGTCACTATTTGGAAAAGACAACTGGTAGAAAAATAGTCAATAATCTGAAAATGGTGCAATAAAAAGGGTTATTTTTGTGCTTATATAAATTAAAATAACTTCCAGACACATAAGTTTAGAGATCCAAGGAGATAGACATTTTCTTTTGTAATGAAAATGGAAATTAAGCACACTTTAAAAGGCAAACCTAATAAGATAACATAAGGGCCTGAAGTATAGCTGTCCCCTTAAAATTTCTAGGGCTTTTTACTCATTCAATTAAAGGAAAGAAAGAAACCAAATTATGTAAACAAGACAACCTGTGAGTAGCCAAAGCACAAAGAAACTACCCAAGTACACAAATATATATCTTGGAGTATATTTCTTGACTCTCTGAGGTGTATATAAACCTATCTATTTACAGAACTGGATAGTCACATACTAATACTATTATCTAGGCATAGTATTCCTAAAAGAAAAATGATTATTATCAATGAAGTTTTCTCTTCCACAGGATCAAAGCAAATACAATAAAAGAGAAGTTAATTGAAAACTAATTTAATTCCAGCAGCAGGTTTTTAAAAATATATATAATTTGAAATAAAATTTGAATTTAATTTGTAGTTTCTCTTTCTTATAAAATATGGAGTCTTTTCCCTTAGTTTAATAGTTATATTATGGAATTACTGAAATAACAAAACTTTTCTTTTTCTTTTGCTTTCAATTTTGTACCCACCACAGAGAATGACCATGGCATAACTCCTAGAATTTACTTGAGACAATCTTCTGGATGTTTTTTGGTCTTTAAAATTATTAAAATTAGGCCTTTCATTCCTATAGAGTAAAAAAAATATCTAATATTGGATAGCAAATAGTAGGTCTGTTGTATTCATAGCTAATACTAACAAATAAGAGATCTATATAAAATTGATTAATCTTGCCCTGGCTAGTGTGGCTCAGTGGATTAAGTGCCAGCCTGTAAACCAAAAGGTTGCTGGTTCGATTCCCAGTCAGGGCACATGCTTAAGCTGTAGGCCAGGTCCCCAGTTAGGGTGTGCAAGAAGCAACTAATCAATGTATCTCTTGCACATTGATGTTTCTCTCCCTCTCTTTCTCCCTCCCTTCTCCTCTCTCTAAAAATAAATAAAATCTTAAAAAAAAATGGCATTTAAAAAAATAAAAATACAGTTGATCAATCTTTTGAAGTCGTGACCATATAGGTCAATCTCAGAGTAATGTCTCTTTTAGAGATGTATTCATCTCTTTTAGAGATGAATTTTAGAGATAAAATTAAATAAGAATTTTATTGTTTCTTTACTTCTGTGGAAGAATATAAGGAAGGAGCCATGTTTCACAGAAAAGCTTATAAAAATTCCAAGTTATTTCTTATTCTCTGAAATCTCACATCTCAAACATACTATGTTATATGTCTATTATAAAGAATAAGTGAGATTTATTGAACTGGCTTATTGTAAGCATGTAACAAGCATTAGCTTTTTTCAATATTAACTCACAGGATTCCCTCATTCATGACTTTCTGTCCTTTCCATTTCTCCTTTTTTGAACCCCTAAATACAGACTTCCCCTCCTAAATTCCTTCTGAGCCTTGTTTTTCCACTTTCACTATCACAGGGCACTGCAGAACATAGTTCCTTTTTTTATTCCCACTGTATTTCTTGCTACAATCTACCAGAAAAGTTATAATCTTTCTATGTCTTGAATTTTCTTCCAATTCTGCAGTTTTGAAATAAAAAAACAAGCAAACAAACTAAACAAACAACAACAGCAAAAAACTAACATAGCAACATAGAAACTTCCTTAGTGGGCTGGGGAAGACCAAGAACTGAGGGGACAAAGTCAGGACCCTAATGGCAAATAGAGGGAGAGAAAACACTGAGAAGACTCAGACTTCACACTTACATAGATAGGATCAAGAAGTTCAAGTTCGTTTGTTCCTAATCACAGGAAATAGGATAGGGCGTGCACATTTGTGGCATGGGTTCTAAGTGGTAGCCATGAGATCCTCCCATAACTCAAGGAGGCTGATATTATTGTCATCCTTATGTTGTAGATGAAGGATTTGCATGACAATAAGTCATGAATCTCGGTAGAAGCAAGAAACCTTAGTTTCTGAAGTGCCTATTCTCACCCCCAGCAAATGAGAGACAATATCTGCAAAGCACTGGTAAAGGAAATTTGAGTTCAATGTGTGAGCTTTCCTTTCACTAATGAATATTTGAAATGCTTTTATTGAGTGGCAGCTATGTACTAAATATTGTTCTGGTGCTGGAGTGGTTTCCAAGACCGTGTAGCAAGTTTACAGCCCAATAGAGAGGGCAAGGAAGGGATGGAGGGATGGAAGAAGATGGGAAAGAAAGGAGCTATGATTGATTCAGATCTACTATAGATTGGGTGGTTAGAAAATTACCTTGATAAAGAGAAGTTTGAATTTTACTCTGAATATGATGAAACTTTATTTCTTTTTTTCCCAAAGACACTTTGGTTCTCAACATTACTAGGTGGTCATACTTCCTTTACCTTTGATAGTGGACTGGAGATTTATGCTCTGGATAGTTTAGAAAAGGAGTCTAGGTGTTTTGACATTATGTCAGACATAAATTTTGGTACTGTACTGAAAATAAAAGAATGAAATAAAAACTGCTTATTGAAAAATGAAACTTCCCAGCCACCATTCCCTTGGGGGTCACCCATGCCCATATCTTCATTCCACTGCTTGCTTTCCCACTCCCGCAAGAGAGTAGGAGGTTTTCCTTGGAGAAACAAAATAGAACAGTGAAACTATTAGGTGTTCATTTTGGTGCTCCCCAATACACTGACTGAGATCCACACCATTTCCTTAGAGGGAAGCCAGCCACTCACTCCCTAAGCCTCCTCACAAGTACAAAGCCTCCTCATCTATCACAATATCAATGGGTAAAACCTAAAATAAGCAAAAAGAAATAATAACTTAATCAGGTTCCTTAAAGATGAGGTAAACTCCAGAGGAAACAGAATAATTCTAAACTAGTTGTTTCTGGGAGAGCAAAATCAAGGATGAAGAGGGTTGGGACAGGGCACTGTCATCTATTAAAATATTTATAAAAATATTTGACTTTATAATTATGCATATGTTTCACTTTGCTACACATAAAACTTAAATTTAAAGTAAGACCAGTATTACATGGTGGACATATCCATATAGGAGACACTGTTGATAAAACAACATTTAAAATCTAAATAAAAATTTACTTAAAGGATAAATAAGAAGCATAATGGAAAAAAATGATTCCTTAGCTTAAGTGTTGAGTTTATGTAGTTCTAATGTGTCACATTTACATATTCTGATATGTGATACTCTATATATAGAAAATGGCTTTGGATGTAAATAGAGGAATATTTTAAATGTATATATAAGATACCCGATAACCTTATTTCATTATTTCTCAAGAGAAGCAGCAGTGTGTAATGGATAAAAGGCCAGACAAGCCAAGCAGTCTGGTGGTGAACTCTGTCTTTGCCATCAAGTAGCTTTGCCAGATTTACCATCTGTAAAGTGGGTATATTAATAATACCTAGGTCATGATGCAGTTATGAACACTAAATGAGTTAATATTTGTAATCTTAGAACAGTGTCTCATCCCTAGTAAGCAGTATATAAGATTTTAATTAAATAAAAATCAATCACAAGTATATTTTGTTTGTTATAAACTTTATTAATGTTATAGGCCCATTTCAAACTTATTAAGTATTAAAGCTAATATTCCAAATACTGGAAACTCTTTTAAAACATTTATTATACCAAAACTTACTATAGCTTATTTGAAGCCACTTGTTTTCTATTTTACCCATGCATGAAAATTAAATAAACATGTATGTAAAACATAGCTATATCTGCATGTGCATTTAAATGATAGTTTTTTTTAAGAAAAAAGTTATAAACAATTAGCTAAAGTAGACAAGGAATGGACACATTTAATATATTTAAGATTGAAATCTTTGCACTAAGAAGCAGCATTCACAACTTTTCAGTGCCAATTTAATAATGGGTTTGTTTTAACCTGTTCTCTAATGGTTAAAGTTAAACAGCATTCTGGAGACAAAGTACAGACAATGAACAGGGAAAAGGCAATTGCTGTGGGATTAAAATTTAATGAAAAGCAGACTTGAATTGGATCCTTAATGGCAACTTTTAAAAGCACTGTTAATTTGTTAGCATGTGCATAGTACTGTGATATTTGCATGTTCCTCCACAATGCCCAGGCTCTATTTTTTCCATTAAGGAAAAAAAACCCAAACCCCCCCCCCCCCCCCAGATTCTTCCATTAAACAAATGAGAGAAATCGCTGTGGCTTCAATCAGCAAGTATTGCTGAGCACAGACAACACCTCTAAAGCACATAAGGAAGTTAGACTTTGTTCATGGCCTTGTTAGGACAGTAAGCCATAAGCCTGAGTTAAGAAATTCAGGAAAAAGTTCAGCCAATATTGTAGAATCATAGGAATCTTAACTGTAAATAAACACTCATATAAAAATAAAAGGTATCTGGAGGGAAGAAAGGAGAAATAACTGGTTTTGCTGAAGTAGTGTGGAATTCAGTTTTTCATGGAGGAAATGGAATACAGCAGGTTCTTGGAAGGTCAATACAATTTGTGTATTCAGTGAAGAAAGGAGAGTATTTTCCATTCATGGAGAATAAAAGAAATAGACAAGTAGAAAAGATACACGAGGCTTCCAGATCTCTTTTTCAGTAACAGAAAAGAAGGGTCTAGGTGTATTGATTTGAACTAAGGTTTCCCAGGGTTGAGTCCTGAAGGAGGGATAGGTATGATTTGTAAAATCTGTACTTTGAAGCATGATATCAAGGAGTATCTGAAAAATTGACACCAAGGACAAAAACAAATAAAAATAAAAGTGGACAATGTAGAAAACCATGTCTGAAGTAAACGGACTGCCTTTAAGGAGAGCAGGTAAAAGGACAAGTTTAGATGCCCAGTTCTCCAATATTTTCCTCATGTAGACTCAGGGGTATATTTACAGAGTCCTGTGGCCTCACCTGTGGTTGATGATGGATGGTGGAGGACATTGCACAGGTTCCAATATAAAATTGGAATGCTAGTTGGGGTCCAAATGATCAGAAATCATGAATTTTAGAGCAGGTATGCATTTTACTCTGGAGACAATGATGATCCCCTGGAGGTCTGGCTATATTTACTAATGCAAAAAAATAATAAATGGGAAGACCACCTGGGAGGTTATTCATGTATCCCAAGGTCAGTGGTGATGATATATGAACAAGAAAATGAGAACTGGGAATGGAAAGGATGAAAAAGACATATGAAGCATTGAAAAGGAAGGATTGCTAAGATTCAGTGATTATGTGACTTCTAAGAATGAGATCAAGAGAAAGAAATGGGTCAAACATAATTCTACAGACTTGAGAATAGGTGACAAGGAGAATCTTCTGGGGGAGTTGATGGAGAGGATGGAAGGTGAAGATCATATTGCTTTCCATTGGCAGATACTGAAAATAAAGTAGAAAGATAGAGTTATATACTGAATGTAATCAAAGAAGAATTCATAGCTAGCTAAATTTCTTAGTTTTTGCTATATTAAAAAGTTACAATATACATATACCTATAATTGTAAGTTTATAATTTTTGCTTTGCTTAAGGGTCTCATGTTATTTTCCTTGCAAGCTAATAGACAATATCTGGTATTTGAGTCAGTCTAAATTAAGATTGACTCTAACATTCTTGATCTGGTATCTTGGAAACAGATACTATTTAACTTGGCAGTATTCTTGGAGCTAGCTAGTAGGGTGGAAATGATATCACTGAAGTCCAAGTTCACTCCACCTTTGAAATTTGTTTGGGTTACAGGTCAGCGGTGGTCGAACGCAACTCTGAAAATTTTTTATTGAGTTGGAAGAGGAAGAAACACTAAGAAAATATATAGCAAGGCAGTGGCCAATGACTTAGAGACAGGAGAAGAACCAATATAATAAGATTCGAGAACAGTGTTTCTGAAAATTTAATGTGCATGAGAATCACTTGAGAAATTTTGTTATGTAGACTTAGATTCAGTAGTTCTGTGGAGAGGCCCAATACTCTACATTTTTAACATGCTCTCAGAAGGTGCCACATTTTGAATACCAAGACACTAGACATAAAAACAAAGCAACAAAAAAAAGGATTTTTAAACTAAAGAAGGTTTCTGTGCTGCACACTTTCAGTTTGCCTTTTCAGACACCCTCTCTCCTCTCCCGCATCTGGCACCCAGGAGCTGATCCTCGTGGAGCACATCAGTGGGCTTCTGTGCTCTAGTATTGTGATGGTTTTGGCCAGTAAGAAGAATTGGCTGAAACTGGAAAGAGGAATGTGATGAGATATGAGTGTGTACAATCAGTTCTGCTGTCCTAGGACATCTGAGGTGCTAAAAATTACTGTACTGTGAAAAAAATTACGTGATTAAACCCACAGGGCTGTGGGAGAGATGTGTTTAGAAACAGAGTACTCAAAATCTTTGTCAGTGACACACACGTATGCACAAAGATAGGAACTTAATGAAAACCGTAGCACATATTTACACATGTTAAATGGTTAAAAAATACACACATATTGAAAAAATTCAATATTACAATGAATAAGGTACTTCATCTTGGAAAGGACTTGAAGTTTGCTTGTAGAAGTGGGCATTGGAAAAGTTGCAGAATGTGAGTTATCATAAAGTAGCAGAGGAGGACTACCTAGAATTAGAAGAAAACTTGTTGATACCAGATGTGAATGGGTGTGGCTCAACACACACAGTGAACTGAGGTAGCTGGTAGATATTTGAGGTGTGTGTATGCGTGTGTTTTGTGTATTCCTATACAGCACTGTTCAGCTATGCAGTTTTCTCTGTTCACCCAGCATTTCTCATGTGTGAAATTGTGCATAAGTAAACATCGAATTCACATATGCTCAAATCGTTGCCTAATATATCAATCACATTGGAACAACTTTGCATCTTCAGAACAAGGGTTTTGTTTCAGGTTGCAGCAGATTGTCTGCATTTCTGTGATTAAAGACGTGGCTCTTATAGGTATCCTTTCTTAAAGCTGCAGAAACTAATTCTGGGTTCTGGTAAACATTCACCTTTGCCCTTGAGACTTGGTGGTGGTAAGAGCCTGTTGCTGTTACTAAACCTGGGCGATGTTTCCGTTGACCATTAGTTTCACTTAACCTTGTAAACAGTCCCTTTAATACATGCCCATCAGTTACTGATGCTGTTTGAATTTGCCATATGTGTCCTTCCAGTTCTGGGCAATGTTCAAATGTGATTAGTGATGAAAAGAGGTAAAGGAGAATGAAGGCCAGGTAGAGGACTCTGAATTTAATTTTTACTGGTGTCCACTAAAAGATATTTTAATGAACAGCTGCCAGAGAGACCCCTTAAAAAGTAAGTTAGATGAAGTCATTCTCTTTCTCTAAACCTTACTATGGCTTCCCTTTACTCCTAGAGCAAAAGCAACGGTCCTTTCAGGGGTGTACAAGACCCTGCATAGGCTGGTTTCTTGTCACATCTCTGAATTCATTACTCTGTATCATTGACTCTCTATTTAGCTCAATTTGCTGTAGAGATGTTGGCCAAATTGTGGTCCTGGAACATACCATGAGGGCTTTGCAATAATGTAGGCAGGTGTTTGTGGAAGCATGAAAACATTTGAACGCCGTTTTTCCAGATTAGGAGTGCAGTATGTAATAGGAACAAATTTTCAAAGAATGAAGGCACTGGACTTTTTTTGACTGGGTCAGACAATTCATTCATCCACTAGAAAAGCTTAGTGATATTGTTCCAAATGAAATGTTTCAAATTATGCAACATGACTCTAATGAAAAGGAATTCTACCCAACTACCACTGGCTCTCGGAATTCATTCAGGAAATACAATGTCTGTCCCAGGTAGGAATCTTATCGTTGCTGAAGCTGGTCATCTAGTCATAGCCTGGAAATTTCAGGTTTTTGCTCTGCATTTTATTATAATTCAATTTTAAATAATGCTTCAGTGAAAATGTGTGTCTTCCTGCCCAACGGTTTTAGCCAGGCACTGTGGCAACGAGGTGCCGCAATCTATTTCATTAAAATCGAGGCCTCGTTTTGTGTTTAAGTTTCACTTCTAAAAAGGTCTGAAATCCAACAATTTTCCCTCAGTCTAAAGCTCCATTCAGCTTTGTGAAAATACAGCCAGAAGTTTGTCCACTCTTCATGGTTCATTTATATTTTGCTGGAAAATGTTCTGTTTTAAATCCTTGTAACCATCACCAACATCATAAGCTCTTAAGCTATTTAAGACATACAAGTAAGAAAGCCTTTTCTAATGACACAAAAGCAGTACATTTTATAATTTGAAAGTTTAAAGAATGTGCCTTTTTTCCCTCTTAGTTTTAGCTAGGATAGATGCATTTTTGCAGGCCTGGAGTTTCCATATGTTCGTGTTGAAAACTGAAAGATCTAGTTCCTTATATTTCTGACTGAAAATAATTTTTTTGAACTTTCAGGAATAGAAGGCTAATTTTATTAAATTGAAGTTACTGAGTTGGCTATAAGGCAAGGTTGCCATTTGATTATGATGCATCTGATTATGTGAAATATTTAAATTTCACTGGGATGTATTTCACTGTTCTCAAAAACAAAGATAAAAGTAAAAGTTTGATTCATGTGTTAAAAAAGTTTTTGTGAGTAGTACTTATATAAATTCTTATGGAACATTAGTGAAATAATCATATTTAAATTATAACAACATTCATTCAGATTTTCATTCATTTAATGTTTTTAAAACATTGATTATATTGAAATATAGCACTTAACTACCAAAGAAGAGCAGCATTTTATACTATGTTTCATGTTTTTATGTTGAAGGACACATTAGCCTTAAAACTAGCAAATGACAGACTCTTCGGGTAACTAAATTAGTTTTTTGGTTCCTTGTAATGAAAATCTTCCATATATAGAAAATGTTAACAGATAATGGTATTTCCCAGTTGTTTACACTATATGCATTTATGTCTCACTGACTAGAAACCAGACACTTGAAAAGCAGGAATCTTACAGGCATTTTTTTTGGTTTTCTTCAAGGATCTAACTGAAGTATAGGGCAAACAGTAGAAACTGAATAAATATGTGTGCAAACATATAAAAAATTAATGTGGATGTTTAGTGACTGGAACTGATGAAATACCTGCAAAATTGAATTTATGCTTATATAGATTTTTAATTACTCATTGTACATATTCTTAAATTGAAACAAGCCCTTATTGTAATCACATAAATACGAATTATAGAATGAGTTATAAATACTATTATCAAGCTTTTGTAAAAGTTTGATGTGAGGAAATCCCCATCAAGAATCATAGTTTCTGTTTCAGAAAAGTCAGATGTCCAGAGAAGACAGTAGGGGAAAACACTACATAATATAAAAGACAAGCAAACAAACAAAAAACCCTGGAACAATGTTAAAAAATCCAGTGACAGTATTTTTATACAGTTACACTATAAAACAGCCATTGTACATTCTGACCAGATAGGGGATGTGTGTAAAAGTGACGTGAAATGAAATAATTTAGTATCTTCATGACAGTTGCTTACCATGAGGCCACGGATGGGAAGGTGCACTCTGAGGAAAGCATTGATGGTACTGGCATTAAATGAAGGTCAGCAAAGGCATTTTCAACCAATTCTGTACTCTTGTGTAGAAACAGAAACATACACTGATGGGCGCAACATCTGTTGAATTGTTTTTAATGGGTCAAGATAGAATGGGCTCTTCAGCGTGGGCAACGAGGTTTAAAAAATAAGAAGAAAAATGCGGCACAAAATAAGAAAAGAAAATATTTATGTAAAGAAGTCTTCATAAGAAGTACTGTAAATTCCTGTCTGAAAATAGATTGACAGGCAGTTGGATGGCAAAGCTGAGGGAGATAGACAAGAAACTCTGGGATTTATTTTTTCATACAGTGACAATTAAATGCAACAGCAATTTGGTACAGTTGGGCTTTAGGGAAGACATAACTTTTGTCACACATGTTCCTTCTGCTTGCTGATTTATGGGGAGACGATGGCATTGAAAAAAAAAAGAGTAACGACTATCTGTCTAGGATGAAGAAGATCCCATATAATGTGGCAATTGTAGAGAGGTGGCAGGAAGTTGACAGAGGGTGATGACTTCTCATTCTCAAAAGTCAAGGAGGACTTAACATCAAACACAGAGGCTCACTATAAAGAAATATGAGCACAGAACATGGATTCTGTGATTATAAGAAGCCTAGTGAGGGTGCCAACTGACACGATTTCTGGGCCAGACTAAGTATAACTATCTATAGTACTCTAGGAAATTAATCAAATCTATTTGTGTTCAACATTGAATATGGATGATTATCAACAAATAATTCCTTGCCTTCCTTATAATTTTACTGGTTAAAATAGACATAATTATCTGGCTATAGATTACATTTAACTACTAATCAACTACTGTCCTTTTGCACAGTTGAACACAATTGTTGACTGAATCTGTTTCTGTATACAGCATGGAACAGTGAAGACAACTAGAGTGAATATAAAAATGAGCTACCTGTCAAAGGAATTACCTGTATTTCTAGAAAAAAGGCTATACAAAGAATGAGTTCTTTACTTCTTGGCCTTTGGAAACCTTCTTTCCCTTTGGGATAATTTAATACATTCATGATAGCCCCTTAAAATCAGTTACTGAACAATTATAAAATAGTAGTTAGATTTGTCAGGAATTTGTCAGATTTTGAAATAAAATTTGTTGTATTTCTAGGAATACTACAGATCAAGTAGGCACATTAATTCCATGTTACAAGTGAAACAGTCTCTGGGAAAAAATAATTTAAAAATATTTTAAGGAGGAAAGAACAACAGTTTAAAAATAGCTGCTAGATGGTACTGGCATAAAAACACACATAGATCAATGGAACAGAATAGAGAACCCAGAAATAACCCACATTTTATGATCAATTTCTATTTGACAAAGGAGTTAGGAATATATGATAGGGTAAAGATAGTCTATTCAATTAAAAATACTGGAAAAATTGGACAGATACTTGTGAAAAAAATGAAACTAGACCATCTCCTTATACCATATGAAAGAATAAAATAAAAATGAATTAAAACTTAAAGACTCAAAACCATAAAAATCCTAGAGAAAACATGGGTAGTAAAATTTCTGACATTTCTCTTAGCAATATTTTTTCTGATATATTTCCTTGAGCAATGGAAACAAAAGAAAAATAAACAAATGGGACTGCATCCAATTAAAGTGTTTACACAACAAAGGAAACCATCAAAAAATTGGTGAGACAGCCTACTAAATGGGACATCCTATTTCCAATGATACATCTTTAAGGAGTTAATATCCAAAATTTATAAAGAACATATACTACTCAACACCAAAAAGTAAGCAGTCCAATTTAAAAAAATGGGCAGAGGACCTGAATAGACACTTTTTCAAAGAGGACATGCAGAAGACCAATAGGCATGTGAAAAGATACTCAGCATCACTAATTGTCAGATAAATGCAAATTAAAACCACAATGAAATATCATCTCATATCTGTCAGAATTTCTATCATCAATAAATCCATAAGTTGTAAGTGTTAGCAAAAATGTGGAGAAAAGGAAACCCTTGTGCATGGTTGGTGGGAGCGCAGAATGGTGCAGCCACTATAGAAAACAGAGTGGAATTTAAAAAAAAAAATTAAAAATGGATCTCCCTTATGATCCTCAGCAATTATTACACCTCTGGAGATTTAGTCAAAGAAACCCAAAACACTGATTTGAAAGAATATATGCACCCCTATGTTCATTGCAGCACTATTTACAATAGCCAAAATTTGGAAGCAGCCCAAGTATCTATCAGTAGATAAGTGGATAAAGAAGTTGTGGTATAGATATTAAATGGAATATTACTCAGCCATAAAAAAGAATGAAATCTGGCCATTTGTGACAGCATGGATGGACCTAGATGGTATTATGCACAGTGAAATAAATCAGTCAAAGAAAAACATATACCATCTGATTTTACTGATATGTGGAATCTAAACAATAAAATAAATGAACAAAGGAAATTGAAAGAGACGAATTAGTGGCTGTCAGAGGGTAGGGTGGCTGGAGATGGGATTTTGACAGCTGGAAGGAGGGTTGGGGGTATCGGTAGAAAAGGTGAAAGAAGAAGTACAAATTGGTAGTTACAAAATAGTCATGGGGATGTAAAGTAAGATAGGAAATATAGTCAGTAATATTATAACTGTATGTGGTATCAGATGGGTACTACATTTATCAGCATGATCACTTAGTAAGTTATATAATGTTTATAATGGGTTATACACCTGGAACTAGTATGATATTGTATGTCAGCTATAACTGAAAAATAAAAAATATTTAGTAAAACAAGAAATAAATGAAGTAATTGCAAAAAATAAAATATATCAAAAACCTGCTAGAATTACAAAGTAGAAACACATTAATAATGAGAGGATTTATTTCACATTACAGCTCATTCATAAACTAACTAACATAATGATACAGTACATGTAAAAATCTGTACCCTGAAAACACTACCTTTTCACATATATGTGAATTATTTATAAAAATTACACAACTAATTCAAATAAAGCTCCATAACCCAACCAGAGTAATTGCCATGGTAAAAACAAAGGGAGTTTCAGAAACAAATAATACACATTAACTCACCCTCCATAAACCCCAGTTCTTAAGATGAGGTAGTGTTAAAAAGATATTCTACCAAATTTTTAAAGTTAATATACAAAAGAGAAAAATAATGTGATCATATCCATAAATTCTGAAAGATACTAGATAACATTTAATATCTAAAATGAGAATCAATGCAAACTTCTAAAATACAAGGGTTATCTAGAAAGTATCCAGTCATGCCATATGAAAAATAGAGACATTTATTGAAGAAGATACAAGGTACAAGAAACATTGTACATAGGACAATAATGCTTCAGTTCTCTTTAAAACAGGCACCTTGGGACCTCACACAGTTCTCCCAACTGTCATTAGCTGCCCCATCATATTATCCTGAATCTCATTGATGGTCTGAAATCTCTTCCCTTTCAAAGGTGATTTTAGTTGTGGGAAAAGTCAGAAGTTACAGGGCACCAAATCTGGGCTATAGGGAGGCTGAGTCACCTGAGTGATTTGATGTTTTGACAAAAACTCTGCACAAGATGTGATGCATGAGCGGGCATGTTGTTACGATGAAGCTGCCTTCATCAGTTGCCCATAGCTGTGGCCTTCTGAATCATCTGAATAGTTTCTGGAGAGGAATGTTCAAGCTTAATACAGAATTTGATGTAGATTCGTTGCTGTACTCAGTCATTTTGAATGTGATGGCCACACAGTGCACATGCTCACTCAATGGCATCTACCACCCCCCACAGACTAGTACAGTGAGATGATCATTTTTTACACATGGGCATTCCAATCCACTCTCCTTGGCTGCCAGGTTACATCCATGTCGCACAAACCATTCTCATTATATTAACAATGGCTGGACTTTTTCTGGACAGACCTCTTATATAAATGATTGACACAAATAAGAAGATAAATGGACAGATCTCTGATCTTTTTTTAAATTGCTTTTAGAGATGGAGGGAGAGAGAGTAGGATAAATATTAGAGAGAAACATCAATTGGTTGCATCCCGCACATGCCCTGATCAGGAATCAAACCTGCAACCTAGGTCTGTGCCCTGAAGAGGAATCAAACCCACAATCTTCTGGTGTACGGATGATGATCAAACCAAATGATAAACTCAGCCAGGTTGATCCCTAAACTTAACGGTTGATTCTGATACACTTTTTTTCCCTGACAATGAATGACCAAGCAGACAAAAACAATTATTGAGAATATTTAAAATTTAACAACATAATTAATAATCAGGTTTTATAATTATATATAGAATCATGTATCCATAGAGAATGCTCACTCATTTCCAGAACAATTGGAACATTTACCAAAACTGAGCCACCCTGGTTGGAGTGGCTCAGTTGGTTGGGTGTCCTTCTGCCAGCCAAGTGGTAGCCAATAAGGAAGGGCACATGCCTGGGTTGTGGGTTTGGTTCCCAGTTGGCTGAAAGGCAACCAATCAGTGCTTCTCTCTCAAATCGCTGCTTCTCTCTCTCTCTCCCTCCCTTTCCCTCTCTTTGAAATCAATAAGCATGCTCTGCATAAGGATAAAAAAAAAAAGAAAACTGAGCCAAGAGTAGAACCCAAAATAAATATCTGTGAAATCATTATTATGCATTCCTCATTTTATAACTGCAATGCAATAGATTTAGAAATTGAAGTAAAATGAAATCACAATTTCTATATGCTTGGGATCTAAAACAGAAAACATCCTTTTTAACAAATTTATAGTCCAAAAAGAAAATTATAATGGGAATTATGAAACAATTATAATTGAATTATAAGAAAATAAAATATAAAATTTTTACAATTAATTTTATATGCTAAAACCAACAAAAAATGCAATACTCAACTTACAAACTTAAAAAAATGAAAAATCAGGAGGACCCAAGTAGGTAAAATTAAAGAGTTAAAAGAAAACAGTTAATAAATGCAATGTAAAGGAATAATAAGAGGTTTTATAAACTAAACCAAAATTATTTAAAGTAGAATAGGCAAATAATCTGATAAAATTGATCAAGGAAAAAAAACAAAACAAAATTGAACAATATTAGGAATAAATAAAAACCACAACCACAGATTTTAAAAAAACTCTACAGTAGCAAAACAAATTTATAAAATGGGTAATTTTCAAAATAAATTTAAATGAATAAAACTGACTCAAAAAGTAAGGGAAAACCTACTGGATCTATAGCCATTAAATATCTGGTAGTTTAGAACACAGTCATCCTCACTATTCACATTAGATACGTTCCATAAAGTCAATGTGGACACTGAAAACACAAGGTTACGCTTCTGAGTCATATTATCATCAACTGATAAATATAGTCTTATTTTATGTGTTTCTCTTAAAGAAACCAGATATCATATATTTTGCTGATTATTAACATTGAACTCATGGCCAATGGCATTATACCATGCCTGAATAAAGCTTATCTAACACACGTATTTTCTCTGCAAGGCACGTCGGTCTTCCTGCACTTAGGATCACTAAATAGCACTTTAGCACTACGCTCAGGGGCCATTTTAAACAGTGAAATCACCAACCAAAAGTATCAAAATGTGAAAACTGTGGAATAACCAGACCATAAAAAGATACTTGTTTACTGTGAGATCTGAAACAAGAGACAGAGTCACCTTGCTTGATCTCAGGTAGGAGCATTCACGCTGGGTGACAGATTTTTCAAAACTCCATGCACGTCTGTGCATGACTGCAAAAGCACTGTGAATATTCATTTTGGGATCACAGATAAATTTTAGTGATTAGGTAAGTTCAAAGATATGGAATCCTCTCGTTAATTAGGGTTGACTGTTTATTCAAACAATTACAAAGCCCAATTTTTCTTCGTAGAAAAATTTTATAAAACTTTCAAGACGTTGAAAATCCGTACCATACACAAACTATTCTAGAGAAGAGAAAAAAATGAAAAAGCTTCCCACCTTATTTATAGGCTTGATAACAAAACCAGATAAGGAAGGAAAAGTATCAGGTAATTCACTTAATGACATAGAGGACAAATGCAAATAAAATAATATTGGTAGAGTAAACTAGAAACTATTCAAATAATCAAGTAGATATGAAAGGACAATTTAATAGTAGAAAACAATAAAGTAGTTTACATTGTTAACAGATTGAAAGAGAAGGGCTCTATAATCATCTCAATAAATTAGAAATAAACAATAGGATTGCATAAAATTCAACACTTTTTATTACTATTATTTTCAAAAAAGCAAAGCCCTGCCTTTTATTGAGAAAGATCTGTGGTTCTCAAATTTCAGCATATGCCCAAATTATGTAGTGGGCTTGCTGAAACACACTTTGCTCTGTCCCACCGCTAGCATTTCTTATTCAGTGTATCTGGCATGGGCTCAGAGAATCTTTATTTTTAACAAATTCCCTGGTGATGCTGATACTGCTGGTCTAGACAACACTTTGAGAACCACTGCCATAGGCAATGTAGGCCTTGTATAATCACTATTCTGATTTTCAAACAATCGGAAATACAGATTTTTATATAGAATATTCATTTTTTAAAAATTCTGGAAAGTCCAAATCAGTCATACTGTTTTAGGGCATAACTGATGTGTATATATCCCTTAAAAATGTAAAGATAGATGTTTTGTGGCTTGTAATTTTCCTGTGCAGTTATGTCTGCCTCGGGTTATACTGCTATTGAAAAAGCTCTGCAGAATTATTTTGATCTTTGTGCTTAATTATCTGCTGCTTTATAATAATGAATTTGGTGTATATGTAATTGGTCTCATATCAATGATTCTAACAGGTTCCCAAAACATAAATTAGACCATGTAATCTTTTCATATAGCTTACTCTGTGATAACTAAGTATGGTGTCTGATGGGTACTTGACTTACCAGAGTGATCACTTTGTGAGGTATATGAAAGTTTAATCACTAATATAAAACTGTATGTCTACTATAATAGAAAAATAAATGGGAAAAATAGAACATGTAATTTTTTATCATTACTGTATTTTTTCCCATTATCATTTTGTCCCTTTATACACTCCTCCCCCCAGCAATCACCACACTGCTGTCCATGCCCATGAGTCCTTTCTCCCTTTTGCCCAATCCCTCCATCCCCTGACCTTCCCTGCCCAGCTGTCATTCTGCTTTTATGAGTCTGTCACCATTTTCCTTATTAGTTCAGTTTGGTTGTTAGATTCCACATATGAGTGAAATCATACTGCATTTGTCTTTCTCTGTCTGGCTTATTTCACTTACCATAATGTTCTCCAGGTCCATTCATACTGTTGCAAAGGGTAAAATTTTCTTCTTTTTTACAGCTGAGTAGTGTTCTATTGAGTAAATGTCCCATCGTTGTTTTATCCACTCATCTACTGATGGACACTTGGGTTGCTTCCATATCTTGGCAATTGTAAATAATGCTGCAATGAATGTCAGGGTGATTATGTTCTTTGGAATTAGTGTTTTGGGTTCCTTTGGATATATTCTCAGAAGTGGAATTGCTGGGTCAAAAGGCAGATCTACTTTCAATTTTTTGAAGTATCTCCAAGATGCTTTTCACAGTGGCTGCCCCAATATGCATTCCCACAAACAGTGCAAAAGAGCTCTGCTTTCTCCACATCCTCGCCAGCACTTGTTGTTTGTTGATTTATTGAGGACAGCCATTCTAACATGTGCGAGGTGATATCTCATTGTGGTTTTAATTTACAGTTCTCTGATGATTGGTGACAGTGAGTATATTTTCATATGTCTGTTTGAACAGGAAAGAATTCTTGTGATACAGATTTTTGCTCAATGAAGTTAATACTTCATTTTTATTCAGAGAAGGAAATAGTGCAGTTGAGAAGTAGAAAATAACTGTGCACTCCACTAGGATTTTCAGCTGTCTGTGGGAAATCGTGAGCAAAAATACAAACATGTTAAAATGAGGAAACTTGATCTGTGCATTAATAATCTTTGTTTCAAAGTTATATATATATATATATATATATATATATATATATATACACACACACACACATACATACACATACATACATATATATACATGGGAAACAAACCAGTCAGGCTGGCGCCCAATTCACTGAGCCACACTAGCCAGGGCTTCCTTGGCTTTTTTAAAGGATGGGTTTTCAAAATGCAAAGCAAAAAGTGGAATGATTTTGCATTTTGTGTGTAGAATCAATAAGTTACATCCTCCAGAGATTTATTTTGGTCTCTAATATTTAAAATAAATGATACTGATTAATGGGTTACTGTAAACTCTCAACTGTCTTATACTTGGGTAGAGTTCTTTATTCATGGAATGAATGCTTTTTAAGTGCCTTACATCCATGATTTCAAATCTTATTTTTCTCTCAGTTTTCTTTGAAGTTCAATGATTATTTAATTCCCTTTTTACCACTGAGAAAATCTATCTTTTAGTTCTATGTTCTCTTTGTCTTCCCACATTTCTAGGTGTACTAGGAATTCTTTTTGATATCTTTTGAATTCCTGCATCCCATCAGTTTCATTCTGACAGATGCAGCCTCTAAAATAATCTGTGTGATGCACTCAAACCTAAAATAAGCCATTATTTCAGGGTTAGGTGCGTCATACCTGCAAATAACCTCATTTATCTAGAGAACTGCATTTAATGCTATTGTATAAATACCAGTGTTTGAGCATCCTTTATAATACCATCTGTCATTTTTTGTATAATACATAATTCAATGTATTCCTTATTCCACTTTTTTGAGATGCAGAGTTCTTGCATGTATCTCTCCATGCTGTGACAAAAATTCAGGTGTATTATGGAAATTATATCAAAAATTATCCAAGATAAAATTTTAATGAATGTTGAATCAAGTCATATCTCTGTTGCTAAGATATACATACATCAAGGCAAATTTATGTCGTTGGCATATTTTGCTAACTTCTTTTAAAGTATATTTTAAACACAATGTTCTGGAAAGTAGAAAAGTAACTGCTGTTTCTATTAGAGAATTGACAGTTTGTTGCTGGCTATGCCAGAGAGGTAGAGGAGAGGGTAATGAAAACTTAAAATGGCGACATCTTGTTGAGAATTCAGCTTTTTTTCCATACCTTGCTTGAACATTTTTTTCCCCAGATAGGAATAAAATCCTAATTATATTTATCTTCATAGGAATGCAAATCCAGAATATATATATCTCAAAAGATTACATGAACATTCATTTGTTGAGTAAATACTAAGTGCCAGGCACCCAGCTCCGTTGAGGACCCTGGAACAGATCATTTCCCAGGTGCTCATGCTTTAATGAGGGGACAGACTCACACATAAGTCTTTTATGGAGCTTCAGTGTTACTGCACAACAGAGGGGAGCCCAGGCAGGTGTGGAAAGAGTTGCCCACGCCAGGCTTTGGAAAGAAGGAGGTGTTAGGGACAGCATCTCAAGGGAGGTTTCACTTGAGCTTCATTCTGAAGCATGAGTAGGAGTTAATTGTTTAGGTTGCTTCGATCATGTATCATCTGAGCACTTTTAGAAAATAGAATTTCTGAAATTATCTTGTCATGCACAATTCTGTAGGTTGGCTCAAAGAAGACATTCACATATCTTCTGTTTTCTGCCTTTTTTATGTACACTTATATGCATTTTTTAATGTATGCTTCTACCATGAAATATGTTGCTTTATAGTTAGGATTATATGATGTATATGTATGTGTGAGAATAGATGATAGGATTTATGTAGTAAATCACCACTTTAATGTAGCTAAAATTTACATTCTAAACCAAAATTGCCTCTGTCTTCTCATGCTGGCTTTTTCTTTAAAAACAAAGAACACGTGTTCTTAAAACATGACACAGAAAAAACCAATTCTATTGGTTGTGGCCTGCATTCCTTTTGAATACATGATCTCATTATTGTGGTAGCGTCTTCTTTGTTTCAGAAGTCTCCAAAGTGAAATTAAGGGAATGAATGAATACTTGTTCCAAGGAGTCCCTTCTAGGAGAGGAATAACCTTATATTCCAGCTTCAACTCTTTCCATTCCACAGTTTTGGAGAGAAGATAATTGATATTCTAACACATAGCTTTTGTCTGAGAGATACACGTTTTGTAAATATGCATATTGCTGTAAACCAAGTTGTTCTTAACATGGAACAGGTGTTGCTTTGGCAATGAATTCAGTTTTTTCATGGACAAAAGAAAGTATCTTAAGAGATCATTTTAGTCAATGATACAAAAACTGAGAGAAAATACCCTTTTGATAAGCTATTTGTCTTCTTCAGAGAAGAGCCTCTTCCAGGTTGATAAGAACAAAGATTTATGAATAAAAAATAACATTTTCCCTTATTTATTCTTGAAAGATTTTTTGTCAGTTCTTCTAAAATCTACCTTTCTAAGCTATAACGAGGCCAACATAATCATTTAGGCCGTAATGTTCAACACACTTTTTTCCTTTTCTGGTTTTTAGTTTCATGGTGTTTTATTTATTCTGCTTACCCATTTATGTTATGACATACTTCACACTTACAAAAATATAAATTTAACACATTATTTTCCCTTGTATCTACTACCCAGTTAAATAAAGAAAGCATTACAAATACAGCTGGAGCCCTTTTGTGTATGGCTTCATGATCTCATCCTGTGAGATCAGGCCTCAAGTAGCCACTATGCTGTGTGTTGTTTAACATTTGTGAACCCTGAGAAATTAAAATTTCTAATTAAAAATTAGAAATTTTTTTTCTGGTGGTTAACTGGGCTCAAATTAAAAACAAACAAACAAACAGAAAAAAAAAAAAAAAAAAACCAGAGCCAGCAGCTGTTTCTACACAGGGGCCTCTCACACAAACTGTACTTCAGGAAGAAGCCTGAGCTAAAGTGCCTGCCTGCACTGTGTTTTTCCCCTCTGAGTCAGCCGTTACAAAGGAGGATCTAGAATCCTATTTCAACCAGTGGGACTGAGACTTTCCCCAACCAGTTGGAGCTGCATAGCTCTAATCAGTAGAGTGGCTCTATTTTGATCAATTAGGACAGTGCCTTTTGGATCAAAGTGCAAGGATGTAGAGTCCTCATCTGCACGAGAAGAGACCAATCAGGGACCAGTTGTGGGGACTTCTGTCTATATAAGCTAGCTCCTCTGATTCTGGGAGCACAATTTCCCTTTCCTCAGAAGACTAAATATTGCATCTCCTTGGCTGAGCTGAAAGAAGATTTCTTGAGGGAGCAGAGCAGGGCAGACCAGTGGGGTCCAGAGCAGCCTGGCACAGAGCTGAGCAGGCCAAAGCACAGCAGAGTACACCAGTGCCGTGCAAAGCAGACTGGCAAGGAGCGGAGTGGTGCAGAGCAGCCAAGAGCAGAGCGGAGGGTCTAGCCAGAGTAGGGCCTGGCCTGGGGCCAGCTGGCCCAGGGCCACCTGGCCCAAGGGCTGTCTCACACTCCTGCTGTTTCCACTGCTGTGCTGTATCACAATTGAGCTATTTTCCAGCTGTGCTATATCACAATTGAGCTCTTTTTGCACTAAAAAAGTTTCCTTTATTACCTCACCTCAAATGGGGATTTTTGTTGGTGTTGAATTAGAACTCTGCCTTGCAACTTCTGCCTACCTTAGACTCACTGAACATTGACACCTTCTGTATGTTTTCATACTTTTACTAAATAAGTGTGTACTGTTAAATATTATATTATATGCAAGATTATGTTGCATATTTTAGTATAACACCCTATATATATTCTTTTACTCAACAGTATGCTTTCATTCATTTTATCATGTGTGACTTTTTTCATTGCTGCATAACATTCCATTTTATGACTTTACCACAGTTTGTCTATTTTCACAGTAATAGACTCAGATTGTTTTCAAGTGGTTGCTATTGCAAACAAAGCTACTATGAACATTTTCATACTTGTTTTCCTGTGCATACGTGTAACACTTTTTAAAACGACGTAACAGTGAAATTGCTAGTTTAGAAACTATGTGCCTTTAGAACTATAAAATACCGGTAAAATGACCTCCAAACTCTCTGGTACAAACTCACTCTTCCACAGAGATGTGCAAGGATTCTGGAAATAAATATAATTGATCTCTTCCTTGCCAAAATGCATGCCTTTTTATTTATTGTTGAATAAAGTCATGAGAGCTGATGTCCATGTCTTGTTTCTGAGCTTCAGGGAAGCATTCAGTTTTTCAAACTGCAGTAGATGTTAGTTTTAGAATTATATGGATGTCTTTTATCAGGTTGATGAAATTACTTTCTAAACATAGTTTCTGAGGATTTACTTAAGTGCTTATTTTGCGTATTGGTCACAATTTCTTGCAACTTGGCCTTCGTGGTTTGTTTATTTGTGTATTTTGATTGGCTGCTAGACATTGTGAAATGTTATGTTGTTGAGTTCTTAATTTTGTAATCTTCCTTCAAAGATGTAGCACTTTTTCTGAGAGACAGTTGAACTATTATGGATCACTTAGATGTTTTGAGGCTTGTTTTTAAAATTTGATACGGTACTATTGACTAGTCCTTACTCTAGGGATAAAGTAGTGTCCACTGACTATCCTGTTGTTCATTAAGGATGGTCTGCTCTGATTGTTCAGAGTTTGAATGATTCCCTTTCCTGTGTGAGCTCGGGGAATTCTGCAGTTGACAACACCCTGGTCATTATTGCCTCAAATCAGAATTTTCATTGTATGTATGAACAATTCAGTGTTTAGCAATAGACTCAAAGAGATTCCCATACATATTTTCAGAGCTCTTCTTTGGAGTGGTTTCTTTATCTCTGGAACTGTGCGTTGCAACTCCGAGCTACCTTAGACTCACTGAACTGAAATATTTTTGTCTTCTCTAAGTGAGAGCAGCATGCTGTTGCTTGTGACTTTCTTCATTCCACCTCAGTCCAGATTGTGCCAACAGGAGGAGAGACGCGGTGCTTGCAGGGCTCATGTTTCTCCTTTCCCTTTTCTTTCTGAGATCACAGTTCTTACCCTGTGTGTTTTTCCAGTATCTAAACACAGGTTTGAGGTATTTCTGTTGAGTTTTCTAGTTGTTTCCAGTGAGGAGTTAAGTCCCAGATTAAATTCATTGCTACATTATGGCTAGAAACAAGGCCTTGTTGTTATATTTTTAAAAATAAATAATATTTTAAAGCAGTATTATGTTCAAAGCAAAATTCAGTGGGGGGGTTCAAAGATTTGCCACATACCCCCACCCCACGTATGCGTAGCTTCCTTCATTGTTAACACCTCCCACTGGAGTGGCATTTTGTTACAATTGATGAGCCTACCTTGACACCCCATAGTCACTCAGAGTTCATATTTTACATTAGGGTTCACACTTGATGTTGGACAACTGTCTAATGACATTTACCCATCATTACAGTATCAGACAGAGTGGTTTCACTGTTGCAAAACTCCTTTACGCTCTGCCTCTTTATCTGTCCCTCTCCCCAGCCCTGAGTAACCATGAATCCTTTTACTGACTTCCTGGTTTTGCCTTTCCCAGAATGTCATACATTGGAATCATACAGTATATAACCTTATCAGGATGGCTTTATAACTTATGAATGTTAGTGTTGAAAAATATTTCATTGTTTGGATGCACAAAAGTTAATTTATTCTCTTACTGAAGGACATCTTGATGGCTTCCAACTTTTGGCAATTATAAATAAAACTGTTAACAACATTCATGCACAGGTTTTTGTGTGGACATAAATTTTCAACTTCTCTGCATAAATATCAAACAGTGTGATTGCTGGATCATATGTTAACAGTATCTTTAGCTTTGTAACAAACTGCCAAATTGTCTTCCAAACTGGCTATACCATTCTGCATTTCTACCAGTAATAAATGCGAGTTCTTCGTGCACCAAAATTCACCAGCATTTGGTGTTATTTGGTGGTGTTCTGGATATAGGGTGGGGCAAAAGTAGGTTTACAGTTGTGAGTATGTAAAACACAGTTTATTCTTGTATTATTGTTTGTTAAATTGTATTATTTTCCCTACAAACAAATGTAAACTTATTTTTGTCCAGCCCTGCAAAAGAGGTGTGTTGTGGTATCCCACTGTTGTATTAATTTGTTTCCCCTGATGACATACGACATGGGGAATCTTTCCTCTCCTTTTTTTTCATGTGTGTATCTTCTCTGGTCAGGTATCTGTCTGTTCAGGTCTTTGGGCCCATATTTAAATTAAATTGTTTGTTTTTTTATTGTTGAGTTTTAAGAATTCATTTTATATTTTAAATAATGGCCTTTATCAGATGTGTCTTTTGCAAATATTTTTTTCCACTCTGTGGCTGATCTTCTCATTCTCTTGACATTGTCTTTATCAGAGCAAAAGTCTTTTATTTTAATGAAGTCTAGCTGATCTGGTCTGTCTTTCACAGACCATGCATGACTTTGGTTGTGTCTGTAAAGTCACAATCGTGCCCAACGTCACCTAGTTTTTCTCCTTTATTATTGTGTAGAAGTTTTATAGTTTTTGTTTTACTTTTAGGTCTATAATCAATTTTGAGGGGTTTTTTTTGTAAAGGATATGTTTGTATGTAGATTTTTAAAAAAATTTTCAGCATGTGGATGTCTTAGTGTTCCAGGACATTTGTTTTAAAAAATGATCTTTGCCCCATTGTACTGCCTTTTCTCTTTTGTAAAAATCAGTTGATTAATATTTGTGTGGGTCTATTTCTGGGCTGCCTATTCTAGTCCACTGATCTATTTTTTCTAGTCTATCACCAATACCTACTTGATTGCTGTAGCTTTATAGTGAATCTTTGATTCAGTTTCTTCAGTCCTCCAATTTTGTTGGCTATTATGGATAATTTGCCTCTTGCACATAAACTTTAGACTCAGTTTGTTAATATCCACTGGGACTTTGGGGGGATTGCATTGAATCTGTAGATCAAGTAAAGAAGAACTGTACAATACTAAATTTTCATATAGACAAACATGAAATAGGTCTCCATTTTTTAGTTCTTATTTTGTATATCTTACCAAATTTGTGTTTTTCTCATATATATTGTGTACACATTTTGTTAGACTTACATCTAAGCATTTCATTTAGGAGAGTGTTAATGTGCATAGTATCATGTTTTTGATTTTTAATTCCACTTGCTTATTGCAAATGATTGACTTCCATATAGTTCCTTTGTATCTGGCAACCTTGCTATCATCACTCTTTAATTCTGAAAGGTTTTTGTTGTTGTTGTTGTTCTTTTCATTAATTCTTCTGGAGTTTTTACATAGACAATTATGTCAGCTGCAAAGACAGATTTATTTTTTTCTCAATCTGTATACCTTTTTTTTTATTATTCTTGTCTTATTGCATTAGCTAGATCTTCCAGTACAGTGCTCAAAAGTAGGAAGAAAAGACATCCTTGCCTTGCTCCTCATCTTAATGGGAAAGCTTCAAGTTTTTTTTTTTTTTTAATATTTTATTTATTTTATTTTTATTATTTATTTATTTATTTACTTATCTTTAGAGGGGAAGGGAAGGAGAGAGGGAGAGAAACATCAATGTGCGGTTGCCTCTTGTATGTCCCCTGCCGGGAACTGGCCTGGCAACCCATGCATGTGCACTGACTAGGAATCGAACCGCGATCCTTTGGTTCGCAGGCCCGCGCTCAATCCACTGAGCTACACCAGCCAGGGCGGAAAGCTTCAAGTTTTGCTCTAGTAAGTATTATGTTAGCTGTATGTTTTTATAGGTATTCTTTATGGAGTTTAGAAGTTCTCTATTCCTAGATTACTGAAAGTTGTTACTTTTAAAATTCACATTATACTGTTGTTGGAATGTGGAAATTAGTTGAGTGTTTGTATTAATTTTCTATCTAGAACACTAATGTAATCTTCTTAAATCTTCTTATTAATTGTAATAATTTGCCTGTGTATCCCTTCACAGGCAAATTATTCTGTGAGAATAATAATTTTTCTGTGAGAATTATAGTTTTAATTTTCTCTCTGATATCCACAGATTTTAGTTCTTACTCCTGTCATCCTGAACTGACAAGAACAGGCAATATACTCCTAACTAAAAGCAGAAATGGTAGGCATTCTTGTCTTGTTCTTAATTTTTAAAGGTAATGTTTTTAGAAATCCAACATTAATAGTGTTAATCATTGTAGGTTTTTTGTCAGATAAACTGTATCTCTTAGGAATGTATTCATTTCTAAGGTGTCAGAAAATGTAACAAGAGTCTAGTATCTCAAACTCATGTAAGTTCTCTCTCCTAATGTCACAGTGAGTGTGGATGTCGACCTCTTCCTCTGCTTCCAGGATGGTTGCTGTAAGTTCAGCTGCTCAGGTCAGAACTCGTTAGAGGCAGACTGGGAAACTGAGCATTAAGGTGTTTAGCTTCTATAATGAAAGATAGCATTAGAAAAGGAGTAGAATTGTATACTAGATTAACCAAACTTTAGTGTCTACACATTTCCTTTTATTTGGGTTAAAGAAATTCTGTTTTACTTCTGGTTTAATAACTTTTCTCTTTAATCATAATTGAAGCTGATTTAATACAATGTTTTTTTCATGTGCCAAAATTATGCCCTTATTAATGTGTTGTATTACACTATGATCATTTTTAATAGTGCATCATCTCTACCCTTTTAAGATATAACTAACCTGGCCATGATTTACTTTTTAAATATATGACAGATTTCAACTTGCAGAAATACATTTTTAAGAGTTTTGTGTGTATATATATATATAATAGGCTATGGTCAAATCTACTGTGAACCCAGTAATGCGATGAAAATACAATGCATTAATGATATAAAATGATGACATTGTAGTGTAGAAAGGAAGTACTTTATATGGTGGTAGATAAACACTTGAATGACCCCTTTTATTTTTCTAATGCATAAATGGAAGGAAGCTAGTGACTTGGGCTCCTTTGATATGGTGGTTTCTCATGCTGCCCTCTCTTCACTGAAAACAAAACTTAGTTTCTATGAGGAACTAAGCAAGCACTAGGAAGCTGTATCCACTTTTTCCCTTGTGTCTTTATCTAATATATTTAGTTTCACTTGTTTACTGGTTCAATGGGAAACTGAAGTGAAGATCATCATGAATCAGATTTCAGTCATCATTCTTGCCAGTCTTTAAACTGAAATCAGACATTTCTGAACTAGCCTCATTCTATATTAAAAGTAAAACTGGCTTATAATTGTTGTTTCTCAAACTGTTCTTTTCTGAGATTGACTTAAATTTACAAGGCTTGTCCAGGAAGTATCCAACCATGTACTAGTGAAAACAGAGACATTTACTGAAGAGACAAAAAACATTGTACATAGAACAAAGATGTCTCAGTCCTCTTTCAAGCAGGTACCTTGGGACCTCAGGCAGTTCTCCCAATTGCCATCAGCTACCCCAACATATTTTTTTGAATCTTATCAAGGTCCTGAAATCTTTTCCCTTTCAAAGGTGATTTTAGTTTGGGGAAAAGCCAGAAGTCCAGGACACCAAATCTGGGCTGTAGAGGGGCTGAGTGACCTGGGTTATGTGATGTTTCACTGAAATTCCTGCAGGACACATGATGCATGAGTGGGCGTGTTGTCGTGATGAAGATGTCAATCACCAGTTGCCCATAGCTGTGACTTTCTGATAGTTCTGAAATATCCAACAGTTTCCACAGTGGAATATTCAAGCTTAATGCAAAATTTGATGCAGTTTTGTTGCTCTACTTGCTCAGTCATTTTGGATGCGAAGGCCACACAGTGCACATGCTCATTCCACAGTGAGTCCCACCCCCCACAGACTAGTACAATGAAGGCATCATTGTTCATGCAAGCACACTGCAGTCTACTCTCCTTGGCCACCAGGTTACACTGATGTGACTCAAACCATTTCATTATACTAGCAATGGCTGGACTCTTCCTAGACAGACCCTAGTATATTAATCTTAAAAAAATTACTTGAGTGTTTTTCTTTTCTTTCCTTTTTTAAAAGAAGTTTGGTGTAAATTTTTAATACAATTGACCTCATCTATTTGATATTGTTCTTTTTCTTCGTGGAGTCTGGGGGTAGATTTTTATCTACAGATTCAATTTCTTTAATAATCACAGGTGTTTTTAGAATTTTTCTCTTTCTTAAGTTAGGCTTTATAAGTTGTATCTTCCTTATAAATAATTTTTTCACCTAAGTTTTTATATTTATTGGCTTATATTTAGTTGTAATGTGGTTTTATTTTAATGCCTCTGCTGTAATTCTACTTTCATATTCTTTATCAATCCTAACTTTTTTATGTGTTCACTATTCTTTTATTGATCAATCCAGACAATTTTGTCTCTTTTACTTGTCTTTTCAAGAGCCAGTGTTTTATTAGTTTATTGATTCTTATATATTGTATTTTTTATTTATTTAAATTTGGCTTCTTCATCATTATTTTTTCTTCTTTGTTTTGGGGTTTATTTATCTTTTTCTTACTTTGCAAGGTGAATTCTATGATGGTCATTGAATTGTTGCCTCTCAGCTCCAAATCCATGTTTTTTTTAAAAGGAACTTAGCTTTATAAATGTTTTTCCTTTGTCTGTTGTAAAGATCTTAAGAGGCATTCCTGCTTCAAAAGTGGCTTACACAGCAGACCCCTGGAGAATGTGGTTTTTTAATCCACTGCTTGGTCAGCACAGAATCTTTAGTGCTAAGTGCCTGTAGGGATCAGGATTGGTTTTGTCCAGCATTTGCTCCACATAGCTCTTAACTTGGGCAGCAGCAACATAGTTAGAATCCTCTGACAGCATGGGCTAGTGACTCAGCCAAGATCCTTGCTTCCTGTATCCTCTCCTCAGTCCTATTGGCACCATGTTGAGAGCCTCAATAGACCTGCCACTGAGTGGAACTAATGCCCACACTGTATCCTTGACAGCTAGCCCAGGACCACTCAGGTCCGAGACACACTTAAGAGCACTAAGTTCCTATGGAGGGAAGCTTCTCCAGCTTCTGGTTCCAGTAGCAACATAAGCAGTGACCCTCCTCTAACAATGACCAACAACCCACCTCCTCTAACCTCCCAGTGGTTGACATACCTGTCAGCCCAGCTTGCTTGTATCATGGAGGTTTATTGCCTCCATCCCTCCTGAGGTGAGCATAGCACTCTATACTTCAAATCCAAGTAAGGCCCAACTCTGTCTGCCACCAGCTCATCACCACTCTCAATTTATTTGTGCTCCAAAGAGTTGTTTCTGCTTGTTTGGAAAGTGTGCACCTGCTGTGGCTCAACAATCTGGCAAACTTCTTAGTTATCTAACTGATGCCACAATAACTTCTTCAACAAGGTTTGAAAACGCTCTCAAATTTGTCCTTCCTTAGATACTTTCCCTCAGGCCTAGGATCAGTCTAATCCCTTTTACAGTTTTCTTTCTGTATTTACAGTAACTCTCCAATCATAATTAATAATTCTTCAAATTAAATGATATCAATATTCTCCTTTCTTCTGATTGGATTTAGCCTATCCAGATAATAACTGAATTTCAGAATGTTTTTTAATTAAAACATATAAACCTATTAATTCCTTTCTAATAGTAAAATTTTTAATATGGTAAGACTCTTCCGCTACAATAAGGGTTCCTATAATATGACTTAGCTCGTGTGCAATTGATAAGAGAATAATGACAGCAAAGTACATCAATGTTTTGGTTCAAGCATTTTTAAAAATCAATATGTTAATATTTTGTGTTCCCAAAGTAATAACAATAAAACTGAAAGTACGCTGACGTAGAAAGCACACAGACACTGCGGAGCGCAGCCAGCTGTGGATGACTGCAGTGCTGCACATGGTCCCTGTTCACGCCATGTTCTTCCTCTGAGTCGTGGCTGAGCTGAGTCGTGGCTGAGCTGAGTCGTGGGCTTCTTCTTGGAACTGTTTATTTAGCGATTGTTTTTCATTTTTGTGCATTTTTCTCTTCCTCTAATTCAACAGACACAATGTTTCCTTATAGTCTCATCTTATGTTTCTTATTTTAAAAAAATTACAATATTTCAGACTAAACAAATTTTAACTCTGCTATCTATTACTTTATTAGGATTGTTATTCTTTTATCGGTGCTCTACTTATGAAATTGTTACAGAGCACACACACACAGGGCCAAGGGGGGCCCGATATACTATTACCAAAAGGACCCCCACTAGTTCAATTGTCCATCGCCATAGGAAAGACTCCTCTCAATGCCAGAGATTTGTGAAAAGGAAAGGAAATGTTTATTTAATGCTATACAGACTTAAAGTAGTGACCTAATGTCTTCATTAAAATATCAAAGTCCTTTTGGATACCCACAGACACCCACAGTGCTTCCTTCTCCCCCTGCCCCTAATTCAGGGTACTGTAACTCAGGAAAAGAAGCAACATCCGGGATCCAGGCTCCTGACACCATCAGCTGTGTCGCCATCCAGGCAGGATCTCTGATTAATCCAAAGCCTTGTGGCACCTTCTCATGGCCTACTGGCAAGAGTTCTTCCACCCTTCTTCCAGGCAAAGTCTCTCCTGCTTCCCAGGCCGCACAGCCAAAGGGAGCACCCCAAAGCCACATGGTCCTCTTCTACCAGAGCTTCAGGGGTCTGCACTCTGGCCAAAACCTCATGGTTCTTCTCTTTTCACCAGAGCTGTGGGGTCTGCACTCTGGTGAAACCACATGGATCTCTCTCTAATGGCTTCTGTGACTGGGTTTAAATCCCTGCACCAACCTTCCTCTGTACCCCCATTTCCGACTCCTCCTACAATAAATTATACCTGCCAGCATTCCTATATCATTCCAAGTTTACTGGGCTGCCATTGTGAGTCTGGGCAGGTGTGGCCCCATGTCATGGAGCCAATTGCAGGGGGAGGGGATCTGTCCGCAGAGCCCCATCCTTCCATCACAGATGAAAGTAAAACTACCAAGACATGATCTGCTTGGGGAGGAAAGGTGGTCAAACTCTCAGAGGAGAATGACCCAGAGACCCTTCCTCACTAGGCTTTTATTGGGTTCAAATACACAGGAATACAGGTTTAACATTTCAAAGAAATCTGAGTCAGTGTTGGTCAGGAAAGGGGGTTGCAAAACTTTGGGAGACAGACCCATTTCCTCCTTGGACCCTTATCATTTAAATGGGAGCACTCTTAGGAAACAAAGCAGGTTTCACAGGACTTTCTTATGCAATTGCCCGGGGAACCATTCTGGCCAGCACAGGGCTACACTGCTGGCCCTCATAATATCAGACTTTAAGCCAATTAGGCTCAGGAAGCAGAAGATATCTCCCAGACAGAAATAGGGACTCAGCTATGTCAGAATAGCCAGTGGGGGGGTGGGGGGGGGCGAGGGTCCATCACCCCCTTTTTGCTGCAGCCCCTCGAGTCCTTCCATGAGGGCCTCCCAAGTGGTCAAGTCTGGCTTAGGTTGCCCCTTCCATGAGGAGTCTTAGCCTGTCATTGACTAACCGACTAAGCATTGGGGTCAGAGATGGATGAGGCAGAAGCGGAGCTCCTGCCAGGGAGATAAGCTTTGTCTCCTTAGTAGCTCACGTCCTCTTGACAGAACAGACCCAGATGAAATGGGTCCCTAGGCTCTTACTCAGCCCACCATGGGGTGAGGGTTACAACTCATGAAACGAGGTTGAACGGTCTGCAACAGCCAATCTTCTCCAAGCTCTCATGTAGGCACTGTCACCTGGGGGACCTGCCCCTAGTTACATCTTGGGGGAAGTCCCTTCCATCCCCTTGGCTCAGAGAGTGGCCATAGCTATTTAACATATCTATGCAACCAGTTAAAGTTTATGGTTATGTTAAATGACCATACCATGGGTTAGCCGCAAAGCTGTGGCTGTACAAAACAGCTCTGCATGTTCCTGCTCCATGTTTCCCTTCCTCCAACTCACACCTGAGGGGGGAAGGGGTGAGGACATCTTATATGTCTTTCTAATATTTCCTGGATACCCTGAGTTATGGGCCCCATTCCAATTTCTATTTGGGGCCCCCCATTTGGCTGCACCCTGTATCAAAATGAGTAAATTTAACATTTTTACTTCTAGATCTGTATTTCTTCTGATACATTTTGTTATTTTGCAGAAATCAAGGTTTCATAGGAGATATGTATATCATATTTTTATACCAATATTACCAATACCACCAATTATACCAATACCAATACCACCTATGATTTGATTTTCTTTTAAGTTAGAATGCTTTTAAAATTTGCTTTGTAATTTATATTTTGACCCAGGAATAATTTAAAAACATGTTATTTAGTATCAAAAAGTAAGAAAATTTTATTTTTAGTTTTCTTTGTATTATTGATTTCTAATTTAATTGCATTTTGGTTAAAGACTATGGCATAAAAATACATATTTGTTAAATTTATTGAGCATCACCTAATTGCCTAATGGATTAGACAACTTTTATAACTGCTACTCCTTGTTATTCTATAATTGTGGGTTTCAATGTTCTAAATATCGAAAGTTATGGACTGGATTTTGTTTCTCCAAAAGTTTTATGTTGAAGCCCTAACGTTAATGTGACTGTCTTTGGAGATTGGATCCTTAGGAAGTAATGAAAGATAAGTGAGGTCATAAGGGGGAGGCCCTAATCGTATGGGAATAGTGACCTTATAAGTAGAGAAGGAAAGATTTGTCTATTTCTTTCTCTTCACCAGTGCACACAGAAGAGGTCATGTGAACACTGGCCTTCCATTAGCAAAGAGAAGGCTCAGAAGGAAACCTATGTGTGGTCACCTTGATTGCAGACGTCCCAGTCTCTGGCACTGTGAGAGACAAATTTGTGTTGTTTAAGGCACCTAGTCTGTTGTATTTTGTATTGGAGCCTGATCAGGCTCATGCATCAAGTTTGTTAATTCTTCAAATCTTTCTCTCTTTTCCTGAGCTCTCGGTGACCAAAGAAGTGCCTTAAAACTTTCCCATGATTGTGGATTTTGTGGATTTTTCTTCTGTAAAATTCTGTTGTTTTGTTTTAATAGTTCTGAGAAATACTATTAAATAATTACAGCTTTAGAGTTGTAAGAGATTCTTGGTTTAAAAAGCATCTTTTAAAATTATGAAGTAAATCTCTGTACTCATAAAAATTCTTTGACCTCAGAATCTGCTTTGTCTAACATCTATAAAGACACATTAGCTTACTTTTGACTAGTAATTTTCTTGTATGTAATTTTTAACATTTTAATTATAGCTTATTTGCCATTACATTTTACATGCACATCTTGTAGGCAATTTTAAAAAATCTGTTTGTGTAGTTTCTGCATATACTGTCAATCTAGGTATACTGTGGGTTTTTGTTTATTCTTTTTTTTTTCTGTGAGTTGTTTCTCTTTCCTGTCTGTCTTTTGAGATTTCAAGTTTGTTTTGTTTTCATTACATTTCCTTTCTTGTGCAAGTTTTGAAATTTATATAGTCTCTTTATAGTTTTTAAAAAACTCTGTAAAATTCTAACACACATAAATAGGACACAAAATCCAAAGTTAATCAGCATCTCTGCTTGTAAAACCACACAAAGATTTTAAAACACTTTATTTCTGATTCTCCTCTTGTCTTACATGTAACTGTTGCCATTTTTTAGTTCTAGCTCAGTTCATAATCCCTAAAACAATTACTGTAATATTGTTTCATTCAATAATTGTGTGCCTATTTACCTTTAACAATTTTTTGCTTACTCTTTTTTCTTGTAAATTCAGCTGGTGATTCACTTTTCTTCTTTTTAAAATATAGTTATGTGCAATATAGTGATGTTTTGGTCAGTTACGGGCTCCATATGCCACAGTGATCCCATAAAAGACAAACAGTATGCGTGGAGATTGGCAATGTATTACCTTTCCGCACAGCACCTCAATTTTGAGTTCACAGAGACATCTGAATCAGATTGCCACAGACCTTTCAGCACAGAGGAGCCTGTTCCAACACGGCTGCGTATTCAGGGGTGATACAGCCCTCCCAGATCTAGCTTGGTGCTCCTCAGAGTACATTGCTGTGAATTCTCTAATGAGGACCTAGATTCATCCATAAGAGGTTCTTTAACAGGTATCAAGTAACACTGCCACTTTAGTAAAAGCTTCCCGTTTGATGATTGCCACAAAGATTCATAATCTAACCACTGCTCCAGCATGCTCTAGTCAAAACTGCATTGCCATGACAATCTGTAGGTTCACTCATCTGTCCATCTTGATTTCTTATTCTGACTGATATTCAGGCCACCTTTCACTCCCTCCTGACAGTCACTGTTATGGTCATCTGCACCTAATCCAGATAGTTTCTCCCTGATATTTTCCATCAACATAGTCCGCATCTCTGTTCATGGAGTGGAATCAAAAATTTCCATTTTCTGTCTCCAACTTTGTTGGAAGGAAACAGGAAGAAGGCCTGTGAGATAGTGTTTATAGAGTCTGCAGTCATGAGTAGTGAAATCCTAGATCTTTACCTTTACTCATCACTCACTCACTAACTCTCCCAGAGCAACTTCCAGTCCTGCAAGCTCCGTTCACAATAAGTGTCCTAGACAGATGTACCATTGTTTTATCTTTTATAATATATTTTGAGTGTACATTTTCTATGTTTAGATATGTTTAGATATACAAATACCATTGTGTAGCAATCACCTATGCTATTCAGTGCAGTAACATGCTGTAAAAGTTTGCAGCCTAGGAGCAATAGGCTATACTGTATAGCTTCTGTGTGTAGTAAGCTCTGCTATCTGGGTTGGGTAAGTGTACTCTGTGCTACAAGCACAATGAGGAAATCACCTAACAATGTGTTTCTCAGAGCATATACCTGTTGTTAAGCAAAGCATGACTGTATTTCCATTACTACTTGGCCTATTAACTATCGAGTAGTTCACTTAACCATATTTACCATATATATTCATCTATCTTAATCTATAATCTCAAAATGTTCATGTCTATATTAAATGTCCTCCCTCTATCAAAAAAAGAGATGACTAAATTCTCATGTAATGGTAAGTAAAAAAAGTCTTTCCATAGTAAGTAAGTCTTCCAAGTCAATTCTAATTTTAGATCCTCATGATTTTCCATATATGGATAATTGGCAAATGTATTTAGTCTCCAAATACTTGATATAAAATGATGAAAAATAAATGTGACTACTGCAAAAATACTGAGAGTGGAAAACGAAACACAGAGGCTCTTCTTAGATTTATATAAATAACATTCTTCTAGATAAAAATAACAAGAAATCACATACATGGAAAAGGATTTGTTATAGGTAGGTAGGTAGTTATTAACAAAGGAAAGGAGTAAATGGAATCAGCCTGATTAACTAGGAAGGGGCAGCTTCACAGACAATCCACGAACAGCTGCATCCTTCACCAAAAGGACATAAATCCCTGAGTAGGCAGGAAAGACTGGCTTTCCAAGCTCCCCAGGGAATAATGAGCCAGTTTCCCCAGATTAACTGGGGAAGGATAAACACCAAGGGGAGTATTCCTCTGCTGAGGCATGCACAATAGTAGCCAGATGATGAAGCAAAACTGTGAGGCATGTACAGTAGGAATCAAAATGGCAACCTCAAAGAGGAGGGGTCTAGCCTGAGAAAATATGAGAAAAATATCAGATAGAATAAGGGTACAAAACCCCAGAAGATTCAGGAAAGAGATAGGATAGTTTGAAAGTTAGCCAATCCCTTACCAAACCCAAGGAAATATAATCAAAGCTTAACAAAGGTACACATTCTCTCTTCAGCAACAAGAAGGTCCAAAGAGCAGTGCTGATTGTGTTGATATGGGAACAGAGACTGTGTTGGATTACTAGAGCCTTGTATGCCACACTAATGGCACAGCAGCTGTGGTTCCTGGCCCTCCTTCTGGGCTTGGTGGGACAAGTGTGGTTCTGTGGCTCCAGAGGCTGAACTTCTTCTTCAGTGAGAAAAAGCTAAGCCATCTGGTCTTGGATGAGACCCCAGACTTGGGAGTACTCTTAGACATCAGACCTGGGGATAGTCATCTGTTGTTGCTCCAATAAATCTTGCCACTATACTTCAAATCCCCCTATGCGTGTATCCCTAAAATGCATTTCCTGTGATACCATGCAAGCGTCCTGTTTCCTATGGCAACAGACTGGTGACCATGAAGGAATGAGGAGGTTGTGGTAAGAGAGCTAGGTCCTCACCACTCTTGTGCTCAGAGGTCTTTTCTTCACTTGTCTTTCTCCTGCCTTCTGCTGCTGCCCTTGTACGCTCTCCAGCTCTTTTATTCTTCTCCTCCCCTGCCCCTTTGCTGCCTGTCCATTTCAACTCCAGCTCTGAAACTCCCCTCCTTCCTTCTGCTACCTCTCTGTGACCCCATGGCCAGCCACTACCCCATGGCTTAGGGTGTGGGCCGCTGACACACAGCCTGTAGTATTTTTCTTCCTCCAGGTCCAATGCAATGGGAGGCCACCACTGGCCTAAGCACCCACCTGGGGCCTGCAGCCTGCTATGTTCCCTGCTCCCACCGCACCTACTGCTACTCACCCAGGCTCTGAGGGCAACACAGCCCAGGACACTGGGTTCCCCAAGCTGTGCGTTTAAATAAGGGAAATTGTGCCTACAACAAATAGAAAGCCTTTACTTGCAAATACTTTCAGAAATGGGAAGGTTTTTAAGTCATTTGGTAAGATAATGATTTTAAAAGAACCTCCACAAGAGAAAACTAATCTTGAGACTGACTGAACATTTGTTACCCTTTCCCACAACTCCTGTGCCCTTTCATACACAGGGGTAGCCAGCATTTTATTATCATTTCAGAGAGAGTCGACAGGATTTGACCAAGAGTGCTCTCTTTGTCTGACTGGCCCAGCTAATAGACATAGGTCACCAAGGATCTTCTCTGATTCCTCCTGGGTCACCTGTCTTTTAAAACACATTTGCCATGAAAACCTCAGGGATGGCATAACAGGGACCACCTTTCCTTATAGAGGTGAAGGCCCCCTGCCTGCTAGGTCCCTTGAAAGACTAAGGCTGCTTGGAATACGAGAGACAGAGAAACAGAGAAACAGATCACTAGCCAACTACTAAAGGAAAGAGTTATAGGGCAAGTTTTCCACTCAAGGCAGTGGAGGTACTAGGCACCCCTTGTATAGACAGGCACAAGGGTGTGGACCTCTGGTAAGGTTAGTTAAGTACAGAGGCCATCAAGCAGCGACACCTTGCTTGAGGAAATGGGCCACACTTGTTACCCATGTGCAGTTAAGTCCACCTGAGTGGAGTGAATTCAACTAAGAAGTGCTTGTCACCACTGCGACTGTTGGTTAGGCTTCTTTTAGATGACAGGGTAACATTACACACCTGGACATAAACTAATTGCAGTCTTTTGGAAGACCTTTGCACCTATCAGAATGGGGCAGGAAGGCACAGGTCTTGGGACTCCAAGGCGGGTCATGGGGTTGCACTCTATCGTGGGTTTTAGTCTTATGATGGCACTGCAAACACATGGTGCTCATTTTCCTTAACTACTCAATTGCAAGGAAGGAAATCTCTCTCCCAGAACACAATGGCCACCAACAGTGCTTCGTGAGACCCCTTTGGGGTGCATATTGCCAAATGGGAGAAATTTGACCCAGGTCCCTCAAGAAAAAGGCTTATGATAATTGGCTTCATGAAACCAAAGACCTTCTAGGAGAAGCTTGCATTTCTTTTCCTGCACCTTTGAAATGCAAAACCTGGTTTCTTCAAGAACTCTTATCTTATCTGGACCATCTTTTAAAATGTAAATTTCTAGGAGGTAATTCTGAAACTTTGCTAGACAAGTCTTAAATTCACCCCCTTTTAGCTTTTTATTACAGAGAAGCTAGAAAATAAATTTGGAGCTGTTAATGAACATCATACTTTATTAGAAATATATCTCTTAGAAGTGTGGGTATGTTTGCCAAGAGGAGAGCCTATGTTTGTTGAAGTAATGAAACGTGTTTGCCAATCTAAAGAATGTTAGTTGCTTGTTTTGTAGTTGTCTGATACAGAGTTGGAGTTCGGTTCTTTTCTGCTCTGTTAAAAAGACAAGGATTTTCCAAATGCTCTATATTTTTTTCCCTGTCTGATCCCTCCAGAATTTGGCAGCTCGTAATGAGTGAGTATTCTTAGGTTCATGGCAATATGTTTGTCTACATGAATCCAATAAGGATTTGTTCCAATTGTGGTTTTAATAACCAAATCTTCGACTGGAATGTTACATCTGAGAGAGATATGCCTGGACCCTGGATTTCACCAGAATCTAGAGGGAAATAATATTGACTTTGAAAGCTATTCCTTGGAGAAATAGCCCAGTACCTTGATTGTTTACAAGGTTCATGGCAGTCTTTTCAGATAAGAAACAAAGTATACTTCCCGGTGGCTGGCATAGAAAGAACCTCAAGACATTTTTGGTGACCTTGGAAACTTGAGAAATTTACCCAAACCTGTAGGTATTATAGTCAAAGCCTGATGGCAACTGGGTGGCTTGGCTTCTTTGCCCCAAGAGCTAATTAAAGCTTAATCTGGAGATTACACAAAGCAGATTTAAAAGAATCAATATACTCAATTGCTATTCTTGTTGTGTCTATGCAAATAATGAGGCCAAATCAAAACTGGACTTAATGCAGTAAATAAATTGATCTCAATTTACCACTTGAATGTAAGTAAAGATGATTTTAAGGGAAAAATTGTGTTTTAATAAAAATTGTAATGCCAAGTGGTAGATGTTAGACTCTAGTTCAGTTAATTATCTGCAAAATTTTATTTTTATCTATAAACTAAACTGGATCCTGAATTCTCTAGTTTTCTTCAACCTTCCAAACTAATGTTTTATTTTTCTCCCATCCTTTGACTTGGAATTATTCAGAACTAAAACCTTTTTGCCTAAGGCTGTGTATGCCATCCAGAGTTTGCCTGAGTACCTGATGACATCACCGTAGCTATTCAGACTTCCGGTCAAGATTGTCACTGCTTGCTTTCCTTACAGCAGGAGCCTTATATCTAAAAATAGTCTAGCCTTACAGACTCAGAAACTGCTTCAAAATTTGCTCTGATCATTAACCCTTGTTTTTTCTTCGATCGTAATAGACATATCCCTTCTTAAATACCTGATTACTTGTTAACACAATACTGGCCTTACTTTGGAAGCCCATCTGCATTGCTGCCTCCTAAAATGAAAGTCAGTGGTTTAGCTAAACTGACTTGCTGTCAGGACTAGATGCTGAAATGGGTGAAATGCGAAGTGGTCTAGCAGCTCCTCTTCTAGAATGTAAAACATTATTACTTAAAAGGTGGTATTGAAGGGTCCAAAAGTTCTGCCACCTTGAAACTGCTTTCCCTTTCCTGCCCAAGAGAGTCAGACTGAAAAAGACTGATTTAGGAAGGAGATTTTAGGATGATTCCCCTCGGCCTAATTTGAATTGAGCATGGTAAACAAGAAGGTTTCCGGCAGGTGATAAACCCTCCTCCAGGGAAGTCCCTCCTCCAATTATTCTCCCCAGGGAATAACCAGCCAAGTCTTCTAGATTAACCAGGGAAAGGATAAACAGCAAACAGAATATTCTTCTGCTGAGGCAAAGTGCACTAGAAGCTAGATGACAAAGCAAAACTACAAGGCATGTTCAGTAGGAGCCAAAATGGTGACCATGAAAGGAAGGAGTCTAGTCTGGAAAAATCTTGGAAAAAGAGCATAAAATAAGGGCATGAAATCTTGGAAGGTCCAGGATAAGGATTGGATAGGCAGAGGCACCAGCACAGCCCTGGGAAGATGCAGGGAAGAGATTAGATAGCTTACCCTTTCCCAAACCCAAGGAAATATAGTCAAAGCTTAACAAAAATGTGCATGCTCTCTCTCTTCTGCAGCCAACTGTGGGCCAGACAGGAACAAAGACTGTGGAAGACTACCAGAGGCACGAATGGTGGAATAATGAATGGTATGTCAGCTCTAGGTCCTGACCCTTCTGTTGGGCTTGGTGGGGATGAGCGTGGACATGTAGCCCCAGAGGCTGGACTTCTGTAGCAAGACAGAGCTGAGCCACCTTGGTGTGGATGAGTCATCAGGTGTGGGGTACCTGGAGGTAGTTTTTTGTTTTCATTCCAATAAATCTTGCCACTATACCTCAAATTCTCCTATGTATGTGTCCCTAAAACGCATTTCCTGTGATACCATCGAAGAATGCTATTTTCTCTGGCAACAGTTTGAATTGCTTGGCCAGCTAGTTTGATCTATTTTTCTAAAGTCCTTCCCAATACATTCTCTTCTATGGACACATTTGAGCAATGATTGGAGAGCAAGCTCCCAGTGAAGAGAGAATGAAAACTGAAACTTTAAGAGCTATCTTGTAAAATTTCTGGTACTTCATTATAATAGTTCATATGGTTCTCTCTCACTATTTGACTCTAAAGTCTTTGAGGGTGAGGACATGTTTTATTTGCCTTTTACCTCCAGCATGAAGCACTGCGATGAGTATAAAATAAACACTTATTAAATGTTTGCTGAAAACATCAATAAATAACTGAATAAACTAATAAAATGATTGAAAAGCAGAGCTAGTTGGGCTCCTAGAAGATTATTTATTTCCACAGTAGTTTCAAAGAATAAATGTCTAAATGAAGATAATAGAAAACTGAGAATTATTTTTTGCAATATAATTGTCTTCACTTAACAGAGTTTTTGCTTTCTGTGATTTCAGTTACTTGCAGTCCACTGTGGTCAGAAAATATTAAATGGAAGAGTCTAGAAATAAACAGTTCATAGGTTTTTAATTGTGTGCCATTCTGGTTATAACATGGTGAAATCTCCTGCGGTCCTGCTCCGTCTGTCCCACCCAGAAGTGAATCATCTGTTTTTCCAGTGTATCTGTGCTGTATGCACTCCGTGCCCATTAGTCACTTAGTAGGTGTTGAAGTATCGCAATGCTTGTGTGCAGGTAACCCTTATATTGCTTAACAATGGCCTCAAAATGCAAAAGCAGTGATGCTGGCCCTTCAAGTATGTTGAAGAGAAGCCATAACGTTCTTCTGTTAAGTGAAAAGGTGAAAGTTCTTGACAAAATAAGGAAAGAAAAAAATTGTATGCAGAGGTTGCTAAGCTATACAGCAAGAACCAATCTTCTATCATTAAAATTATGAAAAAGGAAAAAGAAATTAATGCAGGTTTTGCTGTAGCAGCTCTGACTGCAAAAGTTATGAACACAGTGCATGACAATTGCTTAGTTCAAATGGAAAAGGCATTAAATTCGTGGGTGGAGAACATGAAGAGAAAATGACAGAAACTTGTTGCATTGAGCCTGTACAAAGACTTCAGCAAGGGATCCCCTGAAAAGGCTGACACATTCAGCTGTAAGCAATGGATGGTTACACAGATTCAAGAATAGGTTTGGACTGTAAAATATAAAAATAGCCAAAGAGAGAGAGACCACATTCATGTAACTTTTATTATAGCGTATATTTATAGTTGTTCTATTGTATTCTTAATGTTGTTAATTTCTTACTGTGACTAATTTATAAGTTCAACTTTATCATAGGTTTGTATACACAGGAAAAAACAATATATATAAGGTTTGAAACTATCCATGATTTCAGGCATCCACTGGGGGGTCTTGGAATGTATCCCCTGCAGGTAAGGAATGACTACTGTTCAAAGTTTGACATGTTTTGTTTCATATAAAATTAAATTTTCTTTCTGGGTTAACTATGTTTAATCAATAGCAACATCTTGCAGAAGTGTTCAAATCAGATTTGTCCTATGTAACAATCTTGAAGATTTTGAATTACCTTGAGGAAATACCTTTACTTTTTATTTCTTAGTCAACCCAATATCTGATGTCGTATAAAGATTTAATCATCTACACCTCCAATTGCTATTAGATTTAGTTGGCACCTTTGAAATTGCTTTTTCCCCCCTAGATTGTAAAGAAATATCTGCAAAGCAATTGCCCATTTAAAATTACACACACATATACACACACACACATATGGCTTGTTTATTCTTTATTCTTTCCTCAAAGGCCATAGAAAATTGAATAACATTGTCATCTTCTTTATTATTTTAATAACTCCTTGTCTGAGAGAGGAAGCTGGAGGTTGACTTAGATGGCCTTTGAACAATTGCCAATTTAATCTGATCCTCACTGAGCTTGTTAACAATTATATAAAACCTGCTGAGATGTCAGCAATGTTCTAGAAACTTTTTTCTAGTCTTTTGTTAGATAATTTCATAATTGTTACTACTTTTTGAGTTATTCCTTGTCTTTGAAACAAACATTATTTTAAGCAGCGTTTCCCAAACTTCAGTTATTTATGAACTACTTTTGTGATTTTTGCAAAATCTTAGAAATCACTGTATTAGTAAAGATCACTTATTTTTTCTTAAATACTATATTTAAGAGATCTTTATTCTATTACTAAAATGTAAAAGCAATATCTCTTTCTATACATAGCTTACTGTAACAACACATTCAATAGAAGCAAACAAAAATCATTAAATTCTAGCTAGGTAACCCTGCCTACTAACATTTGGGAGCTTGCTTAATAATAAAAATTGGAGGTTTTATTACTAAAAATAAAGGTTAGCTCGTGAAAGAGAGATGTTAAATAAATTTTAGCCTTAAATTGAGATTTCCTTTTTGACAATTAGGTTAAAAAAAAAGGAATTTATTTTCTTACTATCTAAATTAGCATTATTTTAAATATATCCTGTTATCAAATGCTATGTGCAATGTTACCTAAATCCATCAATATAGTTCCTGTTCCTCAATTTTGGCAAATACCTTTCTTAGAAAATATATTGAGATATGTTGTATAATGTTTTAAACAGTGTACTTATACATGTATGTGTGTGAGATGGGTGTGTACTATAGATATACAAGATATCAGAAGTTTATAGCATAGATATGTGTCCTTCAGAGCCAGACCAATACCAACATACAATTGAGTTTTTTTGGATACTATAATTTGTGTAAATATTTTCTCTAACTTTCTGACTTAACTTACTGGTTTTCATTTAAATAGCTATATAGCCCCATATGAGGAAAAATTAAGATTTCCTCATTTTCAATAGGGAGAAAAAAATTAAAGTTATCTGATTTGTTTAATCAATTTCTGTTTGAGGGCCTCTTCTTTCACCCACCCCTGCCTCCATCTGCCCAGACACTAATATGTTGTATACTCAAGAGCAAAAATGAGGACTTCTGGCCAAGATAGAGGCATAGGTGGACACACTGTGCCTCCTCTCACAACCAAAATTAAGGACAACAAAGATTTAGAAACAAGAAAACAAGCAGAACTGATAGAAAATTGAACTGTATGGAAGTCCAACAACCATTCATCCAGACTGGTAAGAGGGGCAGAGTCCCAGCAGGAAAAAGTGGGGGTGCAGACCCAGGCATGCAGGCAGCAGTGGCTGGCAGTTCCCAGGTGTGCAGGCAGCGGCTAGCAGACCCCAGATGCACAGGAGGCAGCTAGTGGTCCCCGGGCATGGGGTGGCAACTGTGCAGACCCAGTGAGGCTGCACAAGGCAGCCGGCTGACCAGGTGGTCCCATATTCACCCGCAGATAATCCAGGCGAAGGGGAGGCAGCGGAAGGGACTGGAATCTGAGAGAGAGTAGAGCAAGCACCATTGTTCTCTCTCGGACCCTGCCCCCACATACAGCATCATAACTCAGCGACTGGGCTGCCCCCCACTGGGGAACAGCTAAGGCTCCACCCCTCATTATGTAATAGCCGAGACCAGAACAAACAAACACACAAACAAACACCAAAAATGGCTCAAACCAGAGAACAAATGAAAGCCCCAGAGCCAAATCCTCTAAGCAATGAAGAGATAGCCAACCCGTCAGATGCACAGTTCAAAGCCCCGGTGATCAGGATGCTCACAGAATTGGTTGATTTTGCTCACAAATTAGATGAAAAAATGCAGGCTACAATAAGTGAAATGAAGGAAAACGCACAGGGAACCAATAGGGATGGGAAGAAAACTGGGACTCAAATCAATGGAGTGGACCAGAAGGAAGAAACAAACAACCAAACAGAAAACAAGGAAGAAACAAGAATTCAAAAAAATGAGGAGAGGCTTAGGAACCTCTGGGACATCTTTAAACGTCCCAACATCCAAATTATAGTTGTACCAGAAGGGAAAGAAGAAGAGCAACAAGTGGAAAACTTATTTGAACAAATAATAAAGGAGAACTTCTCCAATCTGGCAAAGGAAATAGACTACCAGGAAGTCCAGGAAGCTCAGAGAGTCCCAAAGAAGTTGGACCCAAGGAGGACCACACCAAGGCACATCATAATGACATTAGCCAAGATTAAAATGAAGGAGAGAATTCTAGAAGCAGCAAGGGATAAGGGGACAGTCACCTACAAAGGAGTTCCCATCAGACTATCAGCTGATTTCTCCAAAGAGACCTTGCAGGCAAGGGGCTGGAAAGAAGTATTCCAAGTCATGAAAGGCAAGGATCTACATCCAAAATTGCTCTATCCAGCAAAGCTGTCATTTAGAATGGAAGGGAAGATAAAGTGCTTCTCAGATAAAGTCAAGTTCAAGGAGTACATCATCACCAAGCCCTTATTATATGAAATGTTAAAGGGACTTATCTAAGAAAAAGAAGATAAAAAATAGGATAGTAAAAAGACAACAAACTCACAGCTATTAACAAACACACCTAAAACAAAAGCAAACTAAGCAAACAGAACAGGAGCAGAAACACAGAAATGGAGATCATATGGAGGGTTAGCAACAGGGGAGTGGGAGGAAGAGAGAGGGGGAAAAGGTACAGAGAATAAGTAGCACAGACAGTGGGTAGAAAATAGACAGGGGGAGGGCAAGAATAGTGTGGGAAATGTAGAAGCTAAAGAGCTTATGACACATGGACATGAACTAAAGGGGGGGAATGTGGGTGGGAGGGGGTGTGCAGGGTGGAGGGGAATGATGGGGGAGAAATGGGACAACTGTAATAACATAATCGATAAAATATATTTTTTTAAAAAGAGCAAAATGATTTTTTATGGCATCAGATAAAAATGTCAGCTCAGCTTTAAAACAGTCCATGACTTTCCCATGCGATTTAAAATACAGGCTTTGCCTGCTGTGGACACCTTGCACTTGCTGTGTTATTGTTGTCGTTTTGTTTTTTCTGAAATTATCTTCCCCTGGGCTCCACTTGGCTGGTTCTTTCTCTTCCTTCAGTCTCAGGTTAAATGCCTTTCAGACTGTCCCCGTATGTTTTATAAGTGGATCATCCCTTCATGTAGCATTCTCTACCTGTTTCTTATGTTGAGTATCTTGGATAAATATGTATTTGTCTCTTGTTAACTTTCTACTTCCCTACTAGCCTCCAAGCTCTGTGAGGGCAGGTTATGGATTCAGTTACCAGGGCCTACACTGTCCCAATATCTTTGGTACAGAGAATCACTCAATATATATTGACTGAAGTGATCTTCTTCAAAGAATTGTTTGATTTGTTTGGAAGGCTTCTTTGATAATAATCTCACTTTTAAATAATTTCTTGGTTAAGAAAGCCACCACGTGTGTTCTGCTCGGTGCTGAGAAGGAGTAAACAGTTGAATGAACAGCTTTCCCTCGTTGGTAACAGTGCTTAAAACTAATCACAGTGACTGAGCATAAGGGGCAGCATAGGCATCAAAAATATACGGTTGTGCAGCATCAAACACAAGGCAGCAACACTGTTTTAAATTTTCTCCTAATGACCTCCTTATAATTATGAATCCCTAACAAGAAACTCAACTGCTGTCTTTGTTTGAAAATCTGCTTAACTGTGCTTAATTCTTTTGCTTTGGCTCATCTCCAGCTCTGAAACTTTCTTTGCCTAACTAGAATTGCGTTTGGACTTTGAGAGGAAGTAGTTGTTGTTATACATTTGTAGTATACCAGCTGCTTGTGGAAATTTGACTTCATTATATATGTAAGTTCATAAAAAAGAAAACTTTGAATCCTTGGCTTTAGCTCAAAGACCTGAGCCTAAATTTTACTACTGATTTATTGTGAAAAATGTGATCACGAGTTTTGAGCAATTGGTCAAATATGTGAAGTGTCTGTCATTTCATTAATAAAATAAATAAATTTATTCATTCTCACCAATTTGCACAGTTAAGACCACATATTAAGGGTCTTACTTAATATTTCTGAATGGCATCTGCAAATACCCCAAATAAATATTCTTGTAGGATACAAGTGGACACATTTTTTTCACATTTTGTGTTTATAGTTGTGCTAGGTACTGCCTGTTGGCCACCAACAATTTGTTCATTTGCTGCAGTGTGAAGTTGTCACAGGACAGTGGCTGCCCCTTAGAGGACTCCACTTCTCAGCCCACCCCCCATGCCCCTCTGACCGATGACATATGTAAACTTCTAGGTTGAGATAAGTAAGCATGGGATGTGTGTCTGCAATATTCTCTTTCCTAAGGACTGCTGGCTCGATTGCATCAATGTGTCTGTGGAATCTGGGCGTCCCTGAATTATAGTTTGTAGGTAGGCTGCCCCAGAGAGCCACCTACCAAGAGTATCAGCTTTGAAAAACATGGGCGTATGAAAGAAACTTTAGTTTGTTACACCACCTAGAGCTCAACATTTGTCTATTACCATAAACACCATATAAATTTATCATGTGTATTAAAAATATATATCTGTATACATTCAGTTAAAAAAATATTTATTCATTTTTAGAGAGAGGGGAAGGGAGAGAGAGAGAAAGAGAAGAGAAACATCAATTGGTTCCCTCTAGCACACTCCCAACTGTGGACCTGGCCGCAATGCAGGCAAGTGCTCTGACTGGGAATCAAACTGGTGACCCTTCAGTTCCCAGGCTGGTGCTATATCCATTGAGCCACACCAGCCAGGGTTATACATTAATTTTTACAAAGCTAGTTTTGTGCTCATTTTACACACGAGGAACCTGAGGAGAAAGAGGCCTTGAAGAGGGTTAAGCAAACTCAGTCAGGTTATAGAATGTATCAGTTCACAGCTAAACTAACTACAATTCTTTATCCACCATAGTAGAAGTGAAAAAAATTATGACTGTTAGACCAAATGAGGCCCACTGCCCACTGTTTTATAAATAAAGTTGTATGAGAACACAGTCACACCCATTTATTTACATATTGCTTAAGGGCTGCTTCCTTGCTATAATGGAAGAGTTGAGTAGTTACCACAGAGGTCATATGACCTGTAAACCTTAAAATATTTATTATCTTGCTCTTTACAGAAATGGTTGTGCATTGTGCTATGTTCCCATCAAGTCCTCAGTTTAACTCTGATGTGAGACATGATAAAAGACGGGCTGTAAATTTTATATACCTCCCATATTAGTGGAAACATAGAGAAATACCTTAACTTTACTTCATGTTTCTACTTTTTGAGTTCTTTTTCTCTTTCTGTATTTATTTGACACACTCACCTCTCTTGCCTGTTATTGGGAAGTAGATAGGTCCAGTTTCTCCTTGCTAATGACATGATCTACAATAAACTTGAAGGAGGCAGGATTTCAAGGTGAAGTAGTGAAAAAATAAGAGGTACTTTTCCATCTCTCCTCCATCCCTAACCCAATGCTGAGCTCGAGCCCATGTCAGTCAGTGCTTCACACTCTGCCTCAGAATATCTGATCAAGTGCCTCAGAAAACAAGTGACCTGCTACTTCTCCAACATCCAGGAAGAAAAAAAAAAACTCAGTCTTTTTTGTTTACAAAGGTTTTATTTTTCCCAATGGAAGTATTTCTCAGCATTTTTATACATTGTCATTCAAGGCATGTGACACACGTTTGCATTCATAAAGTGGATGGTTAACACTTCTCAATTCCCAGTTTATATTATATATAGGTAATCCCATCACTTTTTCCCACTTTACAAAAGCACATCAAAATACGACGAAGAGGATCTTTACTATAAGCCTAAGCTTAAATTCATTATAATTTATTTTTCAAAATTTCATAAAAACATCAATAATTAAACTGTCATTAATCCAAAATATTTGCTGCATTACTCATAGCTGATTCTAACAAACAAGCTAGCTGTAACACAGTGATAAGACAACTGAGTCCACATGAAAAGGAAAAACCCGAGAGGCTCATAGTAGAAAAGTCTGCTTGTTTCTACGTTATAAGTTGCAGTAAAAATTGATTTAAGATGACAAAACTCAATGAAGATAAAACACCTTGGAAAGTCCTTTTGAGGTTACTTTAGGAGAAGTCAGATAGTAGGAAATGCGCAAAATCCTGCTATTCTAAGTAGACTTGAGAGGAAAAAACAATTCATAATTCAAAGTTAATATTGCCATTACCTTTAAGAAATTTTACGGTCTAATCCATTTTGGGGACTGACAGAAAACCCCCCAAAAGATGTGTGAAAAATGGCCACTGAACTGTTTCCAAGACACCATAACACCAATGGGCCTCGGTTCTTAGCAATTGTCCCTTCCAATTTTTCTTCCTCAACTCCCACTCTCATAATTCCCGCATGAGCTAGAAACTGATATACCCTCTATTCCAATTGCCAGGCAGGTAGGAATGAAGTTGTAAGGAAAACTTCCTATTCTGTTACAATAAACATAAGGTGTGTTCTGGACATTTCTAAAAATATATTAATAACTAGTTTTCAGAGAATTGCTATATGTACTTCCTACAATTTATTTTATAATTATAGTATATTATGGGTTAAATTTATTTATCTAGTTGACCTGAGAATGTATTACCCTGGAAATCATTGTGAGTCTGACAAAATGCATTCCAACAGTTACCTACAAAATGTGTTTAGAATACCATTCAGTGGTATATTAGAGAAGCCTGTACATTTGGCTTTAATAATGAAAAGTCTGCTTTACAGAGTAGTTAACACTGGATGGATCAGGTTTGCACGCCATCCAGGTTGTATTTACTTAGTGACACAATGACAACTCAGATAACTAAAACCTTTTATAGGTAAGTTCATCTGTAAATTCAGCTCTGTGGCATAAACTATGGCATAAATTATGGCATAAGCGAGGAAGACATTGTCTTATTTGTTTTAATATGAATAAGAAAATGTAGAACCACATATACATCAAGACACAAGCTCAAAATTATGAAGCTAGATGCCTCTACAATACCTTTTTCCTGCTTTCTTTTCTTTCTTTCTTTTTTATTTTCTGCTTTATTTTGAAAAAGTCTTTCTTAGGTCCATCAGGGAAAGCTAAAATTATATGCTATGTACAGTATAATATCAACATTAAATCATTCTTACGTTTTTTTCTTATTTTGACAACTAATTTTAAATGTTGGCCAGTTGAAGACATTTGCAATTTTTAAAGTAAGTCACTCTGAGCTTATTTCATTTGATCAACTTATGCCTAAAATGTTAATAGTTTTTTCAGATAGTAGAAAGTAAATAAATGATATGAAATCATTTTTAAAATCCATACGTGAATAGTGACAAAAGAGGACAGTTTTGGAGATCTTTATAATGTGATGTGATGACAGTAAAATAATATTGTTTTTTGTTTTTATTTCTGGCTTCAGCCAGTCTGTATCATTTTTATAAGTACTAAATTCATCATTTTTTTAATACAAAAAGTTAAACTCTGGACAAATAATGTTGTTCTTTCCCTTAATGCATTATTACATTTTCTTCAATAATACAGTTTGATGGAATACAAGGTAAAGAAAGTCAAAGAACTTTTAGGATTAATACAAAGATTCTCTATTTCTTTTAGATAGTCTTGGTTTTACTGTCTGTTAAGGAGTCTTCTCCTCTTTTTTTTTTAAATTTGTTAATGTATCCTTCCTGTTTCACAGGAATGAATGTTTCTTCAGTTTTTCAAGGGAATTTTCATGACATTTACCTCTTTTTGAGCAAGGATATAACTTGAAATCTTATTAAAACTTAACATTTCCATCAAGCCCTTTTCTGATAATAGAAAACTTAATTTTGCTGATTCAGGGTAACATAGTAATTTCCAGAATAAAACTTAGCCTTTAATATAAATATCTGATCAGATTTATTTCTTGTTAGTTGGGGAAGAGTGTTTGTCCTTTGTTTACTTCTCTATTGGCAGGGGCACATGATTAATGTATGGTCTGTTGTTCTTTTCTTTCCTGCCTTGTCCTCTCCTCCCCACCTCTGCCAACATGAGACAGTTTAATATGAAGCTAATGAAATTTAAGCATCCTCTCAGTTATTAGGGCCCATCAAGGTTCTAGAAGAGTCCTAGTGATATACTGAATGGTCACCTCTTTTCACAAAAATTTAGAAAAATGAGATAGTTTAGTCGCAATCATGTAAGGACCACTGCTTCCTTGCATACTGACTTTTTCTCCATCATATTATACCAGTGTCTGGAGTAGCCACTGGCATTTTACAATCAGTTAAGGGGAAATTGAATTGGGATGCATTTAGTTTGGGTGTAGTTGGATTCATCTATGTGCTTGCTAAAATTTGGGATACTAAGTTATTTCTAGCCATCCTGGTATAGAAATTGCTTTCTACTGTGGAACTACTGCTACCCACTTATCATTGTGACGATGAGGGATAGAGCTAGTGGTTGTATCAGGACATGAATGTGTGTGACAACATCAGAAATATATAGGAAATAGAAGAGGGAAAAATGTGAGCAATTTGATTATACTGTGTCTTGGTAGAATTTTCTTTATATTTATCCTTCTTATTTATTTGGCATTTATCATCAAATATGGAAATGTTTAATTTATTATTTCTTTTTAAAAAATATTTTATTTATTTATTTTCAGAGAGAGGAAGGGAGGGAGAAAGAGAGGGAGAGACATATCAGGTACATCGATAGATTGCCTCTTGCATGTCCCTGTCTAGGGACCTGGCCCGAAACCCAGGCGTGTGCCCTGATGGGGAACTGAACCAGAGACTCTTCAGTTCACAGGCTGGCACTGATCCACTGAACCACACCAGCAAAGTCTAATATATTATTTTTTCAAACATATTTTCTGGTGTGTCCTCTTTACTCTATGGCATGTATGTTAGATCACTTGATTTGATTCCACAGGATACCAAGGCTATCTAATTTGTTAAGACTTTTTTCCTTCTCTTTCTACTTGAGTTTGAATAATTTTATTACCCTACCATCAAAGTAACTGATATTTGCTTTTGCATTGTCTAATATGCTGTTGTATCTGTTCAGCAAATTTTTTGAGATGTTTTATTTTCAGTCTTATTTTGTTTCTCTTTTATAGTCTGTTTTTCTCATAATTATGTCCGCTTTCCTTTTAATCCTTGACCATATTTCTGATAACTGATTTTAAAGTCATCACCTGCTGATTGTATCATTTTTGTCATTTCTGGGTCTGTTTCTATTGATTTATTTATTTTAGATAAGACTTGAAAACTGTATTTAATGAAAAGTTAAATATTTTATAACAATAAAAATGCAAGAGTACAGGGGCCAGTCAGCTCTAGGATTTTGTAACATTTATATTTTCAGTTGTCTGCATCTATATTACAGACCCATTTCCTTTGCAAAATGATTCTAACATTTTCCAGAATCAGTCTGTCCAGTTACAATTTTCCAATGAAGATGTTTAGGAGTTAAGTCTCCTAAAGAAACCAAAATGTCATTTTATGGGCAGCGGCTCTTCACTGCTTAGAATTATCATTATTAACCAGTCAGCATCTTTATTAAATTGCATTATTTACAATTTTATAAATGTTTCCTGCTATTTAGAATGGTTCTGAGTTACCTATATCAATACATCAATAAATCATGTCTGTAATTCAGAAATTCTGGAAGGTGTTTATTAATGGCAAGCCATTTGCCAAAGAGCCAAATATTCTGAAATTCAAATAGTCTTGGAAGACTCATTTTCGTAAATCTTTGAGAGATTTATTATATTGTTTTCTAACATTTCTCTCAGGTCTACGTTTCTGTGATTAGATACATACGCACATACACTCATACACAGATATTTCTTCATAAATAGCCAAGTTCGATTTAATAATAGTTCTTCAATTTCCATCTCAATAGCCAACATCTCTTCTAAAATATTTGAATGCCTTTTAATAAATTCAATGTTAGCAGCACCATCCATACTGAATGTATTTGATATTCAAATAAAAGATCTTCTTTCATTGAAGTAAAGTGATGATTTAGAGACAGATGATAGATAGACATGGATAGATAAACAATAAGATGAGTGGATTAAGTCGTAATGGGTAAGAGCTTGGCCTCTGGAAGCAGAGACCTGAACTTGAATCTCTGTTCTGTTACTTGCTAAACATGTAATGTTGGACATATAATTTGTTGTTACTATCTATTGATTTATTTTTTCTCCTGGTTTTGGATCACATGTTTATTTTTGTATTAAATACTGGATGTTATGAATATTAAGTTATTGGGTGTTCAGACATTTTTAAAAAATTGAAAAGATTTAGAAAGATTGAAATATTTATAAGTGGGACAGTGAAATGAAGAACTTTATATTATAAAAAGTTTACTCTGGTGTAAATGTGAGATGGGAAGCAGGGAGAAGAGAGAAAAGTTAATGTGATAGTTTGATTGAGTGTTCTGACTTTTCATAAAGGCAGTAGCAGTAGGGGTGGACAGAAAGGACAGGACTGAGAGATATTAAGAGATAGAGTGATATTTCTATTTACTTTTCCACCACCTGTTCTCCAACCCATTTGAACCTATTGGTATCTCCCAGGCATAACATAGGTATTCTCACCTCTGTACTTTGGCAATTATTCTCTCTCTCAGCCTGGCATCTTATTCATGCTTTGAGGTCAGATGCCAGATCTTCTCAAATAGAGAGATGCCAGTTCTCTCTAATCTGCCCACTTTTCTAAATGGTATTTTGCTAGCACCAAACATATGGCAATCTCTCAGTGTAGAGTGTTGGTGGTAATAGGTGATCTTAGACATTGTATCTTGCATAATTATCTATAGGTCTAATAATTTGGCTTTTTCCTTCTTTTCTTCTCTTGGTTGTGAGTGGGGAAGAGAATGTGACCTTAAGCATATATTTTTCTTAAGAAAGAAGATCACTAGCTAGAGGAGGCCCAGCACCATCCCCCGATTCTAACAGATTCCAGTCACTTCTGCTCCTGTCCTTGGTTCCATTCATGGTTTTGGAAGCAGAACAAGTTCAGGTGTGGTTGTTGGAGGAAGTCTAACAAGTTCAGGTACGATTATGGATAGGGGACAAAGTACTCACGTAGTTTTTGGTCTCTGCTACATAGAGCTAGAGAGTTAGAACTCAAACACAGAAAAGAACCAACTTCAAGTCCTTGCTTTTTCACTTACTAACAATTTTACTATGGGAAAAATATTAACTTTTCTGGTCTCAGTTTTGTCACCTGTAAAATGATGATAGCATACTCCAACTTACTATTTTTTTTGGAACTGCTAAATGGGAATATATATCTAAATACCTAGATTCATGCCATGCTTAGTAGAAATTCAGCAAAATTTAATTTTCTTCTCCCTTGTTTTTCTACTTTTTACCTTTAGCATCCTTCTCAATCAGCATGGGATTCAAGCAAAAAGGTCATCCTGTTAGATTTTAAATATTAAATTATATTTTGTAGATTGCTTGGTATATTTCTAAACCCTGTCCTAATTGATCTTCTTACCAACACAAAGAAGTTAGCTGAGGAAGTAGAGATAGTATTAATTAAAATAAACATTATATATACTTATGCACATGCACACATATGCTGGTTTAGACACATTAGTATACTTTGAATATTATCCATTTTGGGGGGATAAAGAATATAGGGTTTCTAAGATTCAAGTTATTTATCAAAGGTTATACATTTCTTCCCTTTGATACCATTTTCTCTCTCTTTTTTTTTTTTTGCCTGCCTAACTAACTCCTATCACAGGAGTTAAAACTCGATCCTTCAAAACTCAATGATATGTCAGTTTCCTCTTCTTTCCTGTCACCTCCACCTCTGCCAGTCTGGTTCATGTCCCTCTTCTGTGTCCCCATGGATTCCTAGAAATCTCTTCCATAGTTTTTATAGCACTTATAATTACCTGTGTATATTTGTCTGGCACCATGCTATATACTCCTTGAGGATAAAGAACATTATTTAGTCATGGTGATATTGCACATTGTTTTTATGTAATATATTAGAAATTATCTATTGAATAAAAGAGCAAAAGTTAATAGTGACTAGGGAGTTGAGAAGATTTTTCAGGAACATAGGTGAGAAAATCTAAGGAATACTTAACTTATTTCACAAGAACCAGGGTACACTGGCTTTTGTTTGTGGAGTAAGAGGGATAACAAAAAAGACTCTTGTTTTATTATTGAGTTGGGGGACTCAATAATAATCACTTCCTGGTTTGTCTGAATCTTTATTTGTTTATTTTTTTATTTGTTTGCTTAGTTTCTGATTGCTTGATTGTACCACTAGGCTGGTATAATCACTACATGCAGAATACATCATGCTGAAAGAGACATTGTGAGCCTTGGAGAAGAATGGAAGTCACCAAAAGACAGAGGGAAAATAATATTTAAAAAATATCTAATTCTTTATTAAAGGACACTAATAATTAGTATTATAGTGATAATGATTTAAACATAGTAGGTAATTAGACTTGGTTATGATATCTATTGAAATTTTCAACCTTACATTTTACAAAGAGCTTAAAGTAATTATCCAGAAGTTATAGGAATACAGGGAGGCTATATTTGTGGGATAATGGCTGGTTGAGGTTTTTTTGTTTTGTTTTGTTTGTTTTGAAGTTGAAAGATAGAGATTTTAAATTTTAAACCAAGTTTTGATTTACAAAACCTTTGGAAATTTTGTTAAACCTATGTCTATCTCCCCAAGAAAAAAACATACAATCTTAAAATTAATTTTTCATTCTAGTTGAGCATCCTCATTTGACAGGTAAGGAGTCATGCTCAGAAGTAATATATCTTGCACCACATGGCCTCAGTAGCAGACTCTAGCTTATCCAGAACCCTGATGTATATGCTGATACTGTAATGGGGTACAGGGTGAAAGGTGCCCCTGGGAATATAGGAGAAAGTCCCCATAGCCCATGGTTTGGGGGATGGTGGAGAACAGATGATAGGATTAAGATACTTTGCATATCTATGACAAGCTGGTAGGTAGATAATAGCTGTTAATAGCTGTGCTACCACCACAGGGCAATGTGGGCATGACTTTCAGGATATATCCTGACTTGGGATGTAGCTAGGAGGGTGTTCCTCTTGGATCACTGAGCCACTCTTACTCTGACTGGGGATGGCAACTGAGAGAATGTAAACTATACAGAAAACTGGCAAATGTAGCCCATAGTAGGAGTTGGAGATGAGGTCACATAGAGGGCTCCAGGGCAGGATTTAAACTAAGGGCAGGCAGTCATTCAAGGAAGAGTGAGGAGGGAGAGCCATGTGGCTGGTAGTTAAGAAAGAGAGCCACCAAGTTCTTATTATATGAAATGTTAAAGGGACTTATCTAAGAAAAAGAAGATCAAAAATATGACAATGAAAAGACAGCAAACTCACAGCTATTAAGAACCACACCTAAAACACAAGCAAACTAAGCCAACAGCTAGAACAGGAACAGAACCACAGAAATGGAGATCATATAGAGGGTTAGCAACAGGGGCATGGGAGGAGGAGGGGGGGGGAAGGTACAGAGAATGAGTAGCATAGATAGTGGGTAGAAAATAGACAGGGGCAAGGTAAGAATAGTATGGGAAATGTAGAAGCTAAAGAACTAATGACACAAGGACATGAACTAAAGGGGGGAATGTGGGTGGGAGAGGGTGTGCAGGGTGGGGGGAATGATGGGGGAGAAACGGGACAACTGTAATAGCATAATCAATAAAATATATATTAAAAAAAAAAGAAAGAAAGAAAGAGAACCATACTGTGGGTAGTGAGATAGGAGCCATGTGAGAAAGAGTGAACAGAAACAGGCATGATGCAGCTGGTAGTGAAGGCAGATTCCAGTAGGCTGCTGGTAGTCAGATAGGAGCCATGCAGGCTCTAGGAGCTGGTCCACCATGGTCTAGTAAAAAAGCAGGTATGCTGCTTTGATAGTGCCTGCTCTTGCCAGCTCCGAAGCCACCAAGGCCTGCCTTGCAAGATACTGACCTACTGCTGTGCAAACCCGGAATCTATCTGGACACTTGGGACTTGTGCCTTTCCTAGACTTCACCATGATCCAGTGTAACACAGCAAATGCTTTTTTGGACTATAACGCATAGGCTGATAACCATGTACCCCAGATCCTGAAGGAGGGAGCTGTCACATGAGGATGATGACTTTGGTACCTTCCAGAGAGAATGGAGAACTGTTTGCACAGCTGTCTTAAATTAAGATAAGGAAATGGGGAACTAATGGACTCTGAGCATAAGTAAGTGCTCTGAGTCCCCCACATGGTTGGAACATTGTAAATAAAAACTTGTTTCTTCCAATACTGATTGTTGAGTCATACCAAGGTGCCACTTGAATGGGCCCCGGTCTGCTTGGTTACAAAACTGTATGTTAGCTAAAGGGATAGGCAACTGATAGAAGTCGTATAGGATAAACAGAGAAAGAGAGAACAAAATGAAAACACTTTATGAAAATTGTTTTGCTGTACACATGAATAGCAAGAAGAAATGGTATGGGGAATATGTGTCTCTAATAAGTATATTTTAACATTAGCCTGAAGGACAAAGGCCTGAAGAGCTGACAGTCTAAACAGGCCCTCACAGCAACATATAATGCAGAATATAGAAGAGTAACATCTTCATACAATAAGCTGTTGGAAATGGTAAGTTTAAGTGTATAGTTGTGCTTGTCTGTGGCTCTTGAATTTGAAGATTATCGTGTATAGATTAACCCCTGCCCTATGTTAGATATTAAAAACAAACCCAAACCAAAAAAATCTTGGGTATTTAAATTGACTTAACTATCTTAGAAATTTAGAATAATAACTGGTAACAACAGTAGTATTAAAGCAAAAATGGTCCCAATGTTCCAGTGGAGGAAAAGTATACTTCATTTTCTCAAATTATTAAAAATACAAAATTCCAGTTACTTTTGAGTTTGAAAAATTCCATTTTCCAGACCTAAGGAAAATGGCTACCATTACAATGAATCCATATGCCAATCTGAAGTCATCTGTGTCCATGGAAAGGGCTCTTTTGTCATTAAAACCTGTGCGGGTTAGGATTTGCTGTATTTTATCTGCCATGCTGAAATCTGCTGGCATTATAGTGTTATGGACTGAGCAGTGAATTCTGTAGTGTTTTTTTTCCCAGTAGCTGCTGTATTGTACTTGACTTAAGCACAGTAGACAGTGTCTTGTTTTTCCTAAAAAAGATGGTCCTTATTAGGCCCCATTCCTGAAAATTGATACATGGTGGCAGATTCTTAGACTCTATTCTTACACCACTGAATTCCATCTTTGGTGGTGGTCTGAAGTTATTCTTCCCAACTCTCATTACATGGTGCCCATGAGCTAACAGCTATGTATTAATTGAGAGTCTGCAGTATAACTTATCTCCAGGTTTTGCAACCAGTCGGAGAGCAAATTCTCTTTGAAATAGCACGTCTGAAAAAAAAGGTCAGCACAGCAACAGCATCAGGACAAAAGAAGAGATCTGATAAAGCAAATTTGCCACACCCAATAAAGCAAATTTGCCACACCCATCTCAAAGAATGGTAAATCTGTTTTCAACATATCAGGTACCATTACTTGAAGTTTGTTGGGCAGCAGTGTGCCCTGAACTCTTTTGTGAAGTTCAGCTACTAGCTTTGGGTCAAGTTCACAAGCAATTATATTTTTTGCCTTTTTTAGCAACTTACTTAACAGTCATTGCCAGTTCCAGTTCTGACTTCCAGCACCACGTCAGTTGGTCTTCAGGCAGCCTGATCGATAATGCTGTTAACGATGAGAGAATTTTTCAAAATGTGCTGCCTAACCCCTATGTGGAACAGGAGTCCTCCAGCACCCTTCAGCTCACAGCACTGCTGTTGTCTATGGCGGCTGCTCCCAGCTGACTTGATCTTTGGCATCTCTGCAGGCAGCTGGCTCACAATCCCGGAAAGTCCAAAATTATGTTTGAAAGAGGGAAGTGTCAAACTCATTCCTCTGCTCTGCTGAGGGTGTTTTTGACAGTAAATCATAATGATAGGAAGATTGGCTTATTCTTCCAGTCCAGCACCAGATGGGGAGCTTTCTTGCTCCTCCCCAAGAAACTGTGCTTCAGAGAGAATAAGAAGGAAGGAGCTTTTTTGTAAGTGCTAACAAACCAAATTCAATTGAATAAATTTGAAGATCTAATTGGCTTTATTAAGTGATTCATGAATGGAGTGGCATCCTACCTAGCAACTACAACGGCGCTCTCAGGGGTTGTACAAAATGGAAAGTTTTTATAGGAGGAAGGGTGGGACAAAGGAGCTACTAACAAAGGAAAAAAAGATTATTTTTAGACAAGGACATCTTCCTGTGGGGGGAAAAGGAACTGCAAGGGTTTTTATCGTAAAGATTGTCTCTTGTTTGTGGTGGAGGGAGGATGGAGAGGGCTCACATGGAAGATTACCTCATTGGTATTGACCAGAAAATTCTAGACTTGTGGATAAAGTTCATGTTTCTGGGAGAGATTGAAAAGCAGTTAGGTCCAGTATTAACCCTAAATTTAACGTCCTGGGCTTTAGCACCAGGAGTGTCATTTTGGGCCTGTGGTTTGCTCTTTAACAGTAGAGATATGGACAACTTTGATAACCTAATCTAAATCTTTAAATGAGAAGAAGGGGGAAAAGTAGAGCAAGTTTAAATTCAAAGCCAAAGAGACTCTTTATTTTCTTGATTCTCCATAGGCCATTCTACAGAGAGAGCTGTGTGCTCCATGGAGGGGTTTCTTGCCTAAATAATTGAGTCCCTACCCTTGTGGCAGGGCTATGTTGGCAAGCATCACTGCAGACTGCATTTGCATCCCTCCAGGCTCAGCACCCACCCTTGAGACAGCTTTGAGTTCACCCACACTTTATAATAAATAGAACATTTGCACACAGATTTCACTTTGCTCCAGTGTCTTAATGATCTCCCCCCAGTGCATCTCATAGACTTAAACATAATAGAAACCAATTTTGACTCTAATTCAGCGCTCTCTGTAGGAGAGGATGACTGAAGTTTAATTACAATTCTCTTATACAAAATGTGTGTGCATTCTCTAGGATTTGACGCAATTCTTCCAAAACTTTCATCTCAAAATAAGCCCACCAGTAGAATAGTCACATGTAGCCTAATTAATTATAATGGAATGTGATGGTTTGGGGCTGTATTCCAAACAGAACACCATCGTATCTAAAAAACAAGCTTCCTAAAAACTAATAAGCGAATCGCCTTTGTGATATCTCAAATGTTGCTTTATTTTGTTTTCCCATCTATGTAAATATATTGAAGAGGCACTGATAAAAATGTTTCTTATATAGTCTTTTTTCATCTAAGTAAGCCATTTCATTGCCCCTAATCTCTTTTTTCTCCTATGCATAGCTATGGAGAAAACTCATCGTTCTTCTGAGATCCAAAAGTTCAAAATAACATATTCCAAAACATGTGGATTTAAGGCATGTCCACCATCACTTAAAAATAATGTCTGTGATATAATTTGTTTTTGGAAGAGTACACATGATAAACCCTATATTGAAGACAATCCCCAGGTTTTACTTTTTGTGTATGTCCCCTAAACCACAGACCTGAATGAGAGATGCTAAATTATATTTCATAAATTAAGTTGATATTTTGTACATGAATATTGTTAAAAAACAAAATTCAACTAAGTAAGTTTGAAGGTCTAATAGGCTTTATTAAGCCATTTATGAATGGGCAGCATCCCGCCTAGCAACTAGAAGGGCACTCTAGCAAAATGAAAGGTTTTTACAGGAAGAGAGGTGGGACAAAGGAGCTGTTAACAAACGTAAAGGAAAGATTATTTTTAGATCGAAATATCTATTTTTGTAGGAATATATATTTTGGAGGAAACGGCAAGGATTTTTATCATGCAAATTGCCTTTTCTTTCTATGGGGACCCACATGACAGATTACTTCATCGGTGTTGACAAGAAAATTCCAAACTGGCTGATTAAGATTGTGTTTCCGGGAGAGGTTGAAACAGCAATTAGGTCAGGTATTAAATCTTGGTTTGGTTTCCTGGGCTTTAGCACAAGTGATGACATTTTGGGCCTGTGGATTTCTTTTTAACATTATTTATGCTTCATATGGAGCGTGTGGAATGCAATATTTTGAGGTTGTATTCCCCCAAGCTACACAGCACAAGGAAGTTAACAGAGAAGTCAGAGAAGGTAATGGTAGGAACGGACACTATCAGAAATGTCCCTGGACAACCTCTGTAGGTGTTCCAAGTATGGAAATATCTCTGATGGAAGTCTTATGAAATTGACAAAATTCTGTGTACTGGAACTGGTCGGATACAGTAAGAATACAAATAGATAATAGTGTTTTGATTATCCTCTTGCAGCTGAAGCTGAGATCCCAAACAATGTATTTGAGTGACAATAGGTAATCAACAAACTGCCTCTGAGGAAGATGGGTCTGGTTAACCAAAAAGCCTTTATTTTGATTTCCAGCCAAGATGGAGGCATAGGTGGACACACTGTGCCTCCTCTCACAACCAAAATTAAGGACAACAAAGATTTAGAAACAACTGGAACTGACAGAAAAATCGAACTGTATGGAAGTCCAACAACTATTTATCCAGACTGGAAAGAGGGGCAGAGTCCTGGCAGGAAAAAGTGGAGGTTGGGGGACCCAGGTGCACAGGCAGAAGCAGCTAGCAGACCCCAGGAGCACAGGTGGCGGCTAGCGGACCCCAGGCACAGGGTGGCAACTGTGCAGACCCAGTGAGGCTGCGCAAGGCGGCTGGCTGACCAGATGGTCCCACATTCACAAGCAGATAATCCAGGTGAAGGGGAAGCAGCAGAAGGGACTGGAATCCAAGAGAGAATGGAGGAAGCGCCATTGTTCCCTCTCAGACCCCACCCACACATACAGTGTCACTACCCAGCAACTGGGCTGCTCCGCACTGGGGAACACCTAAGACTCCGCCCTTCACTATGTAACAGCCTCGATCAGATAAAAAAAAAACAACAACAACAAAAAAACCCAAAACAAAAATGGTTCAAATGGGAGAACAAATCAAAGTCCCAGAGCCAATTCACCTAAGTAACCAAGAGATAGCCAACCTATCAGATGCACAGTTCAAAGCCCTGGTGATCAGGATGCTCACAGAATTGGTTGATTTTGCCCACAAATTAGATGAACAAATGAAGGCTACAATAAGTGAAATGAAGGAAAACGCACAGGGAACCAATAGGGATGGGGGAAAAACTGGGACTCAAATCAATGGAGTGGACCAGAAGGAAGAAACAAACAACCAAACAGAAAACAAGGAAGAAACAAGAATTAAAAAAAATGAGGAGAGGCTTAGGAATCTCCAGGACATCTTTAAACGTCCCAACATTCGAATTATAGGTGTACTAGAAGGGAAAGAAGAAGAGCAACAAGTGGAAAACTTATTTGAACAAATAATAAAGAAGAACTTCCCCAATCTGGCAAAGGAAATAGACTACCAGGAAGTCCAGGAAGCTCAGAGAGTCCCAAAGAAGTTGGACCCAAGGAGGAATACACCAAGGCACATCGTAATTACATTAGCCAAGATTGAAATGAAGCAGAGAATTCTAGAAGCAGCAAGGGATAAGGGGACAGTCACTTACAAAGGAGTTCCCATCAGACTGTCAGCTGATTTCTCAAAAGAGACCTTCCAGGCAAGAAGGGGCTGAAAAAAAGTATTTGAAGTCTTGAAAGCAAGGACCTACATCCAAAATTGCTCTATCCAGGAAAGCTGTCATTTAGAATGGAAGGACAGATAAAGCGCTTCTCAGATAAGGTCAAGTTGAAGGAGTTCATCTTCACTAAGCCCTTATTATATGAAATGTTAAAGGACTTATCTAAGAAAAAGAAGATCAAAAATATGATGGTAAAAAGACAACAAACTCACAGATATTAATAACCACAGCTAAAACAAAAGCAAACTAAGCAAACAGCTAGAACAGGAGCAGAAACACAGAAATGGAGATCATATGGAGGATTAGCAACAGGGGAGTGGGAGGAGGAGAGAGGGGGAAAAGCTACAGAAGATAAGTAACATAGATGGTAGAAAATAGACAGGGGGAGGGCAAGAATAGTGTAGGAAAAGTAGAAGCTAAAGAATTTATGACACATGGACATGAACTAAAGGGGGGGAATGTGGGTGGGAGGGGATGTTCAGGGTGGAGGGGAATGATGGGGGAAAATGGGACAACTGTAATAGCATAATCAATAAAATATATTTAAATAAATAAATAAAATCTTTTTAAAAAGCCTTTATTTTGCTGAATGAAGGTACGAGAATTTTTCACCAAAGCTCAGTTTTTTTTGGAAGAGAGAGGAGAGGCTAAAGACTCGGAAGACACTCTGTATTCCTCCATCCTTTTCTGTAATTGTGCTGTCTTATTTGTAAACAATTGTTGAATGGATACTTGAGGAATCCCAGTCTGATAGGGTACCATAATGTGCCCATTCCTACTGGCTCAAGTGAGTCAGTGTGCCCAGCCCAGTGTGTAAAATCGTGTAGACTGATTAAGGCCTTTGGTTCTCATTACAGAGGTGGACGGAGAAATAAATTCGTTTTCCTTTGATTGCGTGTGCTCATAGAAAGCGATTCGGAATCAGAAATGCAGTTAAATCTCAATCAAGCATTTAATGCCCTCTTCTTTCCAGGATATGATCAAAAGAAAAAGCAAAGTCCCCAGGTTGATGGTCGCAGCTAAAGACACCATTCCAAAACCACACAGCTAAAGAAGTTCTGTGGGGTTAGGACATGGAGATGGGATAAGAATAACAAAATGAAGTTTAATTACACGGGAGTAAGGATTATTTATACGAATTACTAAATGTTGGAGAGGTTGGTTCATGTCCTCATAGGTAAGTTGGTCAAATTATACTTTGTGAATAGGTTCGTGTCCTTGTTTTCATAGAGTAAAAACCTAAAATTTGCACTAAGATTGAATTTTTCCCAAGGTTTTTCTTTGTAAATTTGCATGTTTTTATGAGCTTCATGAACTAAAATTATGATAAAAATCTTAATTTTAATAATAATTTTATAGAGAATATGTAAAGGATATATACACTCATTTGTTACACAATTGAAAGTGGTATGAACACAAGATTTTTAAAAATGTAATACATTCTAGCACATGTATATTTCTAATTTTAGTCCTAGTTTTATAAGGTACTGTAATTTATTCAATAAAAGGGACTTAATTAAATTTAATCTTCCAATCACTATATAGGAAAATCATATAATATATTCACATTAAACAGAATTAGTTGATGATATTAATATTATTATGATAAATTTAGATGTAAATATGTAGCTGCATTCTTTTATAATTTACTTTCAGAAATATTTGCACTTAGTTTAGAATTTAAACAGTTGTAGTGGTAGTTAATGCAGTAATAAAAATTATATATAAATTGTTTCTCCCTTTACTTAAATGAATGTTGTTTGAGTAATAACTTTTTGTAAGGATATCAAGAAACACCTTATGTAATTAGTATGGACTTTGCATTTTTCTGTACTTGTCTCCTTTACCTCATTCCCATGTGAGAAGAATGAAATGATGAGCATGGAGAGTTACAGACGAAACTAGGTCCCCAAATGCTTCACCCCTTGACCTGTCATTTTCATCATTAGAGATTTATTCCTTTGGACATTGAAGATTTAACTATAAGAGAAACTTACCAAAAAATGCAAATATTCTTAAGAGAAATAACATCTTAAAATGTCTCATGCTGATTGAAAGCATAAAGTCAGCGCCATTTGCTACTGTGGCACCACTTGCTGAGCAGGCTTGTGACTTAGTTAAGACTGGCATTTTATTCTTCTGAGCTTGTCCCCGGGACTGGAAATTACTGGAAGCAAGAACAGAACTAACGGATCCCTACAGCCACAGGCAGAAGGTAACATTGGAACAAACTGCAGCCTAGTGTTACAAGGCCACAACAGCCCAGGGGTCACACAGCAGCAACCCTCCAGCCTTTTAAAATCCAATTATAGTGCAATAAAAGCTCAAAGCTCCCACCCCTTAATGCTGGTATACCTCTACACATCACGATCCTCTCCTTCCTTGGAGAATGAGTAAACACTTTATCCTCTACACTTTCTTCTCTTTGTGAATTCTTTCACAGCCTGTGTCACCAACCACCCTAATATTGATGTTTCCTTAGCAATTAGTTGACTATAAGGTGAGAGAAAAAATGAGACCCAGGATAGACTTTAGGGGAAAAGGGGAGAACAATAGTTGGGAGGAAAGGAGGTTGGGGGAAACCAAGAACAAAATATTATACCCCAGTTTTGTTTAAGGCCAACCATCTAGTTTTAATAGTTTTAGGTTTTTCTAATATATGGAAAGAGCAAACTGTAAAGGCTAGTACATAATTGTGTATATGTCCAAAACTTGATATTCTAAATACGATCCATTTGCTATTCAAGTAAATAGCAAAAAGTCAGTTCTAGCATCTATAAAGGGAAATTGATTTTCTAATTATGAAAATTTTAAAATTCTAAAGACATATTAATTTCTTGGAAATTTATTTATTTATTTTGGCAGCCCCAGTTCTTCCTATCTCTCTTTATTTGGCTCAAGATTTCTCCAGTCTGAAATATCCATAACCCAAGTGTATCTTTCACTACAAAACCCTAGTATAACTTTACAATTCCAACAAATTGTTCCGTTCTCTTGCTCTCACACATATGGCCTCTCTGCTTAAGGTTGTACTTTCGAAATTTAGACTTTTATTGTATTTAACTTGTTTTTCTAATCTGATTGTGGGAGGGATTATCTTCTTAGTAATAATTCCTTTGTTTATATATTACTGTTAAAATGCTGTATGTTTATTACACAAAACTCAAATTTAGATGAAAAGAAAAAAATAACATTAACTTAACTTGTGAGAATGGAACCTGGGGAAATCAAAACTTCAAAAAGAGGGAACTTTTCTATGGATTCCAACAATAGGGCAAAACTTTGTTGCTTTTTTTTTCTTTCCCTGTGTCTTTTGCTGCTGGGCCCCAGAGATGGGCACAGGGATGGAAGTGTGCTGTAAACCGGGATAACTAAACATCCAGCTTTCAGGACAGAGCACAGAAAAGGGGAGCTTCTGGGAGGAACAACAGAGATCATGGAGGGGAAGATGCTTGAGAAAGTACCTTCATAAATTTGATTATGGTCTCCTAGGCTCACTTTTGGAGTCTAAATGGGTTAACCTGATCCTAATATGCATACTGGAAACTTTAAGAAATGATCTGTTGGATAGAGTATTGCCCTGGTCCAGACTGTGCTTTGGGTGGTATGCACGTAGGGTAAATCCAGCTAGCACTAGAATGACTTTCAAACTAAACTGATATTGAAAATGCAGCCCACAGAAAGGACTGAACATTATCTGTTGATTGCCTACTAAAGCAAAAATATAAAGATTGCCCATATTTAACAAGATTTAAACTAAATACTCAAAATGTCCAGAATAGAATAAAAATTGTTTGAACTTTAAAGAATCAGGAATATGGTAGCTTACATTGTAAAATAAAAAATTATGTTAGGATTTTTTATAGCATTCTCCCATGTCAATGAGATATTCCAAGTTACAAGGTATAGTATGACATTCATTGAATAGTTAGTCTCACCATAGACCATTAAACGTATACATTTTTATTGAGGGACATTTGAGTAATTGACCTCTATAGGGAATCTTTAATCCTTTTGGAAAATCTTTTGTTAAGATGTCTCTACTTAGTGATTGATTTTGTAATTTGCATAACAAAGATTTGCAAAACAAATTGGTTTCATTTTCAGGTGTGAAAACTCTCTGGGAATTGGTAGCTTTCCCTTGGTGTAGAAAATATCTTGATCACAGACTAACATTTCAAATAACATCTCTGCTTTCACAATTAAAGGGCTTTATTTTATAAATCCAATAAGATGTAATTACATCAGAGGTGTTATTGAAAAAAATTAATTTATGTTGCACAGGGCTATGGAGAATTTCACACTGGTGTATCAATACATGGGACTTTAAATAGAAATATGAAACAATTCTAAAAGAAGGATGCCATGAAAACCTTACAGTATGATGATGAGCAATAATTTCATTAAGTATTTTAAGACAGGTGGAAAGAAATCATTCCACCTTTGACTTTATCATACAGCCTTTGCAGTTTCTTTTCTAGGTACTGCATAGGACCTTATGGAATGCATTAAAAATCCTACATTGGTTTTATATTGATGCTTTAATAAATTACCACAAACTTAGTGGCAACAAATGAAATTTATTATCTTATAGTTCTGGAGATTGAAGTCCAAAATTCATCTCACTAGACTAAAATCAAGTTGTTAGCAGAGCTCCTTCTTACTAGAGATCCTAGCGGGGAGTCTATTATTTGTTTCTTCCAATATCGAAAAACTACTGGCATTCTTTGACTCATGGTTGCATTATTCCACCCTCTGATTTGATCACATTGCCTTCTTTCAGTTTGAGCCTCCTGCCTTCCTCTAAAAGAGCCCTGTGACCTTTTGTGACAGCATGGATGAAACTGGAAACTATCATGCAAGTGAAATAAACCAGGCAATGAAAGACAAAACCATATGATCTCACTTATAACTGGTCTAAGGAAGAAAATAAACTAACGAGCAAAATAGAATCAGAGACACAGAAACAAGGAACAGAATGATAGTTGAAAGAGGGAGGAGGGAGGTTGGAACTGGTTGAAAGAGGGTGAAGGGATTAGATAAAGAACATTTATGTATCACCTGGGGGCATGAACAATGGTGAGGGGATTGACTGTGGGAAGGCCTGAGCTTGGAGGAGGGCAGCAAAAGAGGAAAAAATGGGACAATTGTAAAAGCATGAACAATTAAAAAAGAGAAAGAAAAATATAAAAAATAAAAATAATAAAAATAAAAGAGCTCTGTGATTATATTGAGGATACAAGAAAAATCCAGAATAAATTCCTCATCTCAAAGTCTTTAGTTTAATCACATCTGCCAAATCTGTCCTGCCATATAAGGTAACATATTCACGGATTTGGGGATTAGAATGTTGGCATCTTTGCCAGGCCATTATTTAGCCTACCTCAAATTCTAAGCTATTATTTGTATTTTATTTTACTCCATCCTATTTTAGAATATATTTTATTGATTATGCTATTACAGTTATCCCAATTTTCCCCTTTTACCCCCTCCTCCTGACACTCCTATTCCCTCCAGCAATTCACCCCTTAGCTCATGTCCGTGGGTCATGCATGTAAGTTCTTTGGTTACTCCATTTCCTATACTCTTCTTAATATCCCCCTGTCTATTTTGTACTTACCAATTTGTATTTCTTAATCCTTGCACTTTTTCCTCCATTCTCCACATTCCTCTTCCCAAATGATAAGCCTCCAAATGGTCTCCATATCTATGATACTGCTTCTGTTCTGCCTGTTTGCTTAGTTTTTTGGATTCAGTTGTTGATAGTTGTGAATTTATTGCATTTTAATGTTCACAGTTTTGATCTTCTTTTTCTTATATAATTCCTTTAATATGTTTAATATATTAATGGCTTAGTGATGATGAACTCCTTTAGTTTTATCTTGTCTGAGAAGCACTTTATCTTCCCTTCAATTCTGAGTAATAGCTTTGCTGGATAAAGTAATTTGGGTTTGTAGATTTTTGCTTTTCATCATTTTGAATACTTCTTGCCACTTCCTTCTAGCCTGCAAAGATTCTTTTGAGAAATCAACTGACAGTCTTATGGGAACTCCTTTTTAGGTAACTATCTGCTTTTCTCTTGATACTTTTAAAATTATTTCTTTATTGTTAACCTTTTGTATTTTAATTATAATGTGTCTTGGTATGGTCCTTGTTGGGTCTATCTTATTTGAGACTCCTGTTCTTCCTGGACTACATGTATGTCTATTTCCTTCACCAAATTAGGGAAGCTTTCTTTCATTATTTTTTCAGTTAAGTTTTCAATTTCTTGCTCTTCCTCTTCTCCTTCTGGCACCCTTATGATTCACATGTTGGTATGTTTAAAGATGTACCACAGTCTCCTTAGCCTATCCTCATTTTTTTAAATTCTTTTTTTTTTCTTGCTGTTCTGATTGAATGTTTTTTTCTTCCTTATGTTCTAAATCATTTACTTGATTCTTGGCTTCATCTTGGTTGGTTCTCTGTAGACTTTTTTTTATTTCACTTAATGTAATCTTCATTTCTGCCTGCATCTTTTTTATGCTGTTGAGGTATCCAATGAGTTCCTCGAGCATCCTGATAACCAGTGTTTTGAACTCTGCATCTGATAGGTTGCTTATCTCCATTTTGTTTACTTCTTTTTTGGAATTTTGTTCTGTTCTTTCATTTGGGTCATATTTCTTTGTCTCTTCATTTTGGTAGTCTCCTTATTTTTGTTTGTATGTGTTAGGTAGAGCTGGTTTGACTCCTTGTCTTAGTAGCATCATCTATTGGAGAAAAGTGCGCTGGCATGTTGTATGGGGTGGAGACTTAGGTAATTGCCAGGGCAGAGAAACCTGTGTCACCATTCTGTGGCTCTGTGTGTGGGAGAGCTGGGTGAGGGGACAATACTGTTGCCTGGCCTCTGGAGTCTTGCCCGGGAGGAAGCTGTCTCCTGACATTCACCCTCATGCCAGTCACTTCAGTTTCTCCCTATGTGCCAATGGTGCCCTTCAGCTATTGCCCAGGTGCTGAGTCTCAGAGGGAGTGAACCTGTGTAAGTCCTGAGTTTGTTGTGGGCTCTTTAAGAGGAATATCTTGAGAAACCCCTGGTTTCTTCCACCACCCCAACCTCCACTGGTTTTTTCAGCCAGAAGTTATGGGGACTTATCTCCCTGGCGCTGGAACCCTGGGCTGGGTGGTCTGGTCTGGGGCTGAGATCTGTCACTCCTGAGGTATCCTTTCCAATATTTATCCAACACAGGTGGATGTGGGACTGCTCCTTCTGTGTCTCTGTGCCTCTCCATGCCTCACCACCTCTCCATGTCTCTCCATGCTTCTTCACATCTCCTCCCCTCCTATCTGTCTTGATGAATGTGGATTCTTTAAATACACACTTAAAGAATGTGGTTGTTGGACTTCCATATGGTTCAATTTTCTGATGATTCTGGGTGATATTTGTTTTGTAGTCTAGTTGTAACTTTTTCTGTAGTTGTGCAAGGAGGTGAGGCATGTTTACTTGTACCTCCGTCTTGACTGGATGTCAAAGGTAAGAAAAACTCCACCTTATAGTTTTCAATCCTTCATTTTCATCTATCGAATAGTTTTATTGTAAACAATATAAAATATTTTTAAATTGTAAGTTAATTAATCAATTAAATCAGTTCATCCATTCATACATAAGTAGTATGGCCCAAGAAGTTTTATAGGCTTCTTCCACTTTACTACATTGTCCTCCTTGTAACTATTTTCTACATCCAAGAATTGGATGAATAAACCTCTTTTTAAGTGCAAAAATAGTATAAAATACTTATCTTTAATTGTTTGGTATCCATCTCTCCTTTTCTGGAGACTGCATGTTTACACGTTTATCTAATTTTAATAAGTCTCCCTGGTTAAAAGATTTTGAATGCATATAAGAAAGTAATAACATTAAAAGTTGCCAGAGAGAAAGTATAACAGAGTTTCAAAGCTAAATAAAAAGTAAATAAGAAAAAAAAATCAACTAATATATTGCCCAAAGGACAGAATGGTGGGAGGCTATGGAATAATTACCAGCCTGGTGAGCTAGTCAAGGAAGAATAAATGGCAGAGGCATTATGAGCTACTGTGTCAGGGATGAGTGAAATTCCAGGCTCATGCCATCTGCGTGCCCATTAATAAAACTGTTAGACCAACTTTTTTTTTTGCCACAAAACTACAGAGGAAAAGATTAAGTACTTTTGTTTATTCACAGTGGAACACCCTATGACAATGAGTAATGCTTTGCAAAGGGGTGCTCAGGCACAGAGGGAGAAGCATACCTATTCTTTGTCAGAAAAAAAATTTACAAAAATAAATGGGTTGGCTGTTTTTACATAATCTTCAGGTATTGAAGGTGTTTGGATTTGTTTTCAGAATTGGTGATGGTGTTGTGAATTCTAAGGGATCTTTCTGGGAAGTCTAAAAGGATGTGTCTGTAATTACCAATAAAGTATGAGAAAAAGAATGCTTGGTGAATTAGTGATTCTAGTGAGTCTTACATTTTATCCATTGGCCTGAAAGTAAGCAGTTGGGAGAGAGCTGTGAAAGAGTAACATTTTACTAATACTCAACAGATGTTGAGATAAGGTCAGAAATAATTGGATTAATGCACACAATTATATATTGTGTACTTGATGCACAAATGCATACTAATTGACACCTTGAGTAAAGACTTCAGGTTTTGATTAAATGATAATATTTTGGTGTTACCCCATATTTTTCTCATATATAACTATATATATTACATATTTTTCTCATTACATATAGTAATATATGACATATTTTCTCATTATATATAATTTACATGTATTATGAGTGAATTAAAATTATGAGTGAATTGAAATATATATATATATATATATATTTCAATTCACTCAAAAAAACATTTATTGAGTGGTTATGTGCCAGGCAGTCTGCCAGAACCCAAATCAGCTAAATCAAAGACCTGCTTTTATGGGGCTTATAGTCTGCTGGGAAAAGATAGACATATAAATAAATAAATGCTGTTCTGTGTTAAGGGGATGGCTTGAATTTGCATCATAGAATTTCTCCCCTTCTTCAACCCCTCACAATATGAGGAAATATACAGTGCAACTTCAAGAAAATAATAAGCAACCAAAAAAAGAAATGATCTTAAACTAAAACAATAACTCTAAAAATTGGCACCCGTGGAAAGAAATAAGATTCTGGAGGGAAGTGTGGAGATTTACTAAGGCCCTTAAAAATATAGGTAGACTAGCAAAGTATTGAATTATGTATTTTCACCAATACCCTCAAAGTTGGGGAGAAGCAAATAAGTGAGTGCCTATATATTATTTTATTTTATTTTATTTTAATTTACTTTATTTTACTTTATTTTATTCATTATTTATTTCACTGAAGAGTAATAAAACTAGCCTTTGGGGATAAACAAGTAGAAATGAGAAACTTGGTTGATTTGGATATTTCTTTAAAAAATAAAGACTCTACAACTACACGCTCAGTTGGAGAAATACATCAAAAAGTGTGATGCTCTCTGATGTGAGCTGGAGGAGTGAACTGTAATATAGTATATGTAACAGACTCTTAAAGAAGATGTATTCCAACAGAGTACATATCTATCCCAGCTGAGCTTTATTCTACCCTCCTGTGAGGCTACAAAATTGTTGATGGTACAAGAACTCCCCAGCCCAGAAAGCTCTCTAGTTGATAGCAATGTGCAGCTGGAATTGAGAACCATGGGTCCAAGGGAAACAAAATGTAACCCCAGAAAACCAAACCCAGACAAGGTATTATTTCAACAGATGAGAGAATTCAGAGAAATTCAGTCATTCCTGAATCAAAAGAGCCAAAAGCTGAAGCTTTGGAAAATCTTGCATGTACTCATTAACATATGTTAACTACTGCTGTGCAGGTTGCAAAATAAATGACCTGTGAGCTACAAAATGTTATTAATACCCAAGACAAAGACCGAGGATCAGTTAAAGATTAAAGGAGAGTAAAATGGCCTAACAACTAAATGTGATGAGTGTTCCTGGATTGATCCTGAGTCAGAAAAAGACAGTAGTGGGACAATTGCTGACATTTGAATGAAGCCTGCAGATTAGATAATACTATTGCATCCACGTCAATTTCCTGTTTTTGATAATTGCACTGTGTTTATATAAAAGAATATCCTTGGTTTTAGGAAATATGCACTGAAGAATTAAGACGTCAAGAGGGATTTTCTTTGAACAATTTCAGAAAAAAAACCAAATAGATAAAATGATAAAGGAAGTGTGATAAAAAGTAATGTTTGAGGAGAGTAAGTATTAGGTAAATGGGAATTCCTTGTCCTGCTTTTGCTATTTTTCTGTAGGCTGGAAATTATATCAAAATAAAATTTTAAAAAATCAAAGTAAATATTGAAACTGTAACAATATATAATTAATAATATAATTAAAAGTAGAAAGGTAGAAGGAAAACATAGAAGTATAAATGTGTTAAAGTCTTTATGTTTCCTAGTAGGAAGTTAATTCATAGTGTCTGAAATTTGATGTATTTTGGTAAAGAAAATCAGTCTGAGTCCAATGTCTTAATGTTTTTTGTAAACATATTTATTGTAAGCAGAATGCATTTTTAAACAAAAGTGATTTTTTATAAAAAGAGAAAATGAAAAGATTAATGCAAATAAAAATTTTTGAAGTGACAGATTATGGATGATAGGACTATAGATTCTTGTTACTCTCTTCTTTGTACTTCTCTGTATTTTTAAAAAAATTCACCATATTTAAAAGAAACTCATTAATAAAAATACAGTACAATTTTACAGATGCTGCCTCAGAGGTCTATATCGTGTACAGTGGGATAAGGTACTAAGAAGTGGTCAATTCTAACTGAGTGGCCAGGAAATGTTTCCAACAAATGGGGTTCCCTTAGCTGAACTCTGCAAGATGAAATGTGATGCGTGGGTAGAGAGGGGACAGGGTGCAGGGATGCAGAAGGAGCCATGTGAGCAATGTCCAGACCTTTCTCTTAAAGTAACCTGGTGCTTTAACCAATGGGTGAGAGGGTGTTTGGGGGAGGGAGTGGAGGCAGGGGTAAACTGGTGTCTGATAGGGTGGTGCAAAGTAAGAGGTCAAAGTAAAAAATCAGGAACAGCACTCTGAAAGGTTTAGTATGCTACATTAAAGTGTACAGAATTTATCTCATAGGCTACTGCATTTAAGATCAGGATCTCCAAGATAAAAGCAGTAGCTTGAGGGGACACCAGAAGGTGGAGGGCGAAAGGCATGTGTGTGGGGACTTGGCGGGGAGGGGACAGGCAGAGGAGTAAGCAGGGTTCCAATGCTCGATTCAGCTCCAATGGAATCATCTCCAGTTAATCGGCTTGGCCTATAGAGCTTCTATTGTGAGAAAGATTTTATGTCAATGTACACCAGAATCAATATGCCCATGGCCTCTATACTTTCAGGGCAATGAAGACAAACATCTCTTGGCTTGAAGTCTGTTTGAATACATCATGGGACAGACTATATTCTTTGTGGCATGTTGTCACAGGGTTAAATTGGAAGGAGAGAGAAGCTTTCACACACAACCAATTCCATCAACAGGAAGAGGAGGAAGCCAGTTGGGAGATGGAGAGGATCTTAAATGGCAGGATGGTGGAAGTGTTGTGCTGATTCAGCTACCTTGGTGTTTTGTTCTAAGAGGTTTGCTATCTCACATAGGCTATCAGCAGACTCCTTGTTGTCCTTTGGTAAAAAATAAAGTGAAAAATATTTATATTAGATATAGGAGAACATGTCCTTCATTTTTTCTCAATTAGTTGTGAAGAAAAGGGAAAACTATTCCGATATATGGCCCTAGGAGAATGTGGAACAAGGAGAGCAGATTTGACATTTTCTGCTTTATATTAATTCTACTTTAGGATTAGATGCTTAAATGATTATGAATATGTTAACAATTTCCTGAAACCTCTTTCCCCCAAACCCAACATGTGACAACCATGGTTTAGGGTCATGAAAAGCCAAGGGAGATATTTCAGTGGAAAAATAATAGGACAAGATTTGCAATTTAGAATAATTACTCTGGCAGAAATGAGAAAGTTTTTGTGTTTTACAGAAATAATATTGGGGTACAAAACAAGAGATTACTGGAACAAGAAGATGAGGGCGTGAAATAGAAAACTCACTCCAGAAATATTTGCTAAATGAATGAATGAATGGGCAGATGAATGACAGCCTGGATTGAGGCAATGGAGTGAGCATATTTTGATGCAAGGCTGTGATGCAAATCTAAGCGGCAGGAAACAGGGGTGCACAGACTGGATGTGAGAGAAAAGCAAAGGAAAGAATTTGGATAATGAATGCCTAGGTCTCTGGCCAGGGGCCATGGAGCATGCTAATGATTTTCTTCCTTTCCTTTCCTTTCCTTTCCTTTCCTTTCCTTTCCTTTCCTTTCCTTTCCTTTCCTTTCCTTTCCTTTCCTTTCCTTTCCTTTCCTTTCCTTCCCTTCCCTTCCCTTCCCTTCCCTTCCCTTCCCTTCCCTTCCCTTCCCTTCCCTTCCCTTCCTTCCCTTCCCTTCCCTTCCCTTCCCTTCCCTTCCCTTCCCTTCCCTTCCCTTCCCTTCCCTTCCCTTCCCTTTCCTTTCTTTTCCTTTCCTTTCCTTTTCTCTTCCTTTCTTTCTTTCTTTCTTTCTTTTTTTTTTTTTGTTTTGATAGGTAAACAGAGAAGAAAAGGTGATACATTTTGTTCTGGATAAATTGTTTTTGAGATGAGCATGGGATATCTGGGTAGAGATGTTGAGTAGGCTCTACAGAGAGGATTGAGGGAGCCATCTAGACTGAAATGAAATATCTAGGACTCACTGCCCTTGAGAGGTAATTGAAACCAATATAGGGAAGAAAATTGCTCAGAGATAATGCATAGTGAGGAAAGAATGCCAAGGAACACCAATTTTAGAGAGAAATCAGAGGATGGGAAACCAACAAAAGAGACTGAGAAGTAATGATCAGTGAAGATAGCATGTTCTACTCCTCTTCTCATAGTGTGTATTTGTGTATGTGACTGTCATACTTTCAGGACTAAGTCCTTTATGGAGGGGAACCATTTCAGGTTATACTCCAAAAATCTGAAATAGGGCAAATAGTAGATAATCAGTAAATGTTATCTAATTGGATATACCTGTTTTCATCACAATATGTATTTTGATAACTTTGTACAAGTTATTTCCCTATGTATTTGGTGTATGTTCAAGTTTATAACTTAGTGAAGCTACCCATATTTGTGTAGTACGTTGTTAACTGTAATCATCACCCTTACATAATTGTGGTCAGGGAAAGATTAGCCTACCATAGTTCAGCTTTAAAAACGTTGGCCCCATACAGTAGGGGCAAATAACTTGAGACAGCATGCACACAATAGCAATAATGCTCACAGATTTTTTCCCTGTTTTTATAAATCTCCAGGAAGCCAAGGTATCTTGGCAACAACAACTTTACTACAGATGTAAAATACAGAGCAGAGAATAGGGAAAAAAGTATTTTCCTTCTGTCAAGTTATTTAACATGCTACACCACTCTTATAAATTAATTTGTAGTTGCAGTAACAGCATTTCTACATATGTATTTTTCATTAACATGAATTTAGGTCTAACACTCAGGAAAGCATTTCACATTGTTAATATTATTTTATCAGCAGACTACCTGGCTGACATGAGATGCCTCCAGGGGTGATTCAGGAGAACTTGAAGAACCCTCTGCCCCCTCATATATAGTCCTTATCTGCTCTCTGACTCTTTTGATTTTCTTATCCTGTAAGATGGTTATTATACTTAAGGACTGTAATATAAACACCCATTATAGAGGGCATAGAGACTTAATTTTTAAATGAGTTATGAGGAAATCTGAAATTTGGAAAACAGAATGACCTTACATGTGAGCATTGTTTTTGAGGAATTTGTTAGTTCTCATAGCATAATTAAACTCTGTCAATTATAGGAAAACATAATCATTTCTTATGTTTATAGTTGTTATAGCCTCTTGCTATCGATTCTCTACATCACTAAAAGAGCAGTCCTGACCATTAAAGTGTAAGCTTTCTGAGGGTAGACACCACCTCTTAATCATCTTTACATCCTGCCCTTGTCATTAACAGCTGACAAGGACTTGTATAAAGAGAAGAACGGGAAGTGGATAAATATGCCAACACCAGGAAGAAAATTATGTTCCAGAGTAGAAAATGGGTAAAGACAAAGCAATCAGAGAACACCAAAAATAAATGACCCATAAAAATGTTATAACATGAAACAATATGATAAAAATATAAAATGGAGGTTTTCTTACTTTGAGAGACTGAGCCCAGGTATTCTTTGTAAGGGGCTTTGTCACAGCCAAGCTGAGTCCTCCACCAGGTGCAGGAGAGGAGCAGGCAGGAGAAGCCCTAGGGACACCCGAACTTGACAGTAAGTTTATGCGTGCTGCCTTTAGGCCAAAGTAGCGTCTTCTTGGACTTCTGGCTTTAAGACAAAATGATAGAACTAAAAGCACATTTGACATGTTAATTAATCCATTATGGCAAACTGAAGTTTAAATACCAACTGAAGGAAATTATAAAGGCAAGTGGTTTTAGGGAGCATTGTGAGGTTGTCTTTTCACAAATATAAATGAGTACATTTGATCAAATGAAAACAAATATTTTAATGTATTTTTATTTTAAATAAAAATAAGATCTTTCTATAGAATAGAAACAAAATGTTTGAACAAAACCAGCATTTGAGCTTATCAAAAAGTGACAATGTACCCCCCAATTCTACCAATATTTTAAAACTGCTATCATATTTAACACAGCAGGCATGGGTAACAGAAGGGTATACTTTCCAAACGAAGACTAAGTCATTTTAATAAATATGAAGATGTATATGTAAAATAGAAGTAAAGTAGAAGTAAAATCTGTAAAGTGGCATTTTATTTAAAGAACAATTCAAAAGATTAATATTAAAATGTCAATATCATTGTATATGTCAAAGTGTATGAGTTGTAGAATAATGCATGTTACAATATTCTTGAAATTTCACAAATTATGTCCTGCAATTGGATTTACCAGTAGGTGGCAATATATTTATTTTTTTCTGTCCAGAAATGAGTTGAAGGGGCAGATGGCAATATTGAATATAAATGTACAGTGGAGATATAAAAGACTTTTCTTACATTAATTCATCTTTTTATAAGCAAAATATTAGAATATAGTTATGTGAATTTAAATTTGCATATTGGAACAAATAGCAAATAGAGCATTTTTTTTCCCTAGCATAAGGTAGTGCTTAAAACATTAACATTTAAACTGCATAAATTTTAATAATTTCTTAAAACAACGCAGTTTTGGGCATTTATTCAAGAACTGAGTAGCACATTCTAAAACTTGCTTTGGTCAAAAGCTTTCTGGGAACTCTGTTGGTTGGTGTGCTGATGCATCTTAAGGCCATGGGATAAAGGATCAAAGAACATGCTGAAATCAAGCACTGAATATTGACCCACCCTAATTTCTTACCTTTGTATTGAACATAGTACACATACATAAATGTGCATAGATGAATGTTTGCAAAGTTAATAAACCTGCGTAACTGTATACAGATCCAACAATAGCACCTTTAAAACCTCCCATGCATTCTTCTATTCACTAGGCACACCCCTCACCACCTCCTAGTGATAACCACTATCCCGATTTCTAACAGTGTAGTTTAATTTGTCTTGTTTTTATATTTTATATACATAGAGCCACATTATACATTGTTTTCTGTTCATCTTCTTTTGCTCAATATTATGTCTTTGAGGCCATATTACAACTTCTAATTGTATGCTATTCGTTCTTACTGTTAAATAGTATTTCTTTGCATGAATATATCATACTTTAGTCAACCATTGACAGTCTTCTTTTGGAGTTTGAAGTTGTTATAGTGCTGCTATGAATATTCTAGTACATATATTTTGGTAAACGTGTATATGCAATTGTTCAGTATATACCTAGGAATGGAATTGCTGGGTGTTAGGTTGTGTCTTTAGCTTTAGTATGATGGATACTGCCAAACCATGTTCCAAAGTGGTGGTACTCAACCTTGATTCTTAATCAAGGGCTAAAGTATGTTATCTACATAAGCTCTTTCCATTTACTACATTCCTATTTCAACCTGAAATCACAGACAAAGCCCCAGGTATTTCAGACCATATTCTTTGAGACCATTTCTTTGAGACCAAAGTAAAGCCCTACAGAATAAGGAAATTATATAATCTTCTTTATATGCCCTCACACAAGTGCTTCTTGCCTCCTTATTTTGGTGATGTATCTTGTCCAACCAAATGCAACGGTATAGCATGTCGAAGGAAGTGATGATCACAGCTACCACTACACTTGGTGTACATTACATTTTCTTAGTACTCTTTTTCACAGGAATCTCAGGTATTATTATTCTCATTGTATATGTGAGGAAGTCAAGTCTCAGAGAGTTTAAGTCACTGTCCAAGGTGGAACAGCTAGCAAGGGGTGGTGCTGGGATCCAAACTAAGTCTTTCATTCCAAAGCCCAGACTTTCTGCTCTGCCAAGTGTTTCTCACAACTAAGGCACCTGGTCTGGGTAACTTTTAACGCTGCCTGGCTTAATACAAGCCCCTCCTGCACATAGACGGAGTTAAATGTGAACTTCTTCATGGATTGATTCTGCCATGTTAATTCAGAGGATTGCTTTCTGACATTGTTTCTCATTGACTTCCGTAATTAAAATATATGCAATATGAAAAATAATTTGAAATGTTTTACAATTTTTCTTCAAATATATATAAGGATATGGTACCTAGAAACAGACACAAAAAGTGCTGTTTTGTTCTTTGTATTTCTAGTAATGATTATAGTTTTATATTTTCAAATATTACAAATAGAAATGCTAATCCTGTATCTTTTAGATCTCTTCTTCTTCTTTGAAGATATAAACAAAAAGCAGTTGCTGTCAATGACCATGACACAAAAGGGTGTTTTATCTTTCTTTTAGTGTATTTTATGGATTATGCTATTACAGTTGTCCCATTTTTTTCTCCCCTTTACCACCTTCTGCTCTGTACCCTCCCTCCCTCCGGCATTCCCCACCCTTCCTTAGTTCATGTCCATGGGTCATACATATAAGTTCTTTGTTTTTTCCGTTTCCTCTACTATTATTAATCTCCCCTCTGTCTATTTTGTACCAACCAGTTATACTTCTTATTCCCTGTACCTTTACCCCCATTCTCTCCCCTACGCTTCCCCTCTGATAACTCTCCATTTCTTCCTTTCTATTCCAAATTGTTGATTTGAGTCCTGGTTTCCTTCCCTTCACTGTTGGTTCCCTGTATATTTTTCTTTATTTCACTTTGCATAGCCTTCACTTCTTCCTCTCTTTTGTATCTATACTCAATCATTCCTGTGAACATCCTGATTACCACCAGTGTTTTGGACTCCGCATCTGATAGGTTGGCTATCTCCTCATTGCTTAGTTCTTTTTCTGCAGTTTTAATCTGTTTTTTTTTTTTATTTGGGCCATATTTCTTTGTCTTGGCACACCTGTTACATTATAAGGGGTGGAGCCTTAGGTATTTGCCAGAGCATGGTGACCAACTTCACTGCGTTGTGGGGCTCTATATCAGGGAGGGGTCCAAGAGGAAACAAAGCACTTGCTTAGCTCTCACTCCACTTTCAGTCACTTTCCCCACTACCTACAAGCAAATGGGGTCCTTCTGGTGCTGATTCCCAGGTGGGTGGGCTTGTGTACATTCTAGGACCCTGCGGGTCCCTCCAACAGAATCTCCTGTGAGACTGGGAGTTTCTCCTGCCACCACAACCCCTACAGGTTTTTACAACCAGAGGTTTTGAGGCTTTAGTTTCTTGTGCTAGAACTGTAGGTTGTGTGGTCTGTCTTGCTCCCCATTTGTTCCTCCCAGCTTATTTGCACTTGAATGTGGGACTGCCTGGTCCACCAGCTGCTGCTGCCTTGCCTGTCCAGTTCACTGCCTTGTGGTGAGTCTTCTCCATCTCAGCTTCCTGTCTCTGCCCCTCCTACCAGTCTGGATGAATATGTCTTCTTTAACTCCTTGGTTGTTGGACTTCCATAGAGTTCAATTTTTGGAAGTTCTGATTGTTTTTCATTTTTAAATTTGTTGTTGTTCTCCTTTTGTTTGTATGAGGAAGTAAAGTGTATCTACCTATGCTCCCATCTTGGCCAGAAGTCTGGTGTTTTTTCTTTTTAATGCAGTGAGGCTGCATCTTGGTTTACAACTGGAGTCACTAGTCATAGACACCTTTACAGAGGGCCATTCTATTCCCCCTAGTAATTTAATTATTTTGCTCAAAATGTACCATTTCACTTGCACTTGCCATATTCCAAGTTACTGGGGTGTTTTAAATGTTTCTACTGTGTTTTAATGTTTTAAATGCTCTACTTCATTTCTTTTTTTATTTTAACTTAGTTTTTATTGTTGACATTATTACTGATGTCTCCATTTTCCCCCTCCTTGTCCACCTCCACCTGTCCCTGCTTCCCCATCCTTCTGGCCATCACCACACTGTTGTCTGTATCTCTGAGTTATGCATATGTTTTGTTTGGCTAATCTCTTCACTTTCTTCCATTCAGTCCTCTCCTCTCCCTTCCTTTGATGGATGTACTTGATTTCAACATATAGCTACTGTCTGAATGTCCCTCCTTTGCACCCATCAAACTGCCAGATTTGTTGAAGCAAATAACATTAGTAGACTCCAATATCAATACTCTGGCTTCATTTCATGACCTCTGAGTTGGTGATTTTCTCTTGCTATTTAGTGCTAATTACATCTTTAAATGATGTTGATGAGATGGTTAAATAATTTGATGTGATTAATATAATATAAAAGATCCAAATCTCTTGTAGACATATAGTAGATTATACAGTATCTTCATTCTATGTGCCTTTGCTTTGGTCTGAAATAATTTCCTTTACATTTTCATTTTTATCATAATTAAGAAATTATGCTGAATGGCCACATTTGCTTTAAGAATGATTAGGATTAAATCACTACACTGTCATTCTCCACGAGGAGCAAATCTTTGCCCTTGATATGCTATCCATTGGGTATCACAGCATTTTGTCCCTCTGCTAGTCATTACTGCCTACAAGGTTGGAGAAAAGAATGAGGGGAATACTTATTAAATTTTCAGGACACTGGGAAGTATGGTACATTCACAAATTTAGGATTAACACTTAAACTTAATCCAGGAGGCTAGAATACTTCACCTAAACAAATGGAACAAAATTTAAAATATAATCAGGGAGACCTATGATTTTAAACATAAAGAATTAACTATATATGTAGAAGATGTGGATTCCTGGCTGAAAAAAAATTCTCATAAATATTTGGAGGATTTTGTTCACCTGGAATTAAGTATTAGTCAACAACCTATATCTGGCATTTCGGTACATTAGCTTCAGAAGATAGATAAAAGCATTTCAAGTGCTCAAGTAAATCCTCATATCTTGCTTAAAATATTGAATCTAAAAAACAAACTAAGCAAACAAAAAGAACAGAGACAGAATCATGGATATTGAGAACATTTTGATGGTTGCCAGATGGGAGGGGTGGGGGAGAACAGGTGAAAAGGTGAGGGGATTGAATACAAATAGGTAGTTACAGAATAGCCATGGTGATGTAAAGTACAGTGTAGGAAATCCAGTAGCCATAGAATTTATATGCATAACCCATGGTCATGGACAATGCTGAGGGGATTGTCTGAGGGAGTGTGGTGTGGTAGGGGGGCAAAGGAGAAAAATCAGGACAACTGTAATATCATAATCAGTAAAATATAATCAAAAAAGAACTTAAAAAGACTAAGAGTATACCACATAAAAGTTGTTAACTGAAGGTATTTCTTTAGGGAGTTACTGTAATGTATTCTAGAGATGTTTCTTTCTGAGCATTTAATAAATATAAGAATAGGATATAGAACTATGAGTGTTCATTAATTCTTTCTTTGATTCTGACTTCTTAAACTCCATTTGTTCCAGTCATGGTTTTAGCAGTCTTAGTTTACATTAGCATTTTCTGACACATCTGATTTGCAAATGGTATATACTGTTGAAGAAACATTCTTTATTCTAACTATATTTTTGAAGAAACATTTCTATATAGATTACTATGGGTACTGTCAGAGAAAAAAATTTTTTTTCTCAAAAAAAGTTGTATTTTTGTTTAAGTACACAAGTCTTTGTCAAGTGTTTGTTGGAAACTCTGGGTTATGTACCAAAAAGAATAAAAGAAATTATTTCAACTTGAATATGTTGTCAATGGCTATTACTCATCAGTTCCCCCATCCAGGTGTACTTTTGTCTCTGTCAAAATATGAATAGAAGTGCACCTGGTGAGTATGTCAGCATGAGTTTACTTCAAAGGATACCTCCAACGTAAGTAAATAAATGGATCCACAGCACATTAGAGAGTTGTATTCAACTTCAGGTGGGACTACCCTTGGTCATGAATGCTATAAAAGTAACTCTTATCTTGAATCCCAGATTATACATAGTGAGCTCTTTAGTCTCAGAGAGGACAAGAATCAATGTTTCTGGACCCTTTCTGAACACGATTAAATGTTAATTATTTAAGCTCCACATAATTATGGCAATAATATGCTGATTACCATGCACATGTATTGATCCAACAAAACATAAATTGAGTCTATTCATAGGTCCAGTGGCATGTTGGAGTACTTCAGTGAAGTTGTGTTTTGATGATTGCTAAATGTGAAAAAGAATGTATTTTTAGCATCAAAAACTTAATATTCAATCAATGTTCTAAGGCATGCCTTGCACTCTCTCCAATGGAATGGTATTTCTGTATGTATCTTCTGAACAGTGTGAGGCTGGCTCTTAGGGTTGAGTAAATTTGAATGATCTTTGGACAATTTCTATGGTGGATTCTCAAAGCAACCAAAATTATTCAAAATTGATTTTCTGCAATGTAACATGGACATCTATGAAGAGTAAGGCTGGAAATAAATTTTTATTGAATTATATCCTTACTGAATATTTTTTAAATTGCATTCAGCAATTGTATCCTCCTTCTGGAATACATAGATAAGAAGGGTCACAATTCTCATCTCTTTGGAATCTAAAATGGGTTGCCAAAAAGGAATAGCGAGTGAAAGTTAGAGACCATGTAGCTTGAGAGGCTGCAGGTCAGAGATTAAATCCACCTTTGGTTCAGGAAATGAGGGCAAACAATAGTTACATACTGAAGGTACTTTATGTGAAAATATACTGAGGCAAGGCCTTTTGAGTAGGGGAACCATGAGAACAAAAGCAGTTTAAGAGTTTGTCGGCGCACACAGGTATCAGCGTTTTGAAAGCCTGAGAGCATAAACATTTTCCTATGCATTCTGCTTTCTCTTACTAGAAACCCATCCATTTCTTTTTCTCCTCCTACATTAACTGCCCATTAAAAATCTTTATATTTATTGAAAATAGAACCTCATGTCCACTTTAAATTTTAAATTTGGTTTGTTTGCATTTTTTTACTTCAAATTTAAAAGTTTGAGTTCCTTCGTAAATAAATCTCAGATAAAAAACAATGACTTTTTTTTGGCGGGGGTTAGGTAAATATATACCTTCCTTTAGATCTCTTTCCATTTGAGAAAATTGTCTACAAAATTTATGATATTGAAATTTTTGAAGTTAAGCATTGAATAGATCCTTTTTCAAGTGTAGTCACACTCATTATAAAAACAAATAGTTTTTTTAATCTTTCCTTAGCTAATCATGTATTTGAACATCCCAAATCAGGGGCCGTTAGGTTTGGAAAGAACATTAAATATTATATAGCTCATTTACTCTTATCTCACCAAATCTACAGTATTTCTACTATCAGTGTGGTCTGAATCAATATTTTAGTGAATGGAAACATGTAACTTTTTGAGGTTGACTATTGTTTCTTTGGAGAGTCTGACCTATTGGAAGATTTTCATTATTGAACATCTCCCTCTAACAAAATTGGGAGCTTATTATAAAATAAGTGTGGTCTCTTCCCTTCTCTTCCCCTGTTTACTAGGTCATGTTGCTAATGTGACCTCCACATCGCACCTGTTGAGTCTTTTCTTCTCCACATCTTTCTGGCATCTATAGGACTTTCAACTGAATACTGTTTTGAATTATTTTTTATCTTCCTCACTCTCCTCTGGTCAATCTTGTTGATGTATATTATGTTATACAATAGCATCTGTACCTGATTACAATTTCCAAAACAAAATAGAAAGGAACTGCCACTTCGTTGATTCTATTAGAAGAGCCTAAAATACTATTAGACTTTTCCGTGGTCATATTTACTGCTGCATTTAATTGTGTTGTTCACTAAAATCCCCCAACTTTTATATGACTTACTGTTCCTAAGATATAGCTCTTATCCTCTACTTAGGTGCTGGAGCAAAAATCTGATGTGGACACTGGCTAGCAGTGTCCGCGTCATTATGGATGAAATAAAAACATACACGCAGACTACTTTCTCTCAAGGGGAGCAAAAGCCGCAGCCTCTGCCATAACAGGCCTTTATTCTATATCTCCTCACATTGGAAGATGGTTCTCACTCACCATTCCCAGTTACAACAAAAGGAGCCAATGCCCCTAGTCACATCACAGAAGAAGAATATTAGCAAATGAAAAGGCAAAAGTGGTTGAGCGGGTTACACTGGTCCCTGCAAGGTTTAGCACTTGCAGGGTGAGGGAGTTTTAGCCAGTCTCAAAAGCAGCCTAGGTATATTGCAAATCTGATAACCCAGGAGAGAACCTATTTGTGGGTGTGGGTCCTGTGCATCCCCGAGTGGGAGCTGGGCCCACCCCACGCAGAAGGGTCTGCCACAAAAATCTACCACAATTGCTATTCAACAGGCAATTTGTGACTATCACATAATCTTTCCTGCTTTCATATAATTACTCTTACAAGTTATTGTGTCCATAATGAAGGTTGGAGGCACAGAAAAAATAATTCACTTTTCATTTGCCATTTTTTCAGTTTTTATCCTTTAGATTTTGATGATCTGTGGTGAGTTAGGAAATTTTAAAGAGAAGCTAAAATGAGGTCACTGAAATGCAAATAAAAAGTGCTATGCATTTGAAAAAGTACCTGTAGGTAGGTATGCCTCATTTGAACTAAAATTATAGCTTCTTTGACATTTCTATTTAGTACAAATTTTGAGGAACCTTCATTTCTTTTACTTTCAGTGCTTTACTTTAAGATTCATATATAGACAGGCCTAAAAATAGTAACTATTACAGGGTAAATGTAACTTGAAAGTTTTAGTACCAGTTCCCTCTCATTCTGGGTCCTAACTGAATGAAAGTGTGTAATATATTTTATTTGTTTCCTTGATCTATACATAATTAAAGAGCTGCTTTTTGAATCCTTTATTTACATTTTCTGTTTTATTTGGGCTATTGTTTCTGTAAGTCCCAAAGTAAGGATAATTCTATCATGTCCATGAATGTTGGTTTGGTCTTTATACATATGACCAAATTAAAATTAATAGTTTTAAACTCAATGGAATAAGCAGGTGAAAGGGATCACTTTTGGTGACTGCGATCTTTCCAGGATTTGTTGAGTAGTTTTAGCAACTAAAATTATCTTAAAAATTTCCTATCTCGGCTCAGAAATACAGGAACCATTCAACATAAAGCACAATTCAAATCATGTTCCTGCTCTGGCCCACTGGAATCAATCGCAGCTGGCAAAAACATGTAGTGCATATCAGTCATTAGTGTGAAGGCCAGATCTGAGGAAAGACATGGCAAAGAACATGGATTAATGAAGACAATGTTAAGAATTACAAATAATAGCCAAATGCAAAAGGATTGCTCTATTATATGTAACATACATATATCATTTCTCAAAGTCACATGTAAATAATAAGTATCATTAAGAATCCTGAAATATATATCTCTTTGCATAATGCACCTGGAAGACATCTCTGAGATACTGAATTATGTGCTAGATTGATGTATTTTCTCCTAAATTAGTGATACACTCATTTAACCAGTAAGAATTTTCCTCATCCTAAATAATTATTTTTGACTACTTAAAAAACACTTAAATTATTTGGAAAACAAAAGAGTAATCAAATCATATTATATCAGTATTTTAACCTTAACATAATACAATTCTAATCAACTAATAGCAACTAATAAGAACATTCATCATTTAAGTAAACAAATTATTGCTTTGGTTTGACAACTCAGATACAAATATTATATCACACATGCATTAAACTTAGAAAAAATCAACTGTAGCGGCTTAAAAAAGAAAAAATTTCTTGTTTTGTTTTATCACTTAATAAGATAATATAGGTTTCGAGCATACATTTCTATGATACACCACCTGTGTATTGCATTGTGTGTTCACCACCCAAAGTCAAATCATCTTCTGTCACCACATATTTGACCCCCTTTACATTTTATTACTCCCCTGCTTTCCTCTTTCAATTACCATACTGTTTATGTCTATCGGTTTCAGTTTTATAGCCCACCTATATGTGAAATCATATGGTTCTTGCTTTGCCGACTGACTTATTTAATTCAGCATAATATTCTCAAGATCCATCCATGTAGTTGCAAATTGCAGTATTTCATCTTTTCTTAGGGCTGAGTAGTATTCCATTGTATATCTGTACCACACCTTCTTTATCCAATCATCTATCGAAGGATACTTCAGTTGTTTCCATGTCTAGGCCACCATGAATGATGCTGCAATAAACATAAGAGGTACATATATCTTTGCAAATAAATGTATTTGAGATTTTCAGGTAGATACCCTGAAGAGGGATTGCTGGGGCATAAGGTAACTCTATTCTTAATTTTTTAAGGAAACTCCATATTGTTTTCCATAGTGGCTATACCACTTTACATTCCCACCAGGAGTGAATGAAGGTTCCACTTTCCCCACAAATTCTCCAACACTTGTTATAACTTGTATTGTTGACAATAGCCACCCTAACATGTATGAGGTCTAAGGTGGTATCTCACTATATAGTTTTGGTTTCCATTTCCCTTATGGTTATTGAAATCGAGTATCTTTTCATGTATCTATTGGCCACTTGTTATGTTTTCTTTGGAGAAGTGTCTGTTCATGTCCTCTGCCCATTTTTTAATTAGATTGTTTATTTGTTTGGTGTTGAGTTGTATGAGTTATTTACATATTTTGAATATTAACCCCTGTCGGAGGTGTTTGCTAGTATCATCTTCCATTCAGTTGGTTGCCTTTTTTTTTATTGGTGGTTTCTTCTGCTGTGCAGAAGCTTTTGAGTCTGATATAGTCTCATTCATTTACTTTTGCCTTTACTTCCCTTGCCTTTGGGGTCAAATTCATAAAATCCGTAAGACGAGGGTCCATAAGTTTAGTACCTATGTTTTTTTCTATGTAATTCATTGTTTCATATCTTATGTTTAGGTCTCTGATTCACTTCGAATTAATTTTTGTTCATGGGGACAAACTGTATTCTAATTTCATTCTTTTGCATGTGGCTTTCCAGTTTTCCCAGCACCATTTATTGGAGAGGCTTTCTTTTATTTATTGTATGTTTTTGGTTCCTTTGTAAAAAATTGTTTGCCCATATACATGTAGTTTTATTTATAGGATCTCAATTCTGTTCCATTGGTCTGCTCCATTGGTCTGTGTGTCTGTTTTTCTGCCAATGCCATGCTGTTTTTACTATTTTATCTCCGTAGTATAATTCGAAGTCAGATAGTGTGATACCTCTGGCTTTGTTCTTTTTTCTCAGAATTGCTTTGGCTATTTTGGTTATTTAAATAGTGGCAAGACTTGATATTTCACTCATGGAATACAAGCTCTGATGTTTGGTTCCATTGTAGTTCAAAGACAGTTTATAGTTGAGTAGTACAGATATAAATAAATAATTTTCAAGATTCTATTAATTTATTTACCTTTTTGTTTTTATCAGGAAAAAGTAAAGCACTTTTATTACTTTCTGTATAATAATATTTCATATTTACATAACATTATGTGCTAAATACTATATATACATATACACACACATATATACACACACAATTAGTTCTCAAAAATATGAGCTTTTTCAAGATGAAAATCCTCAGATATGGAAAAGCTAAGTGTCTTGACAAAGGTCGGTGTACATGTGAAAACTGACCATTAGCAACATGGATCCAAATCTTTCCTTTCAAATACTATACTCACACAATTCATGAATAAATTCACATGTACACATCACCACACAAATTATTTTATAAACGCAGGGTGTTTGACTTTCTAAAATCTGTATATTTTAGAGGAATTACATGGTCATCTTAGCTCAGGCTGTCACACAAAAAAGAAGGCATAAAGTGGTTGTTTTAAACAAAAGAAATTTACTTTCTCACAGTTTGTAGATTGGAGAGTCAGAGATTAAGGTGCCAGCATGACTGGTTTCTTGTGAAGTCCGTCTTCCTATCTTATAGTCACTTCTTCCCTGAGTCTTCAGATGGCAGAGAAAGAGAGTAAGATCCTTTCTTTCTTTCTTTCTTTCTTTCTTTCTTTCTTTCTTTCTTTCTTTCTTTCTTCTTTTCTTCTTCTTCTTCAGAGAGAGAGAGACAGAGAGAGAGACAGAGAGAGAGACAGAGAGAAGATTAGGGTCATTTATTGGGGTATTTCAACAAAGAACATAGACAACAACAAATCTTAGGTGCTTAAGAATGGGCTCAGAGTACATGAGACCATCCTGGGAGAATGAGTGAGTCCAAGGCCTATGTAGAAGTTGTCAGGAGTACCCAGGGGTACAGTGAAGGAGAGGTAGTCCCCAAACATGCTCCAATAGTGCTGGTAGATCTGGAACATGGTGATCCAGGTGGTGAGTACAATCACCCAGAAGAGGAAGTCCACAGCTGAGTGCCAGATACAGCCTTTGATTTGGCTCTGCCTTGTGTACACAGAGACAGGAAAGGTTTTCAGAAGAACCAGAAGATGTTGATCAGCCAGGGAAAGTCAAGAAAGCAAACCCATGCAGGTAATACTTTTGGCACTGGTTCTACTTCTCCTGTTGGAGACCCAGTCCAAGTTCATAGCTGTGCTAAAGTCAGGTTGTCCCAAGAATCTTTGGGCTTTCTCTTTGTATAAGATTACTAATCCCATTATGAGGGCCCCATCTTTACGAACTCATTTAAATAGAATCATTTCCCAGGGGCCTTTCTGAATCCCATCACATTGTGGGTTAGAGAATCACACATGAAATCTGGTGGGACACAATTATTTTATTTTCTTTTAATTGTTGTTCAAGTACAGTTTTCTGCCCTTCACCCCCATCCCAGGCCATCCCTTCAGCCTTCCCTATCTCCCTCCCATCTCCACCCCTCATTGTTATTATCCATGTGTCCTTTATACTAGTTACTTCCAACCCTTTCCTCCTTCCCCTGAAATTCCCTCCCCTCTCCCCTCTGGTCACTGTCAACCTGTTGTCTATTTCAGTGTGTTTGGTTACATTTTGCTTGTTTGTTTTGTTGATTAGATTCTTGTTAAAGGTGAGATCATCTGGTATTTGTCTTTCACCACCTGGCTTATTTCACTTAGCATAATGCTTTCCAGTTCCATTCATGCTGTTGCAAAGGGTAGGAACTCCTTCTTTCTTTCTTTGTAGAATTCCATTGTGTAAATGTACCACAGTTTTTTGATCCATTCATTCACTGATGGGCACCTAAGTTGCTTCCAGCACTTGGCTGTTGTAAATTGTGCTGCTATGAACATTGGGGTGCATAGGTTCTTTTGGATTGGTGTTTCAAGGTTCTTAGGATATAATCCTAGCAGTGGAATTGCTGGGTCAAAAGGCAGATCCATTTTTAGTTTTCTGAGAAAATTCCATACTGTTTTCCGCAGTAGTTGTACCAGTCTACAATCTTGGTGGGACACAATTTTAACTGTAGCGGTAGTAGATTGTAAACTTTGGAGGTCATGAAGCATGTTTTTTTACCTTTGTATCTCCGTGACTTATACAGAAGAGCATTGCATATTTTATGCTCAATAAAGATATGCATTGCTTGTCAAAAAGTAATGACAGTAATCCACATTATTTTCATATTATTTTTCCTGACTCTGAAGCTAGAAAATATATTTTAATATCACCATAAAATTCATTGACTCAACTGACACACTTTTGAAAGCAAATGGGAGTGCTACGAAGAATTACATTAAGACAAGGGAAAACTGGCACTGACCCCGGTCAACCAGGATGGACGACGGTCAGCTGATGTATATGAGAGTAGGAAATGGAGGTCAAAGGCTTTTCCAAATAGAGATACCTGAACAGGTTCTCTTTCTGTACAGGTGTGCTTTTCTAATTTTATAACATAGAATCAAAGAATCATAAGATTTTAGAACTAAAGAAGGATTAAGAAGCTATCATTCTCTACAAACCACTCAAAACTCAGTGGTTTCACAAGATGCACTTATTTAAAATAGGATTCTGCTGGGCAGCTTTGGTTTGAGCTGGACTTGGCTGATCTCATTTGGGCTACCCATGTTTCTGCAGTGAGTTAGCAAATTGGACTGGGAACTAAGCAGTCCCATGTGATCAGACAAAAGCCAGAAGATCTGGTGGTAGGTTGGCTCTTGCCTAGGACAATGAACGCAGGGGCAACTAGCTGACATGACTCTCATCCTCCAGGCTAGCTTGGGCTTGCTTGCACATCAGGGTTCCAAGTGCAGAAGGAGGGAACAAAACTGAAAGTACAAGCATTGTCGAAATCTGTGTGTATCACAACTACAGTTGTCCCACTGACCAAAGCAAAGCGTGTGGTTAAACCCAGGGTCAGTGTGAAAAGAGCTATGCAAGGCATGGATATATGAGGCACCTGAAAAAATTAGAGGCTATTTCTGCAATAATCCTCCACAGAAAGTCTTTTGTCTTACCTCATTGTTTTCATATTTGAAGAAATTAAGCCCCTGGAAGATCAAGCGATTTCAGCAAGGTCACTCAGCTAATTGGTATATTGTCCTGAAAGAAAAATAGTATCATAATTTAGGCCTACTAAGGTAACAAGTCAATTTGAACAATAACTCTTTCCATATATTAAATTTATTTTAGATAATTTTTATCCTACTGTACTAGTTGAAGTAGAATTTATATAAACTGATCATTAACCCCATAAAATAATTGTGGTTATTATTTTAACCATAATACCCAAAGGTTATTATCTTTGTCTAACATAATTTTGCAAATAAACAACAGTTTTAAAAAGACATATAAGGAAGAGTTTTCTACTTAAATTATTGAGTTTGATGTTTCTCTTGTGATATTTTATTATTCTGTAATTGTCAGAATGATTTCTCCCTTAAATCCCCTGGGTAATAAAAGACATATAAGGAAAAATGCAAATTTATTAGTTACAGAACACAACAATAAACACCTCCTTAATGTTAGCTGTACTTTCGGTTTGTCAGTGGATGAGTTTGCCGTCTTTACTGACCTAAACTTTGTTACCGATGTATGGCTTCCATTGGCATCTGTGGTATTGATGTTGGTGCTGATGTTTTCACTGCATATTTTTCATGATTACTAATAAGCTTGTTGATTATAGTCAAGGGCCTGATACATGTCACAAAAAATATTACTAAAAAGTTTTTGTTTCTAACAAAATGGGAAATTTGGGGAAAGACAGAGAGACATCAGACATAGACTAACACAGACTGACTGTTTTGGGGACCGTTGAAAGGCAGGATCCAGCCTAAATAAACCAAGAATTAGGGCCAAGGCACAGAGGTACTTATTAATCACGTTCATTTTGTTGCTATATTGACCATATCATAAAATTCTATTAGTCAGCTAGGGTTGCCATAACAAAATATCACAGACTTGGTGGCTTTGACAACAGAAATTAATTTTCTCACAATCCAGGAAGCTAGATGTCCAAGATTAAGTTAGGTGTTGGCAGATTTGTTTTCTCCGGAGGTTTCCCTCTTTTGATTTCTTCTCTCTGTTTTCTCACATGGCCTTTCTCTGTACACACACATGGTTTGTGTCTCTTCTTCTTATGGGAATCTCTTTCTTATAATCTTATCGAATTAAGGCTTCACTTTTATGACCTGGTATAACATTCATTACCTCCTTAGATGCCCTATCTCCAAACACAATCAAATTGGGCACTAGAGCTATACTTTATGAATTGAAAGGACGCAATTGAGTCCCAAAGTTCTCACAAGCTACTTCTCTACATTCTTATATTGTCACACCTACTTACATTAACCAAACATAGTCACAGTGTTACAACTAATTGCAAAAGAGACCTGAGTGTCTTTATTCAGAGTGGCCACATGCCCTGCTAAGACTTCTGGTCATATGGATGAAGGAATGCAATAGATATTGGGGGGCAAATAGGAGACTCTGTCACATATGGCTCCTCTGATTCAAATATATGGGCCAATATTAGAAAGTTATATGTTTACATACACATTGTCAGTTACAAAATAATACAAAAATTTCCTTGTATGTTGTAAAGCATCTCACATTTAAAAAAAAGAGCTTTGTCGAAATTTACTAAAGCAACTTTAAAGCAACATTTGAAGAATTAATAGTCATATTTAGAAGCAAACTCTTCCATTTGTTTAATTTAAGAACTTGGTTTTTAATTTTTGTTCTTATATTTTAAGAATTAAAGATAGCAACTGTATATCAGTGGTTGAAACTGTTTTTTTGAGATTTTAACATCATTTAGCTCCTCAGAACATCATGCATGTTATGAATCTCAAGTGGAAAGAGAGATTTTCTTCAAGCTAGTAACAAATAAGAACCAGATAATTTAATTCATGTATTCTTCCAAGGTCATCTTACTAAAAGAATGACACTCTCTTATTCTCTAGTTTAAGACAATTTCTATCCATTGTGTAGGTTAGATAAGCAACATAGAGAATCTAACATGAGTCACTTCAAATTTTTAATATGTACAGTGTTCAGCATAACTGAATTTTGCAGAAACTGGTAACACTTTGACAGTGTGCATTTTTAAAAGCATCTTTTTTACAAAAGTCTCAAAGCACTTTACATTTGAAAACCTGAAATATCACAAGAAAAAAGTAAAAATCTGAAGCAGCGGGAAGCATAGATCAATTTGGGAGTGATTACTTTAATTATTTCTAATAAAATCACTTTGTATTAAGTGAAAATAGTCTTAAGTTTTAAACATTTATTGAGGATTAAGAGTGGCAGGCTCCAGCCTTTGTTTTTTTTTTCATAAAAACATATGAACCCTATTATTCTATGTTGAGTTAATAGACTTTTGCAGTTTTTTTTTCAGATAAAGAAAAGTATATAATTGCTTAGACTAATCAAGAGAGCCATTCAAATCCATTTTTCTTAAGTGCAGTCGCATTGCAGTAATTGAAAACTAAAAATATGGATGGAAATTTCCTTTCAATGGTCACAAATTTTGCATGTGATTCCAACCCAATATTTTTATTCCCACTGTAATACTGTCTACGTCCACTTACTGGGGAGTGATCCTTTTAATGGCATTCAGTGGTTAGGAACACAGGCTCTGGAGTGAGAGTCAGACCCCAGCTCAAAAATTATTTGAGTTTGGCTGTTATTAGGTTCTTTCTAGCTCTAATGTTTTATGATTCTATGATATCTATAATCTTTTTATATAAAATCTAAGCTATTTATAGATGCTTTTTTTGGTTTTAATGCATTTTATAAGCTTATAAATTATTTTATAATGCATGAAATAATGTGAGCTTACGATTTGAAATATGTGGTACACACAATAAGATATTTGTCTTAATAAAGCACCTGCTGGAAAGGGTGCTGCTTAATTGAAAGTCTTATTTGGGAGTTTCAATAGGGAGGTAGGATCCATAAGTCTGCAAATCTTCCTCTAACAAATGGATTATTTTTCCCCAACTCTTATGTATTTTTTAATATACATACACATGCACAGATATGCTGTTCAGTGATGTCATACAAATTTCTAGTGCATCTTCCATAAGAAACTGGTGAAAATCTTTAACCAAGTGAGGAAGACAGAATTCTCTCTTCTGTAGCAATGCAGGTGTATCTGAAATGGGGTATAGACTGAGGTGCCCCCAAAGCCCCCACAAACCTTTGTTGGGGGATGGGGAGAGCAGATAATAGAATTAAAGTAGTTTGCATTACAACTGCAACTTGGTGGCTATTTTAATAGCTGTGCTACTACCTCAGAGCAAGGTGGACGTGACTTTCACACTGTATCCTGACTCATGCAGTAACCAACCAGGGGAGGTGGTTACTCCTGGATCACTGAGTCACTCTTGCCCTGACTGGGGATGGCACTTGAGAGAATGTAAACTATACAGAAATCTGGCAAATGTAGCTCATATTGGGAAGAGTCAGAGATGAAGTCATGCAGGAGGCTCTGGGTCAGAATTTAAACTAAGGGAGGGCAGCTATGAAAGGATTTGGCCATGTGGTTTTGTAAGAGGGTACAGCCAGGGGGCCCCCCAAAGAAAGATTTGTAATGGGGTCCAGAACTCAGGGTGTCGAGGAAAAATTAAAAATATGAGATGTCCTCACCCCCACAAGTCTGAGCTGAGGAGTGGGACGCCTAGAGCAGGGCCACTGAGTTGTTTTGCACAGCAACAGTTTTGCAGATAACCTCTAGAATGGTCATTTAACATATCTATAACCTTGAACTGGTTTCATAGATATGCTAAATAGCTGTGGCCATACTTTGAGCCAGGGAGAAGGGAGTGACTTCCACCCAAGAAGTAACTGGGAGGCAACTCCCCCTGGTTACAGCACCTGCAGGAGAGCTTGGAGATGGTTGGCTCCATGCCATGGGACCACACCTGCCGAGACTCACTATGGCAACCCAGTAAAGCTGGAAGAATATGGGAGTGCTGGCAAGTGTAGCCGATTGTGGGAGGTGTTGGAAATGGGACTGCAGAGGAAGATTGGTGTGGGGATTTAAACCCAGATGTTGCAGCCAATGGGAGGAGAACCATGCAGCTTTGGCCAGAGTCAGGACCTCTGCAGCCATGGGAAGATCACCATGTGGCTTTAGCAGAGGACCACCACTTGGCTTTGGCAGAGAATCACATGGTTTTGGCAGAGTGGTGATGCCCCACCCCCCTCCCCTGCAGCTTTGATGGGGGGACCTCTTCGGCATTGGTGAGAGTGAGGACTCCATGGCTTTGGGGTTCTCCCTTTGGCCACGTGGCTTAGGAAGCAGGAGAGACTTTGCCTGGAAGAAAAAGGAGAAAGGACTTTTACCAATGGGCTATGAGAAGGTGCCCTGTGACTTTGGATTAATTGGAGATCCCAGTGACACAGCTGATGGTTCCAGGAACCCAGGGACTCCTGTCAGCTGAGCACAGATTACTGGGAAGACTGGACTGCCTGAGCCATGGACTTCTATTTCTTTTCCTGAGATACGGTACCCCAGACCAGGCAAAGAGGGGAAGGAAGTACTGTGTGTATTTGTGGGTGTTTTAAGGGACTTTGGGATTTTGATGAAGACATTAAGTCATTACTCTTAAGTCTGGATAACTTGAATAAATAATTCCTTTTCACCAATCTCTGGCTTGGAGAGCTATAATTCTCTGGTGATGGGAGAGGCGAACCTAGTACATGGGGACCCCCTTCCCTGGCAGCCAATCAGGGAAAATCATGGGAGACCACATATACAATAGCTTTAAAGTAATACAACTACTTGTACACGTGCAGTAAAAGCCTGCCAAAACTGGCCAGGAAGGTTCCGCCCTATAAGAATAGAGTCACTCCAGCCCATGAGGTCAATCTCTGCTTGGAGCCGGCCTGCTCCCATGTTCTCTGCTATAAACTCTGGGTGTTCGGTTCAATTCTTTGTCCCAATCACCAAGAACCTGGTTACCTGTGCCCACCTGTGACAATTTGAAAGGGTGTAGAATGGCCCTCTCTGGCCTGCCATGAGGTCTGGTGTGTAAGGAAGTGCCACATGGCTTTGGATTAAGAGCTGGAGAAACAAAGAGGAAAACCACCAAGAAACCTGCCCAGGGAACGCTGTGACATAGACGGTGGTGCTGGGAGTTGCAGAACATGCCCAATCAAGCATGGATTGATAGGAGATGCCCGGAATGCAGAGCTGTGTCTGGGAATGCTGAGCTACGGGCTTCTGTTTATCTAAAAGTTGGTACCTCTGACTGGCATATTCTGAAACTGGCCTGATTTGGCAAAGGGAGGCAGGACAGTGGGTGTGTGGGAGGTTGTTTTGAAGGGAGTGGGACTTAACAGCAGAATTCTGCCATTATTCTAAATCTGTGTGACTTAAATAAACAATTCCTTTCCTTTTCGCCAAACTCTGGCATTTCGAGTCACACTTCTTGGTGGCAGGCATTTGACTCTACAGCTGTTCCAGAGCAGCAGAGGCTAGGGCACAGGTGGCAAGCACAAGGCCTGTCGGGCCGAATCCGGCCCTCCACCTTGTTTTATCCTGCCCGGCACTTTGTTTCTGCCAGGGAGCAGCGCCGAGCTCTCATTTAACTCTTAAGGCGTGGTTACAGTTATACAGTTTTAAACTTACATTCGGTCCTTTGAAAGCAACCAGGAGGCTGATGTGGCCCCTGATGAAAATGAGTTTGACACTCCTGGGCTAGGGGCTCTGTAACATATCTATCTATCTGTTGGAGATTTCTTCCTTTGCGGGAAGATCAGGTTTTAGTAATATATATATATTTTTTTTGGTTTCCTCTTGTGCAGATACAAGCTGGGTATCTTCATACTTGTAAAGCAAGGCATTTTCCTAAATACAAAAGCATTACAGCCATTCAGTCCGACATTGTTCAATGTTAAGAATTTAAAGCAGAAATCTTATTAATTTTATTTGTGTTGTTTTGGATATTTTTATATCTAAGAACTCTCCTTTTCCCCTAATGTACCCTCTAAAGTATTAGGTAAATCCTTTTCCCCACTTAGTGAGAATGCCAGAACACAGAACAAGGTGATTTTCAGTTTTGACTCTGAACCATGTAAATGTATCATATATTCAAAAACTTTTAAATAATAATTTAAAAATGCCAAAAGAAATAAAAAAGTATTTCCTAAATTAAGGTCAGTCTTAATAAAAAATAAATATTAAATAAAGTTTTAACAAAAGCCTGTCTACTCAGAATTTTGTTTTTCATTACTTTGTTCTCATTGTCCTGTAGTTCACACTACCATCAGTATATTCTCAAATTAAAAACTTAAATTTTCTTACATGATAAATTTTACTTTCACAAAATGGTATCTTATAAATCAACTGGGTGCTTAAGCTAAAGTATAAAAACATAACTGGGTCTTCCATTCAGTGGTAGTAAAATCTGAAGAATGCCAAATTTCTTCACAATGAAAAATAGATCTCCATGAAGCTGACACAATGTCTGAAAATCTCACCATTAACATTGCCCCTGGAGGGCTTTGTGGAGACAAGGAATTTAATTAGGTTAAGACATTATATTTCCTGGGTAAATCATTTGCTACCCAAACACAATAGCATGCATTTTTCCATCTTATTAAAAGTCATTAACACACAGCAGAACCCTGAGGAAATGACATGAGACAGAAAGCAAGTGTATGTTTCAAAGAAATGAAGAGGTAGAGAAAGGTCAGTTTCATGCAAGTTGCCAGGTGCTAGTGGACATTTCTAGACCAAAATGGAGCATCATGAGCTTCTAAACATCTCTTGTAATTTTTCCTCAACTCTTTACCCTATTGTTTGGGTAAGAACGCTTTGTTGTTGTTGTTTTCCATTTTTGTTTTGTTTTGTTGGTTTTATTAACCAACGAACCGATCCTCAAGCACTGCTCACATTTAACGTGAGCTTATACTGCCTCTGTGCTGGTCAGCCATGACCCCAAGTTGTCATTTCACCCTGGCGCTGCACCATGATATCTATTTGCCACGTATATCTGCAAGTTTAAATGGACCATTCGTTTTAAAAAGTAAGCCAAAACAAATAGAGACAGTAAGCAAGCTGGTAATGGCAGAGCAATGCATGGAACTTTGAGCATAAATAATAAACAAATAAATTTTATTGCTTTTTAAATGAATGTGAGAGTGACATAGAATCCCATTTTCAGCTATATTTAGTCATTAATTATCTTGAAAATCTCCCAATTTAAAACAAATAAAGTAAAAGACAAAAAAATCAAAGACCTCAAGAAATTAAAAAACAAATAAGCCCTGGCTGGTATGGCTCAGTGGATTGAGCTCCAGTGTGCAAACCAAAGGGTCTCTGGTTCAATTCCCAGTCAGGGCACATGCCTGGGTTGTGGGTCAGGTCCCCAGTAGGTGACATGTGAGAGGCAACCACACGTTGATGTTTCTTTCTCCCCTTTTCTCCTTCCCTTCCCCTCTCTAAAAATAAATAAGTAAAATGTTTTTTTTTAAAGAACAAACAAAATGAACAAAGCACATACCCAGACACAAACCATCAAAATGGCTGATATCTAGAGGAATAAATGAATTCTAGAGCTGAACTCCTAAGGAATTTTATAAATGTAAAATAAGAAATTTGTATTTTATGTACAATGCAATACAAGTCCTTGGTTACATGCAATGTGAGAATTAAAATTGAGTTCTTTATTTAAAGTGAAATTTTTTATGAGTTTTAACCTTAGTAAAAGGATAAACTAGCCAACAAAGTGAGAAGACAAGGAAAGTTCTCTATTTTGGCTTAAACTCTCAGTGGAAAAAAAAGTTTATCTTGATAAATAGTAACTGAAAACTCATGCAGGTTTGGGTTTCAACATTATATTATTTATATTAGATGACTATTGATACATATTCTGATGCAGATGACCCCATACTGAGAAATCTTGAAAAGATGCCACTTTGTGTCACTGGGAAGAACAAAACACAGATTGTCTGTAGAAGGATCACATCAGGCTCAATGAGTTTTATCTCATGAGTGTTAGGATGGTTAATGTTGGAAAACAAATCAAGATCATTTACTATACTAAGAAAATCACCCAATCATAGCAATTATTGCAGAAAAATCATTTAATAAAATTCAATATCTCTTCATAATGGACATTCTTGGTAAATTAGGAATGAAAGACACTTTATAAACCCCATAAAAGGCATGTACAAAAAAGCTAATAAAAAATATAATGGTGAAATACTGAATGCTTTTCCCTTAAGATCCCTTAGAACTTTTTCCCTTAAGGAACAAGACAAGGATATCCACTCTTATCATTTCTATTCAGCATTATACAAGAAGTCCCAGCCAGTACAATGAGGAAGAAAAAGAAATAGATGGCATATAAACTGGAAACAAAGAAATAAAAGTCTCCCTATTTGCAAATAATGACTGTCTATATTTAGAACCCCAAGGATTCTGAGAAACAAAACAAAATATAAATACAACTCCTCATACTAATAAGTGTTTCTAATAGCACAAGATACAAAGTCAACACACAAAAATCATTTATAATTCTGTTTTCTATCAAAGAACAAAAGGAAACCAATTTTTAAAATGCTATTTACAGCAGCTTCCCCCAAAATCATATACTTAGGTATATATGTAACAAAATATCTATAAGCATCTGTATGCTGACAATTACAAAATTTTTATTAAAGTAATCAAAGACCTACTTAAAAGAAGAAACATATAGTGTTCATAAAGTGTAAATTCAACATAATAAAGGTGACACTTTTATTGGAAGTAATTAGGAACACATTAGATGCTGCAGAAGAGGATATCAATGATCCTGAAGGTATAACAGTAGGATCAATTCAAAATGAAACAAACTAATAAAAAAGACTATGAAAGAAATGATCAGAACCTTACTATCTGTGGGGGAACATCAAATAATATACATTTAATTAAAACCCCAGAAGGCAGATTTGGAGAAAATAACAAATATTTGAGAAAATTAGCTCTGGAAAAAAAGAGGAAAACCATATAAGGTATGGCTCCAAGATACTTAATGAATCCATACACATGAATTTCATGCCAGAACAGATGGAATCAAATCAATAGCTTCTAACAAAAAGGAAAATAACTTAGAGCGATAGGCTGAACAACAGTACATCAAATGCATAGGAACCAAACCACAGACTACTTTTTAGAAAGTGTACAAACCAGAAGCCAAACAAATCACATTGTTGAAGTGAAAGAAACACCTAGAATTTTATATCCAAAGAAAATATTTTACAATAACAAAGGTAAGTTAAATTTTTTTCCAAACACACCATTGGAAAATTTATTGCCAGCATACCTACACTATAATAAATATCAAAGAAATATCAAAGGAAATTCTTTGTAACACAAGAAGAAAACTTGAATGTACACAAAGAAATCAAAAATATTTTCTTCTCATTTTAAATTTGTATAAAAGCTAATTGACTATTTAAAGCAAAAACCAAGTAATTTATTATGGTCTTTATAACATGTAGAAGCACAATTCAATGAAACATTTGCATAAAGGGTAGGAGAGGGAAATACTCATACACTGCTGTAAGTTTCTTGTATGTGAAATGTTACATCATTTAGGTCAATTCTGCTACACTTATAAATCCTCAAGAAAACCTGCCTAAGAAAATAAAAAAGAGTTTTAGTTAAAGAGTCATTAGTAGAGATAAAGTGGGATACAAAATATACGCAATCCTAAAGAAAGCAGGACAAAAAGAGAGAGGAACAAAGAAACATAGAAAACAGAAAACAAACACTGAGATAGAAGATTTAAACCCAATCATGTCAGTGATAACACTAAATGTAAATGGTGTTAACACACTAATTAAAAGACAGATTAGCAGACTGGATAAAACACAAACCCCCAAACCTGTAGTGTATAAGAGATTTGTTTTATATGTAAAGAAGTAGGTTAAAAGGAAAATGACAGATAATATACACTGTTAAACTATTTAGCATTAAAAAGATGATTGTCTACATTAACATCACAAAACAGACTTCAAAAGAATATATGTTATCAAGCATAAAGTGGGGATTTACATTTTTATAGCGGAATCATTTATAATAGCTGAAACCTGGACCTATCATAAATGTCCATTAACAAGTGAATTGATTTAAAAAATTGGTATAACTAAATAAAGTATAAATACAATAAAAAGTAACAAACTATTGATATACACAATTACATGGATACATCTCAGAAATGGTAGGTTGATGAAGTCAGACTCAAAAAAAGCATGCAGTGTGTGATTTCATTTGTATACAACCCTAGAAACATCAAATAAAATATCTGACAAAGCAAATTCCCAGTTTCCTGGGTCCAGGGATGAAAGTGGAGAGGCATTTGACTAGGAAAGTGACAAAGGAACTTCTATAAGGTGATGCAAATATTCTATATCTTGATTTCGGTGGTGTTTACATGAGTACATAAATCTCCCATGTATACACTTAAAATAGGTTTGCTTATTACTGTAAACCACATTTCTATAAATTTAGAAAAATGAGTGAATTAATAAATATGAGAGTAAATAAAAATCTGAAACAATATAATTCCAGAGGATGTGTAATTGAAAGCAACTTCCAAAGATAAAAATGGACCAGAACAAACTTATAATGTATTTAATAAGGCATTCAAAAATTAAATAAAAATTTAAGTGGGAGACATTTTTGGGAGACATAGAGTTTATAATTCAATACAGGAGATCAAGAACTGACTTCTGTGAAAGTTGGTATCTTGGTTAGTTTGTATCGGTGGGATGAACAGGGCACAGACGAAGCTGTGATTGAAAAGAGGCCTTTTCAGGTCTCCTGCATGTATACCTTGACCTGAGTAGTATTCATCTGAGGTTCTGTTATGTATTAATTTAAGGTATTTTATTCACTCTTCTCTATGTGTGTTATTTTTCACAGCACAAATAAGAAAAACAGCTGTCAGAGGGGATGGGGTGGGGAGGACTGGGTGAAAGGTGAAGAAGGGATTAGCCAAAGAACCTATAGGCAAACCTGTAGACACAGACAGCAGTGTGGTGATGGCCAGAGGGAAAGGGGGTGGGGTCTGGCTGGAGGTGAGCGGAATGGTGGAAAACAGGGCCTTCTATAAAGTGTCAACAATAAGACTAAAGTTTACAAGAAAGAAGGAAAACCATCTCTAGCTGTCTCCACACCACGTTGCAATAACATATTCTATCACACATGTCATTCGTGATAACTCTGGTTTCCTCAGAATTAATTTATAATGTTAATAATTTGTGAAAATCACATTTTTTCTCACATCTTTACATGTTTTCCACTGGTGCTTTGGGGAGAGGGGGCCAGAATTCTGTATTAATCTTCCATCTTATAAAAAAAGCAGAGTTTTTATCACTTTTTTAAAATTGGCACTTTAATTTTTTTAAATTAAGTACCAGTCCTTCTGATTAAATTTTATATGTATATATAAAACTTAAATATATATGTTCTTTATATATTTAAATATAGAGAAAATAAAATTTAAATATATTTTTATATTTTATATTTCATTTATAATATAAGAAGATAAGTAAATATATGTGAATAAATATTACATATGTAAAATATGCATTTCTATATGTGTTGAACATATATTTATGGGATAATTATGTCAGAATGGCCATCATAAACAAATCAACAAACAAGTGTTGGAGAGGATGTGGAGAAAAGGGAACCCTAGTGCACTGTTGGTGGGAATGCAGACTGGTGCAGCCACTGTGGAAAACAGTATGGAATTTCCTCAAAAAAGTAAAAATGGAACTGCCTTTTAACTTGGCAATTCCACTGCTGGGATTATATCCTAAGAATGCTAAACACCAATTCAAAAGAACCAATGCACCCCAATGTTCATAGCAGCACAATTTACAATAGCCAAGTGCTGAAAACAGCCTAAGTGCCCATCAGTAAATGAATGGATCAAAAAACTGTGATACATTTACACAATGGAATACTACACAGCAGAAAGAAAGAAGGAGCTCCTAGCTTTCTCAACAGCATAGATGGAACTGGAGAGCATTGTGTTAAGTGAAATAATCCAGGTGGCGAAAGACAGATACTATATGATCTCACTTATAAGTGGAACCTAATTAACAAAACAAACTAATGCGCAAAATAGAATCAGAGATATTAAAATAATGAACAAACTGACAGTGACCAGAGAGGATGGGGATAATGGGAAAAAAGGGGAAAGGTCCAGTCAAGAAACATGTGTAAAGGACACACGGACAAAGACAATGCAGTGTTGGGGGTGGATGATTGAATGTGGGAGATGGGGGTGGGTAGGGCAGGGGAGAGTAAGGGGGAAAAAGGGGAACAACTATAATTGAACAACAATAAAAAATTAAATATATATACATATGAGGACTTTTAATCAAACTGCAAATATATGTATGTAGTCATAGTTTGAAGTTTAATGTTTTACTCTGCTTTTAATATGATTACATTTTCTTATATTTTTAAATATTTAAACATCTATACAATTTGCAATGACCACAAATATTTGACCTGATGGATATACATGTTGTTTTCTACCATTTCCTATTTATTGTAAGAAAATTTGATTATCTCTAAATCTACATTGCTCATAATAATTCTACAGTAACTTGTTTTTACATGAGAATATATTCTTAGGGTGATATCTTAAATTTGAAATCATTGAACTATAGTACATTAAGAGCTCCTGGATTAAAGACAAGCTATTTTTTAAAAAAATTTTAATACTCAGTACTGTATTTCATGTCAGAATCCTTTTAGCAGTTTGAACTCTTAACAACAATATGTGAGACCATCTATTTCAGCATACATAGTAGATTAATAATTTTTAAAACTTTTGAATATATTTTAAAATTGTATTTCCGTATATTTTTAAATTTTACTGCTATTGAAATTGATATTTTTTTTATTTTTATGTCTATGTTTATTTTGTAAGTTTTTAATAGAAACACATTTGACATACAATGTGGTGCAAATTTAAGGTCAACAACATGTTGATTTGTTACATTTATACATTGTAATATAATTGCCGTTTTAGTGATAGCAGCTCTATCACATTGCATAATTATCATTTCCTTCTGTGGTGCACATAATCAAGAGCTAGTCCCTTAGCACGTTTGATGATTAGTATTCAATATTGTTGTCTCTATTCACTACACTGTGCATTAGATCTTAAAAGTTATTTATCTTCTAGTTGCAAGTTTGCACCCTTCAGTAACATCTCTCCTGTTCCCCCACCCCTGAGCCCATAGTAACCACTGTTTTACTCTGTGTTTTTATGAATCTGTCTTTTTCAGATTCCTCATTAAGTTATAGCATAGAGTATTTGTCTTTCTATGCCTGACATCTCACTTAGCATAATCTCCTCAAGACCGACCCATGTTGTCATAAAAAGCAGGATTTCTTTCTTTCCCATGGTTCAGTAATATTTCATTTGTATCTATACCACATTTTCTTTATTCATTCATCAGTTGATGGGCACTTAGGAAATATCTTGGCTATTGTAAATAATGCTACAGTAAACATCGGAGTGCATATAATTCTTTGATATCCTGTTTTTACTTCCTTTGTTTATATACAAAGAAGTGGAATTGCTGGATCATGTGGTTCTATTTTTAGTTTTTCAAGGAACCTCCATATTGTTTCCATAGTGGCTGAACCAATTTACATTTCCATGAAGAGTGTATAAGGGTTTCTTTTTCTTTACATCTTTGCCAACCCTTGTTAATCTTTTGTCTTCAGAGGATGAACAGAGGAACTAAATAGACATTTTTTTTTCCAAAGAAGACATCCAAATGGCCACTAGGTACGTGAAAACATGCTCAGCATCACTGGTCATCAGGAAATGGGCATCAAAAACACTGTGAGATATTGTCTCACACCTGTTAGAATGACTGATAAGGTAAGCAGTTTATCTTTTGTCCGCTTTTCAGTTGGGCAATTCTAATTTATTGTTGGTTAACAGAACTCTTTTATTTAATTAGTTTTTGTGTGTAAAAGTAACTATAAGTCTACACATTCTTATTTATTGTAATGATTTTTCTCATTATAAATCCTTTTGCCTTTTAATATTTGATTTTAAAGATTTTAACTAATAACTGTAGATTTTTAAAAACCTGTATAGCATTGATCTATTTTTTATTGTTACTTTATTTTATTTTACACTTAAAAAAATTCTAAATTTCTGGAGTTTTAGGTATTCAACTAGAATTATTGTATATTTTTAGGGAGTTAAAATGATACGTAGTCGTATGATACATATATAATATATAATAATATAAACATAAAACATATGTAATATATATATATATATTAATTGCTGGTTAAGGAAAGAGGAGAAAGAACAAAATCTTTTGCACTCTTTCCTTGGCCTTGGTTTCTCTAACTCACTCCTATATACCTATATCCCCCGTGAGTAAAAATGATTTTTACTCTAAACTTTATTGGGATATTGTAAACTTTTATAATGAGCATTTCCCAAATATATATTTGCTTGCAGGTATATTGCAGGTATATACATACAAATGTATATACACACAAACATGTAAGATTCAGACTAAGGACCTAACATTTTATTTTTGTTTTTATATCATGTATTTATGGAATAAAATTAATTTTTCTTTTGTAGAAATGCTATTTCAATTACATTTTATTTTTCTTCTACAAATGAGATCTCTTTTGGTATTTCCTGTTCTTTGGATAGTTTTCATTCATGTGTTTAAAAAACATTTAAGTCATCTTCAATATTGAATATATTTAGAAAGACAGTAAATGAGATATGATTTGAAACATTTGAAAGAAATACAGAAAAATTCTTGTACCAGAACCCTTGGGCAAGCATATAATTGCAATTTAGTAAAACACTTAGATCTATAGGAGAGAAAAGGTGTGAAGGTTATATACTTCTCATAATAAACCTAAAAGATAATATTGAATGTCCACAATTCACAAGATATTGTAAAGTACATTACATGAATCATCTCATTGAATCCTTAAAAAAAAACCAAAAAAAAAAAAAAAAAAAAAACCCAGGGTCCTTTTTTACAGATAAGAAAAGCAACCTTAAAATAGTTAAATTTTTCCTGTCAGAAAAAAATTGAGATTAGGCCTCCAATCCAAGTCTATCTGACCCCAAAGCCATCACCTTCAATACGGCGCTATAACACTTTTGTCAGATTATAGCAAACATAAAAGTTTATCTAGTGAGACAAATACTTTCCTGTCCCTAAATTCTGGAAGGAATTTATTGTGTGGATGTTGAGTAAAATGATGGATAATGTCTTCAACCCACATCTTACTGAAAATAGAGTAACATTTTTTAAATAGCCATTTCTTGTATCAACCTTTGATAACAGCTCAGTTGATAATATTAAATCATTACTTGATGGAGGTATTTCTCTGGACAACAGGCTGAAACAGCTCAGATATGTTGTTCTCTATCATCAACTTGATTTGGGAATGTATTTATCATATGCCCATCATAGGGAGAGTCACAGAGAATCAGAAGGAAGGGCTTAATTTTAAAGAAATATCAGGAAAATGGCAGACTCTGTTATAGAGAAAGGTATATCATGCAGAAAAGTTAATGTGAGTCAGCAGTAATCTGTCCTCATAATAACCAAGATAGTTCTCTAAAGGAAGGACAAAGTTGAGAGCTGAAGCTGGACTGATTACTTCTTCTCTGCATGTGAAGCTTTAAGAGTCATGTGGAGTTTTAAATTCAGTCCCAAGTCAAAAAATGTCAGAGGGATTGAAAGGCTTTAGAACCCTAATTCTCCACAGTGTCCCAGCACTTAAGAAATGCGGGGCACAGAGCATGTGTTAGATAACTATCTACGCAATAAAGAGGCAATGATTACATGAAAGAAAGAACGAATGATTTTCTGAGGACAAAACATTTTTAAAAATTCTATTCTTGCTGGCTACTATTGGGATTAAAAATTTTTGACAACATATGGAGATTTAATTTTGTTAATAACCTTAATTTACAAGACTTTTTCCTTATTAATAATGTAACAATTATATATAAGCACAGTACTAAATTATTCCTTGTAATCATTTTAATAAATAACCTTTATCAAACCATTACATGTTAGATACTATTTTCTCTTTCCAGATGAAGAAAATAAAGGCTCAGAGAGGTTAAGCATCTTGTCCAAGGTTGTACAGCTGTGAGTAACTAGGATTTTTGCCTTAGCCTTCCAAGCCCATGCCCTTTACGATTCCATAAACCAAATATGAAGCCACATTTTCTCCACTTTACCCTTTTGAGGAATGTACATTATACAAGTTTCAAATTATCCTAAAGTTTAACGTAAAAAACCCTTTCGTGTAGGGGATACGTGTGTACATGAGTGAGAGAGAAAAAGATACTAAGGCAAAGAAGAGAAAGCAAGAGACTTTCTTTTGTCCTTTCCCTTCTTTCCTTGAGTGACAACTGACTAGCGCAACTCAACCAGTTCATGAATGGAATAAATCACATGGCCTAGCTAAAAGGTGTTTCTTTATCTATGCATGCTCTTGATCTTCAGTGAGCACTCAATCTTACTCAGTGTTCTGTATTTCTCTTTGTGCTCATTACTCTAGTCTCAGAAATGTCTACTGTATTTTTTTACTTTTCTAAATGTTCAGTCTCTGCCCAGATACCAAGCCATTACTTCCCTCAGATAAGCTCATATACTATAGAAAATATGAGGCACCCCCAAAAGGAATTTATTTATAAAAATTGTGTATTTGTTCTCACATATTTAAACTTCAGTCACCTTCAAAGTACTCTCCATTTGATGCAATACACCTAACTAGACCTTTTCCACTGCTCAAAACAGTTTTTGAACTTGTCAATTTTGATGCCTTTTAGTGCTTCTGCTGTTTTTCATTTCACCTCTTCCACATTGATGAAAGGTTTCCCTTTGAGGACTTTTTTCATCCAGGGAAACAAACAAACAAACGGTTCAGGACAAATAGGGAGAGTGGGGGATGGGGGTCATGCTGTTTTTTGTCCAAAGCAGCTGAACAGTTAGCTCCATGTGGGCAGGTGTGCTCATAAATTACCCATCATGAAACGGGCAAACACATTGGAGTCTCAAAAAAAATTTCACTGAAGCTCTACACAGCCTCTCACAACAATGCTAGCTGGTACACTGATGCACATGAGTTCCTACAATACTCATCTAGCGGGACAAGCCTGACTTCAAGGGGCCTCCCCCCAGAAAGATAATTCTGTTTTTCTCTGGGTCCCCCCTCCTATAAAAGTCATCAGATGGAAGATCTCTATTATTTCTACCACCAAATCTACCAACCCAACCAGATTTACTTATATACTAGTGTTGTTGGTATACATGAAAGGGAAGCAGGACATTATGGCTTTCTGATTTTAAAATTACCATCAGTGAATGAATGGATTGAAAAACTATAGTACATTTACACAATGGAATACTGTGCAACAGAAAGAAGGAAGGAGCTCCTACCCTTTGCCACAGAATGGATGGATCTGGAGAGCGTTATGCTAAGTGAAATAAGCCAGGCAGTGAAAGACAAATACATACAATCTCACCTATAAGTGGAACCTAATCAACAAAACAAACAAGCAAGCAAAATATAACCAGAGACACTAAAATAAAGAACAAACTGACAGTAACCAGAGGGGAGAGAGAAGGGGATAATGGGTGGGGGGAGGGGGAGAAGGATCATCAGGGAATGTGTATAAAGGACACATGGACAAAGGCAAAAGTTGGGTAGGATCAAGGGTGGGGGGTGAGGATGGGTTGGGCAGGGGTGTGACGGGGGGAAAATGGGGACAACTCTATTTGAACAACAATAAAAAATAAATAAAAAATAATAGAAATAATAAAATAACTTTTAAAAAGTTAAAAAATAAAGTGAATGAAAATATTTTTGTGGGTCTGTAGAACAATTTGTAGGTCCCTAAAACTGTTTCTACTGTGCCAAGTCATTAGGCTCTGAGGGAAAACCTTTTTTTCTATCAAATACTAATTCTTGATGCACTAGGTTGAATCTCCTCCCGCCTGCTCAAAGAACTTTCTCCTTTGGTTCACTCCTCTCATTATATTGACTCCTTTTTTAATAGTAAATCTTACTACCACATGAAAACAAGCTTCAACATCTTCTAGTTTTAAAACAAACAAGAACAAACAAATAATAGAACATTTATTCATTACCTTCCAGTTGTTGCTAACTACTCTCTCCACTCACATGTAGAGACAAGCTTTTCTCAGTTCTGTCTTTATTTGAGATTAATGAAATATTTTAATAACAATTATTTCTCATAATTACTATTAATGAATTATTTTTTAAATTGTTATCCAAGGGGTTTTTACTACCTGTGCTCTCTAGTGTGAGTTGAACACAAATGGTGAGGGCAGACATCCTAGCCTTTCCCACAATCTTAGGGAGAAAGCATTGAATTTTTCACCATTACAAGCGATGTTAGCTGTTGAATTTTTTTGTAGATGCCTTTTAATCAATCCAAGAAGCACCTTCTATTCTTGGTGTGCTGTGGGTGATTTTTTAGCAGAAATTCATGTTGCATTTTGTCTATTGCTTTTTCCACATTTATTGAGGTGGTCATATAGTTTTCTTCTGTATGCTTTTCATATGGTGGACTGCATTAATTAATTTTTTCCCATTTATAAAATTGTGGTGAAATATACATATGAGAAAAATATACTATCTCAATCATTTTTAAGTGTATAGATCAGTGGCATTTATTATATTCAGGTTTTTATGAAACCACCATCGTTCTCTAGAAGTCTTATCATTTTGTGAAACTAAAATTCTGCACCCATCAAACAGTAGCTCCATTTCCCTTTCTCCCTAGCACACAGTAGCCACCATTCTACTCTCTGTCTCTATGATTTTGCCTACCATAAATACCGTATATTAATGGAACTTTACAATACTTGTCTTTTTTGTTATTGACTTGTATTACTTAGTCTAATGTCCTCAAGTTCATCCAGGTTGAAGCATACTGCAGAATTTTTTTAAGGCAGAATAAAATTCTATTTTAGATAGATAGATAATAGATAGATAGATGCTTTTTGCTTATTATTTCATCTGTGGACATTTGAGTTCCTTCTACATTTTAGCTATTGTGGATAATTCTGCTATGAATACTGGTGTATAAACAACACTTTTGAAACCCCCCTTTCAATTCTTTTTAGCATATACCCAGAAGTAGAATTGCTGGATTCATGGTAGTATTAGTTTCTGAGGAAACTCCATATTATTATCCACAGAGACTGTAATGTTTTACATTTCCACCAACCGTGCACAAGGGTTTCAACACAGCCTTGCCAATATTTATTTTCTACTGTTTCTATAGTAGCCATTCTATTATGTGGGAGGTGTTATTTTATTGTAGTTTTGGTTTGCATTTTTGTAGTGATTAGTAATTCTCAGTATCTTTTTATGTACATACTGGCCATTTGTATATCTTGTTTGTAGAAATTATGCCAGGACTTTGTCCAGTTGAAGGTATTTCATTGTTTTTCTTTTGCAAAATTCTTTGGGCTATTCTATGTCACTTTTATTTTTAAAGTGTTAGGATCAGCTTGATTTTTCCAAAAAAAAAAAGAACTTAGAGGGATTTTGTATTGCTTTGAATCTTTCGATCATTTTGGGGAGACCTGACATTAACATTACGGACACTTCCAATTCATGAAATATACTATATCTCACCATTTATTTAGGCCATCCAATTTCTTTCAGTAATTTCTTGTTAATATAATCCCATACATGTTATAGATTTATATATTAATATGATATAAAAATAACATTTTAAAGTTCAAGTTCCAATTATTTGTGTTAGCATATAAGACAATTAGTATTTGTATATTGATTTTTTTATCCTGCAGCTATGTTAAATTTACTTCTAACTTTGCAGTTTTCAAAAAGATTTCTTAGGATTTACTATGCGTGTGATCCTGCAATCTGCAAATAAAGAAAAACACATTTCTTCCTTCCCAAAATGCATGCTTTTCATTCATTGATCAATAAAGAAGAGAGCTGATATTAATATCTTCTTGTTCCTAAGTTTGAAGAAAGTATTAAGTTTTTTAACCTCAGGTAGATGTTACTATTAGGATTTTATAGATGTCCATTATCAGGTTGATGCAATTACCTCCTAATCTTAGTTTCTGGGAATTTATGGGACTGGCTGTTTTTCTTATGTGTCACAATTCCTTGCTTCTTACATTTTCTAGTTATTTATTGGATGCTGGGTATTGTTATTTTATGTTGATGAGTCCTTGGCTTTTGTAACCTTAATTTAAAGATTATCGCACTGTCCTGACCAGTGTGACTCAGTTGGGCATCATCCCACAAAGCAAAAGCTGCCATTTCCATTCCTGGTCAGGGCACATGCCTGGGTTGCAGGCTCCATTCACGTTTGGAGTGCGTGTGACAGGCTACCGATCAGTGGTCTTCTCTCACACGGATATTTCTTTCCTGCTCTTTCTCCCTCCCTCTCCCTAAAAATGAATGAATAAATAAACTAAAAAAATAAAAAAATAAAGATTGTTACACTTTTTCTGGAAGACATGTTTATTGCAGATTAGTTTGATACTTTTGAGTCTTGTTTGAAATTTCCTACAGCATCGCTGTTGACTAGCGTTTATTCTAGGAATAATTTAGTTCTACCACTCAGGCAAAGTGCTACCAACGGGGTCTCTATGGACTGACCTGGAGAACTTCAAGGACTGTCTGCTTTAGGTAGTCAAGTCAAATGACTCTCTTCATGGCCTGAGTGCCAGCATAGCTACAGTTTATGGTACCTTTGCCATTTTTTGCCTGGCCTCATAGTCTTGTCGTATGCATGTTCAGTTTAGTTTTAGCCACAGACCCAAGGGGACTACCATGTACTGTAGATTCTTGAACCTCTTACCTTGAATTTTTTTCAATGGAGCTCTGCTTTTCAAATTTTAGTTACCTTAAACTCACTGAACTGAAATATTTCCTCTTCAGTCCGTGAGATCACCATACCCTGCTTGTGGCTGTCCTCAATCAATCGTAGTCCTGATTGTGCCTCCACAAGGAGAACCACGGTGCTTCTGGGCTCGTTTCTGTCATTCCCCACCACCTTTTAGGGATTATAGTTACACAATGTATATTTCCCAATATTTGAAAACAGATGTTCGATATATTTTGTCCAGTTTTCTAGCTGTTTCCACTACTAAGTTACGTGCAGACCCTGCTACTTCATCATGGTTGGAAGCAGTCCGTGTTACATATTTTAAAGCAGGCTACTTTTAAAAAGCAGTTTTAGATTCACAGTTAAACCGAGTGGAACTGAAAGATTTTCCAGATACTCCTTGCTCCCGTGCATTTATAACCTTCCCCATTTTCAACAGCCCCCTTCATAGTGTACATATGTTACAATTGATGAACCTACATTAAATCATTATTACCAAAGTCCACACTTCACTTTAGGGTTCACTCTTGGTGTTATACATTTTATTTGTTTGGACAAATACATAGTGACATATTTAATGTTAGTGATTTCAGATTTAGGTCATATTAATAGGTGCGTAGTGATATCTCGATGTTGTTTCAATCTGCATTTCCCTAGAGACATATAATGTGGAGCATTTTTATATGCTTATTTGTCATCTGTATAACTTCTTTGATGAGGCAGGTGTCTGTTATGATTTTTGGCCCATTTTTTAAGTTGAGTTGTATGTTTTCTTGTTGCTGAGTTTTAAGAGTTCCTTAAATATTTTGGTCCACAGTCCTTTATTAGATGGGTTTTTTTTCAAGTATTTTGTTCTCTGTGGTTTGCTTTCTCATTCTTGTTACATCATTTTGGCAGAGCAGAAGTTTTTAATTTCTTTGAAGTATAGCTTATCAATTCTTTTTTTCACGGATATGACTTGTGTGTCATCAACATACCGAAGGTCATCTAGATTTTTCCTGTCATCTTCTAGGAGTTTTATAGTTTTTCATTTTACATTTTGTTTTATGATCCATTTTCAATTGCTTTTTGTGAAGTGTATGTTCTGTGTTTACATTCTTTGTTTTTTTTGTGTGTGTGATGGATATCCAGCGACATTTTTTGAAAAAGCTGTCTTTGCCGCATTGAATTTCTTTTCATTCTGTATCAATGGTCAATTGACCATATTTATGTGGATCTATTCTGGGCTCTCTTTTCTGTTCCATTGATCTGTTTATCTATTCTTTTGCCAACACTACAGTGTCTTGATTACTGTAGCTGTATAGTAAGTTTGGAAGTTGGGTTGTGTCAGTCCCGAACTCTGCTCCTCTCTGTCAATATTGTGTTGGATTGCTGGCTTTTTTGCCTCTCTCTATAAACTTTAAGAAAACACAGTTTTAGATAAACCTTTAATACCCACAAAGTTGCTTGTTGGGATTTTTATCGCCTAAATCCTTGTATCAAGTTGGGAAGAAGTGTCATTTTACAATATTGAGTCTTCCCATCTATAAATGCAGACTAAGTCTCCATTTAGTTAGTCCTTCTTTGGAATATTTCATCAGTTTTATAATTTTTCTCCCATAGTTCTTGTGCATATTTTGACAGGTTTATATCTAAGTGTTTTCATTTGTGTGTGGGGGTTGGTGGTATAAGTGACAGTGTGTTTTTAATTTCAAATTCTACTTATTTATTGCTAATGTATAAGGAAGTGATTGATTTTATATATTACCCTTGTATCCTGAAACTTTAATATAATCATTGATTAGTTTCAGAAGTTTTTTGTTATTGATTCTTTTGGATTTTCCACATAGACAATCATGTCATCTGTGAACAAAGACAGTTTTATTTCTTCCTTCCCAATCTGTGTATCTTTTACTTCCTTTTCTATTGCATTGCACATAACTTTCAGTATGATGTTTTAAAAGTGTGCTGAGAGGGGACATCTTTGCCTTGTAATTTTTCTATGTTTTAAAACTTATAGAAGTTTATAAATATGGATGCAGAAAGGCTACTATGCTAAATTTCTTCTTTTTACTTATTTTTATGCCATAATTTATATTTATAGTACTTTAATCTGCTTAATTTTTTAACTGAGATTAAATTTGCCAAAATATAGGGCATCCTATAAACAGTGCTATAATATTTAGAAGCTGAACATCCTGGAGGTGAATAGGTATTCAACAACTATAAAAATAAAGGCTTATTAATAAAAAGACTCTACATTCATTTTGGTATATTGATCCTCTTTTTCGATTAGATTCTAATTCATCAGTACACAGATTTAATTTTCAAATCATTAAAATGAAAGAAAAACTGTCAAATGTTCATTAAAATATCTTTCAAAATCTCATTGCATAGCACTCTGTTTTTGTACACCAATTCATAGCATGCCAGTCATTTTATTGTGAATTTTTCTGAGAAGAAAAGAATCAGTCCTGGCTGGTGTGGCTCAGTGGTGTGGCTCAGTGGCTGGCACCTGTGAATTAATGGGTGGCCCATTTGATTCCCAGTCAGGGCATAAGTCTGGGTTGCAAGCCAGGTCCCCTGTAGGGAGCGTACGAGAGGCAACCACACACTGATGTTTCTCTCCCTCTCCTTCACCCTCCCTTCTCCTCTCTGAAAATAAATAAATAAAATCTTTAAAAATATATTTTTTATTTGAGGATAAGAATCATAAATCCACTTTAAATCCCTCTACTTTAAATAAAAATTTCCAAAATAATATTACTCTAGGCATCAATGTATACAAATGAAAATATATTGTACCCAAAGAAAAGGATCTGCAGTTTGAGATTTTTTAAATATTGGTGAGTAAGCTTTTTATATACCATATACACACTTTTGTACAGTGCCATTAATTGTTATTTTAACATGATATTCAAGACAAATAACCAGATTTTCTTATTCATGGATGTCAGGATAATATAATTTATTGTTCATCAGACAAATAAGTCAACAAATATAAAGCATGGTGATTATAGTTAATGATACTCTAACATACACTTGAAAGTTGCTAAGAGAATATATTTTAAGGTTCTTACTACAAAAAAAGATAATTATGTGAGGTGATGGATAAATTCAAAATAGTTCTGGCTAAAACAGAGATTACTGCCCCCCTTTTAATCTTCTCATGTATCTTTTTCTAAAGGGAGTCCACAGAAAGAGATTAGAGAGAGAGAGAGAGAGAGAGAGAGAGAGAGAGAGAGAGAGAGAGAGAATATGTATATTGATTCTTATTTGAGTGACCCTAATTTATATAGGGTTTGTCTGTGTACATATGGAACCCTCAGGGACCACCTCATTTGTTAACATGAACATATGTTGTGAAGTGAAAAGAACAATGGGGTAGGAAACTTTCTATGCACACAAAAAGTCATATGCCAGCCTCTTTTATTTCTAATGCACTGGGCAAGTTATTTGCCTTCTCTGTTCCTTGGTTTTCTCACCATGAAATGGGAATAGTAATAATAGTAGCCTCATAGAATTTTGGAGAGATTTGAATAAATTACATATTACATGTAAAGACACTTAAAAAAGAGCCTGGCAGATCTGCAAAGAGTTCTACAAATATTAATTACTATTTTTCTCTCTGTGTTATACTCCAGTTTCTGATATTTTTACATTAACATGTATAACTTGAGTGGTATAAAATTTATAAAAAGTGAAACATGGAAAATAGTGCAAAAGTATGTAAGACAAGCAAAAATACTTCTTAAAAATTTCCTTTTTGTTATACTGTAAATGTTAAGCTTACTAAATGTTGTGACTACCATGAAATCTGTATAAAAGACTGAAAACTGGGATTGTGCCCAGGATTATGTTTAGAAGCTTGTTGCTTTGGATGAGTACTGATTTTTTCTCTGCGTATTTATAGGGTATTGGGTCTCTGCTGAGGTGCCTCTCGGTTTGGAACAGGAAATGGAGAGAGGATCAGCATTACCAGTCGGAGACACTCCTCCTGTTCCTCAACTTGGGCAACTTCATTTTTCTGAGTTTTATATAGTAGACCCCTGAGGGGGAAAAAAAAAACCTTGAAAACAATTGTAATGGATCAACTAGAACGTATTTCAAACCTATCAGGCCTATGATGACGACTCATTTGAACAAAGAGAAGTATATGGGCAATGAGCAGAAGAGACTTTTCTTGGAATAAACACTCCTTGTCAATTTCATGAGAATGATCAATGAGACCATTTTTTAATAAGAGGATACCATTACGACCCAAGATTTGTTAATTATTGTGGAAAATCTTTAAATTATATAGTGACTCTCATCAAGTTTATAAATCTATTGACAAAAATTGCTACCAGATTGCTTCTCATGCTCTTAGAATCTTGAAGTTCAAGGAACTTTGAGGTATGACAGTGCAAGTTTCACAAAGAACCTCAATTTTAAAAGAACTTAGAGAATTTGAGTCCCAAAAGGAGGTGTTTTCTCAGACACAACTCACAGAAACTCATTTCCAGCTGAAGTTGGAGCCTCAGAACCTTTTCCTAATGCTGAGATATCAACCAGATACCTTCAATCAAGATCAGTTCCAGAAAATGCTGGCCCAGCTTATATTCAGAATGCTCAGAACATTTTTGGACTATACTCCTCTATTCATGGTGTGTCAGAATTAGAAGAAAAGGCATTTAGATATGATTTATAAATCATTTAGTATTTCTGAAAAATCTCCTTGTGATGTCACATGTTTATTTACCTAGGAAGTATAAATAATTAAAAGTGGATTTATAGAATGGTGATTTTTCAGGATCTTTAATTTCTGCTGGAGGCAATGTAAATGGCAAGTACTTTATCACTAAGGCTAAAGGGCATGTTGCAGAAACAGTATGTTTTCTTCCGTGTATCAAGTATCTTTCTTGTGATACTGGCTGAAAGATTCAAATCAGAATGTTGGGATTGTTTAACTGGCAGATAAATAGCCCTTTCTGTCTTTCAAATAATCAATGCAAAAGCAAACCGTAGAGAAAAAGTCTCAGATGAAAGTTTTAAAGCCTATGCACAGAGACAGGCAGACACCAATATGGGAAAACAATGCCATTAAAGGGAGCAACAGTAGCAAAAACAGAAAGTTCAAGGGAATTAGAGAAGAGCATAGCAGTGTATAACAACACAGAAACTAAAAAGGAAGAAAAGCGAGAAAATCAAGAAATTTTAATAAGAAACAATATACACTAGAATTTTTGGTCTACTTAAAGACTAAGTAACTTGCAGAGGGAGGGCATATTTTGCTGCAAACAATACTATAATAAGAAATGGGCAATTTAGTTAACTAGATCCGTGACAATGTTAGGCTTAAGGTGAAACTGTGGGATGAAAAAGTGAAGGGATAGTTTACGGCCATACCACCCTGAACGCGCCCGATCTCTTCTGAAAAAGTGAAAGGATAGACTGAGACGAAGGCCTGCTATCCAGACCGGAAAACTGTTCCCATCCCCGTAGGGTAGAAGGAATGATGCTTAAAATGGACTTAAAATTGTACAATTATTTTATCTGTATTTGTAATGAAATTGAGTATATTTGATTTAAATGCTTCATTTCTTTATAATCTATCCATACTTCAGTGACTGAGAAATTCTTAAATCATTCAGTTTTATACAAGCCCTTGTTGCAGAATACTGAAATAGATATTTATTTTTAAGGATGCCTCCATGGTGTTGCTAATAACATTTCTGTTATAATAGAAGCAAATGAATGCAGTTGAATCCAAGTTTTTTTCTATGCTCTAGAGTATTGACCATTTACTTTTTTTAGAAGTAACTTTTGCTTCATTCTATCAAAGAGATTAGGATATTTTGTGTAGTGATTTTCTTTATTGGTTCCTGGCATATACTGGGCACTCAATTAATGTTTCCTGATAGACTGCAAGATTGATTTATTTCCTAACCACCTTCAACTTTCCCATACAACAAATTAAAAATTATTACTTAAGGATCACCAAAAGTACTCATGTACTAAATTGAAATAAATACAGAGCTTTATTTTTTTTTCCTATTTGGTTTTTCAAGTCAAGAAATTTGAACTGGCTCACTTCCATGTGAATTAAATAAGCTTTAAAAAGTTCTTGCATTTTTATAATTTCAAATTATTTCTAAAATTTATTTTAATTGAATTAACTAGGCAAAACAAAATTGACACTTTCCCTAGGTTGAACTGATATGCTTGACTGAAAAATATATGAAGTCAAAATAGCACAATTGATTGTAACTATAGGCATAGCTGATAGCTGCAATGTTTGAGGTTTAAATACAAATTTACTAATGGTTTAGAAACAAAAGTATAAAAGCAATTAGTTATATCTTAAAAGTACTTTAATTTCCTGAATATTGCTTTATCTGTTAGTTTAGATGATTAGGGGAGTATGATCCTCTCTATGGGTTAGCTGTCCAGATAACCTGTCCTGGTAAATGTAGCTTCCTGTGATCCAGGGTCATTATAACGAGTTGACGTAATCATTGCAGAATGTCCATAAAATCATATTCCTTAGAGGTACACCTAAACAAAGCACTAGCAAGCCAGACAGTGTCTTCCACCTGACAAATACAAGCTGGCAATCTTGCACATCAGCCAGTTCCAAACACAGAAGATGATTTGTAATTGAGGTTCTACCGCTTATTCACCACCAGCACAGTGCTCTTATTTTGACCCTCAAACATTATTACACTTTGAAATACTTATATTTGTCGACTCTTCTACCTCTGGGCAAGAATTTTCTCCACAGCATGCATAATCTCATAAGAGTAGATGTCAGTCCGCAGCCATATTCTCAAACTTCGCCCTTGTTTCCTGTCATGACTCTGCTAGGACTCACCCTCCTCAGATGTCATTATCACATGGTTGGAAATGTCTTTGCTTCCCACAAAGCTGGGCCCTAACACTAGTGCCTTTGTTAAATGTTTTACCCAGGGCAGCACTCAGTTATTTTAATTAGAGGCACAAATTTAAGTGCAAAAAGCATGATGCAAAATATAAACTACCTAGCTGTATTTGCAGCTCCTCCTGCCTACTGCTCTCTCTATGTGGTTCTAAATTGATCTTGAACTCTCCATATACTAACACATTAATATTTTTTCATTACTGAACATATTGGTATTTTATGATGGTGCTAATTCAAATATCATTAAAGTCACATGGTTGTGTTTAATTACGACCAGAAGCTCATGAAGAGACTCATTATTTTGTATTAAATAATGAATCAATTCCAACAAATAATATAAATGTTCCAAGTTATGAAAGTAACATTGTGACTGCAATATTAAATAGAATCCATTTTCTGTCATTTTTATCAAACAATCATGTGTGAATCATTTCACTAATAGGTCTTATTTTTGTGTATGAGATTACTATTATGGGAAATAAAAAAGATGATTAATATATGAGCTCTATCCTCAGGGAATTTACAATCTAGTGAGTAGATGTACCAAGTAAACTAACAAAATACAAACACTTAACACACAGACCAGAAGTGGACAAAAGAAGAAATTATGCCTGCTCCAAGGTTTCAAGTGTCAGCGACTCAGAGAATGAAGCATTAACAAAAACAGACATGTCAGTAGAAGGAACTGATCTGGTGGCAAAGGAGAAGAGAATGAGTTTGGTATTGAGTATATCAAACTTCAAGTGTGAGTGACACATCAATACGGAGATATCCTGTTGAAAAACCAGTAATGTTTTCATGAACCAAAGAGTGGCAATGTTTGAATTGTTTTGAAGCAATGGTTATCATGTTTTTGGTATGAGTACTCCTTTGCATCCTTTAAAATTATTGAAATCTCCAAAGAGGACCTTTCTTTCTTTCTTTTTAAATTTTTAGGGATGACATTGATTAATAGAAATATATAGGTTTCACGTGTACAATTCTATGATACATCATCTGTATATTGCACTGTGTACCTACAGCCCAATGTCAAATCTTCTTCCATCGGCATATGTTTGACCCCCTTTACCTTTACTACCCCCACTCCTACCCTCTGGTAACCTCCATATTGTGTTCTGGTCTATGAGTTTTGTTTGTTTTTCTTCTTCGTTTACTTGGTGCCTTCAGTTGTATATTCCACACAAAGAGAACATTTTTATGAGTTATATATATCAATATTTACAATGTTAGAAATTAGAACCGAAAAATTTTAGAATCAGTATTGAACAATTTAAAACAATTTAAAAGTCTTATACATCAATATATTTTATGAAAAAGTAACCACATTTCAAAAAATATTAGTGAGAAGAGTGATATTGTTTTAAATTTTGAAAATACATTTAATGTATGGCAATAAAAATAATTGGTTCTCCTTTCTGCCTCTGCATTCAAGCTGTGGTGATATCATATATCATGTAGATTCTGGAAAATACCATAATAAACACTTGAGAAAATGTGAGTTAAAAAAACAAATAATACCTAAGTATTATCACAAAAATAGTTTGATCTTAGAGAACATGCTTTGAGTTCTTCATATATATAGATACATATTTTAATGCTCAGAATATTGTACATTTTTGTAAAATTTTCATATGCATTTTAAAAGAAGGTATATTCTGCTGTATTTGTGTAAATTTTTCTATAAGCGTCAATTACATCTAGATGGTTGATAGTAGTGCTCAAATCTTCTATAGCATTATTAAATTTCTATATAATTATTCTATTAATTGTTGTGAGAGGGTTATTGAAATAACTGACTGTAATTGTGGACTTGTCTATATTTTTCTCGAAGTTCTATGAGTTTTTGCCTTGTATTTTTTTGAAGGTCTGTAACTAAGTGTGTATGAATTCAGGATTTTTAAATTCTCTTGAAAAATTCAAAGTTTTGTCATTATGAAATGACCTTAGTTGCACTTGCTATTCTTTGCTTTAAATATACTGTGATGTTAATATAACCACTCCAAGCCTTTTCTTTTTTTTAGTGTTAGCGTGGTGTATTTTTTCCATCTTTTTCTTGTATTTAAAATGTGTTATTTTATAAAAGGAATTGTTTTATATTGAATCTGACCACTTTCTTTTTTGTGTGAAGCATTTAGATCCCTTGCCCTAAATGCTATTAGATTTGATTGATACTATTAGGTTTAAATCTATCACTTACTATTATTTTCTACTTGTTTCATGAGTTCTTTGTTCTTTTTGTCTTTATTTCTCATTATCTGTGTTTTTATAAATTAATTGCATACTGTTATAAATCTATTTTACTCCTTTGTTGGATTATTAGCTGTTTTTTTTTAATGTTAGTGGTTGTTTTAAGGTTTAAATGTGGACAGCTTCAAATGACCACAATTTACCTTCAAGTGACATTATATCCCTTAATGTATGGTATTAAAACCTTACAATACTTCTATTTCTTCCCTCCTGACCTTTATGTTATTATTATACACATTTGTTTTACATAGAGGGTGGGGCAAAAGTAAGTTTACAGTTGTGAGCATGCAAAATACAGAATTCATTCTTGTATTATTATTTATTAATTATTGTATTATTTTCCATGTGAACAACTGTAAACCTGCCTTTGCTTTACCCTGTATGTTGTGAACCACTCACTACATTAATATGTTTGTTTAAATAATTTTGTTTTAAAGAGACTTACACAAAACAAAAAATATTTATTATATTTATGTATGTAGTTATTGCTTTCAGTGCTTCTCATTCTTTTGTATAGATGCAGATTTCCACCCAATACCATTTTCCTTCTATCTGAAGACTGCCCTTAACATTTCCTGTAGTCTGAGGCTGCTGATGGCAAAAACATTAGTTTTTGTACATCTGAAAAAAATTATTCTTCTTCATTTTTAAAAGGTATTTTCATTGGTAATAGAAATCTAGGTTAATAGTTTATTTCTTTGGGTAATTTAAATACATTCTTTTGTTTTCTTGTGTGAGTTATTTCCAATAAGAAATCTGCTGCCTTACTTATCCTTGTTCCTCTGTATATAATGTATCATTTTTCTCAGTGATATGTTGATGGGCAAGGTGAAATCTAAATAAAAGAAAAACTGAATCAAAATAGTAAATACAATTTTAGTGTAGAAAAACCCTTTTTAGATGGATTTTTTTTGTATCTGTCGATTGACCCTTGCACACATTATGACAATACCATAAAGTTGTCCTCTTACCATAAATAAATTTCTTTTTTGCCCTACAAGAGTTTGGGGTCAATAGACCTGCTAGATAATAGTACCAGGATGAGAAATTAGCTTAAAGATTGCTTTGAAATTGCCCAAGATGTGTTTAATCAAATGTAAACATGTTTTTCTTTTTCTAGAAGAGTATCATAACTGATGCAACTGAGTAAATTAATATATCTATTCTAGCATAAAAACCAAGTATAATGACTTATCATGTTGAGAAAAAATGTTTTTCCTTAAGATAATTATGAACACTAAAATATATATTTGAGGATTCACAACATGAAAAAAGGTAAAAATAAGGAAGTCTCTTTTTGTTTTCCTTTCTTTGTTTCAGAATTGAAAAGTTCTCCTCTCAATCAGTGCAGAATTTCAAAGCAAGAGCAGTGGAAAAGTTGGACCTAGAGTTGGCCAGGGAAGTGACTATTGGGAACATCATTATGCCTGCGTATACCATAAACTTTCTCATAACACCCCTGTTTCAGATTTCTAAATCTCCAAGTTAGATCCTATTCATTCTCTACCATTACCTGTTTTCTTCTAATTCTTATTTATTGTACATAACAGGAAGATCTCATTGTCTTTCAAGTCGTTCATTTGAGTCTGGCAGACATTTGTATTCATGTTGATGAGTAAACTTACACTCACTGTCCTTTCTCTCTCCACGTGTCTTCCTTTCCTTAAATACAAGTGTCTGACTTTGCCCTCAGGTTGTCCTCAAGCCTCCTCAACCTCTCTCATTTCTAGCACCATTTTGCTTTTCTCCAATGTACCTAAGTCTTAAACAAGTTAATTTTTAAGCATGATTTATATAAAATATTACGTCCAAATTGTTAAGTTTTGATGCTTGTACAAACTTGTGCGACTACAACTCCAGGAAAGATAGAGATAATTTCACTCCAGAAACCTCTCTCATGCCCTTTTCGAGCCAGTTTACCACCTTCAAGAGGTAATCAACAAGTATTATTTCTAATACATAATTAGTTATGCCTGTTCTTAACTTTAACATGAATAGAATGAAATCGTATGTACTGTTTTGTGTCTGCATCTGAATTCTTTCGCTAAATACAACAATTGTGATATTTAATCCTGTGAAAAGTGTCAGTGCTTTGCTCATATTTACTCCTGAGATATATTCTATTTAGTGAATATGTAACAATTTGTTTACCCATTTACTTCTTAATGGATATTTTAGGATTTTTTTGCAGTTTTAGCTGTTATAATTAAAGCTGTTATCAATATTTTATATAAGTTTTTGTATAAACATGTATGTTCATTTACCTGGAGCAAATATTTAGTAATAGAATTGCTGCATCCCAATGTAGATTTATGTTTAACTTCATTAGAGAATTCCAAAGGGTTCTCAAAAGAAGTTGTACAATTATATACTCACATCATTAAAGACAGATCTGGTTGCTCTGCAAATCTGCCATTTGTTGTCATTCTTCCTTTTTAATGTAGCTACCCTACTGGGTGGAAAATAATGTTTCATTAGAATTTTAACTTGTGTTTTTCTAACAGTCAATGATATAAACATCTTTCATGTGGTTATGGACCATTTTTTATCTTTTGTGAAATGAATGCTAAAGTCCTTTGACAATTTTAAATAGATTATCTTTTTTCTTATTGACTTGTTTTTAAATATTTTATAGATATGAGTTCTTTCTCTAATATGTGTTTTTCAAGTGTATTTTCCTTATTGTAGAGTGACTTTTAAAAAAGATTTTATATATTTATTTTTAGAGAGATGGGGAAGGGAGGGAAAAAGAGAGGGAGTGGAACATCAATGTGTGGTTGCCTCTATCACACCCCATAATGGGGATATGGCCTGCAACCCAGGCGTGTGCTCTGACTGGGAATCAAACCAGTGATGCTTTGGTTTGCAAGTCTGAGCTCAATCCACTGAGCCACACCAGCCAGGGTTGTAGAATGACTTTTTAAAATTTTCTTCTGATTTCATTAATGTATAGTTGACATATAAAATTGTCAGATATTTAAATAGATAACATAAAGATCTGATATACATATACATTGTGAAATGATTCTTGATGGTACATGTTTATGTTCAAATGTTTCATTTTAATGAATTAAAATTTATCAATCTTTTTTTAGTTTATTTAATTTACATTGTGTTTAAGACGTCTTTCCCTGGAGAGTGACATCAGAAAGATGGCTGAATATGAGATCTTAGCTTGTATCCACACAGCAACAGTAATTTGGTAACCATCCACAGACACATATGCCTTACAGGAGCTCTAGAATTCAGGTAGGGGGTGATAAAAGTCTGGAGGAACCCAAGATTAAAGATGGTCACTTTGAGAAGTCAGGTGCATGCCCAGGTGGCAGTCTTGTAGACCATGGTCCCAGCTGTAGATCTGGAAACAGCCCCATCACCCTGTGGACTCAGCTACAACACTTTTTGGCTACAAGTACCACCTGCCAAGTGAGAAGAGATGAGTCATACCTGCTCATTCCTCAGGTAATGGACCCGCTGAACTTGATCCTGGTTGTGGATCCTGAAGTGATCCATGAGCTGGCTCCACCCCTACTCACCACAGGCCAGTATTGTCCTGATACCAAAGCCAAACAAGGACACGGCAGGAAAAGGAAACTCCATGCCAGTATCTCTGATGAATATAGATGCAAGAATTCTCAACAAAGCATTAGCAAAACAAATTCAACAGCACATTACAAGGATCATACTTATCTTTGATAAGGGCATGAAGAACACACAAAAGGAAAAGGATACTCTCTGCAAAACAAGGTGTTGGGAAAACTAGATATCTACATACAAAAGAACACAGTTGGACCGTTATCTTACATTCTACATAAAAATTACCTTGAAATGGATTGAAGACTTAAATGTAAAAGCTGGAGTTTAAAACTCCTAGAAGTAAACACAGAGGAAAAGTTCCTTGACATTGGTTGTAGCAATGATTTTTTTGGATATGACACCAAAAGTACAAGCAACAACAACAAAAAAAAGGGAAAGTGGGACTATGTCAAACTAAATCAAAAACTAACTGAAGGAAAGGGACAAAAATTTGCAAACCAAATATTTGTTAAAGGATTAATATCCTTAATGTATAAGGAACTCATGTAACTTAGCAAAAAGAAAAAAAAAAACAACTAAACAAACATAAAAACCCCACCACAACTAAAAATTGGGAAAAGGACCTTAATAGATGTTTTTTCAAAGAAAACATACAAAATGTCAATAGGTATATGAAAAAGTGCCCAACATCCCTAATAATCAGAAAATGAAAATCAAATCACAGTATAATGTCATTGAACAATAAGTTGTCCATTACCAAAAAGACAAGAGATAACAAATGTGGTCAATGATGTTTTAAGAAGGGAACTCTTGTATGCTGTTGGTGGGAATGTGAATTGAAAACTGTCCAAAAAAAGTATTAGGGCAAATATAATATAGAAAATAGCATAGAAGTTCAAAAAGACTAAAAATGGAACTACCATATAATCCAGCAATTTCCCTTATGGGTATACTTATATCTAAGAAAAACAAAATCATTATTTCAAAGAGATATTTGGACTCTCATGTCCATTGCAGCATTATTCTCAATAGCCAAGATATGAAAATAACCTGTCAATCAATGAATAGATAAAAACATGATATATATATTAAAATGAAATATATTTTCAGCCATATTAAAATATAAAAGAAGAAATTCTGTTACTTGTAATTACATGAATTGAACATGGAGTATATTATGTTAAGTAAAATAAGACACAGAAAGACAAATACTGTATGCATTTACCTATATCTGGAATCTAAAAAAAGCAAACCCATAGAATCAGAAAGTAGAATGGTAGTTGCCAGAACCTGGTGGTCAGGTGGAAGAATGGCGGGATCAGAGAGACAGAACAAATCTATGTATAGGCATTACTTAATTGATGCTTGCATTTGGCCTGAACAGGATTGAACCTGCAACCTTGACATACCAGAATAAGGCTCTAACAATCTGAGCTACCCAGTGTACAGCAAGGTGAGTGGAGTTAATAATGCTGTATTATATATTTGGAATATCCTAAGAGGGTAAATCCTAAGTGTTCTTACCACATGAGTAAAGGTAACCGTATGAGTTTATAGATATGTTAATTAGCTTGATTGTGGTAAATATTTCACAATGTCTATGTATAACAAATCATCACATTGTACACATTAAAATACCATGTTTGTTTGTCAGTTATACCTCAATAAAGCTGAAGAAAAAAGAATATGTGAGAATCTTGGTGTTTATGAGTGCAAACCTAAGGCGGTACTACAAATAGGTGGTACTTTTGTGTGACAAGTTGTGTGTTTTATGCATTTTCACAAAAATATTGACTCAAGTCATGCATTTCATACATCTCTAAAATATGACACAAATGAAGATAACATAAAATTTTTATATTATGTGCCCATAATGGAACAATGACCATAAAATGGTTAATGTATGATATTTCAAAAAATATTTAAGATTAGTTGCTGCACAAGAAAATTTGAAGTGTTCTGGAGTTTTATATGTCTTAAATAAATAAACTGAGTAATGGTTTTCCCAATTTAAAAACAGTCCTAAAATTTATGTGACATTACTCATAACAAATTGTGAAACTGAAAAAGATTTTGTAAAAGGTCAATAAGTGAGACTTTTTCATCAATCACTGTAGAGGAACAATTGAATTAACTTCGAAGTTTCTGTATAAAAAATATTGCATAATTGTCATTTGGGAAGGCAATCAAAGTGTTTTCAACTAGGAAATACTTGGGGAATAGCATTCTATAAATATGCCAACCAGATAATTAATGATGAGTCAATTTAATGTAATTATCTTGAATTTTATGTGCTTGTGGTATTTGTTGGCATTTTAGTAATTATAATTTATTTTTATTTCTATTTTCATTCTGAATAAACATATCCATTCATACTTTTAAAAAGGAAACATTTTCCTACCCCAAGTTCAGGAGGATATTTTTCTATGATAGGAATTACAGAAATTATTATCAAAAAGTAGAAACTTTATAGTTCTAGCTTTTCATTAGGCCTATGATTTATCTCCAAATAATTTTTGCATGTAGACTGAAATAAGAGTTGAGGTTCATGTTGTTTTTTCATAGAAATCTCTATTGTTCAAGTGCCATTTGTTGAAACAAAACAAAATTTTTTTCTAGTTGAAATAATTTTATATTTTTGCAAAATTCAATTTACCATATGTGTGTGAATTTTACACATATTTTCTGATCTCTGTTCTATTAAGGTGATCTTTAAACTAATTCCACATTGTCATGACTACTTTAGACCTATAAATTATTTTAAAATCAAGATTTGTAAATCTTCCAATTATTTAATTCTTTACATGATTGTTTTTCTGTCTGAATTTGAGTTTGCTTGTCAGTTTGTTCAAAAATTTATACAGAAATTTTGACCAAGGTGACACAGAATCTGTAGACTAATTGGACAGAATTGTCATCTTAATAATATGATGACTTCCCACACAGTCATGTATCACTCAATGACAGGTATGCATTTTGAGAAGTGAATCATTAGGCAATTTTGTTCTTGTGCGGACATCAGAGAGAACACTTAGACATACCTAGATGGTACAGCCTACTACATACCTGAGCTGTATGGTAGAGCCTATTGCTCCTGTGCTACACAGCTGTACAGCATTATACTGTACTGAATGCTGTAGGTAATTATAGCATAACGGAAGCTCTTTGTGGATCTAAACATACTTAAACATAGAAAAAGTACAGTAAAAATATGATACAAATATTTAAAAATGGTACACCTGCATAGGGCACTGCCATGAACGGGACTTGCAGGACTAGAAGCTGCTCTGGGGGAGTCAGTGAGGGAGTGGAAGTGAATGCGAAGGCCTGGGACATTACTGTGCACTACAGTAGACTTTATAAACACTGTACACTTAGGCTACACTAAATGTATAAAAATGTTTTTTCTATCTTCAATAATGCAATAACCTTAGCTTACTATAATAACTTTTATAAACTTTTTACATTTAAAAAATTTTTGGACGCTTTTGTAGTAATATTTAGCTTAAGACAAGCACAATATTCAGCATTGAAATGTATTTTTTTCTTTATATCCTTTTTCTATAAGCTTCTTACTGTTTTTTACTTATAAACTTTTTTGCTAAAATATAAGGCACAAACACATTAGGGTTAAGGTCATTAGTATCATTGTCTTTCACCTCCGCATCTTGTCTCACTAGTAGCTCTTCAGGGGCAGTAAGTGCAAGAACTGCCATATGCTGTGATAACAATGCCTCCTTCTGGCACACTTCCGGAAGAATCTACAAGAGGCTCTTCTTGAGGAGGTGTCACAGTTTTCAGAAACATGTCCATGGCTTGCTTGGTTTGTTTATTTATTATATAATTGCTTGTAAGTAGATAATGCACCACAAATATTTCTGTCTATTGATCAAAATATTCCAATGTTGTGATCCATATTTTCAAACAGTTTAAGGAGCTTGTTAAAGTCTGCAAAACTTCTGCTAAACTTCACTCTGAATTTTCTTGGGAGTTCTTTTCTTCTCCTGTAGTTTCCCTTTCCTTGCCTCTTCTTCAGGCGTGTGTTCTTGTTCTATTCCAACAATTACTCACTTGTCAATTTCTGAGGAACCATCTCTAGGAGCCCCTCAATGTCATCCTTATCCACACCCAGGTTAGAGTCATTTGCCATCTCAAGCATAGCTTTGTTGATTTTTGCAACCTCTTTATTCTTGGTAAATCTTATGTAGTCATGGACAAACCTCTTAAATGTCTTCTTCCAGATGCCATTCATACACTGCTTGGTGACTCACCCCAAGCCCAAGCAAAGTTTTGGATGCAGTCATAGATATTGTACTCCTTTGAGAGTTGCATTAGTGTCTTCTCCACATCTTCCTCAGTTGCAGCAGTTGATTGGGAAAAGGTCCTTCACAGGTAGGAAGCCTTAGAAGAAGCTGTGACTCTTCAAGCCATTTTTTGGATCAAAGAGGTGGTGTTGAAGGGACAAGTACAGTTTTGATATTGGGATGAAGATCATCAATAAGAAGAGAACGTCTGGGAACATTACCAACACTAAGAAAAATCTTAAAAGGTGCATTCTTTTCTGAACAATACTCCATTTTGTTGGAATATAAATTCAGGAGGGCATCTTGGAAGAGAATCTGGGTCATCCATGACTTCTTATCACTCCTGCAGTACACTGGCAGGATGTTCTTACTGATATACTTGTGGGCCCTGGGGTTCTCACTGTGCCAGATCACGGATGGTTTCAGTTTGTAGCCTGCAACACTGCCCCCAAGCAAGACTGTAATCCTGTCCTTAAAGCCTTGAAACCAGGCATCGACTTGGCCTCTTGATGGATAAAAGTCCTTTCACACACAGTTATTTCCAGAATGGGGAGGCTTGATCCACGTCAAATATTTGATCTAGCAAATAATTTTTCTCTTAATAGGCTTATTTAGAGTTTTCAAATATTCTTCAGCTGCCTTTCACCAGTACTCTCCGACGCACCACTACTTTCACATTATGTAACGAATAATATGTTTTGAACTATTTAAATCACTCAGAGCTAGCAGTTAACTCAATATTGTAATTGGGTCCATCCTTTTCTTCCAACAGTGCGAACACATGGTTTGCTTTGGCCACAATCGTCATGGTGCTGAGAGGAATACTCTTCTGTGTCTGGTCTTCATTCCAGGTCGTTAGAAGTTTCTCGTATCTAATATAAGCCCTTTTCAGATTTTTGTTGGTCTCACTGTCTCAAATAAAACAGATCCTTTAACAGTCTTTGTCACTTTGCCCTTGTTCTTTAAGATTGTAGCTATGGTGAATTGGGACATGCCTGACTGTTGAACAATAACCATCACTGATTTTCCACCTTCATAATCTTTAATCAGTTTTCATCTTGTTTCCAGTTTGACTAACATGGTCTTTAATGTCAACGTTGGTTGATTTTCTATGCTTAGGGGCCACGATGAACAAAAATCACAAGATTAAATCAAGCACAAAAAAAATGATGCAATCAAAAAATGTAAGTGAACACAAGCATAAAGGTGTTGCTGGCGTAACATGGCTTACAACAATAAACTGTTGACAGCAAAGTTTTCAAAATACTTTGAAAGATTACACTCAAATAATAATAAAGACTATAGTAAATACTAAGTCAGTAACACAGTTGTTTACTCTCAAGTATTACGTATTGTACGTAATCATAAATGCTGTACCGCCACACGGCCCGCAGTGCAGGAGGATTCCTTACACCGGCGTCACTACACACACGTGAGTAATGTTTTGCTCTACTCTTTGCGATGGTGATGGCTGTGATATCACGAGGCGCTCCTAAATACAGTCCATCATTCATCAAAACGTGACCATGAGGCTCACAGTTGTATTTGAAAATGAAGTATCTTCATTTATTGACATTTTCTTGAATTATTTCCAATTATGTATTTTATGTAGTGGTTATAAGTCTTGCACAATTTTTATAGATTTATGCTATATAGATATGATGACAGTTTTGGATACTATTAGAAATGGCATTTTAAAATGTAAAATCTGAGGAATTTATTTATACTTTATATAAATAAAATTTACTTTTTGACATTGACTATATATCTGGGAATATGGGTAATTTTGTTTATTAATTCTCCATGTGTTTTATTTTTGTGGGGAATTCCATCAGTTTTGCTACATAGAGACACATGTTTTCTGTGATAATATTTTTGCTTCTAACTGCAATAATTACATGACTCTTTTTTTACCTTATACAATAACTAGGATTTTTAACTCAGTGTTCAATAAAAATGGAATAAAAATATCCTTTTATTCTCAATTGTAGGTTAAAAAATTATTCTTTCAGTAATAAATATGATGTTAGCTAGAAGTTTTTTTGTAGATATTCCTATCAAATTGAAGAATTTCTCATTTCTAGTTTTCTGTGTTTTTAGCATAAATGCAGATTAAATTTTACCACATGCTTTTAAACAATTTATTGAGAAGATCATATGATTTCTTTCTATTACACTTTTAATGCCATGGATAATAGTTATCAATTTTTGATGATAAAACTAACCTCTCACTCTGGGATAAAACTTTCTTTGTCATGTAGCATTATTATTCTTCTTCTATATACAATGAATCTCTTTCCTCCTGGAATCTTTAAGATTTTATCTTTAATACTAGTTTTCAGAAACTATGATGTGGCCCAGTGTAATAATCTACATTTTTGTGTGTGTGCTTTGAATTTAGAAGTCTTGGATTTGTAGTTTACAATAACTAGTTTTTATCTAATACTGAAAACTTCAGCCACTATTTCTTTAAATTTTTTGTGCTGTCTTCTGCTGCGATGACTTCAATTACCCACGTATCAGGCCATTTGAAGTTTGCCCACAGCTCGCTGGTGCTCTGTTCATATTTTTTTCAGACTTTTTTCTCCATGTGTTTTATTTTGGATAGTTTTCATTGTTATTTCTTCAAGTTCATTAATCATTTTGCCTTTAGTATCTAATCTCTTCTTAATCCTATCCAGTACAGCTTTCATCTCAGGCTTTATATTGTTTATCTATAGCAGTTTGTATACATCATGTGTGTGATATATACATGTATACACACATATACATATGCATGTGTGATATAGATGTACATATATACATATACATATGTGATGTGTGTGTGTGTGTATGGTGTCTCCATGTAACATCTCTTCCTATATCTTTGTCTATGAATTTTATAGTCAGGATCATATCATGGTCTATTTCTATTGCTTGATTACTCTTCTCAGTATGAGTTGTATTTTCCCGAGTAGCAGACATTGCAGATTTTACCTTTGGGATTACTTGATATTTTTGTATTCTTACAAATATTCTTGAGTTTTGTTTTGTTTTTCCCTTTGGGAACAGTTTACTTATTAAAGTGTGCTTTGGCTTTTGTTTTTAAGCTTTATTAGATAGGACCAAAAAGACTTTCACTTAGAGTTCATTTTGTCCCATAACTGAATAACTACCATTTTGAGTACTTAATGCCCTATTAATTCTGAGGGTTTTTACTGTCTGTGGGAACATAAAATATTCCTGGCTTGTGTTGGTGTCAAAGATTGTTCTGCCTATTCTTTGCTTTTATTTTTCTCCTCAGGCCTTGGATCATTTTCCCACAACACACTTGTTCTGAGTATTCAGCTAAAGTCTCCAGCAGGTGCTCTGTGGATATCGAGAGCTCGCACAGCGCGGCTCTCTTCTCCAACTGCCTTGGCCTTCCTTGTTCCCACTTCCCTCCTCTCAACACTGAGATCTTCACTCCTTGCCCTGCAACTTGGAAACCTTCTCCTGGTTTAAACCTTCTCATTAAACTGAGAGACTGCTTCTTTCAGTGATCTCTCAGTGATTCTTGTCCTGCGTTGCCTGAGGTCCTGTAACTGATATTTACTTGTTTATAAGTTTGTGTAATTCATTGGTCTTTTTAGTAGGAAAATAAAATATCATTTATGTTATTTCACCTTGGCCAGAAGGGGAATTTTTGCTGCTTCTTTTTGGTCTCCTGCTGGAGCTTCCCATAAGCTGAACTCAAGCTGAAGTCAGTGGACAAGAGAACCAGTTGATGTAGACAACTGAGGTTAGTCTTACTGGATATAGAACAGGGTGGAGAAGGTCAACGAGAAAATCTGACGGGGCAAATAGAGGATGTTCAGCATAAAATTACCAATGTGATTTTTATCTTAGCCATTTAAGGAAAGTTATTCTTATAAATAAAATGGACTAAGGTATTTGGCTTCATTCTCCACTCTGCAACAAAAGATAAACTCAGCCATCTGCAACATAGGATACACTAAACCACTCTATTACTCAATACTTCTGAAAATATGGAAGTCTCTTGATTTACACTTGTTTTTACTCCAAAGCATAATTTCAACATACTGTCTTTTTGGCTATTTTTTCCATCTGTGTTTTTTAAAATAGAGGAGAAATTTTATAAATCCAAAAATCAAGAGTTCAGTCTCATTTTTATTTGGTGGTTCCTCAATACCTACACTCAAGTTGAATATCTCTATGCAATATATCCAAATAACAGTAATGGATGTGATTTACTAAAGGATCTTTGTGTAGATACATGGTGTACTATTTAAGGTAATTTTTTTGTTTAATCCTCATAGTGTCATTATATGCAGTTATTATTTTAATACTTAATTTCTATATGAGAAAAATGAAATTAGCTGATTAAGTCTATTCATGAGGGCCATATCACAAGTAAGTGAAGCAGTGGTGCTTGGATTCAAGCTCTGGCTTTCTGATTTGAAAGCCTGCTTTCTTGTTGCCTCTTTCTGCTTGATAAAAGAATAAGTAACTCAAGTTCAAAGATTGCTTTCATTGTTAGATTTCCGGGGGAAAATGAGAAAAAATTATTCACACTTTTAATTCCAATGTGAAGGTTAACCCCAGTGTCCCTTTAGGCAACTTGCCTTAGACTCTACTGTCTCTCCTCTGTAACTGGTTCTTTTACTGATTTAGCACCTGTCTCATATTGAACAATGAGTCTACTTTCAACATTTCTCTGTTAGTGAAAAAGAGGGAAAGAGAGAGTATTGAGTTTCAAGCTTTTGATTTAGTTATAGTTATTAAAATATTTTCAGGAATAAAGGTTGCAAAAGTGTACTCAAAAAAGGGTTACTTAGCATTTCAAAATAATATCGTCTGTGCAAAAATAAAAACATGCTATTTACAAATCATCCTTAAGATAAATGCATATGATGTTTCAAGGATCTTTTCGTCTTTAAAATGGAAATGCTACACCTCTCACCTATCTCCTACTGCAGCAATTTTTACCCAGTGAGCTGCAAGAGGCACACGGGTGTGCCACAAGAATTTTTATAACATGCAGTACCTGCTTGTTCAGTCAGGGACACTGACCTCTTTCCCCTTAAGTCATCAAATAGAAAGTGACAACACGTAACACAACAATAGCTGTCGGGTGTAAATAAATCAAAATTATACTTATTTTTTTCTGCCTGATCGGCAGAAAATGTTTTTTTGGTGTGCTGCAGAATTTTACCAATTAGTTTATGTGTGCCATGAGAGAAAAAGGTTGAAAATCGCTGTACTACTCCATAAAAAGTGACAAAAATAAAATAAAAAGTATGAATGCAGTTCTGCCTGGTCATGCATTGTTATGCACAGATGGATAGAAGCCAGCTCTTTCCATATTAGCATTATATGACCTCACTCACCTATTTACTGGTGCACAATATTTTCAATCTATCTTCCAGAAAGAATGTGCATGCGCGAGTGTGTGTGTGTGTTTGAAAATAAGAAATAACAGGATAATAACAGTGTATATGATGAAAAACACAGTCTTTTGCAGGGAATCTATAATTACAGGGCAAGGAGAAGGAGGGGACCTTTCATTGTCTTAGAGTCCCTAACCGTTATCATCAACTGCAACTGATGTCGAAATAAATATCTCAGATAAGTTATAGGACTTGAAACAGGTACACAGATGTCGTATATTAATGAATTCTCTTAAATGGGAGATGTTCTAGAATAGAGATTATGTTGTACCAATGTACTTAGAGATCCCTTACATCTCTGATATTTTGTGATTTCAAGGGTTTCATGGGTTAATAAGTAATTTCATCTACATTTCTATGAATTTCTGCTGCTGATAGAAATTTGACTGTCACTAAGATAACAGTGTAAGTACATAGTGTATTTCATAGTGCCTTCACAATGCAATTCATAAAACAAACAAAATTTTAACATCGAGAATATTCAAATATTATTACATTCATCATTTTACCATACAGACAAGAAAACAGAGACTCAGAGATGTGAATTGACTTATTAATTTCCCAGAGCTATCTAGCGATAGACCTGGTATTAAACCATGGGGATTTAATCCAGTGCTGTATCTTCTACATGTTAAAAGATGCACTACACAAGAAAAGGCTGAAGTTTACATCTTCTTAGAACATTACTGTGTTACATCAGCTGTCAATATGTTATATAGTTCATTGCTCCATCAATCTAGTGAGTAAACTAATATTTTTTCCCAGGAGGCATATGAACATTGTTTCAGATGTTTAATTTTAAAATATTTGTGTGAAAGTTCCTCCATATATTTCTAATATTTTACATTTTCATATATCAAAAAAGAGATAAAACAGATAATTTTCAAAAACAAGGCATGGGCTCACAGAAAACTTTAGGTTTATCTGAATGAACATTTAATAGGTTGTGTTACTACCAGTGACTAAAGTATGAAGAATATATACTTTCCTAATTCAGTTGTGTTACTAGCTGCTTATCTCTAATCGCCCCACATCGATAGGTGGTTTCAAACCTTCCTAGCTATTGACTCAGTTACCTGAACCAAGGCTTGCATTCAGAGCCATCCTGATAACTTATGATGATGCTGCAACTGACATGTCAGCTAAGAGGCAGGTCCCCTGCTCCTTGTTCTATATATGATCCAAAAGACCTCAAGGATTCACATCCTCATGACCTCCTCTATCCACCCAATCTTCTGCTTCCACATGCTACTGCCTTACAAAATGCAACTCACTTGCCAATTTCCACCCAAAACTATAACAATTATCTACAGCACCCAGTCCTCATAAAATATCCATGACTATGGCATGACTAAGGTAGTAGTTTCTTCAAATGCTGAAGAAACTGAATAATGAAAAATGGGAAGTGGTCTCTGCTTATCGTGCAGCCAACACTTTTAAGATTGAAAGTAGGCATCTTTTTTCTGTATTCCTGTGGGTTCTTCTCCTGACTCCTTCCCTGCGGGAGCCCCTGTCCTGGGCGCCAGATGTGGGGGGACTCCGCCCGCAGAGCCCCATCCCTCCATCATGGATGAAAATAAAAACTACCAAGACATGACTGCTTGGGAAGGAAAGGTGGTCAAACTCTCAGAGGAGAATGACCCAGAGCCCCTTCCTCACTGGGCTTTTATTGGGCTCAAATACACAAGAATACAGGTATGTCAGGCGGCAAGGATCAAGCAATGGTTAACATCTCAAAGAAATCTGAGAGCTTAATCTGAGTCAGTGTCTGTCAGGAAAGGGGGTTGTAAAACTTTGGGAGACATTCTCATTTCCTCCTTGGACCCTTATCACTTAAGTGAGAGCACTCTTAGCAAAGCAGGTTTCACAGGACTTTAGGAATTCTTTCTTATGCCCGATCACCCAGGGAACCATCCTGGCCAGCACAGCGCTGCACCGCTTGCCCTCACAGTTTCAGGCTTTAAGCCGATTAGGAAGCAGAAGACACCAGAAGACATCTCCCAGATGGAAATGAGCACTCAGGCTATGTCAGAATAGCTGGGGGGTGAGGGTCCATCACATCCTCTTTGCTGCAGCTCCCCGAGTCCTTCCATGAGGCCTCCCAAGTGGTTGTGTCTGGCTTAGGTTGCCCCTCCCATGAGGAGTCTTACCTGTCATTGACTAACCAACCAAGCATTGGGGCCAGAGATGGATGAGGCAGAAGCAGTGCTCCTGCCAGGGAGATAAGCTTTGTCTCCTCAGTAGGTCACATCCTTGTGACAAAACAGACCCAGGTGAAGTGGGTCCCTAGGCTCTTACACAGCCCACCATGGGGTGAGGGTTACAACTCCTGAAACCAGGCTGAACGGTCCACAACACTTCCCCATGCATTGATCAGTTGCCTCACACATGTGCTCCTACCAGGGACCAAACTTTCAACCTATGCATGTGCCCTGACCAGGGATCCAACCTGCACCTTCTTGATTTACGAGATGGCACTCCAACCACTTGAGCCACACTGGCCAGGGATCTGGGGTAAATTTTAAGATGCTCATTTATTTTCCTCTTTTCCAATTCTAAAGTAAATATAGAGAGGCTACAAAGGGACTAGATATCTAGAATCAGCTTATTTAAAAAACCCAAATTATCGGGAGGCTATGCTGAAGCAAATTATGAACCTCCTTATATAGAAAAGAAGAGATAAAGTGGGGTTTGCAAATGTCCATTTGCCTCCTTGAATGTTACTCAAATTACAATTTTATTGAGGATATTGTGTTTAATAATTTTAACTTAAATGATATAATAAAGAACATCATTATTCTTATAAGAAGTGTGTAGCACTTCATAATTGCTAAATTATTTTATGTACATTATTTCACTTGAATTACACAGACAAGCAAGTGGAGAAATAGCATTTGCTAAGTTTTGTGTATGCCAAGAGAGTAAGAGATTTTTAGAAATGACTTCAACTTTAGTTCTTCCATATTTATATACTCAAACTTAGCTACATTTCTGTATCTTACTGCCTCTGCTCTTAAATGGTGACCTCCCTCCTATCTTTAATTTCTCCAATTCAATCTCCCTTCGCAGCCAAAAGGATATTTTAAAAAATATGGATTTGCTCACTTCATATCCTTTATTAAAGTACTTTAATGCCTTCTCATTGCCTGTAAGACTAAACTCTTTAATATGGCACTTAAGGCCTTGCATGCTCTGTTTCTGAGGTTCTCTTCTCAACATTATAAGCCATGTAAAATTTTGTGACTCCTCAGTTATCCAAAATTCTCACTTTAGGGCTTTTTTTTACGGGTTGTTCTCTCCCCCTAGAACGTGTTCACCACTAATCCACCACCTCTTCCTACTTATCGTTTTGTCACACAGTGGCTCACCTGGGAAGTCCGGGTTGGGTACAGCAAAAGACACTACATCATGACACCTGACACGCTGTGGTGCAACTGCTTTTTCATTCCTCTTTCTGCTGGTAGACTGTAAGTTTCATGAGAACTGTGGCCACATTGCCTAAAAGTATTTGTTGAATTAATTCAGGTGTCAGCAAGTGACACCTGTGGGCCAGAGTCCACAAGCTAACCGCAAACTAAGAGGTTTTAAAATGTTAAAAGATGGGAGAGAAAGACAAGAAAACAAGGAGGAGGAGGAGCAGGAGGAGGAGGAAGAGGACACATGCAGACCTCAAGGGAAAAAAAAAATAGTATCTGTCCCTTTATAGTAAAAAAATTTCAGCCTCTGAATTAAATGAAGCAATGAAGACATTTTTATTCCAAGTCTTTGGCTCTTTAAACAAACCAGAGTCCTCCTCAAACATCCTCCAAATATCCTTAGAATCTTTTGATTATAAGGAGAAAGTCACCAGGCTTGTCATGTGCACATTCTAAGTTATATGCACATTCTAAGTGTCATGGATTAACAGCAATAATAAAAACCTTTGATGTGTATTGCCAGGTAACAGTAGCTGCTAGTGGTACTAACCAGCTTCAAAAGAGGTGCCTTATATCTGCCAAAGTATGATCAGATTTTCTACACAAGAAGCAGAGAAAACTGTTTTCAAGAACAAAATCAACCTGGTAATTTTGACTTTCTTATGTTTTGTTTTCCAAAGTATTTCATACATCACTTGAGAACCCATATGTGAAAGAGAAGAAACAGCTTTCATTTAAGTTGGCGGCACATCCTTTACTGTTTTTACAAGAAAAGTGTGATCTAGGTAGTTTTCAAAGGAGGAAAGCAACTCTTTTTTTATTTCTGTTGCTTTTTAAATATGTTCTAAAAGTTGTTACTTAAATAGCTGGCATTGTTAAGGTCTATTATGCATTCACCCACTTGTGATTTTAGGTATTTTTTCCTTGGCAACCATAGTTTTTTTCTTGTCTGCATCAAAATAAAGATATTTATGCAAAGCTTTCACTTTCTAATTTTTCTCTCTACTTAGCAAGTTTGCTTCAGACTTGCTGATTCTTGAAATATCAATTGACAGTTACGATGATTAAATAAAATACTCTTATTGCTAATTGATGACCTATTTAAAAGAAATTGGCCCCAGTGCTTTTTGTAAAATCCCATAAAGATAAATTAGTGTACATAGCTTTTTCATAATAAAATGTTTTAATAGAATTGGACAATAAACCATGTAAGTTTTTTGTTATTTTTTATAATAGTTACCAATTTACTTACATAAGTAATGTCATTAGAAAACTATCACTTGACAGTTTTACAGTGCAGTTACTGAATATGTATCCTTTTGTTCACTGCATCACTTATTGAAACTCTTATCAGCTTAGGGGACAATTTATTCTTTGCTAAGCAAGAGTATGACCCTTTAAACTGTGGATGGCAACCCAATCAAATCTGAGCTGTCAGGATCGGTGGGGCAGTGGGGGCAAGGCATTTGAGAGCATGGATAGAATAGACTGTATTGAGTTTATTTTTATAATGGAAATAATTAAAATATTGATTGCCTATAGCTTTAACATATGTAGTCAGCTAATAAGAGGAATAAAATCAGAATCCCTGAGGTTATTTGTTGAAATTCTCATTTAATTTCTATATATTACTTGCAATAAGTGGTATGTTAGTTTAGCTCCAAGCTCTGGTCAGTGCCCTGACAGGTCCTTTACTGAGAAAGTCACAGAATATGGCTTAGTTCTGAGAATGCAGATCATAAGTTCACCATTCAGGAATCATGTGTGGATAGGGCTCAAAGTACAATAACTTATTTTTTTATAATTCTCATGCATTTACTTAATCATATAGCATGTAGATCAGCTAATACATACAGGATATTTCAATATAAATAAGACCAATGTCCTCTCTCAAGGAGAACTTTAATTGCGGATACTAACCTACAAATATTGCCATTACAAAGTGTTAAAATAAAAGTGTGAAAACTGGGCTATGAAAATGCAGACCAGGCAGGAAATAACTCTATCTAGTTGATTCCTTACAAAGTTCATATTGGCAAATTACCAAATAACTGTGATAAAAATATAGAAAGCAAACATGTTTAAACTTAAAAAAACCCCACAATTTTCCAAAGATAAGAACATCGAGACCCTCTATTCTTTTTGTTGTTGTTTTGTTTTGCACCTGGCTAGGTAATTAGATTAATGGCAGGAAAGATCTGGCAGAGCTTGGTATAATAAAACTTAATTTATAGCTTAAGTTCCTGTGATGAAATGTATTATAGGCAATAGTGTTTAGTTATTTATTACTACAATATAGTGTATAGTCATTAGTAATTTAGCTCTCTTCATATGAATGATATAACTAACAATAAAAATGCTAATGTTATCTACTTTTAAAGATTTTTATTTATTTATTTTTTAAAGCAAAGAGAAGGAAAGGAGAAAGAGAGGGAGAGAAACATCAATGTGTGGTTGCCCCTCAGGAGCCCCTTACTGGGGACCTGGCCAGCAAACCAGGCATTTGTCCTGACTGGGAATCAAACCGGTGTCCCTGCAGTTTGCTGGCCCGCACTCAATCCACTGAACTATACCAGCGAGGGCTAATGTTGTCTACTTTTAACTGAAATTTATGTTAAACTCTCTGCTGAGTGTTTTATGTATTTTTCCATTACATACTTTGAACAACTTGATGAGCAGGATACTATTATTATCACTACTTTACAGATTATGACACTAAAGCATAGGGATGTAAAGTAAACACTGTAGATAAGCAAGGTATCGGCGGATGGAAGAGCTGGAATGCAAACCCAAGCTTGCCTGACTCAAATATGTATTTTTATCCACTGTATTTTATAGGAGAAAAGGCAAACTAAAGCGCAACATGCTTCTGTCTGAAAAGGAATAATAAAGGACACAGGCTAGTTTCACCTACTGTAATTTGGGCACACTCATGCATGTTTCTTAGAAAATAAAATTCAAGATCTTTTGTATTGTTTTCCCTGAGATATTTGACCTGCTGAATCCCAATTGCAAATTTTGCTCTCTGTATGTACTTATTTTGAACTTGTGTCAAACCAGGAAATAGTAATTTTAAGGTAAGTGGGGATGTATTGTTTGAAAAAAACCAAGATGAAGATTGATGATCAATAGTCAAATGGTAGATATAAACTATTTGCTTATGGGTTACATTGTGTGATATAAAGTCAAAGATACTAGATAATAGTAATTTTTTCCTCTGCTTCACAGAAAAATTCATGTAGATATTATTGCTGTCACAAATAGGTGGATTTTGATGTTATTATGTTCCTTAATGTTCCTTTTTCTTGTAGATGGCCTTTGAATTACTTTTAGGTGACCGTGTGTTCTTAGCACCTTCCCTAGTTCTTCATGAACTTTGATTTTACAACTGTCTTATGTGACCCCTTATATCATTGTGATCACTTTAGTATTAGATTTTTGCCTGGACAACCTGAGTCCTCTCAGAATCTAGTTTTATACTTTTGCCAAAAGCTAAATTTTAATTATAGTATCTGTATCAGTTTCCTATTTCTGCTATAACAAATTGCCACAAATTTGGTGGTTTAAAATGGCTGAAGTTCAGTATTTTACACTTCTGAAGCTCAGAAATCTAAAATGTGGCTAAAATCAAGATTTTAAGGTATCAGAAGAATTGTTGCATTCTTTCTGCGGTCACTAGAGAAGTATCTGTTACCGTCTTTTCCAACTTCTGCAGGCCACCTGCATTGCTTGGCTCATGACAGCATCACTCAGACCTGGGCTTTCATCGTCACGCCGGCTTGTCTGACTCAGACTTGCGTGCCTCCCTTTTTCCTGTGTAAGGACCCTTGTAATTACATTGGACCCACCTGGACAAACCAGGACACTCTATCTATCTCAAGATCCTCAACTTAATCACGTCTGCAAAATTCTTTTTCCATGTAAGGTAACAGGTTTCAAAGATGAAGATGTGGATATTCTTTGAAGACCTTTATTCTATCACAGTACCCTTTACTTGGGATCATGTGTCCCTAAGAACTATGTGGTAAAATTTATAAGAAAAGTAATTCCACTATTTGCAATATATGAGCAACATTCTTTTGAGTTGTAATTGGCTCCAAATAATCATTAAAGTTCTGTGATTCTTTCCATTCTCTTCTTTCCTTGTTTCAAATGTTTGGAATAAAGTAACTGAATAAGAGACTACAAGCCAAGTAACTTTATATTGTAAATGTTGTGCTTTTTTTCTGTTTAAATGCTCCTTTATTTACTTATGAAAATAGGTTTAGAGTCATCATACACTAAAAAAAGGATGTGCTATGGCATGGGTCCTAATTATATGTCTATATTACTTGTGTCTCAGGAATTACTGGGACATCACAGTCCAGTGAATGGTACGCAGCAAATGCAAGACTGAGGTTTGGTCTTGTTTTCTCCAAACCTTTCAAAAATATAATCAAGGCTTGAAAAATGAAATCCGTCTGTTCTTGAGCATGACCCTTGAATAGTCATTTTGGTCTTCCCAAACATCCCTTCCAGTTGTTTGTATTAAAACTGACGTTCATTGAGATTCTTGGATCTCTTCAGTACTTGACCGGAGGTGACTTCAGCCCTTTAACAGATAGTGCATAAGAGAAGATTAATGGCTTTCATACCCTTGATGATGTTCTTAAATTCTCTGCACCATGAAACAGAACTTGAGCTGGAAGATTTTGAGGTGGGAGGTGTCTGAGTAATAAAATCTATGGTGTGGAACAGTGTGCAACTTAAGAAATTACCTATCCCCTCTTCCTATGCATCTTGCCTTTTCAAAAACATTTCTGCACAGAAAACATGAAATAAGGCAAGCTTATTTCAGCTTGCTTGTTGGTCCAACATTTGTTTCCCTTAAAGTTTGTAGAATGTCAGGAGTTCCGGCCAAGATGGAGGCTTAGGTAGAAACCCTTTGCTTCCTTGCACAACCAAAAGGAGGGTAACAACCAATCCAAAATCAATGAATGACCAAAACTTCCAGAAAATCAAACTGCATGGAACTCCGACAACCAAGGAAGTAAAGAAAAAAAATCAACCAGAACAACAAGACCTGTAAGGCAGACCTCAGGTACTAACTCAGAAAAACTGTGGCTAGGTGGCTGCGGGGCAGGGCTGACTCCCAGCTCAGCAGAGCTGTGCAGGAGGGACTGACTGATTTAAGAGGAAAACTGAGACTTAGAGCTGACTCTGGGCTAAGGCTGGGGTTGCCCTGATGAGAGATACTTCCAGGCTGGCAGAGAGTCTGTTGGAAAGTGCACTAGAGATGAGCAGGTGAGCTGCATTAGTCCTTCTCTGGCCCCTCCCACACAGGCATTGCAGCAAAGAGGGTTGCCCCACCCTGGTGAATACCTAAGGCTCTGCCCCCTTACAACCTATCAGCTGTACCAAGACAAAGAAATATGGCCCAAATGAAAGAACACAGCAAAACCTCAGAAAGAGAACTAAGTGACGAGGAGATGGCCAACCTATCTGATGGAGAATTTAAAGCCTTGGTAATCAAAATGCTCACAGAACTGATTGAACTTGGTCGAAAAATGAAAGAACAAATGAACGATACCCAAAATAAAATAAAGCAAAATATTCAGGGAACCAACAGTGACAAGAAGGAAACTAAGACTCAAAGCAACAATTTGGAACAAAAGGAAGAAATAAACATCCAACTGGATCAGAGCAAAAAACAAGAATCCAAAAACATGAAGAGAGGCTGAGGATTCTCTGGGACAAACTGAAACATTCCAATATCTGAATTATAGGGGTGCCAAAAGGAGAAGAACAGCAGCAAGAAATTGAAAACTTATTTGAACAAATAATGAAGGAAAACTTCCCCAATCTGGTGAAGGAAATAGACTTCCAGAAAATCCAGGAAGCCCAGAGAGTCCCAAAGAAGTTGGACCCAAAGAGGAACACACCAAGGCACATCATCAAGTTACCCAAGATTAAAGACAAAGAGAAAACCCTAAAAGCAGCAAGAAATTAGGAGACAGTTACCTACAAAGGAGTTCCTATAAGGCTGTCAGCTGATTTCTCAAAAGAAACCTTATAGGCAAGAAGAGGCTGGAAAGGCAAGGGACTACACCCAAGATTACTCTATTAGGCAAAGCTTTTATTTAGCATGGAAGGGCAGATAAAGTGCTTCCCAGACAAGGTCAAGTTCTCCAACAAGGAGTTCATCATCACCAAGCCCTTATTTTATGAAATGTTAAAGGGACTTATCTAGGAAAAAGATAAAAAATATGAACAATAAAATGAAAACAAACTCACAACTATCAACAAATGAACCTAAAAGAAAAGAAAAACAATGGAAACAAAAACTAAGCAAACAACCAGAACAGGAACAGAATCAGAAATGGACATCACACAGAGGGAGTTCAGTGGGGAGGGGGGAGGGAAGAGTAGGGGGGGAAAGGTACAGGGAAGAAGAATCATAATTAGTAGGCATAAAACAGATGGGGAGAGATGAAAATGGCATAAAAAACAGAGGACTCAAAGAACGTATATGTACAACCCATGGACATGAACTAAGGAGCAGGGAATGCTGGAGGGTTGTGGGGGGGCAGGGCGGAGCGGAGATAGAGGGGGAAAATTGGGAAAACGGTAATGGAATAATCAATAAAAAATACTTGAAAAAAGAAAAGAGTTTGTAGAATGTCACTTCATTAACCTTGTTATTATTTTAATAAGGAATCATTGACATGTAAAAGCCATTTGATTATAATAGAACAAGGGAAATAGCGATAAACATTTTATTTTTAAAATTATCAGAAAAGCATATTTTATGTCCATATTTTTAATTTTTTTAAATAAAATGATTGACACATGTGAATAATATTTTTCATTTTATTTAAAGAGGAAAAATTTAATCTAGTTTCTTTCTGTGAGCTGTTGTGCCAATTGAGCCCTTGTTAACTGAACACTCTGAAACTCTAATACTTACTTACACCTTGGAATTTGTCTAGATTTATCATTTAAAAAAACCCTCAACATTTATTTAGTTAGGTTCCACCAACAGCCACTCAGTGTCTGCTGTGAACTGAGCATGACATAACAAACAGGCACTGCAAATATAAGCAAGATATTCACCCTGCCTGCAAAATGTTTGTATTCCAGCACAGCATCCAAGTTCTATCCAAATATAAGAATAGTACTCTTGCTCAATGGTAACACCAACACAAAATAACTTTTATCCCCATCCGGGGGAGCTCAGAATCTGATGTGGAGGGCAGACTAGTGAATAAGAAATACATCATCTGGATCCATGTGTGTTAAATAGAAGAACTTTAGCATGCACACGGCCATCAGGCAAGTGGGCTAATAGTCCAGAGAGTGTTTATCATTCTTGATGGTCCAGAAACTGGACAATATCAATGCAGTCAGAAGGATGATTAACCAGTAAAATAAGACCAAATCCTGGATACTGAAGAATAAATTGTTGAAAATCTCCTTTTGCCACGGTGAGAATGTTGACATTCCTTTCCAGGTTGCTCCCCTTTTGAATTTAATCCATAACACAAGTTTATGAGGCAGGAAATATTCTTATTTTATTCTTATTTTACAGGTAGGGAGGATGAGATACAGAAAAGTTAATAACGTAATTTGCTTACTTTATGGTCAGGAAATAGAAGAATCAGGATTCGAACCCAGTTCGGTTCTAAAGTTGACACACTTGTAACTTCTAAACTCCATTGCTTAAAAAGTCTTTGGAAGAAACTGATTTTAAGAATGCCCTGATTAAATTACAACAGTCTCAGGGAGATGTGTCTCCCCAAATTGTGTGTTTCTTAAATAATATAAACTTTCAGAGGGAAACTTCATTTCTCTGGGTGTTAGGGTGGTCAGCGACATGAGCTGTGAAAGAACTCACACAGAGAAGGAAGTGCAGAGTGAGGTTTTTATTTTTACCTTTTAAGAGAGGGAAAGTGCTAGGCCCAGAGAAATGCACCAGCAACAGCACTGAGGGGTTAAGGCTTTGCATTTTTATTGGGAACCGGGTGGTTGTAGAGCAGGAATTTTCCGTTGGGCTGCAGCCTGTTTCGATGTTATCTTTGGGTGCAGGGTCTGGTGGGTGGCCATTGTGGTCTGATTTGTCCTGTTTTATATGTTTCCAGAGCCTCTGAACCTTCAGGACACATCCAGCTATTTTCTAGTCCTGAGGATAAAGGCTTATAAAACAATTAGGGTCAATCATGCTATATGGGATCCAGCTAGCTCTGGGAAAGAGGGCCTGAGAAAGTGGCTTTTGTCCTATTATTTCCCCCTCTGAGTAGTGAGATGGATTTATTCTTAATGACCTGGACTCATACTGGTTCTGAGGAGTAGGGACGAAATTCTGTTTGTCTAGAACTACTTCTTGCAGATTATGGCCGTTGCTGCCTGTGGATCCAGGAATGGGTCATTAAGAGGGAGAGGGTGGAACTGGATAGCCTGAAAGGCAGAGCTGTAGCCAGGGATCCTTTGTGAAAGGAGTCTCCTAGAGCTTGGATGACTTGTTGGAAGTAAAACATAAGGTGTCTTAGAAGACATGGCCCGAGAGCGACAATAAAGAGAAAACTGCAATAGGACCTAGGAGAGCAGTTAGGCAGGAGAAACCAGGACTAGATATTGGCTTTAAAATCCCAAAAAGAGAAAGGTGGAGTAGTAGGTAAATTCTGGATAGCTGATACTGCATCAGTAGCTGTCAATGATTCTAAGTCAAGGATGAAAGAAAAAAATGAAACAGCTTGGGAAAAAAACTAAAAAAAATAGGATTTAATTCAGTTTGTAGATGACAAGTGGACATTGTGATCTCCAATTTTTCTTCCTAAAATCACCCTCATTTTATCAAAGAGACTGTATTAAGTCCCGCTTCAATTTGGCCTGATTATTTTTATGAATACAACAAGAATAGTAATTAATCACATACATTCTTTCCAATCTGCTCTGCTGGAATTTTACAAGGAACCTTCAGCTTGAGCTTTAGTTAGCCTTTCAGGACAAAGAAGCCATGCTGCACAGTTGCCATGTGGCTTTGCCTGAAATATCTATTAGTTTGGGTGGATTTCTCAAGTTCTTGAGGTCCCCAAAATGTCCTGAGTTTCCTTCCTTGTTATCTTTCAGGAAAGCAACCTTCATTCCTTACCTGGAAAGTCTGCCATGAACCACGTGACCAAACAAGCTATCAGGCCTTTTCTCCAAGGGGCTCTTATTGGTTTCAAAAGTCAATCTTAATTCCTTAAAGATTTCTAGTGACATTCAGAGTCCAGACATGACTCTTTTGATTATGACATTCCAGACAAAGACTTGGTTAATAAAACAACATTTGGAAACAGGTGCTACTGTAAACAGAATAGATTCTTATCAGATTTATGCAACAAACATATTGTCATGAAAATAATACTCATTAAGAGTTGCCGATTTCTGGAGGGATTACATAGGAAGAAAAATATAAATGTTTCAATATTGCTTATGAGGGTATAACTTATTAAATTGCTCTAGGGAACAAATAAGTTTCCTTATAACTGAAAGACAAAGAGATTTAAAATTAACACTATTTTGAAATTTTGTTTGTCTTGATTATTTGCCTGTATTTCCATGAATCCAGTTATTCCTTAGGGTTCCAAAATCTTCATTTACTTCAAAGATATGACCTGCTTAGATACCTGTAATTTAAAGTAAGTCAGAGTTTTTTCCATGAACCTTTCCAAATACACATTTGCAAATGCATTAGAGTAAACCAATGACTGTTTATAAATTAAAAGATTTAAAGTGACTTGCTTATATATTTGATTATAATGCAATTGATAAAGAACTTTGCTTCTTTGTAAGATATAACATTTCAAAATAACAATTTCATAATAATGATTATGAAATGACATAAAAGAACCATATAAAGCCCACAGTTTTAGATTCAACACATGATTTCAATATATATGAAGATCAAACTATATGCAAAATTTTAAAATGCTGTACAGGACTCTCAGCAGAAGTGTACATTGAGCATTGGAAACAATTAATAAATTCCTAATGTGTGGGTTACAAACACCCAGAGTATCACTGCTTGATGTCCCCACAGGGAACCATCACTCGTGGCTTGTCCAGTGTCACTGATAGGACATCTATTACCCCTGAGAGCTTCCTGTTTGAACTTGGCTTTAAAATTTTTGCAAGTTTCTTTCTAGGACAGCTTGGAATTTCTATAACATCTTTTTTGATAAAAATATATGTATACAAATAGAACATAGTCATTATTATTCTGTTTGGCAAAGCTTCCCATGTAATTTTGAGCATATTAAACAGGCCTAATTAGTTTAAAAGCCTTCTTTTTAATGAGGAGAGAGAATAAATCCTTGAGGTATTCTAGGGGCCTACTGGAATAACTCAAAGTCATTTCTCTGTTAAAAGGTCTTTCAAAATTTAAACTTTGGGAAAGTTGTCAAACAAGCTTAATTAAAAGTTATGACATAACCTTGTTGTAAAACAAATATGTATTTTTGGTAATAACCCTAAAAGACCTTAAACCTAAAACCAATTTTAATGCCAAATATTTTGTCCAGAACATAGGATCCTGATTAATTTACATAAGTATTTAATAACTTTAGGACAATAAAATATGACACCCTAGTTGTGTCATCCCAAGGCAGAAAAAGCACCACATGTACCACACAAACACATGTCATATAAAGACCATACACATGAAGACAACACATAAAGACTATACCATTAATTTGAATTACTAATTTTTGTAGAGAAAGCATAATATTTTCCTCATTTGCTTTCGACACCTTTTAAGAAGACTGGGAATGGGGATGGGAAGTGCTTAATACCAATCAAGAAAACCTGTGGACCCTGGCTGGTGTAGCTCAGTGGATTGAGCGCGGGCCTGCGAACCAGAGGATCGCGGTTCGATTCCCAGTCAGGGCACATGCCTGGGTTGCAGGCCAGTTCCCGGCAGGGGACACATGAGAGGCAACCATACATTGATGTTTCTCTCCCTCTCCCTCTCTTCTACCCTTCCCCTCTAAAGATAAATAAATAAATTCTTTAAAAAAAAATAAAATAAATAAAAGCTTTAAGGACTGTTAATGAGTGGTGGCTCCAAGGAATTGAGCAGCAAGAAAGAGCGGGCAGGGCTGCTTTGGCCCCTGAAAGGTCAGAAACCTGGTAACAGAAGGTATGTGCTGCAGATGGAGGACTGGGAGTTAAGAGTCCACACCAGCAGAGAAATACAAAGAGATGGATGTGTTTACCCTGTGCCTGAGGGTGACCTTAGCAATGATGAGAGTACCAGCCAGATGCCCTGGGAAAGGATTTAACCCACTCAGACAGGGAACTCTGTGCAAAGCCCATTTGAGAGAGCCACACTGGCAGAGAGAAAGAAAGCATGTCTGAGAGAGAAAGCCTGTTTGACCCATAGACGTGTTTGCCCCATGCCCTGAGGGTGGCCTTACCAATGACCAGGGCTCCAGCCACATGCTGTGGGAATGGATTCACCCGGTCTACAGAGACAGATATGTAATAAGCTGAGAGTTAGAGGCTTCCCTGTAAGTCTCTGAGCTGTTTGGGGCCATTCTGAGTAGAGTGGGTACCCTGTTAAGCTGTCCCTGAGGGTCTCATGGACGTTAATAATGAAGAAAAGATGGTTAGCAAACATTTAGTCAGCCTTAAGATTAGTTTTCTCTTGGGAGGTTCCTGAAAGAGACAGCAGGAATGCGTGTAGCTGAGAGAAACCCAGTCTCAATTGGGGGCAAGGCAGAGAGGTCTAAGGAGGAAGAGTAGAAAGAGAAGGAAAGGATGTTAATGAGTCAGGCAAAGGGGCAGGAAAGCAGCTTAGGTTTCAAATGCCACTTTTTTTTTCTGCATTGAGAGGCAGGCCCAATTGTTCCCAGGATTGAGCCTCTCCCAGGTCTCCAGGAGAATTAAAAGTGTTTTAAGGTCTTCGAGGGCAGTGGTAGAGTGAGGCAAATTTGAACAAAGAAGAGAAAGAGGCCTGGAATCCCTACTGAAGGTTAAAATCTTGTCTCCTCTTGATAACAAAACCTAAGTAGGGGATCGAGTCTTGTGATGGCGCAGGTCAAGTTGCAGGATAGTATTATAGGTAAGAGATCTGTTCATGGACCAGACTTCCTGTCACTCAGTTGGTATTGAGTCCAGGCCAAGTTGCAATAGAAAATCAAGCATTTGGACTTGAGGTTGGTAAGTACCACAGCTTTCAAGTTCTTTAAGTAGACATCTCAATGGAGAGTCCTTGGGCGAGTCTATTGAGTTTTGCCCATGGTGAGAATCATGAAAAAGAAAAGGGAAGGATATCTCAGGGATGAGAAAAACTGAGGGAGGGGGAGCGGAGTGGGAGATTTGAGAAAGGCGTTCCCAACTCAAATGACCTCAAGGTCTGCAGCCAGAGCTGAGCGTCCTCAAGCTAGAGGGCGGACTGAACACAAGGTTCTGCCTCAGACCTAGGCGTCCCTGTGCCCCAAGAGCAGACTGAACCCACAGGGAGGTGGTTGGAGGCATCCCTCCCAGCTGAAACCCTGCAAAAGTGATAGACTCAGTACCTGGGTTTACAACAGCGACAGTGAGACAAAGGGATAAGCTATCACTTTTGATAGGATGCTTTCATTCACAGATTCAGAGAGACTTCTCAATCACTGGCCATGAAGATGGGTGAGGAGGATGCTGTCCAGAGTCCAGAGAGACTGAGAAGTGTTAGAAATCTCTCTCCGAACCTCACAGAAACAGGGTGAGGGGTTAGCCTGGGTGGAGCCTCCACTGCCCACTCTTCCCCTAGTGTAAGTCTCAGGAGGCCAGAGAAGAGGGAGAAATTGAGAATGTCCTTGCACGAGCTACCAAAATGTTAGGGTGGTTGGTGAAGCAGGCCGTGAAAGAATTCACAAAGAGAAAAAAGTGCAGAGAACAATGTTTTTAATTTTACTTTTCCAAGGAAGGGAAATGGCTAGGTGCAGAGATGTACACTAGCACCAGCACTGAGGGGCTAGGGCTGTGAATGGCTATCAGGTATGGAAACAACCACCTGGTGTGTCCGTTGGGTGGCAGCTTGTTTTGATGTTATCTTTGGGTGCGGGGTGTAGTGGTCATTGTGGCCTGATGCATCCTCTTTCTTAAGTTCCCAGAGCCTCTGATCTTTTAGGGTGCTTTGAGTAATTTTCTAGTCCTGAGGATAAAGGCTCATAAAACAATTAGGGTCAGTCATGCTTTATGGGGTCCAGCTACTTTGGGAAGGAGGGCCTGAGAAAGGGGTTTTTGTCCTATTGCTGGGTCCTAATTCTTGTGTTTCCAGATATGCCTTGAATGAGATGCAGAATAATAAAGGTGTGAACCAAGTGCTGTGGGAACAAACAGAGAGATGCAAATGTTGTTTTAAAGTTTAATCAATGGACATGTGAATTGATGAATATTCCATCTATATCACTTCAATGTAGCTTATAGTAAAATGCCTCCAAGTGATGGAGGTGAGATCATATATTGACAAGAACATATCTGATTTTCCTTATCTCAGGATTTATCTGAAATATCTCAGTGCCATTCAGCTCTAAAAAATAGTTATGATTTCATAAAGCATCCTTTCATTTCCTTATGTATATAAAGTTTTTGTCTTAATTGCAGAGTTAATGTTATTTCCTATTGTAGCTATTAGTGGTAATCTCTCTGTACAATTTGCTTATTACAGTAAAGCTGGCTGTCTGGAGACCAAGCATCCTAAAAACCTTAGGCTTTGGTCCAAATCTGAAAACAACTGGAGAAAGCATGCACACACAATACCACCTCTGCCCATTTCCATTTATCATGGAGGAATCGTTGCCTGTAGACACTTGAAATAAACAAATGAACAAGTCCGAATGAAATGAAGACCTCAAGGTTACAGCCCTATGTTGTAACTGATTACTTCTGCAAGAGGAAAAAAGGAAGAATAAAGTGTAGATAAAAGTGGAACTTTTGTGTGTTTGAGAAAGAGTAGCATGCATTAAATAAAAGGGAACAAAGAGATAAGAAAGGAAAAAAAGAAGGAAAAGAGCAATAGAAATTTAGAGCATCTTTTCTCTTAGTGATGTTGGGGAAAATGAGGATGAGGAGAGGAGTGGTCAGTAATAGATTCCTGGAATGCTACCTGAAACAATATAATAGGACCAGAGAAGCAAACTAACCCAGAAAATCTGCAGTAGAAAAGGTCTGGATGCTGGAGATGAGTGGAGAATTAGGAAAAATGCTCAATCTCCAAGAATCAGAGCCAAGTTCTAAATCAGTATGAATACCAGTATTGGAACGAGAGCAAGGTAAAATACAAGCAAACTGGGATCAAAGGAAAAGGAGGGAAGAGTTTATGGGATAGTCTAGAACTCAGAGGTACTGGGGGTTTCCTTTTGGGTCTTCAGAAAGTTTTTGCAATTGTAGGTAGATAAGTTTTAAAGAGTCAGTGATGGGTTCACTTGCAGCCACAGTAGTGATTACACATTAATAAAGTCATTGAAACCTGTGAACAGCAGGTACTCAAACAGTGGTTAGCAGAGCTACGATAAAAAGACAATTTGATGAGATATTTCCTAAATTGCAAATTTCCATTTCCTAACACTATAACACGTTACTGTGTATGCATTAACAACTTCTATACATCAATACGACACACTTCCTAATATCATTGACACTGGATGCAAGTTGCTTTGAAATACCATTTCTCCCTTAAACTGTTGAAACTACCCATCCCATGTACCATTGACCCAGTGGAGGGTGAGATCATATCTTCTGTAACTATGGCTTAAGTCCACTTCCCTGCTAGCTGTGAAGGGCCACAAGACCCGTGTGACTTTCCATCAGCTATGTCAGCCATGTCATTATCCATATTAACTCCCATGGTCAGTCATTATACCACTTCCTTGTGTACATGCTTGATTACATTCTAATCTCTCTCTCCATCACAGCAAAACTACACCACTGGTTAAATCCAACCCTTGCCAACTCAGTGCTTGTCTCTATATAGCTAAATGTGGTTGAAGAAAATGCATAGTCACACCATGTTAAATTCATGACTATAAACCTCAAGTGAGTCCTTAAAGCCATGTAACAATGATATTATACTTCCATAATTTAATTACTTTCTCACTCTTCCAAAGTAAGAGTCACTTAAATTCTTGCTACTCAAAGCATGGACCATGGTCCTGCAACACCTTTGTCACCTTGGAGCGTGTTAGAAATACAGAATCTCAGTCATCGTGCCACACTTACTAAATCTGATACTGTATTTTAACAAGATCTCCATATAATCAGTATGCACATGGAAGTTTGAGAAGTTCTGATTTTCTGATGTCTCTCTTACTCACTCTGCTTTAACTGCGTGGTTTCTGGCTATTCCTAAAACATAACCAGGCACATGCCTGGAATACTCCTCTTAGGTATCCACATGGCTTATTCCATCATCTCCTCTGTTTAAATATCAGTATGTCGTTGCATCCTAACCTGTCTGCCCTGTGTCATTCTAACTCATTCTTCTTGTCACACATGACCTCCACTTTTATGCTCTACACTTTTCATTTCCATCGCACCAATTACTTTCTAACATACTATGCTATGTTCTTATTTGTTATGTATAGCTACTTATTTGTTTAGTTTCTGCCTTATCTCTCTTAAACACAAAGAGCATAAGAGCAGGGCTCTTTGCCTGTTTAGTTCACTGATGTATTTTAATTGCTTATAGCACAGCTAGGACTATAGTAGGCACTCAATAAATATTTGTCAAGTAAATAAGGGACAAAGTGAAAAAAGAAATGCTTGGACCTAAACCCCACACTTTAGGTTTTTGGTTGGGGCTGCTGATAAGTGTGGCTACATCGATGTATCCTCCAAAGTACAAACCATTAATAGGGTAAAATCCCCATTCCCAACTTTGCTGTTTTTGTTTAATGCATGTCTTTCATGTACTTTTTTTCATACAAAAGCTACATAAAAGTGTGTACTTCTTCTCTGACCTAATTTTTCTTTAATTCCCTCCTTTTTCTGAGCCCCTGGGCCTCCATGATCTAAATATTCCTTTACGTTCTGAACCTCTTTAGAATATTAACTCAACTTTCTTTCCCTAACTTAAAATTGGCTGCTCAGCAGAACTTTCACTTGAAAGAAGTTTATCCTTTCATAACCTGCTAACCTCAGGGGGTGGTGGTGTTTTCCTTGCTCCCATTAGCTGCTCCCAGACCACTGTTCCTTCTCCATACTGCCCACTCCCTGTTCCTATGTGATTTTACTCTCTCTCCTCTGCGTTGTTGTTTTTAACCTCCTGATTATTCCTTCCCACTACTCACTGGTAATGGCAAAGTTCGCTGTGCAAGTCCAGACGGCGACTTCAGCGCTCTCATCTGCATGACCTCCAGGTGCTCAGTGATATTCTCCTTCTCTCCACCTCAGCCACCCAATTTCCATGGACACAATCTTGACTTGTATTTCCCCAAACTGTTCCATCTGTGAATGAACTAATTCAAATGTCACACTTCCAAATGACAAATTTCTAACTTCAAATTATCTGCTCGTCTACTTCCACTATTAGCTTTCTGGTCTCATCAGGACTTCCAGACAGTGACGCTCAGCGTGGCTGTCAGTCAGCTGCTGTTGCCAATTTCATGTGGATCCAATGAAGAGTATGTAGTTCATAATTTTAATCACCCGTTAATCAATACTCTGAACCTTTTTACCACTTTCCTGGCCAGTCTACAAACCCGAATGAACCCAACTAAACAACTTCTCTTTTTCTCGCTTCTTGAATTCTTCTTGAGGAAACCATATAGTTGAGATTTTTTTCACCCTCTGAACTCATGCCCATCATGAACTTATTCCTCAGTACTGCCAGGGGATTCTATTATCTTTCATAGTCAGATCTCTTTCCATTACCTGCCATAATTATTTCAATTCTCTGAATCCTTCTTCTTTCCTCTCTATCTAGGACTCCATGCTGCTTCCTAAATTGCCAAGAAAAAGAGAAGGACCAAGTTTGGCTTTCTCAGGAAGGCCTCTGTGACTCTCTGAACAGCATTCCCTTTCCTCCTGCCCCACCTCACATGGGGTTATTTACCATTATTATATGATTTCAAATCACTCTTTCTTCTATCCCTGTCTTTTCATTCATATAATTATTAAAGATTGTCTCTTATATCAATGTGTCAGACCAAGTCCGATGTCAGCAGAATCTAGCACAGTTTTTAGCAAAATGGTAGGCACTCCATGAATAAGTGGTGAGTGACCATTTTATTTTGCAACATATTGCAGTAATAACCACTCTATGTGTGTGTAACAGCATCACATGATTTGTGTGCATTACTTCCCCACAAGCCCAACAGATAAATATTACTGTTCTGCTGTAACAAACGAAGACCTCGGGACTCTGTGAAGTTAAACATCATATGTACACATAAGCATGGTAGAAGCGTGGTGTGGGAGGTGCACAGAGCCATCTGCCTCTCAATACATTGTCCTGAAGGCCTTCAGGCTGGCAGCCTTCAGCATGTGGAACTAACAGTCCCCATCAGCCTTCAGAAGCTCATAATCTGGTAGAAGTGTCCAGCTGTATCATTGCAATAACATGGGGTGACAATTAAGACACAGTTAGGGAAAGCTTGTTGAAGGAGCACACAGGTGGAGCCCCTTGCCTGATTCACTGGACTAGGAATACTAATCAAAGAAAGAACCCTGTTGTGGGTGAAGATCCTGTTTCTCTGGTGACAGATAAGCCATGAGGCATCATAGGAAGGCTTGTCCATACATGAAGTGCTCTGTGCACAGCGGCATATCAGTTAGGGTGTCAGAGAATTAATTTTGCGTCAAGAGTTACAAAGAAAAAATGAAGAATGGGAACATAAGAGATGGTGCAAATTTTGAAACCAAAAGGGAGAGGAGCAAAATAAGAAAGAAAATCCGTACACACATTCAAAATGGTAGCGGTAAAAACCTCGTGGCAAGGAGGCAATGGCTGTGGGTGACTGTGAAGAGAGCAGGTCATTTCCATGAGCCAGACAGGAGCGGTTCTAACCCCAGGCCTACAACTTCCTCGCTGAATGACTGCTTTAGGATCTCTGAGCTGTCCATTGGAAAATGGCAACAATAATAAAACCTTAATAGTATTACCAATTGTATAGGATCATTGTGAGAATTAAAAAATATGCTCACATGTACTTTGCTTATCAAATATTTAATAAATGGTAGCTGTTATTATTAATCAGTGAAGTGCATATCTGCCTCACACAGAGGTTTTGTACTCTAGCTCTGTATCAGAAGCATTTGATAAACTTTAGCTCTGAATATTCTGAGTTGCTGTGGGTCTTGGATAGAGAACAGGTATTTCTACTTTTTAAAAAGCTCTGCAGATATGCTGATGCACAGCTAAGGTAGAACTATTAATGGAGATTTCATGTGTGCAATGATTTTCAACTTTCTGCATAAGGAGCACCTGGTGAGCACCCTGGAAATGCAGATTCTCAGGCCCCACTCCACAGCATTTGTAGTCAGTGGACCTGAAGGGAGACCCAGACCACACCTTGAAATACTCTGGTCCCAACCACACTGTATACTAATGTTCTCTGTGAATAAATTTGTTCTGTGCGAACAAATTTGAAGGTCTGGCTCAAACTCACTGGAAAGGAAAAAATATTTTTAGGGACACATGTAGAACCATATGATTTTTAATTGATGTATAGTTGATTTTTTTAACCATGTGAATTTTGAAATGATACTATAGTGATTCAGACCCACAACTCAAAAGTCAGATTTTGCTTTTCCAAATCATCTAGGAAAGTATGACTGTAAGACTGCGACACACACACACACACACACACACACACACACCCCTCCCCTACCAAACACACAGAAGTCATTTTTGCCTATGACCTGCAGAAAGTAAGCATAAAAAGCCAAGCAGTACAACCCTGGCAACTGAAGCCAAAAGCAGTATCACATGTCATGATCAAGTAACCTGGATTCCAGTTTTCTGTGCAGAGAGGGAGCCATTGTGAGGTAGGACTCAAACGAGAAGCTCCAATAAACTTTTGTTGAACAGAAATGGACCGAACTGCTATCTTCCTGCCAGAAAGCTTAATAAGCTGGCCTCTTACAGCCCCACAGCACAATTTAGAAGGGGCCAGACAGAGTCGGAAGGCACAGAGCGGAGAGCACATAGTGCAGAAAGACCATTCCCAAGCACTAAGTAGCTGAGATGAGCATTTTTTCAGAGCTTTTGGAAGAAGAGTAAATTTTAAGTCCCAGAATTATGCAGACAATAGAGTAGCTACAGGTTACAGAAATATCACAGATAACACCTCCAAAGAGTCTGAATGTAAGGCAGCTCTATCCGGGGAGTTTGAGAATTCTCTACTATTAGAATTAATAACCATGGCTCTGTTCTCATGCAGGACATAAAAAGTGTGGGATGTGGAAGAGGTCAGCAGATGGCAGCACTGGATGATGAGGAAGAGAATGCAAAGGACCGGAGACAGAGCTATTTCCCTTGCCCTGCCTCTCCCTTGCACCCAACAAACGGTTTCAAGAGGAGTGCTCATGCACGATGCAATTATTTGTAGTTTTTAATAAACATTCACACATTGATAGTTTTTTGAATATGTGGCCCTTTTTCAGTCCATGTGTTCTGTTATCCTGTACTAACCCTTTTGTTTCTTCGTATGTTTCCATAAAGGTGACCACCTTATAAAGCCTATTGCTTGCAAAGTGTATTGCACTCTTGCAAGCACTGTCCAGCTGCTGAGCAGTTTATGATGCTGACTAAAGCCATGCGCAAAGGTATATTTAAGTAGAGAGGAAATTGACTTTCTTCGTATGTAATAACTGCTTCGAAATACCGTCAGCTTATGGAAAATGGTTAGAAAATATTATTGTTCTAGAACTTTCAATTGTGGGAGCATTTTTTGAGAATCTTGTTGGTTGTTCAAGCAAAAATTGAAGGTCCCTACGATGACGGCGAGTGTTGTGGTGAAAAGGGAAATCATGAGTCATTTTCTCAAATGTTCAACTGAGGGAAATGACCAGAAGGTGAAGGGTGACCGCAGCAAAGAAGAGTGGTACCAAATATTACACATCAAATGAGGAAAGATTTTGCACTCAAGAGAAAAAGTAATGTATCTGGAGTTAGCAATGGTGAGCTAAGAGACTGCCAAAGCGCCTTTTGCTCTCTGAGGTAGCAGAACCGGGCCATATGAGTATGAACAGGCAGTACTTGACAGGTCTTCCAGGGAAGCTGTGCCCTGACTTGGTTTTGTTAGTGTAGGAAGTTTAAGGAAGCGCTGAGTGAAAAAGATGTAGATAAATATGTTTACCACACAGCTAGGATTCCCGAGAGCATTGGGATGAATTGACAGAAAATCAACTAAAAAAAAAAAAGAGCTAAAAAGAAGAAATCAGAGTTGTGCACGGATTGTGGGGTTGACAAAGTGGTTTCCAATAGAGTGTTGCGTTTGTCTAGTGACCAAGGATAAAAGTGGTAAGGGACATAGTTATAATGGTAGTCTCTGAGGCTGGCAATTTAGAAAGATGGATGAGGCTATTAGATTCAGCATACAGATGGTATATTCCTGAATTTGTCAGCTGTTTTTGTTTGCTGTGGTTGGTTTTCAGGCTTTTGGGTGGGTTGTTTTTTAACGGTGAATTCTTTAGAGGCAATAGCAGGAAAATATTTGGCTCTTGAAATTTTTAACCTCCAGGTGTAATTCCAGTTACTCGATACTTTGAACATGCTATCGAAGGCATTAAACTTGGATAAAAATAGAGTTTAATTACAGTTCATTCGGGGTGGTTGTAGGGTATTAGTTTGATCCTGAATTCTTGCCTCATTATTTAATTTAGTTCCTAAACAATCCAGCAGTTTAGATATCATAACACATTTGAACAATGGGCTAAAATAACTGTTCCAGCAGGAGAGAACTGCAGTATTCTCAACATCTTCTTAACAGGAGGAAGGCACTGGGGAGGTAATCACTTGTGCCTGGAGTTCTGTTCAAGGTCAGGTTTAGGGAGAGTCTGGAGAAATGTGTTGCCTGCTGTCATATCAGCACTAGTACAACATTCTCTTCAGAGAGTGATCAGGCTTCAGTGGTTCAGGAATACATTTTTCTCAAAACACTAACACATTTTTGAAACAGTGAAGAATGTTTTATTTTTATATTCATCACAGAACACATAAACTTGGATAAGTATGCAGGCAGATAAGAGGGTATATGATCATTGTGTCATTGACCTTAAAATTATTGATAATTTAAATAAAATAATGATGGCAAAAGCCCTAAGGGTTATTATACAACAGTGGTGAAGAAGGTGATTGCTTCAAGAGTAAGAACATTACTCAGCAAGACTTGCATGGCTCTTTATTTGATAGCTTAATTTAAGTTATACTGCCCAGGAAGTCATTGAACATTGTGCATTATTATATCTTCATTTGAAAAAAGGAGCAAAAGATCTGAAAGTTGATATTACAGGGGGAAAATGCCAGTATGCTGGCAGATTTATATCTGGCATCACCTACCGTGTACAGTAGAGGGCCTTTTTTTTTTGTATTCATCCTCCAGCTGCAATGGGTCTTCAACTGTTCGCTGGGGGATGATAGTTTGCGGCCCTTCCTCCAGTGACTGAAGGTTTTTGTTCCAGGGGATTTAGGATCTGGTTGGGTTTCCTGCTTTTCTGGCAGAAAGGATCTCTTGCCTCCTCCAGGCTGCACCACTGACAGAAGTTTTCTTTAGTTACTAACCTGCCAGCAAAATTTCTCTTAGCGTCTGCTGGAAGCCTGCAGAGAAGACACCGTAAGTGGGTGAAGATTCCTGTTGTGTCTGTGGCTCCCAGGGAGCCTTTTCTCTCACAAATTGCTTGAACATTTTAGCTGAATTCTTGTTACCTGTTTGTGTGCATCTGGCATCCGGATCTTCCTCTCCTTGTGCTACCAACCACAGATGAAGTGTGCTCATGTCTCCTCTCTGCTTGCAGGGATCCTTTCCCTTGGAATTCACACTACTAGTTGCCCTGCAAACTTAGCCCTCGGATGGATTCAGGAGAAGGTGTGATTTTGCAGTTTCTCAGATTTTTACTTGTTCTCAGTATAGGAGCCATGTTCTCCACATGCCTAGGTCTGAGGCAGAAGCACCAGGCACTGTGACTTTTTAAAATATTTACTATCTTGCTCTTTCTCTGCTATGTTTGGGGTGAGTACTCAATGTGATCTCTAAATTTATAAGTCTGGAGTTCTTTTATTTTTTGTTATTTTTATTATTTTTATTTTTTCTAGGATTACCTATTTTCATATTTTTCTGTTCTTCATTTATAGCTGATTATTTTTTGTTCTTAGTATATATTTTTTATGGGTGTCATTTCTTCCTCTATCTCTTTGATAATATTAAGTATACTTACGTTAAGGTGACTTTTAGATTGCTGTTTTATTCAATTCATTGGAAATGAATTAGTCTTTGGATGGTAATTTTTGTTGATTGAGTTTCTCAAAAACAGTTTTTCAGTAATTATTTAGGATACAAATTTTCAGGGTTTTTTTTTTTTTTTTGAGTAGTTGATTTCTTTGTGTGTGCGCCTATCATATATTTTTAGCAATTTTACTGGTCTCTCTATCCTTGGGTCCCAAGTTCAGAACAAGACCTTATTTTTGTAACAGGGAGCTCTTGATACACATAGAGTAATACTGCACACTTCGTCTCCTGCACAGCTGCCCCTTGCCCTGCTCAGAGGAGAAGGCCTAGGTAGGGGTCACCTGCTTATCAGTTCTAATCCTTGATGTCACAACAGAATGTCCTTGGCTGTACAGTAATACTTTCGTCCCTTTCTGTTTGCCAAAACTGACTTCCTCGTGGCCTCTTAGGTTATCCCAGCTCTAAAAGCTAACAGGCCTATGACCTTAACCCTCCTGACCACTGTATGTTTCTTATCTACAAAGATAAAAGCCTGGAGGCTTTTATCATATCTTTGAGCATTACTAGTGTATTTGGATTCTCCAGAGAAATATAACCACTAGAGTACGTGTGGATAGAAATACGCATTCTGTTGGCTATGTATGTATGTGTATATATAATAAGAAATTGACTCACGATTATGGAAACTAAGGACCCCTAAAATCTGCAGTCTGTAAAATGAAGACCCAAGAGACTTGATGGCAGAGTTTCAATCTGAGTTTGCAGGTCCGGAAAACAGAATAGTTTATGGTATAAGTTCCAGTTCAAGTCAGTCTGAAGAAAGGAGAAGATTAGTGTTTCAGGTCAAAGACAGTCAAGCAAAGTGAGACAGTTCTCTCTTATACCGCCTTTTTGTTCTGTTCAAGCTTTCAGTAGATTGAGATCCATCCACATTTGGGAGGGCAACCTGCTTTACTCAGTCTACTGATTCAAATGTTAATGTTCTACAGAAGCATTTGCACAGACACACCCAGAATTATGTTTAACCACATATTTGGGCATCCCATGGCCCAGTCAAAAATATATTTTGTTGCTGATCTAAGTTTGGTGTGAGAAAAGCACTTAAACATGAATCTACACTGCCATCTTGACCAGAAATCTAGATGAGATCTGTTTTACACTTCCATTTTGTAATAAAAAGTAGATAAATGCACATAGTAAACAATGTATGCTTAACAACACAAATAAAAAGTTGAGCCGATACTACAACTTGGATAATTGTACACAGTAAACAGTGCACAGAATTTAATCACAAAAGTAATGAGGATGAATAGATTGGTGATAGACAGATAATAATGGATATAGCTGTAGCTCTTAGGCCCAGCAATTACTCCATCTGTGGTTGGTCATGACTCTCAAATTCTTTCAAGTTCTTTAAGCTCAGTGTCTCAATCTACTCAGCTATCTAGTAAAGATAGAAAATAGTACCTATTTCATTGGGCTGATGTGAAGATCATATAAAGAACTTAAAATAGTATCTGACACATAGAAAGCTCTTAATAGATGTTGTCTATTGTTGTTATTGTTATTATTTGTATTTATGTGTTATGGGTGTATACAAAATTAAGTAGTATGTGCATTCTTGTTTGCATTCAGTTATTTATTCCTAGGGCAAAGCATGGAGTGAGACCTAAGTAGTCATAGCCTTGATTTTTTTTTTTACCTGTACCTTTATTATTCTATACCAGCTATCTTGATTGCAAACATTATACATTAGGCTCTACCCACTAGCCCTACAAACCTAAATCCATGCAATGGTCAAGTTTATTCACATGCAAAGAAAAATTTAAGTAGGCCTATTAATGACATTAGGTTTAGTTTTTAGTTTCAACTACTATTAAGTATATGTATTTATGCTGTTAAAAATATTGTTTGGTCATATCTAACTTTCAATATCCCTCTACAAAACACATTCACACAACTTATATATGGCTTTGAATTTTATGTCACTGAACAAATAGAAACTACCAGGCAAAAGCTCCTTTAACTTCACATCAAATTTACAAGTTTACCTGTATTTCTATTTATCTCCCCTCTCTTAGCTTTAGCTGTGGGGCCTTTCTACATTCATGAGAATCTTATCAACCTTCTCTCTGTTATCATTAACCTGACCTTCTCTACTTGCTTTCTTTCTATCAACATTTCAAAATGAATCTCTCTAATAACAAAAATGAAAACAAAAAACAAAACCCTCCAAAACAAAAACACCTCCTCTGACCCAGTTTCACTCTTCAGCTACAAATCAGTCTCTGTCCTCCTCTTTACAATCAAATTTTTTGAATGAATTTTCCATAATTGGTGTTTTCATTTCCTCCCCTCACATTGACAATTGAACACACTTCAGTCTGTCTTCTGCTCTGAATATGCCACAGTAAATGTTTGTACTGAGGCCACTGATGTCCGCCTTGGACACTGTCCAGTCCTCATTCTGTTCCCCCTCACCAGTATTTGATTTTCTTTTTACCTAAACTCAAAAATGCTACTGTTCTTCTGATTCTAGGCCCCTTCTCTTCCCTGTTTACAAATCATCGATAATGATCTTTCCCAGTCACTGGTACAGCTTCAGTTACTATGCAAGTTCTGACAATTCCAAGTCTGTACTGCTCTCCTGTACTTTTAGATCCATAATCATCCACCCACTTGTTTTTTGTTAATATTTTATTTATTTATTTTTAGATATAAGGGAAGGGAGGGAGACAGAGAGGGAGAGAAGCATCAGTGTGTGGTTGCCTCTCATGCACCCCTAACTGGAGACCTGGCCTGCAACCGAGGCATGTGTCTTGACTGGGAATCAAACTGTTGATCCGTTGGTTCACAGGCTGGCACTCAATCCACTGAGCCACACCAGCCAGGGCTCGGTTTTATCCAGTTGGATTTCACAGGCACTTAAAATTCAACATATTTAATAAAATGAATTATTTTCCTTCCCTACACTGTTAGTTCTTTAGAATTCTCTACCTGAGTAAATGGTAGGTACAACCAGCAGCTCATTTCCTCAAGCAGGAAATCTGTAGATGATCTTGAATGCTCCCTCTTCCTCACCGTCCTCATCATGTTCTGTCAATTCTGTTACTCGAATAGCCCTTCCATATAGTTTTCCACTTCCATCCATTTCCACTGCTAGCACCCTTGTGTACACTACCATCATCCTGGTAGGAAGGGTGTGAACGTCACTGAATAACAGCAATAACCTCTTAAGTACTCTTCTTTCTAAAAGGCAGGCAGGCATTCTTGTTTTTTCTTGTGCTCCACAGACGTTGCATTTCTTGCAAACTGAAGTCAAGACCCTCCGTCAGTAAGAAGATTACAACTCACTTTATTGCAGTGGTCTGGAATCAAACCACAATATCTCTGGATATGCATGTATTTCTTTATCATTCATTCATCTATCAAAAAATGTTAATGAAGTATTTACATGTGCAAGATAAACAAGGTGCCAAACACTCTAACATTTTTTTTAAAAGAAAATGCTCATAAATCACTTCACAATTAGGTAGATGAGAAATGTATAAAAATCACTATGAGTCAAAAAGTGATGCTTACAACAAAGTTATGACAGATGAAGTGCTAGAGAAGTTCAGAAGAAAGAATTACTTCCATTCTGGGGAGAAAAAGGGAGGAAGTTTCATGGAAGAGGGGATATTTGAGCTGAGGTGTTCATGTTTCAGTTTGAGAGTACTAGGTTGGAAAAGATAAAGGGACAGAAGTGCTTGGAAAGGGAATGGTCCAGAAAGTTAAAAAAAAAAAAAAAAAAGAACGACGTTAAGACCTGTAGGGTGCAAATATATAAATCATTGAATCTGGCTACAAGGCAGGGTGGTTGGAGGTGTACAGTAGAAGATAAGCTGAGAAATAAATGCTTAGCATAATTCATGGAGGCGCATTTTCAACATTCCCTCCTCCTCAGTTCACTGCATTGTATTAAGAACATACGTAGGAGATAGGGCCATATTGGAAATTCTCAACAAATTGAAAAAGAAAGGGCATCTCTCTGGACTCTGCAAAAATGAGGTATGACCCAGAATGATGAAATGGCTCTTCTGTGCACTTTACTCATCAAGTATAACAACTCTAGAGTTAGATTATACCTGCTTCCTCCCTCCCCTTGCAGTCTTTACAAGGGAAAATTTCTGTTAGGGAATCCTTCCAAGCTTTACATTAGCTCCCTGTACCTGTAGGTGCAAATATCTAGCACCTCCTAATAATCAAAATGTTATAGTTAGCTCTAAGTAGCTGTTACATAAATAAACAGAAACCTCAGCATAGAAGAATATAGATTTAAGGTAAAACCAAAAAGATTCCTTTTCATATTTATATCACAAGTATTGAGTTCTTCTAATACATTTTCCTTTGTGAGAATGCTAGAATAATTGTGAACCTGCTACTCCAGACCTGCAATCTGGTTCATGAGTTTAAAAATTGTAATTACTATTTTAGGTATCAAATATAGTACTTTTATTTTTCTGAAAAACAGAGAAAAAGAGAAAGAAATGAGAGAATGCAATTATCTGCAACTTGAATTTGAAGACACTTAAATAATCTTGTTTTCTTTACATTACATATTTATGTTGATTTCCTAATATGGTAGAGATACAACACCTCTATTTATATATAAATACTGGAGAAACACTTTTATACTTTCTGTTGAAGTAGATTATTAAGAAACACTCACTTGATATTGTACAAGGAAGTATTTTGCTACTTTAAAGTACCCCATAAATTATAATTGAGCACATTTAAAACAAAACACAGTTATCAATTGTAAACAGCAAAATCCACTCCAAAGTAATCTTTGCCACCTTTATTTTAAGTCAGTTATTTTTTAAAAATAGATTTTTCTATAGTATCTTTTTTTCTGAGTCTATTTAAGATTTGTTTTTCATTAAAAGATTTGGCATTAAGACTTCTTTTATTTCCTAGATCTCATTCCCTGCACCTTTTCTGGACCTCAATATTACATCTAGCCAGATTTTTCTTTATGAATTTAATATATCCCACTTCACATTTCTCTTCTTCAAACATGCTCAGTTCTTGTAGAGTTAAAAGCCTAACCTTCCTTTCTTCATGGGTGATCTAAATTTCATATCCTTTATTGTTTTGTTCATTTACATCAGTTTACTGATTTGTTTATGTATTCATTCAAAACAAATATGCAAATTTCAAGCACTTTTAAGAGCTAAATCAGATACTTCTTTCTTAATAAAGGCTTTTCTGAAGTCCATTTCCCCCTCTCCTCAGTCCCCATCCTTTCTGTCTCTGAATTCCCATTACTCTATTTATTCACTTTCGCTGTTTTGCTTCATACTTTCGTTATTTGTATATTGTTTTGTCTAACCTTCTAAATAAAAGCTCTTTGAGGGTAGTGACTGTCCTGTGCATCTTCTTGTCTCCTGAATGTCTAATGAATTGCTTAGACAATTCCTTTCAATGAACTTTCACTAAACATCTAATGTATTCAAGGCATTAATTTCTAGAATTTATATTTCATCAAGCAGGTTTAGAAACAGAACTCAAAATAGCATAAACAAATTGAACAAAGACTTCAAGATGAAAAAGCACAAAGTGTGGCTTCACAACATGTAATTTATTTTGGCTAGAGAGAAGGAACTGCAAAGGAGTGAATGGGAGAAGAAGTGAGAGCGCATGTGGTAAACTGTAATTATAGCTGTAGGTTAGGTCTGCCCAGAAAGTTTTTTACCCCTTTTTTTCTGGTGACGATCCTAGGCTTTTTCTACATCAGCCTCCACTGTTTGTGTACATCTTGTTGGGCCCCCTTACCCAGTATAAGGATGTATCATGTGTCCTGGACTTGGTAAAGCATATTAACTCTACCTCTAGTCATAGAAAAGAGCATGTGATCCAAGCAACATCATTTGAAGTCCTCTGTAGGATTTCTTTTTTGGAGTTAACAAAGTAATTTTCCCTAGCGATGCCACTTGAAGGGCATATTGGAGTTGCTGACAGTCATCTTGCTCCAGACCTAGATACTGCCTGAAGAATCAGCATTCTTTAGCTGAGGCATGCTAAAGAATGAAGACAAAGAAAGAGAAAAAATGACCTCAGTTAAGCCTCTGAATGTAGTCATGATGAGAGCTCAATGCACCCTAAATTTCTCAGTTACATAACCCAATAAATTATGTTTTTGTTTTTCAAGAGTTTGCTTGTTTTACTGCATTGAGCTTGAGTTAGTTTTTGTCAGTTACATTGTAAGGAGAGTGGATGATATTGAAAAGTAGTCTGTGTTTTCACTGTAAAGATGGAAGACTATTGAAGATTTTGAGGAAAGAATTATGTAATCAGAATTATATCACTTTTCATCCATCCATTCCCTGACTAGTCAGTCTTCTTAACCCAATGGTCTTCCCCTTATTTTCTACTTAATTATTTTCCTGCAAAAGTGTTGCTAGAATCAATGGTTCTTTCTTGCTTTGTAATTTCCTTACAGTTTGTGATGATATTAATAATTTATTTTTTCAAGATAAAAATTATAAACTGAGAAAGGGTTAAAAATTATGCACTTTGTGCCAGATTTTAGTTTGAATCCAGCTTTACCATGTTTTAGTTGTGTAATGTGGAACAACTCACTTAAAAATGAGGCTTCCATTTCCTCATCTATAAAATGGGGGTAGTAAACTTAAATCATAGTTTAGTTGTGAGGATTCAGAAAGATTATTAATAGGGAGTGGCTGGCATAAAATGTTCAATGTAGGGTACATATAAGCTATAAGAAGTAAAAAGTGTGCTTTCTAACTCTTGCCCAATGTGTTCACAGATGAAGTATTTTGAATGAATGCTTTCTTATCTTAATTTTACACTTATGTGTAGTATTTCTAATTTTTCTTTTATTAGTGAGTGATATCATAAGTAGTTTCTTCCTTTGAAATTCTTCAGAGAGATCCTCCTCTTTCCATTCTAATTTTTAACATGTAAAGTTTGACCTGATGACCTGAACAGATTTCTTAGCCCATATGCATCTTCTTCTAGTCTAATTAGTGTTCTGCTGGTAGAATAATCTTTGTAAGGCATTGTTGTTTTTTTTTTCCATAAATAAGAACTTACATTTTTCCTACTAGGAATCATGCTAAGTCCAAGTTCATTTGCTTCATTTGCAAAATCTTCACAGCATTAGCTTTTCAACTACATGCCATCTATTTTTACTTAGATCTATTATATTTACATGTAATAAATTTCATCCATTTTAAGTGTAGAGTTTGATGAATTTTGGCAATTGTAAGCTCAGAACCACCATTACAATGGAGATACAGAAATCGCCACTAGTCTCAAAAGTTCCCTCATGATCCTTTGCTATTATAAGCTACACAACCCAGGTTCTAGGCAAACACTGATCTTCAGTCTACACTATAATTTTCCTTTTTAAAGAATTTCATATCATTGGAATCATGAAGCAAGCAGTCTTTTGTGTTGGACTTCTTAAACTTAGCATATTTTTTGAGATTTGTTTTCATAGTGTGCCTTTCGATATTAAATATTTTGTTTTGTTTCTGATAGTATCCCAAAGTATAGTTGTAACAGTTTGTTCATCCCTTCACCAGTCAATAAACATTTAGTGTGTTTCCAGCTTGGGGCCATTATGAACATCTGTGAAAATTTGTGCAAAAATCTTTGTGTAGACCTATATATTCACTTCTTGTGATAAGTACTTATGAGTGGAATTGCTAGGTCCTATGACAAATATATGTATATTGTTATAAGAAACTGCTAAAGAATTTTCCAAAGTGGATGCATCATTTCGCATACCACCAGCAATATACGATAGCTTCAGCTGTCATTAATTCTTCAGATATTTTTTGGCCCTTTCACTGTTCTTCTCCTTGTGGTTCTGCTTTATATTATCTGTTTATTTTCTTTAGATTTTCTTTCTTCTTTACATTGGATAATATTTATTGTTCTACCTTCATGACTCGTTCCTCAGTCATTTCCATTGTTTCACTTTTAAGTCCATCCAGTGAATTTCTTACATATTATTTTTCAGTTTTAGAATGTCCTTTGTTTCTTTTTATTATTTATTTTCCTTCCTTCCTTCCTTCCTTCCTTCCTTCCTTCCTTCCTTCCTTCCTTCCTTCCTTCTTTCCTTCCTTCCTTCCCTCACTGCAAGCATACATTCTAAGACTTTATTAAGGGTAATAGTAATGGCTGTTTTCAAATTCTGGTTTTCTCATTCCAACACACAGATAATCTAGGGTTTGCTCTTCATTGATTTTCCTTTTACTTGAGAACACACTCTATCGTCCTGAATTTTTGTATGTCAGGTAATTTTGGATTATATCTTGAACATTATGAATATTAAGTTATGGAGACTCTGAATTCTATTGTTTTTCTTCTAAAGACTATTACTTCTTATTTCTGCAAAAAATTATCTTGGTTCCATTCTAGCTGCAAACTGAGCAATAACTTCAATGCTAACTGAGATCTGTTTTCTTTAATCAAGCCATTATGGATCTGTTGCACACGTGTATGGTTCAGGGTTAATCAAAGATGTGAGCAGACAAAATCTAAGCATTTCCTGTATGTCTATTTAATTTTCCCTGATAGTCTCCTCTCAGTTTCCCCTGGATTCAACCTTCTGATTCTTCAGTCCAAGGAATCACTGGTGTTCCCACCACACTGACTGTGCCTGGTTCCAGTTTAGTATCTGCAAAAGGAACTCTATCCAGTTCCCCTTCTCCATGCGTGAATTTCCTGTGAGATCCTGCATACTTCTGTTTATTATAAAATATATTTACGTATCTTCTTTTTTTGTGCTATGTCCAGAGTTTATAGTTTTCTTTATGAAGGTCAGTCTAATAGGATCTTATTCAGCTCTTATCAGAAGCCAGTCCTTCAATTTCTTAAAAAAAAAAAAAATACTGTTTATCTAGAAGACAAATTTATTCAGGCCATGAATTACTTATCTTTCTTCCACATAAAATAAGTCAAATTAATCCTATAAGTCTAACTAGAAATTCAGTCCTCAAATTGATCTAGGTACCTTGGATTTGTTCTCTCTCTCTCTGCTTTATACTTATTGAGGTTTTAGGCAGTTCTTGACTTCTTTTTGTTTAACAATAAGAACAACTAAACTTCAGGCATTTACCAGGAATCTTCAACTTAAAAATTTTCTCCTAAAATCCAATTAAATACAAACTTGAAACAACTCATGTTTGAAAGCCATATTCTCATACCTCTTCATTCTTTTTAGCTAAGGAAGAAAATGTGTAAGTTAATTGAATTTGGAGTCAGAGGGCATAGTTTAAAGGCTACACTGTTGTGCCTTAGATCTGGTAATTTACCTGAGTCCTAGTTTCTTCATCTGTAAAACAGATATCCTGAAAATCCCTAAATCATAAAGATGATATGATTGACAGTACCATGCACCCAGTCACTCCAGCTCAAAAATCAATAATCTTTTAAAACATTTTCTCATATTCCATAGCCAAACATTTTCTAACTGTTTCTTATATTAAGGCACTTTTCTTAGTTTTGTTGCTGTTGCTATGTAGTTCAGACACCTACATCTTCTTTGCGTTCGTGTACTACTGCAGTCATTTCATAAGTGGTTTCCTGCCGTTGGTTTTACCTGTCCTCCTAATCTATTCCCCATGCTGCTGCAAACAGACTTTTCTAAAATACATCACATGACTTCTTTACTGAAAGCCTTCCACTGGCCCTATCTAAGTGTCATGTCCAAATTTCATTGCCTGACACACAAGTTCCCCCATTATGTAACCCTTCTTACTCATTTCTTGCTACTTGCCTACATCCTCCCTGGCTTCAGCTAACCTGAGCGGCTTGCATTTAATAACACATTTTGCCTGCCAGTGAGTCATACCTTTGCATATGTTGCTCCTCTGTTTGGAATGTCCTGCCTCGGAAAGTCTTTTTCTATTGTGAATGAAGGCATCTTATTGTCTAGGTATGATCCTACCCAGAAGATATTGTACAAATGGAAAAGAACCACGTCTCATAGTTCTTTTGATCCTTCAGTAATGGGGTAATGGGTACAGAGAGGCACTCAAAGGATTGGCAAGTGAAAGATCATTTACTGAATAATACAAAGCAATCTTGACTTACTTAAGAACTAAATTTATAATATGTTACACGGATGATTTGAAGTATTTATGTCTCCATAAATTTCAGATTTTAAAATAGTTATTAAAAAAAGAATTTCAGAACTTAAGAAAAGAACATTACCTAGGTATACTTTTTAAAACAGTAAAACTCTGGGAAATGAGCAAATGCAGAATCTAAGTCATATGTAATAAAGTACCATTGGTTCTTAAATGAACAAAGTATCTTAGGAAGTACTGTATCATTATTTTATGAACACATTTAGGGCTAATACATGTCCATTCTAAACATTATCTCAAAAAAGTGGGACCTATGTCCTGTAATTATGGCTTTAATGTATTTTAAGTAAGACATACATTTTTAAGAAATGCCTTTCAAGAACATCCAAGCAAATTCCTATGCCTTTATGTTCAATTGTTGGCTGAAGTTAGAGCTAGTCTGTAATCATGCCCCCAAGATTGCTATTAGTGAGTCTAATTGACTTCCTTCCTTCCTTCCTTCCTTCCTTCCTTCCTTCCTTCCTTCCTTCATTCATTTGTTCATTCAACTATGTGTAGAGAACCACAATAAATCAGGTATACTTCTAGGTGCTTGGCATCTGCAGTAAACAAAACAGACCAAGTCCTTGATTTCATAGCATTTCCCTTCTAGTGAGGAGAAGCAAATAATAAGCAAATAAATATAATCAGGTTTTAGTAAGTACTCTGAAGCAAATATAAGACTGTTAAGGAGACAGAGATCAAAGGGGAGGGGAATGTTATTTTAGATAGTAGTCAGTGAAGACATTCTTTAAAGCTAATATTTAAGTAGAGACTTATATGAATGCAGAAGGAAGACACATAGCTATCAGGAAGTAGCAAATGTCTTGGGAAAATGTGGTACTGAATTCCTTCTAAAAAGAAGGAATGATGTGTCATATTTAATATAGTTTTAAAAAATCATATTACATATGTCAGAACCTTAGGTTTCTTATTTATTGCTGTCAATTACTTATACTTCAGTTCTAACTGGTGTGGCTGAATGGACTGGGCTTGTTCTGCAAAGCAGGAGGTCAAGGATCATAATCCGATTCCTGGAACAGGCCTGGCTTGCGGGGCCAGGTCCTTCCTCCACTGGGGTGGACAAGAGGCAGCCCATTCTCTCGCAGCACATGGTGTGTCTCTCCCTCTCTTCCCCTCTCTCTAAAAAAAGTAAAACAAAATCTTAAAAGAAGTGATACTTCAGGGAAACTGCTGTCTGAGTGTTGGTTATTTAAAAATTCCTTCTTTTCCAGAACTTTACAGATTAAAACATACATGCAGTTGAGATATATGAAGCAAGTCTTAAGAGAAAAAAACTTCCACACTGTCACTGAATTCTCCTAGCGAATTCCTACTGGTGGATTTTTTGTTTTCGTTGTTTTGATTATTACACATTGCAATCAATTAATTTAATGCTTCTGTTGGCAAGGCCCTGCCCCCAAGCCACATTTAAATATTCACCCACGAAAGCTGGTAGGAGGTGGGTGGGTGTAAACTATGTGGTGTAGTGAGTCACACCTATCACTGATTAGCTATAATGAATTTTTAAAAATCACCTATCCAGCAGCAGCAGCAGATGTGGGCTCAGCCAGGGGGAAGAGGCCAAAGGCAGTGAGTGGCGCTGCATTTACACTACTCCCACTAACGCGACCAAAACAGACGCTACAATTCGGAGCTTATTATGCCTCTAGCTGGTGGAAACGGAAAATACGGGAGGCGGGGGATGGGGGCAGTTTGGAGGCAAGAGATCTACAAAAGAGGGGGAAAAATACTGAAGAGACTCAGTAAAAGGCTATTGCCTCCAACTCCACGTTCTCAGTCTCCAAGACGAAGGAGCCTGGAAAGGGAGCACAATGACGCCGAGAACAGAGAAACTCATTGCGTCCGAGGCCTCGCGGCTCCACAGAGGTGCTGGTCCACTCGCTAGCTCCTCTGAGTGGTTTGGTGAACGTCACACGTGACGCCCGGGGGCCTGAACCCGTCCAGCAGCCTCGGGTGCATCGGCCGCTGCGGGTGGAGGTTGTACGGTCGCCGCAGGAGGAGGGAGTGTGGGAGGAGGGCGAAACTTGTACAGAGAGGCACCGCCATCAACATCAAGTCGGCCACCCCGGACACTCGTCCCCCAAAACCCACCCTCACTGCGAGCACAGCTCCGGCCCAAGGGAGGAGGAGGTGGACCGGGGTGGTGGGGGACGCTGCGCAATAAACTGGGCCGGGAAGGGGTGGCAAAGGAGGAAATCGTGGCTCTGAGGGGCAGGACGGGATCTGAAGAATGGGTCTAGCTTGATTCAGACTCCTGAACCCGGCAACGCCACGGAGAGAGGGGGAGCGAGAGAGGAGGCTGTGCTGCGTGTGTGCGCGCGTGTGTGCGGGTGTGTGTGCGCGTGTCTACAGGTAGCAGCGGCGGCGGCGGCGGCGGCGGGGACCGGAGCAGGGGACGCATCTGCAGCCACCTCCCCTCCTGTGATTTTCCGAGGGGATTGCTCACTTAACGGACGGATCTGTACCCTCGGGAGATCTTCTCATCCTCTCCATTTCCACGCGTCTTAGCCGTCTTCCAGTTTCAAGTGTGTGTTTTGGGTATTTTATTTTATTTATTTTTTTTCCTTCTCTCTCTATATCTTATTGGGAATTCTACAAACTGGAGCAGTTAGCTCCTGATACGAAATCTTTGGATACATTTGGCTTGCCAAGTTTTTATCTTGCCGGTCCCCTCTGTCTTTCAGAGGCATCTGTGGTGCTTTTCTTTCTGGATTTCTATGCAGAAAACGTATATATGTTTATATACCGACCACATAATATATAAATACATATATGCGTGTCCAAGCACTTGGTTTTCTTCTCTCTTCCCGACAAAGCGGAATGTTTTGGAGCCGATGGATAACGAGAACAGTATTAACATTCTTTTGATCCTGTTTTTTAAAAAAGGGAGGGAGCATGAAGAATTGTTTAACATTCGGCCATCGTTTGGCTGCACACTAAGCATCTCGAAGTATTTATGGTTGCAGATCAGGTGCAAACGGGGCTTAGAGAGAAAGGTAAGGGATCTTCCTGCATCCGCCGAGCTCTGGTGTTTATCTTAATCCCGGGGATTGCCGAGAACTTCTACTCCCAGCCTCTCCTTCTCCTTTCCCACCTCTCACATACCTTGCCCTGCTGTGTCTCACCTGTACGCTTATTCCTTTCCCAGTTGCGGAGGGGAGGGGTGGGGGTGCTGGAGGTTTAATCACCTGGTAGAGTTTAAATCTCTCTCTCTCTCTTCCCTCAGCAAGGGAACCGAGTTTCCCAGCCCCCCTTTACCTGTTTTAGGAAACCCATTTTGTCTTTTTGAAAAAAGAAATATGCTACCTAGATAGCCTCTTTAAACAACTCTTGGTGCCAAACCCTTACCTCTATCCTCTGATGAAAATAAAAGCAATAAAAAATTTAACTTTAATGAATTGGGTGGTTTCTTTAGCACTGGGGTTCATGGAACTTCCGAAACGTTTACTTTCATTTAAAACCAAACCAATACCTCAGGAGGAGTCCACTGTGGAGGAAATTCAACTGCCGTGTCTGCATAAAGCCAATTCCATTTTACTTGGAGAGTCATTCACCAGAGTTGAGAGAGATGGAGCTGAGTCTAGTGCAGGAAAAAAGACTACACGATACTTAATTCCTTTGTGAAGCCACCCTTTACACCATGGCCAGTCCCTGTTTAACTCCCCGTTCAGGGGACCCGTTTTCAGACTCGATTTTTGGGGAAGAGAGGTGGAAACTTGTCCTTGTTTTTTCTTCAATCCCGCCAACCTGCTTCCTTCTGCGCTTCCCATCCCTCGCCCTGGCACTTTGCAAATTGCCGGTCCGCCCCCCCTTCCATGGGGGGTGTTCTCTGCTCTTCTCCACTCCTGCCCCCTCTGTCCTCTCTCCATTGGCGCTTTCAGAACGGATGCATCTTCTCTTCTAAAGCTCTCTCTCCCGCCTCCCTGACCCCCTCCCCTCCGCGTCCCCGGCGCCCCCCACCTGCTCCGGATCTCCTCGCCCCTCCTCCCGCCTCCCCACGGCGCCTTGACCCTTCCATCCCTAGTATCGGCCGGGGGGCGGGGGGGGGCGTCGTGTCCCGGCGGCAGACGCCGAGCGCACGGAGCTGGGGAGAGGAGAGACCGTTCGAAAGGCAAGCCGGAGTCGGGGAGTCGGGGATCGGAGGCCAGGAGAGCCCGTCCGATCCGGAGAGACACGGCAAAAAGGGGAGAAAGCGAGTGGGAGGCGCGCACGCAGCCAAGCTCGGGCAGACGAGTGCAGTCGCCTCCAACGCCTTAGAGAGGCGCCCCAGTCACTGCAGCTTTTCACCCTAGAGCTGTGCCCAGGGACCACCGAGACCAAGAGCCGAGCCATCGGCAGAGAGGTACCAAAGAAATAAGGAAAAGAGAGAGAGGGGAGGGTTTCCTGGGAAATACGGAGGCTGAGCAGATGGAGGAACAATGCCGCCTCCAGAAGAAAACCCTTGCCTGCAGCCCGGGCGGAGCTCAGACGAGCTGCCTCCAGCCTCCCGCTCTCCCCGGGCCCGTGGGCTAGTTCAGGGGGTGGTTCTGCCTCGCAGTTTGACAGGGATGTAAGAAAGTTGCTCTTCCTCGCATTTCCTGCGAAGCGGTTTTTACAGCTGCGTGATTCGAGTCAAGATGTCACTCCCTAGATCCCCCGCGTTGAGCAGCGACTAGATTATACATTATCGGGCAATAAACCCCTTCGGGAAGAGGTGGTAGTCCAAACGTTTTAAAACGCTCTGTACTGGTTTCTGACTTTCCAGCCCAGTGCTTTGTGAGTAGAAATGAAAAACCACCTTCAGTGAATTTAAAATTGGGAATAATTTATTCTAGAGGAGATTGTTAGTGTCTTATGGAGATGAGGGAAGTTATGTGTCTAAAATTTGATTCATTTGTGATTATTCTGAATCTCGAGCAGTTGGCCTCCACAAAGGTATTTATACTACTTCTGTTTTTTTCATTTCCAGGACCGTAATGATCCATGTAGGACTTAAGAAATATGAATTCAGATAGCTAGCTAACGTTGTGTCTATTACTCTGCATTTTCACAGGTACTTAATGTACTCATCTTTTTTTTTCATTTTTTTAATTGAAACTACAGTAGTCTCTTTTTTCTCATGCTGTTCATGAAAAATACAGGGTCAGAATGTATTTCTTATAAGTTAATTGTGCTTAATTATAAATAGGACCATATATAAAAAATTCACTAAAGAAAGGTGTGGGTGGATGTATTTCAGTGTAAAACCTATAAAATGTCTTGGCATTTCAATCAGCCATTACAACCTACCAGAACACTAGCTTTTTGAAATGAGCTCAGAAACAAGAGCCATTCAAGTATTTAAAATATTAAATGTTAAGTACAAAAAAATTGTTTACTGTGCCCTTGGCAGAGAATGAATCTAAATCTCTCTGCACTGCTGAGTGATTGAATGATTCACAGAGAAAGTGGAAGTTAATCATTACTCAGGCCTTCTGATTACATGGTTTGATGAAAAGAAGTAACTGTTTTCTGTAAGCCTGCTATTCTACAGTTAGTCTTTCCAATCCTCTTAACATAAGCAGAAATTGGGGAAGTCAGTCTTTCAGCAGACTCTGTACTCCAGTTCTTGCAGTGTGTGGTAAAGAAGTCCCTCTTTCCTGCCCCTCCTTTCCACAGCCTCCCTCCTTCCACCCCCAGGGTGGTTTCTGTCAATCTTATCTTTATTCCCTCAGTAGTTATTCATTTTGTGAAAATTTCCTTTTATATTTAGATATAATATGTTTTCAAATATAAATGTCTGGATTGTTTTGAAATTGAAGATGGAATATAAATTTACAGAAGGTAGGCTGAGTGAGAACTTTATTTGCTGCAGGTAGAATGTTGGAAGGCTTGATGACTTTGCATGGCTGGGTGACTTCCCTGACTTTCTAAAGTCTCTTCCAACTCTGAACTTCTCATATTTTATTCCACTTTCGTTACTTTCATATGGTTATTTCCTTAAATTAGGTATTTAGGGTTTTTAATAGGAAAATTAAATAACTATAACTAGATAATACAGTTTATAGTTATAAATTTAAGCTCTGAGTTTACAGTTTTTTCAACAGTTTTTTTTTAGCAAACCAGAGTAATTCTTTATTTCTAGAATTGTTTATTTTTATACAAAGAAATCATTTTGGGAACTACCTAACAAATACTAATTTGTAGTTTTTGTAAGCAAAACATAATTGGAATTAACAGTAGGATTTGAAACCATAGCAGTTCAACAATACACTTTTGCACATTTTGAAGTATTGGGAAGTGATGTTCGATGTTTGTTTCCATCTTATTAGATTGTAGATTAAAAGGTTCCTATTTGAATTCCTGTGATTTCTCAGTTATATTTTAATTATTTATAAATGGAATCACCTGATTCCAATTCACCAAACTCATTTTCCCCTCTAAAACATGAGCCTGGTCTTGCAGCTCTTTTATTAACAATGGCCAGTGATTCCTGATAGTGTGGATGCTAAAGTCCAGAAGACTGATGGCGTTCAACTCCTTTCACAATTTACTCCTCAACTTTTTAGATTTGAACACATTCCACCTGGAGCTCCTCCCTAATTTATTAATTATTCCATTCACAAGACTCTTATTTACTACTTTCCCCAATAGTACATGCCGTTTAGGCTTCCGTGCGTTGCTTATGCTAATATTTCCTCATGAATTACTTTTCACTGTGCCCCTGTGCACATACACACACAGAGCAATTGTAGGACCAAAGAACATTTTGTTTCCTTAGAGTGGTCTTTCTTCCCTACTTTCTCCCTGTATCCTTGTTCTAAGCTCCTACAAGACATTGTTTATACCAAGAGTAGCCCACGTTTCATATTTCTTGATGGTTGGCACACTAACTGGACGGTAAGTTCCCAGAGGTCGAGAGCCTTATCAGATTTATCATTTCATTCAGAATGCTTAGCCCCATGTCTGAATGTAAAGTAGACCACTAATGAATATTAAATGTATTATTTAAACATACATTTGACTATGAGGCAGTAGAAAACCTGGCGAACCAGCCTTAGTCGGGTGGCTCAGTTGGTTGGAGCATCATCTTGTATACCAAAAAGGTGGTGGGTTCTATCTGGTCAGGGCACATCCGAGGTTGCGTGTTTGATCCCCAGTTGAGGGGCTGGGTGGAGCATGTAGAGAGGCAATCCATGGATGCTTCTCTCTCACATAGATGTTGCTCTCTCTCCCTGCCCTCCACTCTCTCCACACCCTCTAGCCCTTTCCTCACTCTCAAATCAATAATAAAAAAAAGTCCTCCAGTGAGGACTAAAAAAAGCTAACAGTGGATTAAGCAAATAAGGGTTAATCTTACATTATGAAAACTCAAGACCACAGTTGCTTAACATTTAATCAAGGAATCAGTCTTCCATTATTTTGGTACTTTTCTTTTCATGGTCATAAGATTGTTGTGCCTCTGGCATCATGTCTGCATTCTAGTTCCCCTGCCCCCCAAAGATAACAAAGACTATTTTAAGACGAGATTTCTCAACTTTGGCATTCTTGACATTTAGAGCCAAATAAATCTTCGTTGTTGTCACGAGGGAGTATCCTGTACATTATAGGATGTGTAGCAACTTTGGTGGTCTCTACTGACTAGATGTCAGTAGCATGTCCCATTCACCCCTTCAGTTATCACAACCAAGAGTATGAGTATGATAGACATTGCCACATGGCCCTTAGAGGTAACAGCGTACTGGGTTGACAGCAGATACTCTAGTTCCCTGTTTCCTACTCCCCATTTTTCTTTGCATTGCAGTGGTGATGGGGATCTGTTTTCTTTCTCTTTCTTTCTTTCTTTCTTTCTTTCTTTCTTTCTTTCTTTCTTTCTTTCTTTCTTTCTTTCTTTCTTTCTTCTTTCTTCCTTTCTTTCTTTCTTCTTTCTTCCTTCCTTTCTTCCTTCCTTCCTTCCTTTCTTTCTTTCTTTCTTTCTTTCTTTCTTTCTTTCTTTCTTTCTTTCTTTCTTTCTTCTGGGAGGGTAATTAATGGTAGAGAACTCTATGAAATTGTTTTAAAGAAAGGAAGGAAGGAAAGGGCCAAACCAGCCTTTTTCTGGAGCAATTTGTCTTTTTTTTAAAAAATGTGGATGTTTTTCTTCTAGACTTCTATTCTCACATCACTTCCAGAACAGTCAGATGGCCACTTGTAGCTGCAAGAGAAGTTGGGGAATGTATTTCCAGTGTGGTATGCCACTACCTTGAAGAAAATCAGAATCTGAAAAAAAGAACAGGAAGTGAATTTGTGTCTGAAAGCTAGAAGTGTTTGGCCACCAAGACAAGATAAATGAATGTGTAAAATTTACCTAAATACTTTAAAGAAGAGAAAAAGTAAATAGCGAAAATAGAAAGTAGATATACTTTTTTCACATGCTAAATTATTGATTGAAACAATTGTGATAGCACTGTGATTTTTCCCCTCTAGAAGGCATTTTACTTGGAAAATAACTAGGTAGAATGGAGGCATTTTGCTTTTACATGTGTGTAGTGTGTATATATGCATGTGTGTATACATATATGTATGTGTGTATACATATATATATATATATATATAAAATGGCAGCACCTCATCTTCTCTAGTCCAATGAATAAAGCAGTAATTTGCTATTCATGTGAATTAGATAGTAGTCAATCATTAGAAATGTTGTCAAAGGAGATAAAAATGCAGATCTTATGTTTTCATACGTTCTAATGCTTGTATGTAGAAAGGCAGCACATGCCTGTGATGACATTAGGTTAAATAATGGTATCTTGTACAGATGTATTAGTGTGGGCTATAGTAACTTTAAATTAGGTCGCTCAGTTATTTGTATCAATGTGGTAAAAAAAAAAAAGTCTTGTTGGAGACCATTAGAGGGAAGAATTCTACTTTACAAAGTCATATCAACATTGCTGAGATGGTAAATGATCTGGTCTGATTCAGTACAAAGTTTTTTTTTGTTTGATTTTTAATTTCTTACCATTGCTTTTCATTCTTTATGAGTTTGTTGATTGCCAATTTTTTCTCAGTTTTGTGTAGAATATAGAAATATAAGATGGGTTGTCTATTAAGAAAGTTCAGTTTGTGAATAATGGAGTGTCCAGTTATAGGCCTAAGCAGTAAACACTTTCATTCTCTTTCAGAACAAGGGTTCTGGTGGTGTGCTGGTCCAGGGCTAGGTAACTCAGCAGTTCAAGGATGTCAGGACTCTGAGACAGCTGTGCTAAAATTCTGTTGGTTCCCTATTTTAGAAAGAAGGTAATATGTTTACCACAGAACCAAACATAACGTCTTCTAATAGTCGCACTCAAAGCAAAGAGAAGAGAGGCAATTTTCTTTTCTCATGCAAATGGGAAGGAAAATTTTCCAAAACCTAACATCCGTCTTTCCTTTATGTCCGGTGGACTGCCACTATGACCCTCCCACTCCTAATTACTGGCAAAGAGAAAACACATTCTGTGACTGGTTTTGATTAATCAGATCATGGTCTTTCCCCTGGGTTGGAGGAAAGGTCTGCTCTCTGTGGACATAGCCATTTCGCACTTAAACACAATAGGAACTCTTATGAACTGGGGGAACGAGGCAATAACTGCAATCTAGGGTACCTAACATGGTGTGCTGTAAATGTTATGTTAGGTCCTCGTCAAATTTCTGAGAATATGAAATGCCTACATTAAAATCAAATGCATGTGTGCACACACACACACAAATTAAATGGTCTTTGAACTCTGGACATAAACTGTACACATCAGGCTGTATGCTTCTGATGTAGAATGACTGCTCTCATAATGTTTCAGAGCTTTTAAAAAAATAGTATCTACAGAATCAGAAAATGTAGAAATGGTCTCTGGAGAGAATAATTAAAAACATTAAATTATGTTACACGTCTAAATCCAAAATCCTACCTTTTCAACTTAGAGCTACATCATGTGACAACCATAGATAAACCAGAACATGTCCTCCTTCCTAGCTGAATACCTCATCTGTGTTTGTCACGTGATCTTACAATCATCATTCAGGAGTAATGTGAGAAATGACTGACCCTTTTGTCATTGTTGTCACGAAGAAGGACTTAATCTCATTTATGCCCAAATTCAAATTACCCTTCTGCTTTTGATAACAGTTTACTTGGAGGATCTAAAGCAGTGAGTATCTCTCATGGAACGTTTGGTCTTTCTTTTTTAACAAAGAAAGGTTTATTTTCATTTCCTTTATTTGACTTAATGGAAGCACAACCAACTTCGTGTTCAGTTGAAAAAGGGGTGTTTAACCATCTCCTTTTACCCTGCTCATTATTAGAATCCATTTTTAACCTAAACTTTGCTTCAAGATTTCGTTGTTGTTGAGATTTTTATCATAAGCTGCTTCAAAATATTTTTGGAAGGAAGAAGAATATATACTTACATATATATGCATATGCAAACAAATGAAGGCTGTCATATATCACTCAATACATGTCATTTTCCTGAATGAATATATATTCAGAAATTAGACAACATTGTGTGCTATAAACGGCTGAATTATGTTCCCATTGGCATGTAATGTGGGATTTCAGGGAAAAAATATACCAGTAGTACTTGAGCCACTGTGATGGAGATAGATGTACTTGGCAGGCAGATGGAAACTTAGGCCGGGAAGGTGGTGAGAGTTTAAATAAGATGAATTCACTATACATATTTTGCTCTAGGATCAGAGAGCAATTGTTTTTCCAACTCTTTTCTTCTCTAGCTTTAGAATTTCAATAACTTCTACTGAAAAACTTTCTACCCAGTACAAAGGGGCAAATAAGCTTTAACACCAAAGCCGAGTTGTAAAAGAGACGTGAACTAGAAAAGAATGGATTTGATACCACTTTGCCTCAGAGCAAATTTTGTGATGGACATTGGCTCTCTCTTGGGCTTACTATCAGCATTTCAGACCACATTTTTAGAGCTCTCATCCTTCTATTCAGTGCTCCTTTCTCAGGCTCTGTGCCTGGAGCTGTTAGCATCACAGAAACCACCTCTGACCTGGATCCTTGCCTGGGGTGGGAGGGTGGGGCAAGTGTGATTTCAGAATCATGCTTAAAATGATAATTAGTGATTCCTTCTGTGGAGTCAGAAACTGATGCTTCTCCTTTGTTTTAATGGAAGGTATATTTGAAAGTGGAAGCATAGTAGAGTTGGGTTTTAAATAGATCCACATTTTAGTGAGCACTCTTGTATCAAGTGAAGACCTCCTGGGAAGTATGTTTTGTGAGCATCTTTCTGAACTTCTGTTTTTTGGGCCTATGCAGTACCTTGTATTGAACAATCCACTCTGAAATAATGATGGTTCACAGCACTAACCTTAGGTGTTGCAAGTTCTTGAAGCCTCTCTCATGGAATAAATGTTTAATTATATTTTTAATATACCATATTTACCCCCAAACTAAGGGACCATTGATTACAGGATGCATTATTATTTTATATACACTTTAGAAAGAAGAGGCACCCTAATGAAATCATTACACAGTGCTTTCTACCAGTTAAAATTTTTATTTTATAGTTTAATAAAAAGCCATTAGACTTAAATAGATGTTGATTTCTATAATGCATCAGTCTTTTCCATCTAGAAAAGTATAATATCAACAGATATATTGCTTTAAGACTTCAAAAAACCACTTGCCTTGGCAGCACATATATTAAAAAAGAACTCAACAAATTGTATTCTATTCAGGTTCTCTTCTGAATAATTTTTTTTTTTTGACTCAGAGGCATCTGTATTTGTGTTTTTTGGACAATGGTCTCTGCATTGGTGATGTACCATTTCTTAAGTCTGCTTCAGGACTTCTCCAGGATTTCATTCTGAGCACCTGGTACCTTCTGCAAGGTTTGATGCTGGTATTTTGCTGGTCTTATTAGAAGGTGACAGTGGGAAAATTTTCAATCAACAACCATATTTCATATTCCTTTCTTAATTGTTCTGAAAAGTCAGGAGTGGTGGTTGTCTGGCTGTGGCAAGAGGAATACACCCAATGTTTCCATGCAAGGTCAATGTCAGCTGTGGCTCCACTGCTGCTGGGCTTTAAGGGATTATAAAACACATCCTGATTGCAGAGGTGTTCAAGTTGAAAAAAAAGCTTGTCAGACGGGTCCTCCTTTCTTAAACTAGCTAATTCAGTCATATTTATTAATTAACTGACTTTGATCTGTGAACACTTGTATAAGAGAATTCACTACATAATTCTTAGACAGTATGTTATAATCTAATTCTATCCATTTTTTTCCCTCTACCCAGACTCCCAGTTTGCAGTGTATAAAATGTAGTCAGTCTTCTAATGGATATGGTGGGATGAAAAAAGCACCAGACCCGGAATCAAGAGACCTATGTTTGTAGAGCAGACTCTTCTAATAGCTACTTGTGTCATTTCCTGTAATGCACGTCATCTCTCTGGGCCTTGGTTTCTGATTAAAATGTGTCTTTGAACTAATTGAAATTAAAAACGCCTTTTGGCTCTCAGAACTGTTTTGGGTAAAGATAATCAGTAATAAAGAATGTTCATCATAATAATATAGTTAAGCTTATTTCACATAAATCTGTAATAATAGGTGTTACTTTAAACTGATAATCTTAAGATAAATAATGTATATTACTTTATTTATCTTAAAGTAAGGGGAAAAAGTAGGCTTATAATTGTCCATATAGAAAATAATAAAATAATTAATAAATAATAATACAAGAATAAACTGTTTCTTATATTCACAACTGTAAACTTACTTTTGCCCAACCTTGCATATAACTTTAAGATTTATTGTATAGCTTTGAGACTTTATAGTTTTTTTTTTTTGAGGTTTAAACATAAATATCTTATTTGTGTTTTAAAGAACTGTAAGCGATGCAGAAGGTTCAACGGAACAGGTAGGGTTTAGGACACTTTTCTTCAAATACAGTGGATGAGGAAGATTACCGAACACATCAAAGCCAAAAAGAATGCAAAAATGGGAAGAAGCAAGGAGAAAATGCATTTTCCATTAAGAAAGAAAAAAAAAGACTCACACAAGGAATTAACTATCACTATATATAAATGTTCTGCTTAAAAAGAGTCATTGGTAAAAAGCTAGAGAAAATTGGCGGATAAAAATGAAGTTTTTTTTTTTGTTTTGATTTATCATTACTCAACCACATACCACCGATTTTTTAAAAAAATATGAATAAACCAAGAGGAGTCTTGGACTGGATCAGTCAGATGCTAGTATTTGTGGATATTTCTTGACAGTTCTTACTGTGCAATTCCACAGACAACAGTGTTTCTTCTCTGTATTGTATTTGAAAATTGCTACTGCTCTTAAGTGGTCAGAAAGCTGGGTACTTACTTTCCGATGAATAACAAGCTCTCCAGAGGCATGCCGCTCTCCTTTCTCTCATTGTAGCTGCAGTCACTACGAAGAAAACACAGTGTTCCCTCTCACCTACTTATTTTGCCATAAAGTGAGTTGATTTATAGAGCGTGAAGAAAACCTTCCTTTTTTTGACTGTATATTCTCAGAGATCTTTTTAATACAATTAAAGTATAGAAATGCATAAATTAAGTTATAATATTGCTGCAAGTATGTAGAATTTTATTGAATAATTAATTAAATTATTTTAATCCTCTCCTTAGGTCACTTTGTCTATAAGAAAAATATTAAGATACTATTATTTAAGATGGGAAATATTACTTAATGGCTTGGAGCCTTAGACTATTAAATAGTGTGTTGAGCTGATGTTCACATTGCAATCACATTTTAATGACTAAAGATAAAAATCACAATTTTTGATTCCAGATAATCTGTAAAACATGTTACAAAAAGAAATAATTCACTTAAATTTTTTCAATAATTATCCAGTGGTATTTTCAGCTGAGAGTTGAAAGGGTCATAATGATTTCATAGACAATTAGAATTTAACCTTCTCAATCTCCATGGGACAAAACAGGCTGAGATAAGACATGACTTCCTTGGTTTATGATGGAACTTGGTCCAGGACATCCCAATCTTCATGTAATGCCTTCATGACGTCAATTTTACATTCAGGGCAGTAAGACATATATCAGCACCCTATGTGATATATATTTTTGATTACAGAATTATTAGTTTAGCAGTACAGACAATAATTGCCAGAACTTATAAAGAACGAAGTCTTATTTTTAGGAAGGGTGAGTTAAAAAAAGTGTTTCTGGAAGGACGTTGGGTTATGGATAAATGGAAAAGTGAAAATGAAGCATTGCTTGAACAAAAGCAATAAAAATTAAGAATAGGACATGTAGCAGATGTAATTGGTCATTCTAGTGTTTTTAAAAAAATAAAAAATAAATAAAACAACTCACATTAAGAAATAACTGCTGTCGGGAAAAAGAAGGTGCTTATTCAGAAGATAGAGGTATCTCACTCTGTGTTGAGTAGTTTAGCTTAGAACCTCTGCAGATCAGAAATATCAATTGTCTGTTTACCCTGAGTAAAACAGGTCCTTGCAAAAACTGGTTCATATTACTCATACCAGAAAAGAATCATTTCTACCAGAAAACAAATTATTTAAAATGAAAAATAAAACTTTCTGAGCACAATACCTAGTAATGCCACTGGTTGATACCAAATTCATTTGTGATCACTTGATTTTTTTGTCACTGCATGAGATCTTCTTACCACAGCTTGCCCCGATATTGTTTTCTTGGGCATTTTGCCTCCTAGAAGTACCAGAAACACTCTATCTGCCCAAACATATCTTCTTTCCCATCCTTCCTTTCAGTAGAGTGCTTTAGTCAGTTTTTTTTTCAGATATGCTGATTATAGGACACTTGTAATCAAAATATCTCATTTGCTTAAAGGGAGAAAGACTCTAGTTGTTGCTAATTTGTCTTTTAACACCCAGCGATCATCCTCATCACTTAAAAAAAAAAAACTGTAACATTTTTTAAGGTCTAAGAGGTGCAGTTTCAAGTGAGATACATTCTTCTGTTTCTACTGAATTGCACGTGAAATCAATATGTCCCTCCTGACTCTCCTTGGATCCATTCTTTGTAACAACAGCAGCTGATTTGGGGAATCAGTGGCTAGAATAACCAGCACCTTGGGAACAGGGAAGGAATCAGAAGAGTGCGAGCATATTTTCTGTAGAACTCCGCTCCATACACGTGGTCATAATCAGTACTTTCTCACGAATCGGTTCGTGATGACTGCCAGTCAGAAAATACACATGGAGTAAGCCTGGTGTTCAATTTAGAATGTCGGTACCACACCAGTCTTCTCTACAACTCTGAAGAAGCATGAGACCTCACAGAACCACCTCTCCTTGTGGGGCCTTTCCTGTACTGTGCAACCCTGAAAAGGAAAGGAGAGTGAGGTGGTGATGCTGTAGGACAGAAAGAAGGCACAACCCTTGGGAGAGAATAATCTATGAGGGAGATACAGAGTGTATAAAGAGTACCTCCATGTTTGCACTATCCTTTAAATCTCCTGCTATGCTCCAGCTTGCGAAACAGTCATATTATGTGTATGTATATTGATCTTCTCTCTATCCATCCATCCATCTATCTGTGTGATTTAATTGGAAATTGTAGGTGAATGACAGATTTGAGAAAGCATTAGAAGAAGCAATTACTTTTCTTAGAAAGGTTATTCATATTCCATAGACTGTTTAGATGAGAAAGAGGAAGGACACTAGGAAATGTGTTCGTGGTCACGAGGAAAATAAACACAGCATACTTTTTTCTTATCCTGATGAATATTCTTTCTTTCCCTCTATACCCATGCCTCCTGATTCCTGCATTCTCTCCACGTTTCCCTTGCTGTACCTAAAACCAGAACCCAAATTCAGTATTTTCCATCACACCATGGGACTATTGCAAAAGCCTCCTAACTATGAATGTCAGCAGCCAACACTCTAGTACAAACACATTCTTGTGAATTTTTCCCTCCCCTGTGTGATACTTGGCTAATACGAATGAAACACAAAATAGAAATTGATGGGGAAGGCCAGAGAAATCAGTTTAAACCAGGACCATTGTGAGATGAAGACGTGGTTCCTGCTAGGTGCTTACCAAACGGATGTTTTAGGGCCCTAAAGGGAGACCAAGAGCCCACCCCTGAGGAGGTTAGGGGATTGAGAAACTAGAGTGTGAGAAAGGGGGCTAAAAAATTAACAAGACTGAGAAAACAAGCTTGTTCTGCCTCATTCTTTAGCCCTAAAGGCCATCCTGTTGTTATGTTAGTAGTAAAATGTGTGATTCTGTGTAGTCTTCTTTTCTTTGATTTAGGTTACGTATCTGTTCAGTAGGGTTGATAATGTCCACCTTGTAGGGTTGCTGTGGAATTAAATGAGATGACGTATAATAGCATGTTGGCCAGGCACATAAAGAATGTGCAGAAGGGTTCCTGTGACCCTGATAACCGTCCACGCGTGTACACAACCATACTCAGTGATAGCCGTTTATCACGCATTTTTTATGTACTAGGTCAGACATGGTGCTAGACGTAGTAGAGAAGAAAAAGATAAGCCAAACCACGTCTCAGACATTCTGGGAAGCCTTTGGAGCCTCTGAAATTAGATATGGAGTATTCTACACCCCTGTTCTGGCTAATGCAAGAAAGATAGGGCTGTTTTTATTTTCCTAACACATGAAGGAAGGATAAATCATTTAGAAAGGGTGAAATTGACAGCTTTTTAAAAAATTCACGGACTCTATCAGCATTAGAATGAAAACATTTGAGTCATAGGCTTGCAAAGAAGTGAGTGTTTAATAGGCGCCTTTGTAAAATCTCCAAACTAAGCTGTATCATTTTCTATACATGCTTAAATCTCTTAATTACAAAGCAACTTTAATTATACATAAAGTATGCCTCTTCAATCATGTTTTAATCACACTTGAAAAAAATTAAATTTATCCCCAAAGTTATTTTCTGCATTTCAATTCTCTTTTTTAAACTCCGGCATATTTCGAACCAAAAAGTTGCATTAAGCTAATGTTTACGCTTGCACATAATCCCACACTTTCAAGGCAACACTTAAAATATTCAGAAGAGCTTCACAAGAGGGAGTTGTTTAATTCTGTTGTTGACTCAGAGCCATTGTTCTTCACAGTTACAGCTCCACTGGCATAGGCTACATATGGTCACTTGTTTTCTCAGTGTACAGAGTGATAATGCATTAACATTCTGGCTGGTGGTGGAGGCTATGCTGTGCTTTAGAGAGTTGGATCCGGGAGGATGTGCTGCCCCTTGGGCAGAAAGGGGGATGACATCAACATGGGAGAGCCTTCAGATTGCCCTAGACTAATCCCTGGGCTTTATCCTGTGGTGACTGCACTAGAAGCCTAAATTTCAAACATGTGGGTAGGGCGGATACGGAAAACAGCGGTTGTCAGAGACAGCTATGGATTGCAGACATGGAGGAGACCTGGCCAGTTGCCTTGCCACTGCCATTCAGAGATGCTGTTCTGGATCCTCCAGTTGTCCCTTGCAACAGACTATTTATGATCCCACTTCCTCTCGTCACTGTTGGGTAGGCCACAGGTCGAAGTGGCGTCCTGGGCTGGTGACTGATGGCCATGAGAGGTCCATTAGAAATACTTAAAATAGTTTCTTGGGGCATTAGCATCTTCAGCAACAAGAACAGGGAATTCTTTCTGAGGTGTAGTGGACATGACCTCTCCTTTACCTTTTGTAATCCCCTTTGGTGTACAAGAAGTGAAGAAAAAAGGCCGTAGAAGAATTTATGTCTGTTCTTAAATCATAAACAACGTCACCTCCATCTATTTTTGTTCCAGGTGGAATTCTATCCCAGAAGACATTTCTTGTAATTAGGGGCTTGAGGGCTTCACTTACCTTTCTAAAATAATCTGCTTACATCTATGATCGTGAATTTAAAAAGAAAAAAAAAAAAGAACTAATACCAGCAGCAGCACCAGAGGGAGCCACTCACACAGTTTTGTCTCAAGCATCAGCAGAGCTGACAGTAAGATCTGAAATGCAGAAATATTAAGATTTTATTGTATTTTTTAAAAAAAGAATGGCAGAAAAGTTGATATGTAAAATCTGTTAGCAGCAATTCCAAATTAAGGGGCTAGTAGCAACCACTTTATTTTTCCCACTTGAAATATTTGTGAATGGTAATTGCCTGGCTGCAATCCAGAGAGTAAATCATATTTCAAAATGCAAAATTGCATTTGGAGCAAGAGGCATTCTCTCTCTGATCTTGCCATTGTCCCTTTTTAGAATACTATTAGCAAGTTTGGATGTTTGAAACTTATGCCAGTGTACTGTTTTTGTAATATAAATGATGTTACCAAAAATAAACACGAAGAATAAAATTCTTTAGATGAACATGCCAATTCCCAAACACATTCTCTCTCTGTCATTCTCCATCTCTCTCTAACACACACACACACACACACACACACACACACACCTGCACTAGTGATTTTGTTGTTAAAACACTAGAGCCAGGGCTGCTGTAAAGACATCAGGTAAGCTAGTCTTTGAGTCCCGTGATGGGGAAGAGGAAATCAGTACACCGAATGAGAAATAGAAGTCATGTACCTTTATTTGCGCTGACCTTTCTCATGAAGAAATGGCCAAAAGCTTACGGTCTCGAGGGTACTCTTTAATTACCACGCTGACAAAATATTTTAAGAAAATGTATTGAATGTTGTTTCAGGGCTTTAGTGCACATGACTAGGTTTTCTGTTGTTTAATCTTCACCTATTCTAACCCGACTTATAAAAACATTGGAGAGAGAGAATTGCTGTAGCTCCCCTTTGAACAACGGCCTTATCCTTAATGCTTCTCAGCCACCCAGCTTTGACAGCATCAGGTGTATGTCATTCCACGCAATCACAAGAAAGGATGATTCTCTAAAATAAAATAATATCCACTGGATCATGTAGTGGCACTTTGTTGATCTGATTATAATAAATAAAAAAAGACAATAAAGTTTGTAGTTCATGGCACTGGTGAAAAATGGTTTCCTGTGTTTCTTTCCATGTAACAGACATTCTCTTCAAGAAAGTACTTCATCATTTGTGCTTTGTGCTGCAGGTGGAAAGGAGAAAATGAGAGTGAAAGTTAGTTGTACTTTCACTCTCAAGTATTGTCTTCTTTCTTTATAAACATTCTTTTATTCTATTCCTGCATTGGCACCCTAGCCAAGCTGCCTTCTGACAAACTGCCCATATCTAATCTGTTTGTGAGAGAAGAGGCTGGGGGTGGGTAGTTGGGGGCATGCAATGCCATTCTGATCAAACGTTCCTCTGCCTGGGGGACCTCACTGTACAAATTTGCCCCTGAGGCAAAGAAGCAAATACTTATTTTTTGGTTTATCTATCATCCGTCTGTCTTACCTATCTATTATCTATCTATTACCTATCTATCTATCTATCTGTCTATCCATCTATCTATCATTTATGCAATTATCCATCCTTGTGTTTATATGTCTATTTCATTTACATTTTTCAAATAGTACTTCTCAGTCTAGGAACAGGGGCTATTACTGAGGAAAAGATCCACAGGAATTCTGCCAATTGCCAGGAGTCTGGCAGGCATTGGTTAGTGTTTCCTCAGGGAGCCTTGGCCCCCAAGTGTCTAGAGAAGTTCTGGGCTGAGGTGGGAAGCCCTGGACCTGAGATAGATGATCTGCCCACCTCATGGGCAAGAAGGTAGAAAGAAACCTGTTCTCCCTGGGCAGAGGATGAGGATGAGGATGAGGGAGAAAGGAACAGCAATGGTAATGTGGGAGGCCAACCTCAAAAGCAGAGGGTTTGGCGTGAGCTTTGCACAGACAGGGGCACCAGTGGTATCTCCGTACTTAGAGTGCACTGGGGTGTGTGGCATATCTCAACAAGAGAGGAGAGGGTCTTGTGGGACCTGAAATGGTCATTAGAGCACCTTGTCTCCAAGATATGTCTGGCAGCAGCATGGTAGCTATGTTACTGGCTTAAGAGAAGAAGAGGGAAATGTGTAGATAGGGGCCTAAGTGTGAGAAAGAAGGTAGTTGTATATAGTACTTGTCGGTTCATTCAAACTATTAAAACAAAAATACCAAATATTGGGCAGCTTAAACAACAGAAATTTTCTTCATACTTAAAGAGTCTGAGAAGCCAAAGATCAAGGCAAATTCAGTGTCTGGTGAGGGCCCACATCCTGTTTCCTAGACAGCTGTCTTCTTACCCTGTAAGAACACAGCAGAATGGGGAGGGAACCTCCTTGGGATCTCTTTCACAAAGGCACCAATCTCACTAATCAGGGCTCCACCCTCAGGGCCTCACATCCCAAGTGTTCCACCTCCAAGTATCATCACATTAGGGATTTGCTTTCAACAAATGTCTTTGGGGAGCGGCCTCTCACTTTGAAGTCAGGTTTGTTGGAGTAGGACTACAAAGCAGGGAGTGAGTGGGGTTGAGAAGGCCAAGGATTTAGGGCCTAAAAAATAATCAGCAGGAAACAAGAAGTTTCAAGGGGGCAGGGATCTGGGACAGTGCAGTGGAGAGGCCCCAAGACACCCACATGTGAAAAGCTCCATCAGAGAACCTGTAAGCAAATAAAATGAAATAAGAACTCAAAGTAAGATATAGAAGGAGACCAGGGGCCCTGAAGGAGGAAATTGTCAAGTGAGCAAAACTTTTGTTTGGTTTTTGATTCAGTGTTTATCAGACAAAAGCGGAACATTGGAAGTATCTTGAAAACCACAATTGGTTTTCAAGCTAATTGTGATTAAATGGTGATTCCAAATCCTTAGATTTAACATTCCTCCGATTAAGTATAGCATGTCAGTGGTATATGGTTAAATTCTGGATCTTCAAGCAATGCTTTCAACAAAAATCTTTGTCAAGTGCATAATAGGCAAATTTATAGCTCCTTATTCTATAGGGATTATTGTTTAATCTAATGAGATAGCAAGGGGTGGGTGGGGGCAATAATTTAAGGCAATTGACAAGCATTATATCTCTCTCTGATCCCAATTGTTGTTGTTATAATTATTATTATTATTATTTTGTATTCCTCAACAAGTCATTTAGCAGTACGAAGACAAATCTTGCTTGTTCCTAGAAGATGTAGGATGGAAAAGAGTTTGATGAAGTGGGTAGTGCACTGGACTTGAGGTGGATGATGTACATGTAGGTTCTAACTTTGTCATGTATTAATGATTGCTGGAAGCTGCGAAGTTGCTTCATCTGGCCGTCTCAATGATTTTACCTATAAAATGAGAAAGACATGAACCTGGCCTGTTTCACAGAGTAGTTGTAAGGATCAAAGGAGTCAAAGTCTGAAAAGACCATTGATATATTTTTAAGTTCTCTGTGAATACAGGATACCGTTGAGTGCATCAGAGCAGGAGGCGGCATGCTGCAGTGGAGTCAGGCAGCGGAGTGACTCAGAGCGCAGGCCGTACAGTCAGAGGGCCCAGATATGAATTCCAGCTTTCCGTCAAGCTATTTATATCCCTATGACTCAATTTCCTTGTTCATAAAGGGAGATAAGGATCACTTTATTTTGGAACATTTTGAGGAGGAAAGGAAAATATATATGAAGTGGTTGGCTCAAAGACTAACACATAAGGGTGTGAAAATAAATATTCACTATTACTAGGTATGATTAATATGGTTGACTCAAGTGAGTCTATGTAAGAAATAATAAACCCAACAACTTTGCAGATGGGGATCTCAAAGCCCAAGCACTCTGTTTCTATATAACACATCAGTTAGTGAGCACTATATGTAGTTTGAAATATTAGAGGATTGAGCCCTGGCTGGTGTAGCTCAGTGGATTGAGCGCGGGCCTGTGAACCAAAGGATTGCGGTTCGATTCCCAGTCAGGGCACATGCCTGGGTTGCAGGCCAGTTCCCAGCATGGGACACATAAGAGGCAACCATACAGTGATATTTCTCTCCCTCTCCATCTCTCCTACCCTTCCCCTCTAAAAATAAATAAATAAATATTTAAAAAAAAATATTAGAGGATTGAAATCTGTATCTTTTACCCCTAACGATGTATAGGAAGTACACTAATTTACTTTTCACCTAGGGAACTTGGTGACTCAGAATTTAGCATTGTATTAGTGGGATGTATCTCTCTATTATCTATCATCTATCTATCCATCTATCACCTATCATCTATCTAGTTCTGAGGACTGCTCCATCCTCCATCTGTTGTGTCACATGATCAGGAGGGTGAATGAACGTCATGCTGAATGGATGGACCTGTTTGGGCACAATGAAGGAATCCTGAGGACACCCCTTCCCTATCCAGTGGCCTCAGCCCTATTTACTAAAGCCTTTTGGTAGCAAATCCAGAGGGTCACCAACGTTTATAGAAGAGAAGGGCAGATGTGTTTCTTTTCTCTTTGTCTCTCTTTTTCTACTTTCTGCTTTTACCATGTATTGTTCTCTTCTCCTTTTTGCTTTTTCTATCCTTTGTTTGGCCCTGTTCACGTTTTCACCAATCTCTTTCCTTTTTTCTTTATAATTAGCATATGTAATTTCCTTTCAAACACATTATGTTGACTCTTGTTTATCTATTTTGAATACTTACAATCTTTTGCCAATTTGTCAGGTTTTTATTTTTTCTTATAGTTGCTTATGACTTGTCAGGTCTGCAAACAAATACTTAGAAGTATAATGAATGCAAAAACTATTTTTCACCCTTAGCTTTGGTGGCCCCTCCTAATTCCTGGCCTCTAGCAGTTCTTTCTCAAAGCTAATGCCAGTGGAGCAATAGGACAGCTACAGCTATAGTAAGATTCCACCTTACATCGTGAGAGTGCAAGGACGTAAAGTAGGTTTGTAAAGACCTGAATTTTGGAGATGCAATAAGTTACCGGTAATTTGACTTCTGCTTGGCCTCTGAGGGCCTGTTCTTATTTTGCTGTTCTCTAGTTGGTAAGTGGGGATCTGCTGGTTTCCTGGTAAATAGATACATTGACTGGGAATGGGCCCCTGAGCCTTCCTTACCTGAGAGACTAAGGTTCTGTTACCTGCTGTTAGCACCCCATCAAGCTAACTCTTCATCTGTGTGATGGTACCTGCTTCTAACTTCTTAATCACTGTGACTGCCTTACCGATGGGCATTTTCTTGTCCCTTATTACTTCCCGGCCCTGCCCCAGGTCAGGCTGCACTCTATAATATTACTCGGTGCTTTTGCAGCCCATTACCCTCTGTCTTCCTCCACTCTCTCTGAACTCCACGAAACGGAGGTGCTATGATCTGAATGCCTGTGTGCCCTGCCCCCAATTAAATAAAAAAACATTTTATTTACTTATTTTAGAGAAAGGGAAAGAGAGGGAGGAAGAGAGGAAGAGAGATATTGATGTGAGAAACATCCATCAGTGTGCCTCTCAGAAGCACCCTGACTGGGGACTGAACCCCTAACCCAGACCTGGGGCCAGACTAGGAAGTGAACTGGCAGCTTTTCACTTTGTAAGACAATGCTGAAGGAATTGAGCCACACTGGTCAGACCCCTCCATTCCCCAAACAATTTATATGCTGAAATCCCAATGCCCAATGTGATAACAATAGGAAGTGGGGATTTGGGGAGGTTATTAAATTGGGAAGGCAGAACCACTATGCCTGGGATTAGTGTTTTTATAAAAGAGGTTCCAGAGAGCTCCCCCACCTCTCTGGATACAAGGAGAAATCTGTGACCCAGAAAGGAGCCCTCACGAAACCAATTAGGCACCCTGACCTCAGACATCCAGCCTTCAGACTATGAGAAATTTGTATTGTATAAACCATACAGTCTGTAGTATTTTATTATAGCAGCCTGAATGGACTAATACAGAAGGACTTGTGGATTTAATCTCAGTATTCCTAATAGCAAGCAGATTGAGAGCTTAACTCTGCTGGGTTCTCAGTGAGTGTTTGGAGGACTGATGACCACTCTGAAGGCCTCCTCCGTCATTTGTTGCCATACTACTAGAGGACTTCCTCTCATCCTCTGTTAGCAAGTTTGCGTAGACAGGGTACTGAATGCTGTCTGATGATGATCAGTGATTTTGTGACAGAGAGGCACCTGAATTCAGTCGCTAAAGAAGAGTAGGATTGCATCACTTACTGGAATCTTGGAATGGGGTATTCAGAGAAATAAAGGCATAGCTTTTTCAGAACCTGTAGGTAGTATGGTATGACAATTGTTTTTTTTTTAAACCCAGTTATATTTGTCATTTGGCTCCAAAAACTTCTGCTTTGACTTATAGCAGAGAAACACTATTGCTTTCTGAATACTTGAGTAAGCTTTAGAATCAGATAGGAATGGTTTCTAATCCAGTCTGTTTCTGGCCATTCTATGAACTCAATTAAGTTAACTAACCTCTGTGAGCATCAAAATGTTGCTAAGTGCCCAAAATGTTGATGTCGGATGAGCTCAATGAAGATTCATTGCTTTTCATTCACAATTCAACTTTTCCTGGACAGGTAGTGACTTGCTTTCTCAGAGAGTTTGTGATCCTTCCACCAGAGGCTTGATAGGTTAAATATTTCAGGTGATTTCTACCTGTACCCTTTATCCTTGTACTCTACGCTTTTGTAGAGGTTTTTTTTTTTCATGGTTCAAATATGGAAATATTAATTTTCATGTCATGGAAATTTATCTTTGCATTCCTCCTTCACCCTACTATTGTTTTACCAGATTTTTTTTTATACTTCACCATTTTCCTCTTGCTGAAATTTTCCTCTGGTCATATATTCTTATTTCCTGAGAGCAAAATAACATAAGGAATTTAGATACAAAGATGGTAATGTCTAGAAAAATGACTGACAAAAATTCAGTGGAGGATGAACATATGTTCATGTTATAATTCAAGATTAGTTTAGACGTGGCATGTTTTTATGAAGATTCCATTGCAGCTGGACAATCAGATGTTTATAGAATTTGTGGTAATCAATCCAGAGGTATTTAACTAAGGGTAAAATGCTCCTTCATGAGAAACAAAGGGGTAGGAGAAGTTTGGTGAGATAGCATTAATAGCGAAAGTTGACTAGAATCAAATGTTAGATTGAGTCATTTACTTTGTCAAAGATATTTATGATGCTAGGTTCAATTTTAGGTTCTTGAGCTACAGTAGGGAATTTAGCAGATAGAAATTCCTGTGTTCATGGAGCTCATGTCCTACATTCAGGGTGATAGACTATAAATAAAATAACTAATTTCTATAATGTGTTCAAAGATGGTTAGTGCCATAAAGAAAACAATAAAGCCGAGATGGAGTAAGAGGGATATTGGGGAAGGAAGGTATCATTTAAAGTCAAAATTAGATGGTCAAAGTACATCTCAGTAAGAAGGTGATAGTTGGAATAAACTTGAACGAGGTAAAAGAGCTCTTCAGGTGGAGGAACAGTTTGTGCAAAATTCCTACAGTGAGTGCATGCCTGTGTGAACATCGAGGAGACCACTAAAGCTAGAGTTGAAGGAGTAGGAGGGAGGATATTAGGAAATTAGGTCTCAGAGGTAAGGGGGGTGGCACAGATCATGCAGGACCTTCCAGGCCCTTGTAAAGACTTTGGCTTTTACTCTGATTGAGTCCATTGAAAGGGTGTGATCAGAAGAATCTTACATTTGAAAAAGATAATTCTGGTTGTCAAATCAATACAAGTATGGGGGAAAGAAAGTTTGTAAGTGAGGAGGCCAGTTAAAACACTACTACAATAATCTAGATGAACAGTGATTATATCTTCTGCCAGGATGGCGAGATGGAGGTGGAGAGAAAAAGGGGGTTGAATTTAGGAAATATTTTGATAACAGAGCCTACAGGATTTTCTTATGAATTGGAAGTAGATTCTGAGACTTGTGTCCAGGATGACTCCTAGGTTTTCAATGAGAAAATGGAAGAATGAATTTGCCATCAACTGTGATGGGAAAGGCTGAGGGTGGAGCAGATTTTTAGAGGTGAATGTAAATAGTTCAAATCTGGGCATGTTGAAATTGGGTAGTCTTTTAGGAATCCAAGTAAAGATGCCTTATAAGCAGGTGGACAAAGAAATCCAGAGTTCAGGGAGAAGTCCAGGCTTGATATGTAGGAAGATACAGATACAGATAGATATAGATGACATAGGTGATAGACAGATATAGATATTTGGGAGCGTTGACATGCAGATGGTATTAAGCCATAAGGCTGGATTAGATCACCAAGAGAGTAATCAAAGATAAGTACCCAAGATGTGCATTCTATTCTCTGAATTTAGGAACTATATAACCTTAGGCAAGCTCCTTATCCCTCTGAGTGTTATTTTTTATCTATAAAATAGAAATAACGATATTGTCCTCATAGCACAGGGAGATTAAATGAGATAGTGTGTATAGACTACATGGCACCTCAGTGGATTGATTTCACTGTGTTATTTCAATGATTACCCAACAATCAGAGATGACATTGAAGGGCCAAAGGAAAAACAGGCATCAAAGCGCAGCTTCCTCCACTTCATGAACTCTCTTAACTCACGTTTCTTTTGCTTTCTCACTTTCTAAGTGACTGTGTCAGTTCAGAAAAAATTGCCTTTAATCACAGAGCAGACCCCTGTCGAGTTTAATCCTGAGATTTTACCTAGTAAAAGCAATGTAAAAAGTTACATACAGAACAGTGTGTTTGTTCCTCACTTGGATATCAATCTAGAATGTGTAGGAATCAAAATTAGCAATGAGGGATGTGGAGGTATATGGTTGCAACTAATAATTGTATCCTTTAGAATTTAATATGAACAAATGAATGCTGGCATGGCTCAAGCACACAAATTATATCACTTTAAAATACTTAGTTGAAGTGAATCTAATGCATATTAATAGAGATATAAGAAAATCCAAGTGTTTATTTTGAAGTCTACAGTTATGTTTTGGGAGTCTGTTATAGAATAAATCCTTTTGTTAGCATGGATTGAACCATAACATTTCACCTATCTATTTTAATTCAACATTCATGTTCTGTAATATCAATATCTGCTCTTATAATTGTAAAATGAAAACTTCCTGTGAATAGAAACTGGTGACGTTGGGAATCCATTGTTTGAAATTAGTGTTTTGTGTTATTTGCTTATATGTTGAAAACAATTTACCTTTTTGTATTAGGTATTACATTTGGACACACTCTTCCATGTAACAATGTATTTCTTGTGGCTACACAAATTATATTTGTTTTTTGGTCATTGACATCATTGAATTTAAATATTCTGTGAACATCTAAGAGAGTCTGTGGCTGTAGAAAATTAATTAAAAATATCTTTTTTCCTGATGGTTTTTTAAAAAACATTGTCTTGTTCTATTTTAAGACTATAGAATTAAACAATCATTTAAAAGTTCACTAATTAAAATTATTTAAATAGTTCTTGATATGATACTTCAACTCATTCTCTGAGTAATCTATTTACATTTAAAAAGAATGTTTTCCTATCTTGCTTAATTATCTGAATCATATAAGCATTTCTAATTTCATGGAAACAATCATTCCCTTTATAAAATTAGTAATTCATATTTTATCATTATGTGGATATAAATTCTCTGAGAAAATATGTATCGAGTAAGAATGTTAATTATTTGGAGTTTCTTAGTTTTATATCATAAACTACACAGGAATGTGAAAATTGATAACGTACTGCTTGCAACAATGACTTGCAATTCTAAAGATATGATATTGACTATTGGTTATACAACTGTTCTGTTACTTAATATTTCTACTACACATAAATTGGATAGCAAATATTATAATACAAAAATGAAGAGAATGAATATGAAAAATTAAATTAACTCCATTCTTTAGATGTTTTATTTTTTCTTTAAGCATTTTTGTACATTTTCTGCCTCTTTATTAATTTTCAGATTGTTTTCCTCATAATTTTTATAGCTTTTATTATTGTTTTTAATAAGGAATGCATGCTTATTTTCTAATAATTAGAAAAGGAATAGTTGTGCAGATAGACAAATGCTACAATCCTATCATCCTGTGGTAATGTCTGGTATCCATCCATTTTCTTTCTGTCTTCTATTTTCTAATACTCTCCTGAAAGTGTGTGCATGTTGTATTTGAAAGGGTGTGTATGTACACACCCATACTTTTAAATACAAAAACTCTGTTAATGCTGTCATGCATTTAGTTATCATATTTATAGGTGAAATATTAGATGACATAGTTATTAGTTCATTGTCTCAATGACATAATTTAACATTTAATTATGTGATCATTCATTTGTTTCTATTTTTTCCTGTTATCAACAACAAACATGGCATATACATTGCAGGGTTATTTGATTATTTCCTAAGGGTAAATTCTTGATGGGGAGTTTTTTCGGCCCTCGTAACATGCATTCTTGTGTGCCCTCTCTGATGGTGGTGGCCATATGTAACCCCTCTTGCAAAGGTTCAGTGTGTCCTCTTCTTAATGGACATTACATTCTTTTCAATATTTGCCAATACAGTAGGTGTAGTATTTCTCATTGTCTAAATGGATAAACCTATGGTTACTAATAATCTGAACATTTTAAAATATATTTATTTGCCAATTGGATTACGTCTTTGACATGTATCTAGTTTTCCAACCTATTGTTTCTTTATTCTGATCATGGGAATGTAGATCTCCTATATGCTTTCTGTCATTGACATCTAGGGTAGATTCGGTGATACCAAATTATATACATATTGACTTATATTTTAATTTTTATTTATTCATTTTAATTGTATTTTATTGATTCTGCTATTATAATTATCCTTATTTTTCTCCTTTTGCCCCCTCCACTCATCACCCCTCACTCCCTCAGGCAGTCCCCACACCATTGTTCATGTCCATGAGTTGTGCATATGTGTTCTTTGGCTGCTCTATTTCCTATGCTGTACTTTACATCCCTATTACTATTCTGTTACTACTAATTTGTACTTCCTAATCCCTTTACCTTTTTTTACCCATCCCTCCAATCTCCCTTCCATCTAGCAACCATCAAAATGTTCTCTGTCTGTATGATACTGTTTCTGTCCCGCTTGTTTGTTTATTTTGTTTTTTAGATCCATTTATTGATAGTTATGTATTTATTGCCATTTTATTGTTCATAGTTTTGATCTTCTTCTCCTTCTTAAACAAGACCCTTTCGCATTTCACATGAACTGGATTGGTGGTCATGAACTCCTTCAGATTTTTCTTGTCTGGGAAGCTCTTTATCTTTATCGATTCCAAATGATAGCTTTGCTGTTTAGCAAATCTTGATGGTAGGTCCTTGCTTTTCATCACTTTGAGTACTTCTTTGCCATTCCTTTCTATCTTGCAAAGTTTCTTTTGAGAAATCAGCTCACAGTCTTATGGGAGCACTCGTGTAGGTAAGCAGATGCTTTTCTCTTGCTGTTTTTACAATTCTCTCTTTGTACTTCACCTTTGGCATTTTACTTATGATGTGTTTTGGTGTGGGCCTCTTTGGGTTCATGTTGTTTGGGACTCTCTGCAGTTCCTGGGCTTGTATGTCTATTTCCTTCACCAAGTTAAGGAAGTTTTCTGTAATTTTTTCAAATAGGTCTTCAATTTCTTGCTCTCTCTCTCCTCCTTCTGGCACTCCTTCAAGCAAATGTTGGTATGCTTGAAGTTGTCCCAGGGACTCCTTACACCATCATCATTTTTTTTTGGCACAGGGGAAGTTTTGTCACTGGACCTTATAGGACACCTACTACATTAGGCCACTCTACCAAGCCAGGGAGTTGTAGCAGCTCTACCTGAAGCAAACACAGAGAGGCTGCCAAAATGAGGAGACAATGAAACAAGGCCCAAATGAAAGAATAGAACAAAGTTCCACAAAAAGAACTAAACAAAATGCAAACAAGCAACCTACTAGATTCAGAGCTCAAAACACTGTTTCTAAGGATGCTCATTAAACTTAGGGGAAGAGCAGATGAGCTCAGAGAGAACTTCAACAGCATAAAAGTGGATATAGAAACCATAAAAAAAGAAACATTCAGAAGTGAAAGATGAACTAACTGAAATGAAGAACAATTTACTGGGAATCAATGGTAGAGTGGATGAAGCCAAGAAACAAATCAGCAATTTGGAATATAAGATAGCGAAAATCACTGAATCGGAAAAGCAAGAAGAAGACAGAATCCAAAAAACCCTATATAGTGCTCGCTTCGGCAGCACATATACTAAATTTTCCAAGCAAATGGACAGGAAAAAAAGGCCGGGGTAGCAATACTCATATCAGACAAAATAGACTTCAAAAGAAGAGCTATAAAGAGAGACCCAGAAGGTCACTTCATAATACTCAAGGGAAGAATCCACCAAGAAGACATAAACATTGTAAATATATATGCACCCAACATAGGAGCACCTAAATACATCAAGAAAATCTTAGAGGACTTCAAGAAAGATATTGACAGCAACACAATTATAGTAGGAGATTTTAACACCCCACTGTCAAAAATGGACAGATCTTCCAAACAAAATATCAACAAAGATATTGTGGCATTGAACAGTACTCTAGACGAATTGGACTTAGCTGATATATATAGGGCCCTCCATCCCAAAGAAACTAAATACACATTTTTTTCAAACGCACATGGAACATTTTCAAAGATAGACCACATGATAGGACACAAAACAAGCCTCAACAAATTCAAGAAAATTGATGTCATACCAAGCATTTTCTCCAACCACAAGGGACTAAAACTAGAAACCGACTTGATGGGGAAAATCCCCAAATCATCAAAATCATGGAGATTGAATAGCATGCTATTAAACAATGAATGGGTAAAGAATGAAATTAAGGAGGAAATCAAAAAGTTTCTGGAAACAAATGAAAATGAACTCACAACAACCCAAAACTTATGGGACACAATGAAGGCAGTCCTCAGAGGGAAGTTCATAGCAATACAGGCCTACCTAAAGAAGACAGAAACATTTCTAACAAACGACTTAACCCTACGCCTACAAGAACTCGAGGAACAACAACAAAGACAGCCCAGGGCAAGTAGAAGGAAGGAAATAACCAAGATCAGAGCAGAATTAAATGACGTAGAGACTAAAAGCACAATCCTAGGGATCAATGAATCCAGGAGCTGGTTCTTTGAAAAGATAAACAAAAGCCTTTAAGCAGGCTCATCAAGAAAAAAAGAGAGAGGACTCAAATAAACACAATCAGAAATGAAAGAGGAGAGATTACAACTGACACCACAGAAATACAAAGGATTGTAAGAAATTACTATGAAGAACTGTATGCCAAGAAATTTGAAAACCTAGGTGAAATGGACAAGTTTCTAGGAAAATATAACCTTCCAAAACTCAATGAAAAAGAAGCAGAAAGCCTGAACAGACCAATAACAGCTGGTGAAATTGAATCAGTAATCAAAACACTCCCGGCACACAAAAGCCCTGGACCAGATGGTTTCACAGGAGAATTCTACAAAACATTTAAGGAAGAGCTAACCCCTATCCTTCACAGACTATTCCAAAAAATCCAAAATGATGGAAGACTCCCAAACTCTTTTTATGAAGCCAGCATCATCCTAATCCCAAAACCAGATAAAGACATAACAAAGAAAGAAAACTTCAGGCCAATATCACTGATGAATGTAGACGCTAAAATCCTCAACAAAATATTGGCAAACCGCATCCAACAATACATTAAAAAGATCATACACCATGACCAAGTGGGATTCATCCCAGGGATGCAAGGATGGTTCAACATTCGCAAATCAATAAATGTAATACATCACATAAACAAAAGCAAGGACAAAAATCACATGATCATAGCAATAGATGCGGAAAAAGCATTTGATAAAGTACAACACCCATTTATGATAAAAACACTCAGCAAAGTGGGAATAGAGGGAGCATTCCTCAACATAATAAAAGCCATATATGAGAGACCTACAGCCAACATCATACTCAATGGGCAAAAACTGAAATCTTTCCCACTAAGATCAGGAACAAGACAAGGCTGTCCACTTTCACCACTTTTATTCAATATAGTATTGGAAGTCTTAGCCACAGCAATTAGACAAGAAAAGGAAATAAAAGGCATCCAAATTGGAAAGGAGGAAACAAAACTATCATTGTTTGCAGATGACATGATAGTGTACATAGAAAATCCTATAGACTCGGCCAAGAAGCTGCTCGACGTAATAAATGAATTTGGCCAAACAGCTGGATACAAAGTCAATATCCAGAAATCAAAGGCATTTTTGTATACCAACAGTGAAACAGCAGAAGCAGAAATCAAGAAAAAAATCCCATTCGATATAGCAAAAAGAAAAATAAAATACCTAGGAATAAACCTAACCAAGGAGGTAAAAGACCTGTATGCAGAAAACTACACAACACTGAAGAATGAAATCAAGGAAGACACAAACAAATGGAAGCATATACCATGTTCATGGATCGGAAGAATTAATATTATCAAAATGTCCATATTACCCAAAGCAATTTACAGATTCAATGCAATACCTATTAAAGTTCCAATGGCATATTTCACAGACATAGAACAAACACTTCAAAAATTTATATGGAATCATAAACGACCCCGGATAGCGGCAGCAATTTTGAGAAAGAAGAGCAAAGTAGGAGGGATCACAATACCTGATACCAAACTGTATTACAAAGCCACTGTAATCAAAACAGCCTGGTACTGGCACAAGAACAGACACGTGGACCAGTGGAATAGAACAGAGAGCCCAGAAATAAACCCAAGTCTCTACAGTCAATTAATATTCGACAAAGGGGGCAGCAACATAAAATGGAGCAAAAATAGCCTCTTCAATAAGTGGTGCTGGGAGAACTGGGCAGCTACATGCAAAAAAATGAAACTTGAGCACCAACTTACACCATACACAAAAATAAATTCAAGGTGGATAAAAGATTTAAATATAAGCCATGACACCATTAAAATTCTAGAGGATAATATAGGCAGGAAAATCTCAGATATTTCACGCAGCAATATTTTCACTGATACGTCCCCTAGAGCAAGGGACATAAAGGAAAGAATAAACAAATGGGATCTCATCAAAATAAAAAGCTTCTGCACAGCTAAAGAAAACAGTATTAAAATAAAAAGAGAACCAACTGTATGGGAAAACATATTTGGAAATGATACCTCAGACAAGGGATTAATCTCCAAAATATATAAAGAACTTACAAGACTCTACTCTAAGAACACAAGCAACCCAATTAAAAAATGGGCAAAGGATTTGAACAGACACTTCTCCAAGGAGGACATACAGAGGATCCAGAGACACATGAAAAGATGCTCAATATCTCTAGCTATCAGAGAGATGCAAATTAAAACTACAATGAGATACCACTTGACACCAGTCAGAATGGCCTTCATAAACAAAGCAACAAACAGCAAGTGTTGGAGAGGTTGTGGAGAAAAGGGGACCCTAGTGCACTGTTGGTGGGATTGCAGATTGGTACAACCACTATGGAAAACAGTATGGAATTTTTGCAGAAAACTAAAAATGGACATACCTTTTGACCCAGCAATTCCACTGCTTGGATTATATCCTAAGAATCCTGAAACACCAATCCAAAAGAATCTATGCACCCCTATGTTCATAGCAGCACAATTTACAATAGCCAAGTGCTGGAAGCAACCTAGGTGCCCATCAGTTAATGAATGGATCAAAAAACTGTGGTACATTTACACAATGGAATTCTATGCAGCAGAAAGAAAGAAGGAGCTCCTACCCTTTGCGACAGCATGGAAGGAATTGGAGAGTATCATGCTAAGCGAAATAAGCCAGGCAGTGAAAGACAAATACCATATGATCTCACCTTTAACAGGAACCTAATCAACAAAACAAACAAACAAGCATAATATAAACAAATACACTGAATTTGAGAACAGTCTGACAGTGTCCAGAGTGGGAGGGGAGGGAATTTCAGGGGAAAAGGGGAACGGTTTAGAGCAACAAGTATAAAGGACTCATGGACAAAAACTATGGGGAGTGGAAATGGGAGGAAGGTGGGGAGGGCTGGGGTGGTGGGCTGGGGCGGGGTAAAAGACAGAAAACTGTACAATATCAACAATTAAAAAATACTTATTTAAAAAAATAAAATAAAAAATGGGAAAAAAATAAAAAAAAATAAAAACTTGAATAAAGCTGAAAAAAAAAAACCCTATATATTTTAGATGCCTTTATGCTTTGGGTTTTTTACCAAAACTCAAAACAAATTAAATTTTTGTTTCATTCAGAACTTGTTTTGTTGTGATGTACAAGATAAGGAAATAGCAGTATTGAAGAACCCATCTTCCCATACTGATTTTAAATGTGTTCATTATTATGTACAAAATACAAGCACCTGCATCTTTTGGATTTTTTCATTTTCATTGGTCTGCTTATTAGAAAAAATGCTACATTATTTTAATTTATTATGTCTTTTTAATAACTTTATTGTGTTAAATAATACAGGTTGTATTACTCTTCTTTTTTTAAATATTTGCTTCCTATCTCATCCACTCTTTGCTTCAGGGGGATTGTTTTAAATAATCTTTTACATTATTGAAGTTTCAGAATCAGTATGTCATCTATCAATTTTTTCAAAGACTTATTTTATTTTTAAACTTAATGTTTTATTTTGGAACAATCTTCAACTTATAAAGAGTTTCAAGCAGAGTACAAATGCCTGTATTTTCCTTAAACCATATGGAAGTAATTTACCCATTTCCCCATCCAGTACTTCAGTGTTCATTTCCTAAAAATAAAGAATTCTTTCTTAATCAAAATCAGGACATTAACACTGATATGTTCTCAAACCTTGTTAGTTTTGTCAAGTGTTCCAAAATGTTCTTTGTAGCAAAAAATCCATTGCGGAGTTATGTTTTGTATTTAGTTGCCATGTCTCTTTAGCCTTGTTCCTTCAATCTGATACAGTTTTTCAACCTTTTTTGATTTTATAACTTTGACATTTTAAGGGTTATAGGGCAGTTGTTTGGCAGTCAATTAGTTTCGGTTTGTTTGATGTTTTTCACGGTTAGCTTTGGATCATGCATCTTAGGCAGGAGTATTACAGAAGTGATGTTATATACTTTTCATTCCATCCTCTCAGGCCATACTTAATTAAGGTGATGTCTGCCAGTCTTCTTCTTTGTGAAGTTATTCTTATCCCCATTGGAATTCATAATTATTTTGAAGGAGATACCTGAACACTGTGTAAATAATCAATTTCCAGGTAACTTAACTCTTTTTAGAAGGATATACTTCTTTTTTTTGATTTTTTAAAAATTTTTATTTTAATTGTTGATCTTGTACAGTTTTCTGTCTTTTATTCTCACCCAAACCCACCACCCTAGCCCTCCCCTCCTCCCTCCCATTTCCACCCCCACATAGTTTTTGTCCATGTGTCCTTTATACTTGTTCCTTCCCCTTTTCCCCTGAAATTTCCTCCCCTCTCCCCTCTGGTGACTTTCAGCCTTTTCTCAATTTCTGTGTCTTTGGTTATATTATGCTTGTTTGTTTGTTTTGTTGATTAGCTTCCTGTTAAAGGTGAGATCATACGGTATTTGTCTTTCAGTGCCTTTTACTTCGCTTAACATGATGCTCTCAAGTTCCATCCATGCAGTTGCAAAGGGTATGAGCTCAGAAGGATATACTTCTTATATTTAACTTTATTTAATGGGTTATAGTAAGTTACTGTCATTTTTTCATGCTTACATTTTCCATATTTGACCAGTTAGAGCACTGAAGGGCAGGTCTTGTTCCCTTTTGACATGTCCCTGTCATGCTTGGAGCACACCCCTTGCTTCTGATACAGTAAGGTGTTTGTACTTTCCCTTCTCCAAGGAGCCCTCTTTTGTGTTTTTTTTCCTTTCTTTTTTTAATCTCTTTTTTTGTCATGTACACTTCATTTTGTTTGTCTTAGGAGAAGAGTAGTTTGGGCAAGTCAATATCTGTTTCTAATCATGCCAGTTTTCTTATCAAATGTAACAAATACATATAATATATAAAATATTTATTTCATAAATTTATAGAAAAGTTTTTATTTCTATGGCATATTTAGTGACATATCTAATTAAGTCAACAAATGTAAGCATTTTTCCATTTTGATAATTAATCTCTTTTGCATTTTTTGGATGTAAAACAAACTTTAATTTTTAGAGCAGTTTCAGGTTCTACACAAAATTGAGTGGAAGGTGCAGAGACTTCTCACGTGTTCCCAGAGCCCATACATGTAGCTTCCCACATTATCAACATTGCCACACCAGAGGGCCACATTTGTGAAAAATCAATGAACCTACGTGTTAGTATCCCCCAAAGTTCATAGTTTATATTAGGGTTCATTCTGGGTGTTATGCATTTTATCTGTTTTGGCAAACGTATAATGACATGTATTCGCCATTATAGTATCATGCAGATTAATTTTACTACCCTAAAAGTCCTCTATGCTCTGCCCCCATCCTTTGACAACCATTAACTTTTCTACTATTTCCGTAGCTTTGCCTTTTCTGGAATATCATATAAGTTAGAACTATATAGTATGCAGCATTTTCAGATTTTTTCTTAGTAATATGCACTGAAGTTTCTTCCGTATTTTGATAGCTCATTTCTTTTTAGTGTGGAATAGTATTTAATTGTCTGAATGTAGCACGGTTTATTTATCCATTTATGTACTGAAGGGCATTTTGGTTGGTTCCACATTTCGGCAAGTATGCATAAGGCTGCTATAAACATCCATGTTCAGGTTTTTGTGTAGACATAAGTTTTCAACTTTTGGAGGGGTAAATATCAAGGAACATAATTGTCGAATCATATAATAAGAGTATATTTAGTTTTCCAAGAAAGTGCTAAATTGTCTTCCAAAATCACTGTACCATTTTGCGTTCTAACAAGCAATCTATCAATTTTTTGAGCATCTGTTGCTGCTCATCCTCTCCAGCGTGTGGTTCAGTCAGTGCTCTGGGTTTTGGCCATTGTAATAGGTTAAGTGTTATCTCATTGCTTTAGTTTGTAGTTTCTTAATGACGTATGATGTGGAGCATCTTTTCATGTGATTATTTTCCATGTGTGTATTTTTGGTACAATGTTTGTTAAAGTTTTTGGCTCATTTTAAAAATCTGGTTGTTTGTTTTCTTATTGTTGAGCTTTAAGAGTTCTTTCTATGTTAACAATAGTCCTTTATCAGCGGTTTCTTTTGTAACTATTTTCTCCCAGTCTGTAGCTTGTCTTCTTATACTCTTGACAGTGTCTTTTGCAGACTAGAAGTTTTTAATTGTAATGAAGTCCAACTTATCAATGATTTCTTTTGTGGGTCATGCCTTTGCTATTGTATCTAAAAAGTCATTGCCATGCTCAAGGTTATCTAGATTTTCTCCTATTATATCTTCTAGGAGTGACTGTTTCATTGTAGAGGAAAATCGTATTTAGAAGCTATGGTCTGGGCACCAGGTGTTTCTGCTGGAGTGCCACTTTTCTCTGGGCTCTCACTGAGCAGAGCCGGGAATATAAATTCACACACACTCACATCAATGTGTGTATAACTTCCTACCCATCTATTTAAAACAATGAGTTTATGTTAATACTTAAAATTCTAATCACACACTACAGAATTCATTCTGGTTTTCTGTTTTCATATTTTTGAATCGCTTATCTGTTAGTGAAGAACATGGCTTCCAGAGTTCTTAAGATCTATTAATTCCCTTGAATGAAAACAATATCTCATTGCTGCTAGTGCCCCTTCTGCCGCAAAGATGCCCTCCTCACTTCACTTGGGCTTTGATGTCCTCATGGGCCTGCCATCCTGCGTGAACACCTCCCATTTGGGCTCCAACAGCCTTATGTCTGTGCTTGTCTCTGTGTTGGTGCCCTCCTCACCTTGGTAATGCTCCGACCCCGCACTGGTTGCTTCCCTATATGAACCCCTTGCCCCTTCCAAGGCCTTGCTCTGGACCATCACAGATCCATGCTCTGCCATGTGAATATGCTTTCCTTACTTAGCCTCATTCAACTACTTTGTCTTTATTTAGTAAGGAAAAATAAGGGGAAGGAAAGAAAACCAGATCTTCTATGTCCCTTAGCAAAATTTATATTTGTTGTTAGTTTTCTTGTCAGATTCCTAGCTATCTTATATTTTATTTGTATTGTGAGTATTTTAAAAAATATTGTCACCTTATTTTTAGTATATAAGAAAATTTTATTTATATGTTGAATGTTTATAACCAGCCAAGTTCTTGAGCTCTTTTATATAGATTTAATCATTTTCAATTTAGGAATCATAATTTCATCTTCAAATAGTGATCGTTTTGCTTTATCCCCATATGTATTTATTCAGACTTTTCCTATAACATTAGTTTTCATATCATTGTATGCATAATAGATGTTTTCTTAAATAGATAAAAGTTCTTTGCAGTTGAGAAGCTTAGGTTGTATAGTTTGTGTTTGTAGGGAAAAAGTTATATAAATGAAAATGTCCATAACATTTATTGTGTAGTATAAAATTTACTTTTTATTTATGTTCTCTTAATATATTATAGTAAGATATATAAAATTAGGATATTTAAAAAAGTGAGAGACTTTTAAATATATTTAAGAATCAGATAACATACTGGTTGATCTTTAAGCTTACATTTTTTTCTTTCCAGACTGTAGTAGTAGAGTATATGTAATTACACACAATTCTTGAGTCAACTTCAATCCAAAATCCTTAACCAGAAAGTGGGGCTCACATGGGATGGGGAATGTCAAAATTAAAGTTATTTATTATGGTTGACTTATATTAGAAACATTAAGTGTTTCTAAAATTACTCAAAATATTCTTGTGTCAGGTTTCCATCCATATCTTAAAATCTTCTAAAGGTATCTCATTTTCATATTCTTGCTCCTGAAATAATACAGGAATTCTTCATAACCAAGTTTTTCAAATGGTAACATGCTTATGAATTACCTGTGTGAGGGGGGTGGGAATTTGCACTCTAATAAAACACTCCAGGTAACAGCAGATTCATGGGCCAAACCAAATCGACAAAACAAACAAGTGAGCAAAATAGAACCAGAGACATGGAAATAAAGAACAAACTGACAGTGACCAGATGGGAGGGGAGAGAGGGATAAGGGAGAAGAAAGGGGAAACGTCAAGTCAAGGAACATGTATAAAAGACCCATGCACAAAGACAATGGGTGTGGGGCAGGAGGTATTGAATATGGGAGGTGGGGGTGGGTAGGGCAAGGGAGAGTAACGGGGGCGGGGGGGAATGGGAACGACTATAATTGAGAACAATAAAAAAAGAAACACTGAGTTAGAGTGAGAGGACATTTAAACAATACTTCAACTACTACACTGTTGTTACAAGTGGAGACAAGCAGGAATGTTTTTTCCAGTGAAGATACCAGAGTTCAGGAATAGAGAACATTGTGTAGTTGGAGCTGACTGCTTTCTACGAAAATAGGTTGTTGATGTTCATCATCTCTCTGGGACCAAGAGCTAAGTTCTTTGAATGTTCCTATACTTTCTTAGGTTTTTAGTAAAATGATACCATGCAAACAGTCTGACAGAAGTTGCAAAGTTACTCTAGTTTTTAGTTATTTATCCAATTTTCAGTGTTTAAGAAGCTTTCTTCCAAATAAGAGTACGTTCAGAATTATCTCTGAATAGCTACCAAATAATGGTTGTTGCTTGGAAACTCCTAAGAATAGCACATGTTTTGAAGGAAATTATTCAGTCTTTTGGTCTAATGTAAACCTAAAAGGTGGCCTGAAGTTTGCTCAACAATTCGAAATATGTTGGTGTTCAGTTCTGTGTAACTAATGCTCTACATTCTCTGTTGGTCCCTTCGCTTTTTGTCACTTATGAGGACCAGAGCTGTGAAGCTCGAGGCCACTCAGGTTCCAATTTGGTGACAAATCTCCCAGGGCTCACTGGAGTGGCAGTAAGTTCTCACAGTTTGATTTCCTTTTAACCACTGAAGTGTTAGAAGAGGAGCAACAAAGTCTCCCACGGAAAACAGTGATTCTGTTTCCTGACTGTCCTCCATAGTAAAGACTTACCTCTTTTTTCCCTTGATTTTTTTGTTGTTGTTGAATAATTTTAATACGTTCCTCCATATAATATGTGGTACGGTTTTCACAAATTGGCATAATCCTTTAACGTTGTGTTTTGAGTGTAACCACTATTTCTCACTTTTTTTCCTCACTCTATTCCCATCATCTGCCATGGAACAGTTGATTTTATTTTTAAAAATGTCTCTAGCCATTTAAGCTTTAACTATATGCCGTTTTATGTTGTAAAGTTGGATCCATTTTTAATGGTATAGATATCTATAAAAACCTTATGTTCACTGAAACATTATTTTGTGATATTTTGGCATCAGTTTAATTTAAAAAAGTCATTTTAGGGAAAAGTGTAGTACAGTTTATGACATACATTTACTCAAGAATGGGGGAGGGATATTATGAGGAGAAAATAATGGATTTTGAGTCTGACAGACATACCCATAGCAAGCTGACTCTGCTTTTTGTAACTATATCCAGAAACTAGCAGACTAACTTACAGAGACAAGACAAAAATCAAACAATACATGATGTGTATTTCTGGTAGTTTTCTTGTTACTTTTGAGCAAGTCTAAAATCTTCTTTTTGAACTAATCCATCAAATACTAAGTGAACCCTGCACTTGCTAAAAAAAAAAAAGAAGACAAATGATTACTATATTGCCTTACTAAGATATTAAGAAATCAGTTTTAAATGACCAACATTAAAGGAAAAATAATTTTGTTACTATTCAAATATGCCAATAAAGAAATATCCAGATATATTTTCTAATAATCAAATTATTTAAAAGTATTTAGAACAAAAGATTGTTGCTTATCGTATATTTTCCGTTTGCTCCAGGTAGTGGCTCCCATTCTTTGGCAGATGTACATGGTATGCATAGTAGGTTTGAAGCACATTTTAATAACTCTGATTTTTTTTTTTACCATTAATGACCCATCTCATAATTTGGCGACTCTCAGCTAAAGAGAAGCCAAAGAGGGAAGTTCGATATTTGCGTCCAGGAGAATTGATTTCTAGGTGGGGTTTACCTATGCATGTCATTAATGCTACAATGTACCTACTGGTTATTATCTCTTTGTGACCCCACCCCATCCTGATCCATGTTCTGTTCTTTTCTGTCTTGTTCTATGCCCTAGGAGGATGAAGTTGACCTGAATGAGTTATTTTCACTTAGGCTCCTTTAACAGCTGGCTTCTGTTTAAATCTGATAGATGCTCGTCAATGGCAGGAGGATGGACAGTAGTGGGAGAAAGAGTTTGGGTAATTACCTACATCCCCCCTCATTCTTTCCCGCCATGGGCTGTGATTTCTGGCAGTGACTGCATCCTTTCGGGACCACAGCTCTGGCTGAGAGTCCCTTGTCCATGCCTCCAGCTCTAATGCACTCTGGGAACACTGTTGGAACATTCCTTTTTTCTTGCCCTGGACCAGGAAATGCTTTTCTTCGGTTGGTGTTCTCTGGGTGCTGCAACACTCCTTTCTGGTTTCCTTCGCCCTGCGTGCACCTCTGTTAACTGTCTTTTATTACAATCCCTTGACTTGCATTCTGAAGCTTTCATGACTGAGACAGCAATGAGATGTACTACGTAACACATTTGATTGTCAAAATTCCATTCTCGGACATAGAAATAAGGTGGAAATCTAAAGAAGAGCTTTAAGACATGATCTGCCTGGAAAATATTTACATTTAAAATAGTTTGACTACTGCTTCTCTGCCTTCTCCGTTACTGCAACAGGCTACTCAGCAACTGGCACTGCTTCCCACCTGTACTCTGCCTACTGTGGCAGTAACTGCTGCTTTCACCTTTACTCCTACTTTGAAGATCTCACCACTTATAGTGATTAGAAGCCATTTAAGGTGGGTTGAGGGAAGATGAGGCTTTTACAGGAACAATAGTAAAAGACAGTGACATCTGAAATAAAACATGCTTTGGAATTTATCCAGCACTCCTCCTACCATGGAACCTTGATGGATATGATCCATACCAGTTGTGCTCCGTGGGGATTGGTTTGTAGCTAGCTTACCCTGCTCTGGCTCGACTCTTTATTTAGCTTATATGACTGATTTTCCTCTCATTTGACTTCCCATGTCCTTGAAATGATGCCCCCAGGCTATAATATGCCAACTGTCATGCAGGAGCTACCATCTTTGCCTCTTCCGATGTTATTTTTTCTACCATCACTCTTGATTGGGGCTCTGCTGATGCCTTTATTTGGATTGCCATGACTTCCTACCCTTCTCTGCCCCTCCACAAACACTTGTATGGCCATTTGATGCTCCTCGTTCTACCATCTTTGCCTTCCTTGATTCAGTCTTTTGTAATATCAACCACCCTTCAGCACTGCCACCACCATCTCCGTTACTAATCCTGTTTTATACCCACCACCAATTTCTTTGTTTCAGCCCTTAAACTGAGATTTTAGATATTCAGTCTCTACAGATGATAAAGTTTGGCATTTTGGACTTTGTTTTTAATAATACAGACTTAATAGAAAGAGAGGTTAGTCCTCAAGAATTCTTTAGTTTTGGGATTTATAGCAGATGCATTGGAATATATTTTTATCTTGAGGAAATAAGATTACATCTTTGATCCCTTGGTTATTTTTGATATAATTTCATTGTAACAGTGTTTTTTCCCTTCCTTTGGACTCTATTTCTAAACTGAAATGTTACTCATTTGTCAATAGAAATTATCTTATTTTCTGCATGAATAAATGTTCTGTGCAGTATAGTTTCTGTAGCAGAAATGCAATTCCCTGGTTAAGATAGGAACAGAGTTTAAATAAGATGATGGAAAACTGAGCCTCATTTTGTTTTTATTATTAAAATTATATAAAGAAAAAATGACAAAAAGGAAGGAAAGAACCAATTGAAATGCCAACTTTCTTCAGAAAAATTTCCCTTGGTTCGTTCTTGATTCTTGGCTATCCACATGCCAGGATCACAAACCTGTTATGCGGTCCTTCTGAAGAAGTGTGTTGTATAAACTCTTACTGCTAAAAAATTAATGAGATCTCATTATCTGTTAATAATTGGGAATCACTGAGAAAATATAAATATTTTACTTATTTTCAAAGTTTCGGGTTATTCCAATATTTAAGAAAGTCATAGACAAACTGCAGAAGACTTAGGGATCTTTAAAAATGACCCAAGAGTTTTAAAAATGGGACCTCTGAAGAAAGCTGAAAGGAATTGTAGTTATTCAGTGGGGAGAAAAGATGTGGTACAATTGCCTTCAGGCGAGGTTAATGGCCCCTGAATGTTCCTTTTTCTTCTCTGAGGGTAACAAGAGTGAACAGTAGTAAATGTTAATAAGAAAAGTAAAAACCATAGATTCTTGGTGGATATTTTTAGAATTCTCCTTTCTGAAGCTCTTCAAAACTAGACTTAGATGATTTTCTCAATATTTACAAATTATACTCAGTAGAACACAATTTTTCAGAGATATTTATTTTCTAAGATTTCCTCAGTCAAAGATGCTTGGGGAAATGGTGCATATTATGTCCCCTTCTTGGATATTAGCAGTGCACATTAACATATTTCAGGCTCTGAGAAGTCCTGGGAAAACAAGAACTTGTCCAAGTCTGCTTAATGCTTAGCCAACACAGTTTATGTGTACAAGGGAAGAATTTTTCCCCCATAGCGCACATCACATTATTTAAGTTTTCTCTTGACACCTGTTTAGGAAGTACTGGTTTGAAGCCTGAAGAGTGAATTTCCCCACTTGTTGAAGCTCACTGTTGACTTCTAAAATTACATTAAGAAATGGTTGTGAATCTGTAGAATTTAATCCAAGGAATGAATGTAAGTTAAGTAAGAAATATGTAGGAAACTATACAAAGGAATTACCTTGAGATTGAGTAAGTGCTTTATGCTTCTGTTCCCATGAAATATGTGTACCAGGATAGAGAACACAAAGGGAAGAACATGTTGGGTTCATATATATGGAGAAGCTGAGGTTTATGTTATAGCATTTAAAGCACTTTCCGTGCACCTGGAAAATAATGTAAATGAAGTGTATGCTAAATCTGTTAACCACCAGGCCATGAGATACATGTCTGGATACCTTCTGCATTATTCTAATATCAGTATTTTGACATAAACCTCAAGAAGTATTTATTATTGAAAGTTGTGGTTCATAAAAGCTCTTTTTACTAAGAATCATGGCACTTGCACTCAAATTATGTAAGAATATGTGAATACAGCAATTACATTGGGAGGAATGAAAGTGTCCTTGTAGGTTGGAACAATGCCAAAAACATTTGGGAGCTTGTTTCTGTTACCCAGTTTCTCCCATGCAATGATTTGTGTTGAGTACATTGTCAATTTACTGTTGATTTTAAAATAATTAAATATTGAAAATGGTAATGCAATAAAGAGCTAGGAGGGATTTTTGAATGAAGGTTATTGAGTTGTATTTAATATGTGTTGAATGATTATTTTTGCTCTTTGTAATACTAATCATTTTCCCATCTAATTCTTTCTAATTATTTTCATTCTTGGAACAAGTTGGCTTAGTCCCTCCTTTGAGTAAAAAGTGTATCACATTTTTTCTTCTATCCAATTAAGATAATGTGTGGTTTTCAAAGTGTCCAATATTCCTCAAGGAAAGAGAGACTCCTACAGACTAATTTTTGTAATTTTACCGTGTTACCACATAAATAACACATATAGATATCTGTGTTAAAGGTTTTAAATTTCACTTCAGTTTGCTTATATTTTCAGTAATTAATGAATCAACATTAGACTAGAAAAAACTTAAAATACTATTTTTGACTATATTAAAACTTTACAAATTACATTCTTTTTGAAAGGCACATGATTCATTCTATTAAAGTTTTGTAATATTTAACGATAATCACTATGGGAGACAATATTTCCTACAGTTTCTGAATTTAGTAAGTTGACTGGTGTTAGTGGTAGTTAGTTGTAAATCTTTTAAAACTTATACTATGCCTGATGAATTATATAGTATGACTTGGTCAAACAACTGTACATATATATTTTTCCTTAAGTATTAACAAACTATAATACATTTTTATAACTCTGTATAACCAGCTTCGAAGAAATGACACAGTGATTTGAAGTCAATTTGTGTAATAAAGCATTTGTATTACTGATCTCTCTCAGGAAGGCAATTAGCTGTCTGTTTAAAAGTAGAAACTCAAGATTTAATATTGAATGCCAAGTTTTTATTATTTCTCTTTGATAACATATATATGAGGTCTGTCTAGAAGGTATCCAGCTATGTAATATGAAAAATAGAAACATTTATTGAAAAAGACACAAGAAACGTTATACACAGGACAATGGCACCTCTGTCGCCTTCAAAGTAGGCACTTTTGGACTTCACACAGTTCTCCTGCTTGCCATCAGCTGCCTCGTCATATTTTCCTGAATCTCATCAATGGTCTGAAATCTCCTTTTCAAAGGTGATTTTAGTTTTGGGAAAAGCCAGAAGTCTCAGAACACCAAATCTGGGTTGTAGGGGGTGCTGAGTAATCTGGGTGATTCAATGTTTCACACAAAAAAAACTCTGCATGAGATGTGATGCATGAGCAGGCATGTTGTCTTGATAAAGCTGCCAATCACTAGTTGCCCATAGCTGCAGCCTTCTGAATCATCAGAATAGTTTCTGTGGAGAAATGTACAAGCTTAACACAAAATTGGATGAAGGATTGTTGCTCTACTCCCTCAGTCGTTCTGAGTGCAGCAGCCACACAGACCACATGCTCATTCAACTGGGTCTACCACCCCCACTGACTAGTACAGTGAAGTTGTCATTGTTCACACATGCACATTCCAGTCCACTCTCTTTGGCCGCCAGGTTACATCGATGTCACACAAACCGTTCTCGTAATATTAACAATGGCTAGACTGTTTCTGGACAGATCTCACATTCGTATTTGCAGAGTGGATAATATTGAGCCTCAAGTCTCTGTAGATCACATGGTTGGCTATGTAGAACCACTATATATTTACTGGTCTGGCCCACAGCAGATCTTTTATATTTATTTTCAGACCTGACATTTGGATATTTAATTCTCACATTCAGCGATAGCACTTTTCTGGCAATTTATGAATTTCTGTTGCTTTAAGAGGAAAAAAATATAAACATTACTGTTAAGCTGAATTTTTTCTAAAGAACAATTTATTATATTTTCTCAGTAGAAACACTGTTATGCATGTTAAACCCATAACCATTAAGTACTGAAAATTGAAATGCTGTAAAGGACTACGAGGGATCAAATTCTTTCAAGGCAATGGGATTTTGAAATAGATCATTTATACCAACTTATACGTTTTCATCAACAACATGCCTCTCTGTAAATAATGACTCAGCTGACCAGTGAACGTAATTTTGGGGTGTGATAAGTTATATACTATTTTATTGACACTTTGGTATTTATTTACTCATAATTTATGTTTCACTCTATGTTTGATTATATATATGAGTAAATTAATATATTTTATGAATTAATATATTTTATGAGTAAATTATATGTATAATTTTAGCTTGAAAAAATCTGCAAAAAATACAGTTTGAAAAGTATTGCACAAACTGGGCATTTTTTAAAAATTTGGCAACATTACTGAATATAATTCAAAATTATAGTCTTGTTCATAAAATTCTGATTTAAAACATCTTTTTTAGAAAGCTCAATGTCTGCTTTTTTAAGATTATCATAAAATCTATTCCATATTTGATACTAAGTAGTATGCCTAGAGAAAATGATTGATAGCTTCCTGTGGCTATCTGTCTGTATAGCAGGAGAGCAGGTAATGCTCCTCATCAGAATTGATAAGCTCTAATATCCGTAAACTGCAAGATAAAATGTAGGCTTCTGCTTGAATTAAATGAGCCACTGATGCAATTTCATGCACGTTTGGTATACATTTATTCCATGTTTACATCTGTCGTTCTCTTCTTCTAATCTCGAGAAGGTAACTAGGTTTTGCAACTGTTAAGTACAAATGTGTAGATTTTGGCCTTTAAAAACTGTTTACCTTGACTCTTATCATTTTGTAAAAGTAAAAGCAAAAGCCAAAAAAATGTTTTTTGTATTTTACTTTCTTCAGTTTGGTTGTCTTGAAGATAATAGGTAGTAATCAAAAAGGTTGAAATTTGATAATGTCCTTATCATAATTGTTAAATTTCTATACTCCCTGGCTTCAAAGGCTAGACGTTTATAATTACAGGCTGCAGGATCATACTGTATAATTAAACCACTTTAATATATATACATATATTTTATGGTTTTTTAAAATAATAAAAAATGTTTTCTTTGTTGTTTTGTTCTGCTGCTTCAGAAATGGAAGCTATAAAGAAATACATAACAAACTGATGCATGTGAAGAACCATCATGGTTCCTGTCAGTCTGTGCCTCTTTAAATCTGATATTATAGCGAATGATCTGTTCCATATGTATGACATTCCCAGGTTAATTAAAACTTAATTCCCAGGATCAAAACAATCCTTCAAAGAAGGCATTACATGTTTCAGATAATAGAAGCAAAACCCGAGACTTGGAGAGATTAAGTAAGTGGCCAATGATCACACAGCTAGTAAATGACTGAATTGACTCCAATTCTGAGCTTGTTGCCCTCCCCGTGCGGTGAGCTCAGTTGTTGCTCTCTGCACTAATACACTAATGTTTTCAGAACCTGTTGAGATATGTTGGAGAGTTTTCTTCCATACTAAATGACTTTAGATTGCTAAACCTTTGGAGTCATTGTGCTTTTTATAGATCAGCAGCTTCTTCCCGTTCTTGGTTGATTCCACTAGGGTTTGTTTCCTTTATGCTTGCACTAGGGCAGCTAAGCACTGTTGGAGGAAATCAGAAAATGGGGAAGTGTGAGGACACTTTAAATTCACACTGAGCAGCCACAGCGGAACTCTGAGAACAGCTTAGCAATTCTACTGTCCTTCTCTGGTCTCCTGCTTTGGGTGATACAGACATTTGATCTATCCACCTTCTTCCTTACTGTGAGCAGATGACCCCTTTCCTGCTTTACAGAGAAAATAAAGGCTATCAGAAATTTTGTTAACTTTCTTGCCAGTGTTCATTCAAATTTTATTATTGTTGCAATAAAATGAAAGTCAACTTTGTTAAATACTTAAAATATGTAAACTAAAATATGTGCATTGTGTGTGCAGAAATGAATAGGGCAAACTCATTTCTTGGTCTTTTAGAGCTATAGTAGAGACAAATAGTAAAGTTATATAACAGTTATTTATAAATGATCATTAAAAATAAAAAAAAATAAGTTCCAGAAAGAGAATGGAGCAGGTGGTATGAAAGAGTGGGGTGGGAGAAGGTAGCATTTGCAAGAGTATCAAGGTAAAACACTTTTTGAGAAGCAATGTGGCATGGTGATTAAGGTTATAGACTGACATTCAGTTTTACCACTTACTGGCTGGGTAACTTTGAGCAAGTTACTTAAATTCTCTGTTTTTTAGTTTCCTCACTTGTAAAGTTGGATCCTTACCAGGACCTTTATAATAAGGTTAATGTGAAGATTAAAACTATGTAGTGTGTTTAGAATAGTGCCTGGATTAGAGGAAATGTTCATTGTAGTGTTATATTTGTCAAAGATCAATTACATACTTAAAGGGGTTCATCCAAAGAGAGTTTAAGTGAGGGGCCATTTACAGAGGTGCAGGCTTATCTAAGGAAACCAGCTGGAGATGGCAAATCATCCAGGTGATAGCAACACTGAGAAGACAAAACTACTTTTAAGCCTGAAGGGCCAAAGAGATAGAATGGTGTTATTGACCAGAGCCAGGTGGGAGGGAGCAGTAGCTATCACAGAAGATCCTTCTTACCAAGAGCTGTGGTCATGGAGAAACTTGGACATTGTCATGTCCCTGTCCAGTCTCATGGCACTACTTATTACCAAGCCACCCAACCAGAATTCAAAGCTAATGAAGTTTAGGTAGGCAGTCAGTGGAGATCCCCTTTCTAGGTACAGGGCAAGGTAGCCAAAGGTGGAGAATAAGCTGGGGAAGATGGTAGACAATCAGCTATCATCATTATTATTAAGTGGTATTTGAGCTGAGAAGGCAAGCCATTCCAAGATCGGGGGGATAGTACCAGAGAGAGAAAAACACATGTCAGTGATCTGAAGCAAGGTTGCTGCATGTTGTGCAAATTTGCTGGCACATGACTCTAGGGGCTGGTATTCACAGAGGCTCTGTTTACAAAACAGGTGGATGAGAGTGGTCTGAATAAAATAAATAAGGAAAATTGAAGAAGACATGCAACTGGAGGGACAGGCAGGGCCAGGTCCTCTAGGTTTTTACAGGTCATACTAAGGACTTTGAATTATATTTTACACAGAATAGGAAGATCTTTGAGGGTTTTAAATGGGACAGAGACTTAATCTGATCTATATTTATAAAGGACACCTTTGGGTGCTACCTGGAGATGGAATTGTGGGCAGGCAAGCATAGAAGCAGAAAAGTTATCACAGCCTCAGTGAGTGCTGATGGTGACTTAGTCTAGAGGGGAGATAATGGGACCAGAAGTAGACCGAATCTGGATATGCAGAAATACAGCCCATAAGGCTTTCTGATTGATTGAATATGATGGGAGTTGGGGATGATGTAAAAAGATGAATGAAAGATAATTTTGGAAGAACCAAAGATCTGTGTTTGATAGGTCTTTGGTTTAAGCAACTAAGTGGTTGAAATAGTCATTTACCAACAGTTAAAGCCTGAAAATAAAAGAAATCCAGTATTTTGCATATGTGCTGATGGGGAGGGAATGACAAGTAGCAATTGCATAACCAAGAGTTCTGACCTGTGTATGAGGCAAACCAGTAGACATATTAAGGACATATTCGAGCAATCAGTAGTGAATTAAGACCTGAAATACACATTTAGGTGTCATCAACATATTGATGGTATTTAGAGCTACAGAAAGCATAGTTAAAGAAGAGGATTGAGGACTGAGCCCCTGGGTCATCCTCAATGTTGAGAGATTCCATAAAAGTACGTATGGAACAGGAGAATGAGAAGAAACTGGCAGTGAAGTAGGAGGAAAACCAGGTAGGACACAAATGTAAAGAATAAGAAAGTGTTCTAAGAAGAAGGGAATGTTATTCTTGGAAGCTGTATATCCCCACCTCCTTCTTTCAGTCTCAGGAAGCTTACCCTAAAGATGATTCTTTTCCCTTTGGTATCATTCATCTTCTCTGCATTGCTTTCTTCTAACATTTATTGATTATACTCAGATCTTTTCTCTCAAAAGTGAAAACCAGTGCAAAACAAAACAAACAAAACTACAAATACTTCTCCAAACTCCAAAAGTTTCAACAATTTCCCCATCTTTTAATGTTTCAGTCACTTTTAAGAGCAGACTAAACTCTGTTTTCAGGTTTTTTTTTTTTTTTTTTAAACCACCTAAGCAATTCTTAATATAGTTATTGAGTTGTGATTCTTTTGGTAGCAAGTTACTAAATGCCCAGTTAAAAGTGACTTTAAAATGAGGATTTATTTTTCTATATAAGAAAAAGACTGCATGTTTAACTGAACAGTTCAGAGATGTGGATGCTTTGTGAATCTGATGTTTTCCTAATGGTTATTAGGCAGATGCAGCAGTTCTAAGGATACTTACCTATATTTTCGGACTATAAGACGCACTCCCCCCACATTTGGGAGGAATAATGGTTGTCAATGCTGCTGTTGAGTTCTGTTTACATTTACATTGGTGAAATATTATGTTCTTTATGTTATTAAATATTTTACTACATTTTTGCTTCAAATTTTTTTTTTCCTATTTTCTTCCTCTAAAACCTAGTTGTATCTTATGGTCCAAAAGTATGGTACTTGCACAGAGCATATTTTTCTCTCTCACTCTTTTATATTTTATTAAGAAAAAACTTTCAAGAAGCCACCAACAGAAGTCACTCAGGTTCCACTGGCCAGTGCTAAAACACATTGTCTAGCTGCAAGGGAAGCTAGTAAAACAAAGCTCTGGCATTGTTAGTCTCAGGAGTGGGAGACAGGCTCTAAAAGGCAATGGCTGTTGCATAGTTGATGGAATGCTCTCTGCGGCACTACTTCATTTTTATTTCCACAAGATCCTGCCACCAAAGAGCTCTCCTATCAGTTTGTGAAAAACATCTCTATTGTGGTTTTAGTTTTTATTTAACTTGACTTAAACATTCTTTTTGGAAAAAGCTTTTTCTTTTGGATTCAGGGACACTATGCGCTTTTGGATTCTTTTCTCATATGTCTACTTCTTCTAAATGGCTTGTCATTTTTCTTCAGATAAACTCAAATCCATATCCTCACCCAGTAGCCTATGCATGTGTTATGGCTAGATCCCCTGCCATTTTTGACTCTGCCAAACATCACATTATCCCATGACCTCTGCCCTCCGGCCACATATCCTTGCTTTTAGACAGTTGAACTGTGTTCCCTGCCTTAGGAACGTCCTACAAGCTATTCAGTCTTTCCCTTGGAGTCCTTCCCATCCCTTCATCTAGTTTATGCCCCTGTAGCTTCCAATTTTAGTTCAAAAGTCACTTCATCAGGAGAGTTTTTTTAAAATTCCCTCCACCTGACCTGTGCCATGCTGCCCTTCTCTTTCAATCTTATACTTTCCTGTGCTTTTCCTGAGTTGCATTCATCAGTTTGTATATTTATTAGATTACCAATGAATGCCTGTCTCCTCCAGGAGACTAAACCACTTGATCTTATAGCAAAATCTCTTTTTTCCTCCATTTTATTCTTAATAGTTCATTGCTTAACTCAGTTAATTATAATGTAGTTGTTTAATGAGTGAATGCATTTTGAAAAAATATATTTTATTTATTTATTTTAATAAGACTGAGGGGAAAAGAGAGAGAAAGAGAGGGAGAGAAACATCAATGTTGGTTGCCTCTTGCATGCCCCCTAACACTGCATGTGGGACCTGGCCCACAATCCAAACATGTGTCCTGACTGGGAATCAAACTGGTGACCCTCTGGTTCACAGACTGGTGCCCAATCCACTAAGCCATACTAGCCAGGGTTAAATTTTAATGTATGCTCATTTAGCCACACCCACTATTCTAATATTTTATTTCTGCTTTGTTGGGGATTAAACAAATCCCCGAGTTCATGCAGATGTGAGTGTGCATGCGCACGTGCATATGTGGAAGTCATTGCAGATCGTCTTGGAAAGAATCACCAAGAACCCTCTTGTGACTAATACACATGCTCCGTGACATTTATATGGTTAATCAAAGGCCTTACATGCCAATTTTCTGGTTCTTGAGTTTGTTATGGTAAGAAGAGATTGGCAAATAGGCAGCTTCTAGATGAATGGGATATTATTTATTTTCTTGTTGAAAATAAGATTATGTAAAATTATGGCATATTTTTCTGTGATCACATTTTTCCTAATAATTTAAATAATCTGAAGAAATTAATGTCTGATTGCACTTAAAGAAGAAAATTAAAACTATTACTATAACTGCACTTACAATAATTTTATGCTGTAATGATAAGCTATACACGGACCCTTCTCAAGAGAGTCCTTATAATAGGTTTGAATGAGAGGCAAGTCCTAAATAATTTGGATTTAAACACTATAATAGCACTTTTTGTAAGTATGTCACATACATAATTTTAGTTTATTTAAAAAGAAATTATAATAGAGCCCTTATTTACAAAGCTGTTATTCAGGGTTATTGGGAATTATTGAGCTTTAATTTAAAGTCAAAATATTAATGGGAAACAATAATTTTTTCTGGGAAATGTGGGTGAAAATAGGCAGTGCAGAATTATTTTTGTTGCAGTGAGAATTCTTACATACCCTAAACAGTAATTTTAAAAATACTTATTAACTAACATATTAACAAATATTTAGAGAGCTGCCAACATATGCTAGGTACTGTGGTAATAAGAGTTGATTGCAAATTTTGGAATTGGAATTTGTATTCTTATAAATTATGTAAGAATTTTTATGTGCTATAATTGTTATTTGGACTTATAACAGGGTATTGCAGTGTTCTTAGTTATCTGTGAAATCCTTCTAAGCTAGATAAAAGCAGGCCACAAGAATGAAAGAAACAATAGTAAGTTAAAGAAGCCAACATGTTTCATAACTAAGACAACCAATATGGCTTCCAGAAAATGACTAACCTTCAGGGAGCTTAGTGTTTAATTGAGAAGAGCAGACATATTGAAAATATAAAATGAAAACAAGTACAACAATAAAAAGAAACTATTATCTGGCTCCATTGTTTTTTCAAACACTGGCATCTCTTCTTCCTGTAATAGTTGACCAACTAAGATTGAACTGTTAAAATCTTGGATGTTTTCACCCAAATATTACCTTTAAAGTCAAGAACTTGAGGCACATTTTACTGTTCCCCCCCCCCCCTCAGGAACCAGCAGGGGTAGAAGTACAATTCAGTAGAACTAGCAATAGAATATTTGGATTCTTTGCACATGTATTGTTTGCCAAATTTAGATGTGGTCTGTATTGCAGATTTTCTATTTCTCTGGCACAGACAAAAGTTGGATCTACAAAGGGTAAAAAAATAATTTCTTTATAATCAGTTTTTTTATATTTACAGGACAATAAAAAGAAGTTTTTAAGAATAAACTATCTTTGAGGTTAGACTTAGGTCCCAGGTTACTCTGATATTCCCACAGTGTCAAGAACTATCTGGGAATTCTCTCCCCAGACCTAAAGCACAGTTCTGTTCATTCTGCATCCGTCTTGAAGTTGGGTTTGACACGGACTTAGGCTGTTTCTCCATGGACATCTAGACAGCAGCTCACAGAAGAATGAATCAGAGAGAAAGACAGGAAAATGGAGAGACAGGAGTTTACTCTAGAAATTATTGAGTGCCAGGGAGGTCCATTACAAGAGAGTCAGATATATCTCTCAGTCAACTCCAAGCAATTAACACCTATATGAGCTTTGATGTAAGGGAATCAATCAAACAGATTGAACTGTCTATGCATGGCTGAAATCCATGATTCTGAGTTAAAAGGGTGGTAAAGTACCAAATTCAGTTAGAGCTTTCAGTGAGCACTTGGGGAATTTTACACTCTTGCTAACCATATGGTTCTACAGTCCTCTTGGGAATATATAGGCACCTGAGTACACTTGCTCCTCTCACCTCATTTATTTCTATTTTCATTTTTTTAGTCCTTGCATTAGTCAGACATTGTGCTGAGTTTTACATGGACCATATCACTAATTCTCGAATGAGGAAGCTTTTATTATTATGACCACTGTATGTTGATGTGGAAACTGAGGCTTAGAAAAGTACCCACCATTCAGCATTGCATCCTGTCATACATGTGGTAGGCTTTCCTTACATATTTGAAGAATAGAGTATCTCAAAAGTCAACTTCAACACCAATACCATTTAAAATTTTTCAAGTCGGCTTTAGTGTTGTTGTATAAACATTTATGATTTAGACCAGAAAATATTACCAAACCATGTGCTACACATTGATAAAAGAAACTAAACTAGAAAGATTCTCTCCCCATGTAATATTTTCTTTACACCATAAAAATATACTGTAATATCCTATGAAAAAATCCCCTCTTATTGCTCCTTCCTTCTCTTCACTCATTGATTTAAATTTTCCTTACCTTTATAGGTTAAATTTCTTACCCCTTAATAGTTGTGTGAGTTTGCTCAGTGCCTCAATTTTCCCCCTCTAAAATGGGCATAAGAATAATACTTCATGGCATAGCTTTGAGAAATACGCTCGATAAAGCAGGTAAAATTGTGCTTCTCAGACTATTTATGGTGATGCACCATTTTTGGAAGGATTTTTTTCCTCAATGAAATATTAAATGCAAAATCAAAAGAAGTTTTGATGATTAGATTCAGCAGATAGAACTGTGTCAAATTGTTATAAATGTTTTTCAGAGCTACTCTCATTTCTGTGTTTGTCTTATCACAAACTGATAGGGAACACTTCAGCAAATGGTAGCATTTGGTAGTACCACTGGTCTCTAAAAGAGTACCCTTCTCATATTAAATGTCCGTGAGTATGTGCTTTTCCATTGAAAACATGCAAGGTAACAGCGGCACTCTTAATGCCTTTCTTGCCTTCTTAACTATCCCCCAAACGACTCTTTTCTTCCTTAAATTTCTCCCTTAGGATTTTACTACTTCTCATCTTCCTCAGCACCTTTACTACTCTTGTTAATTTATTTTGAATGTTTCTTAAAATTTAACCACTGGACTCCAGGCTCCCTCCTTTTGGCGTGTGTGATTTTGTGCCTTTCCATAGCTAGTCTCTAATTCAGATAGCTTTTGGCCTTGCTATTGCACTCCCGGATTAAGGTAATGGCTTTCTCTACTGCAGCATTTTTTTTCTATTTCAAATTATTTTGTATGCAATGGTTAATATTTACCATTTTAATATCCCCTTCCCACTTTGAATGATTGCCATTCATTTGCTTTCTTTTAAAATTTCTATCAGGTGTTGCTAACTTGATATTTCCAAGCAAATTGAAAAAAAGTTCTTTCTTTTCTCTTGAGATTTATTTTAACTCCACTGATAAGTCCTCTATCTAGCTATTCTATTCAGAATTCAAACCCAGTTTCTTCTCGGCTTCCTTTATCCATCTAGCCATCATTCATCCCCCACATCTTTTGTGAAGATTCTTTATAGCTCAGAGAGGCAAGACCTCCATGTTGTTGTTATCCCTCTGAGACACTTTCTTTGCTCAAATCTAGCTCTGTGAAGAAAATTGTTGTTCTCAAACTACGGACTAAAGTTCCTTGGCAAGTGCTAGGTATTTTGAAAATGGTCTGTGACTCTATAAATATCTCCAAGCATTGGTATTATTGACTATTCTGAATAATTAATATTCCGCTTTCACTAATACTGATCATCTTGCTCAAAAACATCAGTAGAATATCATTCATTCTAATCACTTTGAAAACAAATCAATACAAAGTATAAATCAAAGTGTGCTTAATTCCAATTGTGTTCAGAAGTTTCATATCCCCATTTTCTCCACCCTTAACACACCCAATTTACCTCCACTTTTTCCTCAGTTTTCTTCAATACAAATCTATTATTCAACACTTTTGCTGGCCTAGTCTCCTCATGACAGTTTACATTGGGTACATGCAATTCCACACACCAACCTTAATTACAGATGTTAACCTTGCCTACGGCGTTTTCTTGTAGTTTTCTGCCAATTTAGTGTTTATTTATTACTGTTATTATTATTACCATTGTCGTCTTGTCATCATTGAATTGACTTATGACTCACATCTTCCTCTGAGAAACTATCTTGACTAACTTCAGGCAAAGGGTATATCCTTTCAAATATATACCTGCGTGTGTCCAGATTTTCTTCTAATGTATCAAGCAAAACAACATGTAGCAACAGATTGACTGCAGAAGCAGCTATAGATATGGCAATCCTGCTGTCTTAATTAGGCCCAGCATTAAAGAAACATTAAAAGTGTAAACCAGTGCCACTTTTCTCGCTGAATTTTTTGCTTTATTTTTGAACATATTACTTTATATAAATCTATTGCTGATATTAATATGTAATGGATTTATTGTTATTTAAAGATGAACAATGAATATTTGAAATATTCTTTTATGGCAAATATCTGTAGATATATCCTAAATACAGACACCAAAAAGGTTGAGAACTATTGCTTTAAGCATTAATATTGGGGGCATTTTGTTACTATGCTTGTATATCTGTTCAGACTCGTTAGCTTCATATGTAATAATATAATTTACAGAGAGTCTACTGTGGGGAGGAATGTTATATACATTATATCCAATGCTCCAAATAACCCTGTAAGTAAGCTTTCTTATTCTACTTTTATAGATATGGGAATTGGGATTTAGAGAAATTAAGGAATCCCCCCAATTTCCCCCAAATCTAAGTGGTAAAGTCAGACTACTGCTTGGTTCCAAATCTCTGGTGCCTTTTTACTATTTAACACTATTTACCATAAATGCATATTGTTTCTAAAACCAGTTCCCATGGTATCATTACCATTCCATATATGAGTAGTTAATGAACAAACTGGTTATTCAATAGATGTGGATGGCCGTTTTTCAGAAGCCCTCAATGGCAAAGATTCATTTTCAAATGACTTATTTGTATTCAGAACTATTTTTTCTCCGAATTGTTTTCAGTTCTGGGTTGCCTCCTATAGACAGTGGGATATCGGTTTTGAAATCACTAGGTTGCAAAGAATGAACACGATTCATTCAACTTCTGCGTAAGGTAAGCTTTCAAAGCTTAATTTTATGTTAACTCACTCTAGATGCTTAACTTGATCTGAAAATATTTCAAAATTCCATTTCCTAATAATATGCTTAGTCATCTCCAAACAGAACTTAAGATTTTCAAAGTTATTAGGGCCTAATTAAGCTTTGATCAATTAACTGACCTGCTGCCACACCTGCAGGGTGCTGTGTCCTGAAACTCAGAAAACAGCATCACAGAAGATGCTAGCTTTTATAGATTGAGCCAACATAATTGTTAGGAATCCCCCGCAACCAAAGAACAACAACAAAAGAATGATTTCCTTTGTTCCTGGGAACTTCTGGAAGGAGGAGCTGTACAAGACAACTGATGCAACTTGTAGCAACCTTAAATGAACTCTGTGGTGGGCAAGATCCTGGTAGGCGGCGACCTCCCAGGACAGCAGGGAAAAGGGGAACACCCCAACCGAGCATGAAAAAATGCAGGAGTTATCTGAGGAAAGGATTTGTTTTAGTCAAATTCAGTGTAAAAGCTAGACTTTCAAATAGAAATGTCAAGTAGGCAATTAGAAATCTGTGACTGAGGTTAGGGAAAGAACAGGATGGAATTTATAGAAGTAAATGTTCTGGATTAGAGATGAGAGATAAAGCCGTGCACTTTTTTTTAAATAGAAGTCACAAAGACATAAAGTTAAGGCTATGATTGCTAAACCTCATATAAATCCTGTTAGATTGGAAGATAAAGAAAAAAAACAAGGTAAAAATGGCAAAAACAACAACAAAAACTGTGGTAGAATATGTAAGTGCCTTCAAGGTCTAGTGATAAAAAAAATTTAAGAAAGAATATTTTCTCCAGCATATAAAATGGTCTAGAGAAGGAGGAATAAGGAGAGGAAAAGAATATTGTGTTTGTTAATAGAGAGGTCATTGATGATTTGTGAATTACTGGAGTAGGAGCCAGATCCGGCGGTAAACATGAGAATGTAATTAAGGTGATTGCTTAGGGTACTAATGGAAAGATAACAATTATAAATAGATGAAAATAAATATACAGGGTTTTAGAGAAGACTGATAAGTGAAGTTAGGACGGTGCATAGATAACTTGAGAGAAAAGTTTCATCATCTTCAGGTTGTCTAGTGAACATGTGGAAGATATACTCATTGAGCACCCGTGATATACAAGCAGTGTTCCTGGTGCTTAGAATATACCAGTGAACAATTTAACCCAAAATTTCTACACTGAAGCCTTACATCTTTTACAAATTTTTAAAAGCCCCTGGCCTTGGGCTAATTAAGCATCATTAGACAAGTCATGTATGCAGTGATGTAGCAGTACATTGGCTAACTGGAAAAAAGTAGGATAAATAAAAGAAGCCCTGATGTACTATTTGAGGACTTTCTAGGTATAAATATTTAAATGATGGTCGATCTAGCTACAGAATGATACCATTGATACAGAGGTGGGAAAGATATGCAGAATGGCTCCCACCGTATAAAATGTTCTAGGTAAGGAGGAATAAAGAGAGGAAAAGGATATTGCGTTTGTTAATAAAGAGGTCATTGATGACTTGTGAGTTACTGGTGTCGGAGCCAGATCCTGCCAGTGAACGTGAGAACGGCCAGTATGAGCCAGATCCAGCACACCAGTGCCCTGGTGTGTCTTGCTCTGTGTTCTAGGTATATTAACATATATCTACTTTTACTTGATCCATCTGTAAATTGGAGAAAATACTTTTAAATTTTTATAAGGAGGGAGTTTATTGTTGAATTTTTTTTAATTCGTTGATTTTGATTTTTAGAGAGAGAGAAAGGGAAAGCGGGGAGAAGGAAGGAAGGAAGGGAAAATATCAGTTTGTTGTTCCACTTATTTGTGCATTCATTGGTCGATTCTTATATGTACCCTGACCTGGGATCAAACCCACAAGCCTGGCATAGCAGGATGATGCTCTAACCAACTGAGCTACCCTGCCAGAGCTATTGTTGAAAGGTTTTAATGGAACCAAAAGCAGAAAAAATTCAAGATATCAAAAATTACCATAAGTTATAGATATTTATACTTGAAAACAATTTTAAATTTAGATGTGAAAAAACAATTGAAAAATAAATCACAGATGGCAGACAACTCTTAAAAATACTGTAATAACACCTTACTAATCTAACATCATCAGGGAATGAGATATTTCACATAAATGAATTTTCCTATAAGCACCAGCATTTTTAAATTTTAAACAAGTTTATGTGGAAACTTTTCAAAAATGAATTAGAAAACTTCCTGCCTTACTTATTTTATAATATATATGTTGAATTTAAAAATAATTCAAGATCATTATACAACATTTTAAAATAGAAACATAAAGGAGAAAAGTTTATTTGAAATTTCGTTATCTAGAGGTAGTTAATATTAACATGTTGGTTTATTTCCTTTCCACCTTTTTTGAATTCATATTTTTAAAAGCTTAAATATTTTGTATGTACATATATCATACATTTATTTGTGAGCATTTTCCCACATCATTAACTATTTTGGAACTATTTTAATGACTGCATAATATTTCATCAAATGGAAAAATTAGTATTATTTAAAATACATATATACCATTTAGGTTATTTCAATTTTTTCATAATTATATTGTGCTACAGTGGATAGTACCATGTATCTCTCTGTAGAATTATGACATTTCTTTTTCTTTTTTTTTTTTTTTATCTTTAGAGGGGAAGGGTAGGGGAGTGGGAGAGAGAGAGAAATATCTATGTATGGTTGCCTCTCATGTGTCCCCTGCTGGGAACTGGCCTGTAACCCAGGCATGTGCCCTGACTGGGAATCGAACCTCGATCCTTTGGTTCACAGGCCCGCACTCAATCCACTGAGCTACACCAGCCAGGGTGATTTATGACATTTCTAATAGTAAATTCCTGGAAGTAGAATTAGCAGGTGAAAACATAAGGTTATTGCTTCAGATTTGTAGTGGAATTGGTCAAATTTTAGTAAAAATTGGTCAAATCTTGAATTCAGAAAGATGAGAACAGTTAGTACTTTTACAAGAAATATATGAGTACCCATCTCTCTGTGTTCTTGCCATCAGCCAGCATTAGCGTCTTTGCCATTATTTTCAGACCATGTGCTCTAGGTCATACTGACTCAGAGTCCTCATCTTGTACATAAGTGAAGTGATGTAAGGGAAAGCACCTAAAACCACCCCTAGCACATAGTCACTATTTACTAAATAGCTACATAGGTCTGAGTTGTGTGTTAACACAATAAATGCTTATTTTTCATTCCAATTTCAACATGGGTCAATGAGGCATATTCTACATGCATTCATGCAGAGATCCAGGCTTCTTCCTTCTTTTGGCTATCTCATTGCTCAGAGTGATTTCAATTAGTTCACTCAGGATACTTCTTTCTTTTTCTTTTTTTTTCCCTTCTTTTTCTTACTTTTCATCTAGCTTATTGAGATATAATTGACATAAAAATTTCATAAGTTCAAAGTGTATGATGTAATGATTTAATACACATATATTATGAAATGATTACCACAATAACGTTAATGAATACCTTTGTTATCTTACATAATTACTGTGTGTGTGTTGAGAATATTTACAATCTACTCTCAGCAACTTTCAAGTATATAATATAGTATTATTAACTACAGTCAACATGTTGTAAGTGAATTCATTCAATACAATTTGATATGGTTGAAAAAACTAAATATAAAATTTGTTCTAAATGTTATGCACCACAATTGAATGAAAAATTGGTGTATAATAGGGAAATTCACTGTGTATTCTGGAGTAGAGGAACTGATGTGATTTGGTGATGACTAGGGTGTGGTAGAAGGAACTACTTCTAATTTCACTCTTACTAGCTGTGTTGCCTTCATCTCAAGAATGTCTCCATCATTTGGTTGTTAAGCTTAGGTGAGGCCAGCTATTCAGAAGAAATAAAAATATTATCAAAACAAAGTAATACTACTATATTAAATAATATACTATTTATACTTTTTGCAAAACCTTAATTTTTACCTTCAAATTTTTCTAGCTGTTGCTGCTGTGGATATATTTAACACAAAAGTTGCAATAATTTCTTCTTGATACTACAATAGATAATGCACCTTTAAAATAGTTGCTAAAATATCTGAAGAGACTAAGTTTGTTAGTTTCTACCTAGACCTCTTATCAGGAGTAGGCTGCTGAAAAATAGCAGTACTCCTAGGTTGTCAATTCCTTCTCCTACCTCTGCTTACATTGATGGTTGCCTCTTCTCTTCAATGGTTCCTGGGGACGCAGTCCCATTACATGAGCCTTTGTAAATAGTCATTTCAAAACACTACTTGACTTGTAGCAACTGGTACCTATCATGTTTAAGTATTTAGGAAAATGTTAGAGTAGCTAGATTAAACTCAAATTTGGAGGATGTTGGTGAAGCAGAATTAAATCTAAAATGCTAACTTTTTAAAAAAGAATTCAGTGGCATTTAGTACACTTCCAGTGTTGTGCAACTACCATATACAACACTTTCAGTACTCCAAAGTGAAAAGCTTTACCCATTAAACAATGTACCCCCAACCCCCTTCCCTCACTCCCAGACCCCGCCAAACACCAGTGTGAATTCTGTGCTTCTTTAAAACTTTATTTGGAAATAATTTCAAATTTATAAAAAGTTAAAAAATAAAAATAGTGCAAAAGACACCTGTGACCACTTTATTCAGACTCACCTATTGTTAACATCTTAACCCATTTACCTCTCTCTTTATATACATAATATAATTATATATTAATTATAGATATATTTAAATATAATTATACATGTATATAGGTATAATTATTTTCTGACCTAGTTTGAGAGTGTCAGACATCTGTGTGGTATGGCCAGATTTAACTTAAGAAGTAACTTGCCCTTTTCCACAAGCCACCAGGGCTGTGTCTCTCATAGCTCAGACATCGTTGTTTCTCTTGTCAACTGATGGTTTTGGGCATGAATTCAAATGCCAACAGGAATTTCCAATTTTGGGTGCAGTGAAGAAGGAAACTTTATTCAGTGCACACGACTCAATTGTGATGAAGCATGGCTGTAGAACAGCTCTGAGGCCAGGTGGCCCTGGAGCCAGGCCAGCTCTGGCTAGACAGCTCTGTTCCACTCTGTTCCTCGGTAGTCTGCAGTGTTCTGCTCCATTCAGCGATGGCCTGTTTCACTCTGCTCCACTCCACACTGGTCTGCTTCACTGTGCTCTCAGCTTCACTATGCTCTGGTGGGATATCTTCAGTGGTTCAGCTTGGCCAGTGACACACAGTCTACCCTCTTGGGGAGAAAGTACACTACCCAAGGTAGAGGAGAGCTGGCTTATATGGATAGAATTTCCCACTCCTGGCCCCTGATTGGTCTGTCCTCATTCAAATTAGGATGCTGAATCATCACAGTTTGATTGGTCCAAAAGCAGTGTCCCGATTGGTTAGAATAGAGGCACTCTGATTGGTCAGAGCTGTGCAGCTCTGATTGGATAAGGTAAGCATCAGTCCTACTGGTTGAAAAAGGATACCAGGAACTCCTTTAAAGGGCTGGCTCAGATGGCAGAAACACATTGCAGGCAGGCAGTTTAGTGCAGAAGCTGGCAGTTTAGCATCGCAGAGGCTTCTCAGTGAAGTAGTTTGTGTGACAGATCCCTGTACAGAAATGGCTGCTAGGCTCTGCTTTTTTTTTTTTTTTTTTAATTTCTTTTAATTTTTTCTTCAGTTAGCCACTAGGATCCCTTCTTTGTAGGTGTCTTTTGTTTTCCTTTTAGGGTTTACACACTAATGTGCTCAAAATCTGATGAAGACTGCTTCTTTTCTACAGAGTGATCTGCAAACTGTTTTGCAGGTCACTTAGTGTGCCCACACTCTTGTGTTTAGTCTCCTGTCATCAGCTCCACCCTTATCAGACTGCTTTTGACTGCCTGTGCCTTGCCCCATTTTCCTGGGGAATTTTTTCTTCAGATGTTTCTTAATCTTCTTGTTAAATTCATCCATGGCTCACCTTAAAGACATATTTTTGTTTTGGTTTTCTTGAAATTGCCCCCTACTGCTAACATGCATAGCACTTCTAACACAGGGACTAAAAGCATGGATTTGTCTGGTTGTATCCCAGCTCTGTCATTTTTAGCATATGACTTTGATCAATTTCCTTGTCTTTTCTTCTGCTGCTCACCTGTTAGGTAAGAAGAATTTTGGTATCCGCCTTCTGAAGCTGTTATAGGACTAAATGAGATAACGGTTCTAAGTGCCTAATACAGTCTATGGTAAATAGTAAGCACTCAATAACATGTTAACTACAGTTTTTGCAGAATGCAGCCCCGTGTATTTCAATCAGTTGTTTATCAGTTTCCCAGGACAGATTATGAACTTTTTAATGGTTAAAACTCTTGTTTATTCATCTTCATAGCTGCAGCCCAGCCTTCAATTGAATTTACTCTTAAATTATAAATACTTCTAATGCTACAGGTAATGCTGTTTTCTAGACAAAGTAGGTTACTGACACAATGTAAAACAAAGCTGAAATCTGTACTGAGTTGTCTTCAGCTTGTAACTTCTTATGTAATCTGCAATGAACAAATAAGAATTCTAACACTTTCTAGAAAAAAATCAAATGAAAGAATAAGTTGATATCTAGAAAAAATGCAATTAAAGCCCTTATCATTTCAGAAATTTATTGAAGGAAGGCATTACACTTTGGTATGCTTCTGCTGGTTCAGAAATGTAAATGAGACAGAGGACAAGTAAATATATCCTTTAGAATAAAAATTCACAATAAGCCAATAATATTTCAGAATCAGATAATTGCTAGGGTCAACATTTATCATAGATGTATTAGTTGTGTAGGGCTGCTGTGACAAAGTACCATAAACTAGGTGGCTTAAACAACATACATTCATTGCCTGAGTTCTGGAGGCTGGGAGTCTGAGATCAATGTGTCAACAAGGTTGATTTCTTCTGAGGGCTGCACGGAAAAATCTGTTCCACTTCTTTTAGCTTCTGATGGTTTGCTGGCAATCTTTGGTGTTCCTTGGCTTGGAGATGCATCACCCCAATCTGTGCTTTTATGTTCACATGATGTTCTCTCTGTGTGCATGTCTGTGTCCAAATTCCCCTGTTTATAAGAACACAAGTCATGTTGGATTAGGTTCCTAACCTATTCTAGCATGACTTCACCTTAATTACATCTTCAAAGCCACTAATTCCCAACAAGGTCATATTCTGACATGCTGGGAATTAGGACTTCAACACACATTTTTGGAGGGACATGGTTAAACTACAACCATAGACTTTAGAGAACATTCTGAAAGTTTATTAAAAGCAGAATTTCAGTGTACATGATCTTGCTCTTATACTGGTCCTCTGGTAATGTTGCTTTTGATGTTGCTTTTTACAATTTAAGTGCTAAGAGTAAACAGATTTAATGTTTCTAAGATTGTGTCTATGATACACGGTATTCTTAAGCAATAAAGAAATTTCTATCCAAATAGATAGGTTTATGATTGCTTAGAGATTATGGACCTGAACTTTGCTGAAATAGGCAGGTTTGCAAATTTTAGCAGTGTTGACATCAGAAGAAAAACAGTTATGACTTCCAGCTACCAGAAATTAAAATCTGATTATTAATTTAGAAGTGCTTGGGGTTAATATAAAACTCACCAGAAGTGAAATATTTAGAGGGACTGTGGAGATATCATAGAATTTAGGGACTTGGGGAATATGTAGTTTTTCCTTTAAGAAAAGATAATTATATTCAAACTAAGGAACACAGTGTTCTCAGTCCCTAGATGCGGAATAATGATGCTGGTTAATTTACAGTGTAAGTTAAATTGGAGAATGCTTAGCTTTTTCCTGTACCCAGTGGTAGCATCTCTTAAAATTTGACCATACAGTTAAAACTGTCTCTTTCTTTCTTCTTTCTTTTTCCTACAGAAAAAAAATCTCATCTATCGTTTCTTTTTTTTTTGTTCTTATTCACATCTTTATGAATAATTTGTTTTACATTCTTAAATCTTGCCTTATATAAAAAGTTTATGTGAGCCATACAGGAAATGATATTCCTTGCCCAGACAGGATATTTCAAGAATAAAAATTACAGTTAGGAATTGTATTTAATAGTTAAAATGGAGAATAGCTTCATTTAGCAAACTGTATTTGAGTTAACCTTGAAGAATTCCCAGTATCTAGCATTGTGTCTTGAGTAGAAGGAATTTATTAATATCACCACCCCCTTACACTTATTAAAATTATACTCTATTCAATATTTTAGGTAGAATTAATATTTTGCTCTTCTATTATTTTAATAAAGGAATGGTCTTATCTGGAATGTGAGCATATAAAATGCCAGAAGGATACAAGTTCTTGGAGAATTTAATCTCTGTGACTACAGTACCTTGTTCTTAGCATTTTTCAATTGTCAACTTAAAACCTATTGTTTTTAAGTGTTAAGGCATTTTTGTTCAAGTGTGAGTGTTTGACCCAAATAACATAGCAAGTTGATTTTATCTGTCTTTTCAGAAAGCTTTTGTCATGATGAATCTCTCATCATGAATAATTAAACAATGTTGGGTTATAAATTCCATCAAAACCACAGTATCTCAGAATGCATATTAATTTCACAAAATACACATATACTAAGGAAGCAAATCTTCCAGTTCTATATAAAACTTATTTTCAAGTGTGTCTTATAAGAAATTTTTCCTGTAACAAGAAATCAAGTGTTGATATTCATAGAGTTAGTAAGCACAAAACAGAAGGTCCATTGTCTTTCCTCATATTAAGGTTTCCCATGAAAAATATTAATGTTGTCTCTAAGTTTGCACATTAAAGCTATTACAAAATAAAAGAAATATTTTTTAAAAAGTTGTCTTGATAATCGCTGCAAACTAAAAATCTGTTCTAGCCCATTAAAAGTGCCTGGCCTTTCTAGAATAATGAAACAAAGCTTCAAAGAAAAACGTTTTCTTGGTTCATTTCGAATGTTGGCTATTGGTTAAAAGTAGGAATTAATTCCCCATTGTTGAAATGAGCCCTGAGATTGTGTCAATGCTGATTTGCAGAAAAGATATTCAGAATGAAGTCATCTTTTTCTGCTTTGAACTGCCAATATGGATCTTGGTTCAGAGAGAAAAAAAGTATAATCATGAAGCTGTAGTGAAAGAACTGCCACTTAAGAAATTGGAACCTTTTGTACTACTCTTCTCAGAGAGTGATGCAACATGGTCTCTTCCAGAAAACTCTCACTCCTCCTCTTCAGTTTTCCTGACACTTCCAATGATCTGTTTGTAAAGAGAAATATTATGTGGTAAAATAATGGTTTTCTTTTTGCAGTGGGCAGTGATTCCTAGTGTACTTGAATGTGTTTTCCTTATTCAGTTTCCAAAGAAATATTCGTAAGTCCGCTTCTCCACATCTTTTTACTGGTCAGGAGGACAAGACTGCTGCGTGCTCTGCAAGCCGCTGAGACGCCAGGGAGCTGATACCACAGCAGTGCCTTACAGGAGGCGGCAGGTTTCCTACCTACGGAAATTAAGAATGTTGGTCTCTGTAATAATTTGGCACAAGGTTGCCTTTTTTCTTTAGAAGTTTCTTCTAGTAGCCGCAGAAAAATTGCCAATGCTAGCCTCAAACATAGAATGAACTGGAAGTAAAATATGTTGTTAACTTAGGTAAGGTCTGGAGTGAAGCTCATTGTCCTCTGTGTAATTTTTCTTGTTTTCTTTTTTTTCTACTTCTCCTTGTTCACCTTCTTCCTCTGCAGTTTAGTTTGTGTTTTTTTTATTCTGAAACCCCCCTCAGCTAGCATGAAGTCGGGTACTTAGTACTTTATAAAAGAATAATTCCTCTTTTACTTGGAAAAAAAAGCAAAGTAAACCTGAACCAATACCCAATTTAACTAACTTCTGGAATTCATGCATTGGAAAAGTGTCACACATTCCATGGAATGTTGCATTATCTCCCCTCAAATTAACTCCAATTAATTATTTTAAAAAATCTAAATCTATATGCATATATATAGATATATCCAAATAAGTATAGATAAAAGAGATATCCACACATATAAATATGCAGCATTTAAATGAATGTTCGAAATTATTTGTAAGAACCTAAGAGAAAAACTTGAGAACCACTTGCCTAATGTAATATTTTAGAAGTGATTCTGATGTAGTTTGTTTAATACAAGCATAGTGATTCTCACAGTTTTCCTTGGTTGCTCTGAACATAAAGCATGCATATTATTTATTATAAGTCCTAATGAAGTGGCAGATGTTATGCATAGAAAGTTAATAAGGTTTCTGATACTATTATTACATAATCTAAAAACAGTTTTCACTCTTTTAGACGCAACATCAAATTTCTTAGAATAAATCTACACCCTGGCTAATCAATTTTGTTTGTTCTACAATATAAATCGGTGCTTTATTCTTAAAAGTAAAAATTGAAAAGAAAATGACTAAATATCCGTTCATAGTAGAATGGATAAGCAACGGTACATCTGTGTGATGGACTATTACACGGCAACAAATAAGAGCAAACTGTAGCTACGTGACGCAGCATAAATTAATCTTACATATTTAATGTTGAGTGAAAGACATTCATAAAAAAGAATAAAAATGGACTCTGTTTTTTTACTAATTTAGAATTGTAACTCATCACATCTGTAATTCCTGAAGTTTGTGAAAAATGGAATATAGTTACACAAGTGATGATACTGCAAAAAATAACTTGTTAGCATAAACAATGCTATATATGTAACAAATTACATGTATATAATGCTTTAAACCTTTTCTGAAATTAATCGTTTTCTTGTTTTCTGATTAGTAAAAGACCTTATATGAGATAACTATAATCTTCTCATCTATACATGTGTATATATACATGTTTACATGCTTACATTTATATACATATATTCATTACTTCACATCTGATTACTAAACTCTCTTACATGACAGTTAAATATTTAGAGTTATTTATTATTTTTATTTCTAAATCTCCAAGAAAATGTAGGCATTGGAATCAGCTGACTAAAAGCAAAACATTATATGCTAAGTTATGCTTACAAGTTTGACTACGTAGTAAACCTTTTTGGGAGCAAGTACTACATCTTGTCCAACATTGAGTCCTCATGCTTACATGGTGACTGATAGGTATGTGAGGGGGACCCCAAAACCCGGATTTGTTTATAAAAATTGTGTAGCTATGTTTAAACTTCAGTCACCTTCAAAGTACTCTCCATTTGATGCAACACACCCATCAAGACATTTTCTCCACTGCTTAAAACAGTTTTGAACTTGTCAATTTTGAGCCTTTTAGCGCTTCTGGTGTTTTTTGTTTCACTATTTCCACATCAGCAAAGTGTTTCTTTTTGAGGATTTTTTTCGTCAGGGGAAACAAAAAGTTGCCCGGGGAGACTGGGTGATAAGGAAGATGCGGCACAGGCATTACGCCATTTTTGGTCAAAAACTGCTGAACATGTAGTGCAGTGTGAGCAGGTTTGCTGGTAAATCACCAATTATGAAATGGTCAAATGCTTTGAATCTTCAAAAAAAAATTCACTGAAGCTAAACACAGCCTCTCACAACAATGCCAGCTGGTACACTGATACAGATGGGTTCCTAGCATGCTGACCTAGCAGGGCAAGCCTGTACTACAAGGGGTCTGCCCTCCAGAAGACAATTATGAGGTTTTTTTTGCTGCCTCCATATGGTGGGAATTTAACAAATATTTGTAGCATTCATTAATGAATGATTGATTTACTTAATGAACAGCAATTATTACTAATTATTCTTCAAGTGTATGTTTCATCTTTTTTGAATAAGCACTTCACTCTTAGCAAGATTCATAAAATTTGGAAGTGATATAAATAATTTAGTCTTTGCATCTGAAACTGCAAGAGACCAACAGCTCGATGCTGTTAGGAATTAGTTAATTGAGTCCATTTATTAACTAAACAAGCATCATGCTTTAAAAGAAGTGGTGTTTGTTGCAGCAGATCGAATGAAAGGAAAGAAGAGAGTCATTTTCTTCTCTGAAAAATTAGTGAAGTCAACATGGTGCTATGATATTTTATGACTGTAGTTCTCTGCCTCCAGTGTCTTATAAATATTGACCACTTGATAGTACAGTGAGATAAGCTACAGAATTACCTAAAGAGAAGGCCAAGAAGAGAATAAAAACCCCAAGTGGCTGGAAGACATAATTCAACTCAGAAGCCAGCTGATGTCTCCCTGTACAGCGGAGTGCAGCCTGAGCAGGGACTTCATCCTCTGGTGGTGGTGGTCATGTTATAAGTTGGAGATAGATTTCCAGGGAGGTATGAGAGAGAGTCAAAATTTTAAACTGAGCTATACAGCAATGATTTTTCTTTTTTTTAATCTGTATGTGGAAGAGAGGTCGGGATAAACTTAATATTGTAGCTTTTAGTAGTTAAAAAAATCAGGCAAGATAATTATATATCTATCATCTATTTGAAAAATTGCTCTAAACTTTCCTGGATTTGTGTGTGTGTGAGCCTGCTTGACAATGGAGTGGGATTTTCAGGAACAATAAACAGGAGAGCTAGAGGCTTAGAGGCATAAGGGAATATGGATCATTTAGGGAGTTGCGTAATAAGTATATGTCATAGGTGATGGAGGTAAGACTGTAGAAGTAAGAAGGGCCAGAAGATGAAAGGTCTTTTATTCTATGGTAAAGAATCTACCTTGTCAATCATTGTAGTGGAGTGAAAGATCAAAGTTGTGTTTTTAAGGGTCATTCTGACATCTCTGTTGAGGATGAGTCGAATGGGCTTTCTCAGAGTTAAGGAAAGTAATAGAATATTTCAGTATGCTAGAAGAAGTAGAATATTTATTTACATATACAAGATAGAACATGTAGTCTTAATTATGGATTGATCATGAGTTGTAGAAAGAGGGAGGAATCCAAGGTATTACCTGAGTCCTGTGGGAACAATTGAATGGATGGTGATGACAATGACTAAGATAAGGAAGGGGAGGGAAATAACAGGTTGTGGGAGATTGTGACAAATTCATGTTTTGATTTGTTAATACTGAAGTATTTGTGTAATATTTAAGTGGAATGACATTGGTAGCAGTTGGATTTATTGCTCAGAATTCAGGAGAGAGATCTGGACAAGAAACATGGACATGGATGTCATTTACATATAGGTGGTCAGTGAAGCTGCGGAAGTGAGATAAGGCCAAGAATGACACGTCAGTAATGATACAATTTAAGGGATAAGCATGGAAAGAGATCTCCAGAAGGGACCTGAGATTGAATAATGAAAGAGGCAAAGCAAAGAAAGTAGAAGCATGGAAGCTAAAGGAACAGTAAATTTCAGGGAGTTAGTAATCAACAATGTCATGTGTTGAAGGTAAGCCTACTAAAACAAGGACAGAACAATAAAAACTGGATTTGGAAAAGAGTTATGTCATGATGCATTTCAAGCTGAAGAAGTGAAGGAAACAAGTGTAGACTATCCTTTCAAGAAGCTTACTTTTAAAGGAAAGTAGAAAGAGAATGAGGGAAATAGAGCAGGTATGCCAGAGAAGATGCCTGTGTTTGTTATGTGGGAAAAAAAAGTGTTTACATGTGGCAGAAAAAAACTACTGAATAGGAAGGCATCATTTCAAGATATAGAAAATAAAGGCTAAGGTAAAATGATTTGGTGAAAGTAAGTTCCTGAGCAGATGGAAGGAAAGAAATCCAGAATACAGGTGGTCATGTATCTGGCCTTGGTAAGAATGAGGATGAAGGAAGTAAGAAAATAAAGGAGAGAAGAAGGGCGGGGGGGGCGGGAGTGGGAGGAGATGAAACCGATGCATACTGTAAAATGACAAGTCCACATTTTACAAGTAAAAAAAAGAATTTATTAACTCCCCTACTTTTGTGGTTCAGGGCTGGAACTGCCTTCCATAGAGCTTGCTACAAGATTTGGTTCAGAGGGACTGGAGTATATTCTAGTGCTGCTACACATTGTTTGTGTGAGTTTGAGCGATTCCTCTTCTCTGGCCCTCCATTATTTTCTTTTATCATTTGTACAAATGAAATGTGCAAAACATATGAATCTCAGGGCTGGCCACAAACTAGGAGGTCAGTGCATTATGGATTTTCAGACTCAGAATCAGATGAATGGCGTTAAAACGATATAGAAGACTAGTACATGACTTGCTTCTTGGAAAAGAAATGAAGAATAGGTTTTCATTTTAAATTAGTATCTAACTTTCACTGAACAGAAAATGTAAAATAAACCAGAGTCCACTTTGCTTTCTCCAGTTTTGAAATATTTTAAAGATGAACCTGCTCAATTGGTGATGCTTTGCACATATGCACAGAGGTTTGAATAAACTGATGGAAAATATAAGAAGAGTAATCAGTCCAAAATGTTAACTCATGGGGTCTGGATAGATATTAAGACAGATTTATGGCAGTTACTTTCCATATCTCATTACGTAATTACAAATCAAAGATACCAACAGGATTCAGTCTAATTAAATTGGTAGCAAATGTAGTAAATTTTCTAACTCATCAATAGAAAATCTAGATAATTTGGCTAGGTGATAGCGCTTGCTTTTTAATTTTTTCTATTTAATTAGTAACTCACTTATTTATGCTTTTTCAATAAACCTTACTTGAATTTAGTAACTATAGACTCTTTGAAACTACCTAGACTGCCAAAGTATTTAGTTCATTTGTTCATCACCAGAGAAGTAAAACAAAAGCAATTGGGTAATCAGTGTTCATGAACACAAGCTTGTGTGTGTATGTTTACGTGTGTGTACAGAAATCCTAATATTTTACCTATTATGTGTCAGGCACTCTTCTGAACACCTCACAAAGTGCATGAACTCATTTAAATCTTCACAAACATGCCTTAAGATATATACTGTGTCTTAAAGTAATAATACTGTATTATTATTATTGGTTTAGTAGTCATATTTTGATTTTTCATGAGGAAATTGAGGCATAGAAAGCTGGCATTCAAACCAAGTCCCTCTGGGTCCAGTTTCATGCTGAGACAATAATTTTGCTCTCAGTATATGCCATTTTAGAGAGGTTTTCTTTTAAAGACTTTTATTTTTTGTAGAACTGATAGAATTCAGTAATAATAACTAAAGACATATTTTTAGTGGAGTACCTCTTATTTTAAAATTACATTATTATTATAAAGTAACATTAATATCATGGAAAAGATAAAAAAGAAACTATTACACATAAATGCAAAACTAGTAACTGTTAACAATTTGGTCTATTTTGTTCTGACCTATTTATTTTTTTTATTTTACAAAATTTGGATCAAAATTTAAATATGTCTTTGTTTTGCTTCTTTCATTTAATATTTGATGAAAACAATATATATTCTGATGTTCCTACATATTCTGCAATTCAAGTATATTTTTGGATATAACATTTTCATATGTTTGTATTATGATGTATAAAATGTATTGCTGGATACTTTGTGAATACATTATTTTACTGTCTTAAATAATCATGATGATCATTGTTATATATGATGAAAAAAGTAAAGGTACTTATTAGATGTTGAGTTGCTCAATTAAAATATATGAAGATTTTTAAGGTTCTTTGAAAGACACTCCCTTTATATTCTCAACAGCAAAGTGTAAAAGTGCCCATCTCATTACACCCTAATTAGCATGAATAGTTTCATTTTAAAAATATTTGGCACTTTGATAAGTGACAAAATTACATTTCATTGATACTTGAATTTTTATTTATTTTATATTAATGGGATAAAACACTATGTTTGTTAGTCATTTTTATTGCTCTCATGAATTGCTGAGATTTAATTATTTCTTTCTTATTAATTTATATATAGTGACTTTGTTTTTTCTTTTCCCCCCTTTTACTGAACTTATTGGGGTGACACTGGTTAACAAAATGATATAGATTTCAGGTGCACAGTTCCACAGCACATCATTTTTGTACTGTATTGTGTGTTCACAACTCCAAGTCAAGTCTGCCTCCATCACCTTTTATCTCCCCATTGCCTCCTCCACCTCCACCCCTCAACCTCCCCACCTCCCCCTTGGCAATCACCAAACTGCTGTCTGTATCCACTAATTTTTTTCTCTCTCTCTTTTTCTTTTTTGCTTAATCCCTTCAGTTCCCAGCTACCACCACCCTGCTCCCTGCTCAGTAACTGACAGCTTGTTCTCTGTCTCTGTCTCTATTTTGCATGCTAGTTTATTTTGTTCATTAGATTTCACGCTTAAGTGAAATCATATGGTCTTGGCTTTCTCTGACTGGCTTATTTCACTTAGCATAATACTCTCCAGGTCCATGAATGCTACCACAAAAGGTAAGATTTTCTTTTTTACAGCGGAGTAGTCTGTTGTGTAAATGTACCTCAGCTGTCTGATCCACTCATCTGCTAATGAACATTTGGACTGTTTCCAAGTCATGGGTATTGTAAATAATGCTACAATGAATGTAGGGGTGCATATATTCTTTCAAATTAGTGTTTCTAGTTTCTTTAGAAATATTCTCAGAAGAGGAATCTCTGGGTAATAAGGCAGTTCCATTTTTAATTTTTTGAGGTAACTCCATACTGCTTTTCACAGTGGCTGCACCAATCTGCGTTCCCAACAACAGTTCACACAAGGGAATGTACAATTGAAATATTATTACATCTTCTTGGTGAATTGTTCTTTTTTATTGTTAAGTAATTACTTGTTTAACCTCTAATATTTCTTTTTGCCATATAGTGTATTTTCTCTGAAATCTGTATAACTATACCAGTTTTTCTCTCTGAATATTTGCCTAATTTCTTTTTATTTCTTTTTTTACTTTTTCTATTATTATGTTTTAGTTGTTTCTTTTTCAAACAACACACAGGTATAGCTTTAATGTATTCTAAGAGTATTCTATCTCTGAACTGTGTTTATTTAATGTATATTCATTGTGTTTACTGATCCATTTGAATTTCATGTTTATTTTATATGTGCTCCATAACTACTAGTTTTTGATTTATTTTGTTGCCGCGTTTTGTGAGGTTTCTTTTGCTTTTTCATTTTTCTTGTTATGTTTTTCTATTTCTATTACTTTAGTATCATACTTAAACTTTTGTACAGTCTTACTTGCAAAAACAGTGCCTAACATTAAATAATAGCCATTTCTTCTTTCCATAATACACGAATCTTAAAATACTATTCAACTTTGCTCACTGCAACCTCACCATTTCATGCATTATTGTTTCAACTTGTTTTAGGATTTCAACTTGTTTTGATGCATGCATACTTTTATGAGTCAATAAAGCCATATTTGATGCAGAAATAGATAAAAGTTATAAATGATAGTGTTTGTTACTTTAGGATTTTCTGTAGATGTGGGTGTTTTCTAGACAAGGTTAAAATAAGTGTACATAAATGTTATTTGTGTGTTTATTAAAATTATTAAATTATAAAGAGATTAGAATTTAGTAATGAATTAGTCATAATTACATAATATAATTGGCAATAGAAGATAGTTTCAAATGTATTAAATCAGAATCCATTGCAAATACAATAATTTACTGTATCAGAAGGCCAATAGAAAAGTAGAAAAGGTTATAAGAACATCAAAGAAGGATAAAGAAATTAGTAATTTTTGATTAAATTATTTGCATTGAATTATTAAAGAACATGATAAGGTGAGTATATTGGTTTTTAAGCATTAAGCAACTAGATGACAAGAATGATATCTTTCTCAATTTGCTGTTAGTAGTAAAATGCATGACCTTTTACAAAAGTATGCTCATGACTGTCAAGGTAAATATACTTCATTTTTAAATTATGGGGAGGGAAATGAATTACCTAAGAAGATGATATCAACTCAAATGATAAAATATTCAAATAATGTGTATATAAAAGGGAGAATTCTAAGCATAATTCTTCCATAATTCTCAAGATGTAAAAAAATCATTTCATATTTCTCTCTGTCAGATACTTACAGTGTTTTTTATTTGTTTTATAAAAACAACATAGTCAAAGTAGAAATAATACTCTCCATACCAGGAAATTTTATTGTGATAGTGCAACTCTCTGCCTTGAGATTAACTTGTGGAATACTGATGTTCTCACATGGAGAAATAAACATCTTTCTAAGAGTACTGGGAGAGAGAGCTCTCTGGGTGTTTTAGCCTCCAGCAATAGGTCCCTGAGACATCTTATTACTATATTTTAATACATATTTTAAAGTAGCAAAAAAAATGAGAGCTCCATTTTATTGATTTCCAATATATGTCTATGGGGTCCTACTAACTTCATTTTACAAATGAGAAAATTGAAGGTTGGTAACATTCAGTATCACTCCCAAGGTCCCATACTGGATGAGTCACTTGTCTGAGAATTCAATCCAGGCATGTTCACGAGGTGTGAATGACAGTCTCTGCCTTCTGGATATGAGCCATATTCTACCTAAACAGTGAAGGGATTCATTTTTACATGCTTTTGGTCCAAAAAAATATAAAATGACATCATTTCAACATCTAGTAACAGCTTGCAATTTGTGATAATCAGTTGAACCTGCTAATAAAAATGGAAATCAGTTATCAAGAACTTCAGTGTATACTCTTGTCAGTTGCAAATATATATGGAATGGATGATGTACATGAGTTAATATATATAGTAATATTTTAATAGCTAACATTTTAAGTATTTACCTTATGCTAGGCAAAATTACAAGTGCTTTACTGGCATAAACTCACTTAGGGCTAATAACAACCATACCTAAATGGTCCACTTATTACTCATATTCTTTATAGTAAGAAATTGAGTCATACTGAAGTTAATCATCTTGTCCAGATCCACACAACCAGTCAGTGAAAACCTAAAATTAACATTCAGGCAAGGAAGCACAAGAACTTAGATACTTTTATCCTACTCTATAAAATAAATACACATAGAAAGAGATTTAACATGTACAGAGTAAATTATTTAATTCAAATATATAAAAATATTTTCTCAGAGTGTATGTTCTTATTTTTACACATATTTGAAAGTGTCTATAGATTTATAAAGGTTGAAAGAAAACTATAATAGACTATCACATAGTCACTGTCTAGCTTCAGCAATTACAGTATTTTTTAATCTCAAAATGGTCAAGTGTTCTGTAAAATGTTCTGTAGTTCAGACTTGTCTGTTGGTTCCCTGCAGTTTTCTTTAAGTTATTTACCCATCCTCTATTTTTCTAGTTTTTCTACATGTCTGCCAGTATTTAGTGTTACTAATTGTGTGTGTGTCTTTGGTATTTTGTTGTTTTGTTTAGTTTTAGCCTTTGGAGACAGTGTATAGTTATAGTGGTATTTTATTCTGGTTTTAATTTGAATTTGTCTCTTGACTAAAGATGTTGAGCAGCTTTACATGTGCTTTTTGGCCATCTGTATATCTTCTATAGTAAAGTGTTTTTTTCCCCAGATCTTTTGTCCATTTGTTTTATTGGTTGTTTTTTCATCACTGAATTGTAAGTATTCTATAAAATATTCTTGATAGTAGTTCTGTGCTGGACAAATGTTTTATAGATATTTTTCTCAGTTTATTTTTTTCCTACTCATTTTCTTAATAGTCTTTTTTACGAAAGTACAACCTTTGGATTTGACGTATGATATATGCAAATGTAAACATATACAAGTATATATTTTTTTCCTCTTTTGGTTTGCTTTCTGTGACCTACATAAGAAACATTTGACTACCTTCAAATTATGAAGACATTTCTGGGTGTTTCTTCAACAGCTTTTTATTTTAGATTTTATGTTTAAATACATGACTTGAATTATTTTTATATATGCTATGAGATAAGGACTGAGAGTCATTCTTTCCCTCATTAATATCCACTTATTCCAGCACCTTTTGCTTAAAAGACTTTCCTGCTATCAACAACATCAAAAATTTATTATTGATTTAATAATTTATTAGTTTAGTAAATTATTATGTGAATTAAGGAAAGTGACTACTATGAGTTTTATTAGAAGTTTTTTTAATGTAGAGTAAAAAGTATTTTCACAGTTCATACTCAAGTTATCAAATAGTAACTAAACAAGGAAAATTATTACCTGTCTATTCACTGGAAAAATCCAGGTCCTTTCTAGTTAGTTACCCAACCAGAAATGGCTAGAGTTACATATTGAGACCCTTTTATATCTTCATATATCCCTTTATACAGGGTCTGGCAGAAGTAAGGCCTGCTTGAGTGTGGTCAGTAAGGTAATAACAGGAGTTTAATAATTTGTAGTTTTAATTTGAACATTTTACTTAAAATGTCATATGGTATGCTTGAGTGTGATATTGTTATATTACAGAATTATATGCTTATGATTTTGTAATGAAAATTGTAGTAAAAAGGGGCATTATTTGTGCCAGAACCTGTATTTTAGATCTAAAATTGTACCTTGCTTTCTGAGACTCTGCTGATAAATGGTGGATTGACAGTCATTTCTATGTCTGCTTAAATATCTACTTACATCATCAAAATATAATTTAATTGCAAATATATTACATAAATCTCTGAATAATCAGTGTCTTGTATTGAATGTAATTTCATTCTATTGTTGTTAGCAGAGTTATCTCTGACACAAAGCAGTGATTGAGACTTCACTTACTCTTAGGTACAACTCTTAAAGTATTGTATTGGGTACAACACATGACACACACACATACTTTGTTAGTTACGGAGTATATTTTCCCAGCTATTTAACTTAACTGTGCAATTAAGTTTTCCTAAATTCTAAGTTCAAACTCTGCCCTGTCTCTGAATAGGAGGTTATAAAATGTTTGATCCATTCTCTATGTATCATCTACATTATTTAGAACAGTGGTACATGGACTCCCTTTCTATCCTTGTTCATGTCCTTCCATGTCACAATGTGCTGACAATTCAGCCTTACTCATTTTTTCCTTTTCCTGTTCTTTCTTCTGTTTTACTCAGCACTATGTTTTCCCTTATAACTTCCATTGATTCAAATAAGCTTTAGTTTCATTATTTATCTTTCTACAATTTTGTTATTTCCTCACATTACAAATTCTGGCTGCAAAGTTAATAATCACTTCCCTCTACCTTTCGAAGTTCACAATTCTAGACTCCTTTTTTTAAAAGGCTAGTTTCTTTATGTTCATGTTCTTATCTCCTCTCAGAGTCTATGGATTTTGTGCTACCAATTATAGTTAGATTTTCATATCTCCACACCTTTTCTTATGTTTCTCCTTAGCAGAATTCCATTCCCTCTTCATCATCCGACTTTGAGAATAGAGTCCATGTCTTTATCACCATGTATTTGTCAGTCTGTCCTTTGTTGAGGGCCTGTGTTCTATAGGTGTTGTTCAGAGCATCTAAGATGCAAACATGCATAAGCTGTAGTTCCTGTCTTTGTTTTTAATACACACTCTTCTATTCCTCTTCTTCAAAGCTGGCACCAGTCCCTAGTGTAATATCTTTCAATAAACAGTGTATTACTGAACTGGATAGCCATCAATTACATAGATAGTCTGCACTTACATGCACCCTCATGTAAAGCCTTTTGTCATAGTGGATATTGTTTTTTAAATTGTAATAAAACATCACTTATGCCAAATTTGATCTCTAAACTCCCAACTTCTATTGAAATCATAACATTTTATTTATTTATTTTCTTATTTAGCCCATAATCATCACCACTTACAGTCCGTCAGTGGTTATCTTAACCTGGTGAAAAGACAGTTATAACATATCTTGGTAACTTCTTAACTATAGTAATATCAAGGTTTCAGAAAAGTACAAATTTATAAAAATTTATAAAAGTAAAAATTTATAAAAATTTTATAAATTTTAATTACATATGAATTACCTGAAGATTCTTTCAAAAGAAGAGTTTGGTACAGAAAGTTTGGGGTTGTCCTGGGTTTCTCCATGATGGGCTACTAAGTAATGCCAGTACTGCTGGTTCAGAAACCACATTTTGGGTAGCAAAGCTACTAGAATATCCTGGGATATAGGGGACAGTTATATGTTAGAGCAATGAATACTTCCCCATCTCACACAAATAAGAAATGTTGTTTTATGTTAACATATAAAATATTGAAACTCACATTCATTAAAAGATCAGCATTCAATAGGTGAACAGGATTAAATTTAAGTTATATCCATATACAATACATTTTATTTATTTTTTTATTTTGCAGATCATTGGAACCAAGTAGCTAATAGACATTAAATAGATAAGCACTTTTATGCAAACACGGGGAAGTCTGATATACATTGAACTCGTGAGCAGTGCAGAGCCCGATTCCATGGATTCTTCAGTTAGGACACATATTGAGCATTTCTGATGTTAACTCACTACAATTGACAGAGATGCTTGTTTGTGAGCTTGGAATATTAACATAAATGTGGCTGATAGAAGTAACAGAAAATTTTTCTTAATGAGAATATATAAAAATAGATTGAATAACTGATTAATATTACTCATGTTTAAAAAGAACACACTTAGAGTGAGATTTAAAGAAATATGGCTTCTTATTTTGAGTAGAGTTCTAATTAAGTCTTTATTAATTAGTAAATCCCTTCTTAATTCAGCTCTGAGATTTGAAGCCTTGGGCTTCTGTTACTTTACCAGCAGCTTTTTCAGTGATTCTCACTTTATTTGTTAGTCCTTTTAGTAATAAGTACCAATTACTTCTAAACTGGCAAGAAAAGTTTTGCAGCAGTGTTAGGGCATTGCATCACCATGAATACATTTTCTCTAGACAAAGGATCTTTCTTTTCCGACTTCGTTGTTGTTTTTTCTTCTTCAGAAAGTGTTATTTGTCTTCTCTTAAACTTCTACAGCTATCCAGGAACCCAGCAGTATCAACTCACAAGATAATTGAGACATTTCTTTCTACAAAACTCTTGGGATTAAAATTATATGCATGTTTATTTATACCAACTTCATAAATTTTAATGCACCTTAAACAAAACATAAAGTTATTAAATAATTATAAAATGATTTGTAAGCTATAAAAACTGTCTTCAAATCTTTCCTCACTTTGAAAATCTACTGGTCAGAAATTTTGACAATTTATAGACTGATATTTTATTAAAATCCATAAATAAAGTGATTGTATTAGAAAAAATAAGTTTATATTCATATAGGCTATTTTTAATGTTTACCTTAAAATAATTTTTATTTGCTAATGGCACTTAGTTTATGACATCTAAAAACAGCCTATTAAATAATGCTGCAATAAATATCTTTATACATACATTTTAATATATTTGGTAATTTTAATAATAAATACTTCTTCGTTGGTTAGAAGATAAAGCCTTAGCTATGGTTAACAACTTGCTTCCTTCAAACTTGCCCTCATTTACATGATCACCTGCAGGGAGGGGGACACCTGTTTTCCTGTATCCTGCTCCCAAACTGGGCAGGATCATTCCTTCAAGTAGCTTCATTTTCAAGGAGAAGCCTTCTCTAACTCCCCAGTGTGTGGTACTGATCCCCATGTGACTAGTTCCCATAACATCTTGGGCTTTTACTTTCCCAATCACAGTACACAGCCCGCTGAGAGTATCACTTGACCGGTTAATTTAGTTGTCTTGATTTCTTGCTGCACTTTGAGTTTTGAGAAGGCCTGGATCAGCGGTGCTTTTTTGTCAATCTCTGCATCTAACACAGAGCTTAGTACATGGTAGACACTGAAGGAAATACTGCTGGTTGTATTTCCAGTTACAAATGTTTAGATTACTAGTGGTAATCTAAGGACTATGCATCTGTACCTTCCAAGCTAACATCCTCCCGGATTGTTTAACTCTTCCAATAATATATTTCAGAGTTGTCACTGGGAGATTGGAAGCATGACCTATGAAGGCTTAGCTCTCAGACTTTCACAGGTTTCAGTGCTAATTATTTTGTAAGAGCCTAGAAAATATTTTTAAAAGCTGTAAAAGAGAAAAATAAAAATTAATATCCAAAATTGGAAGGGACTTTCCTGACCTACTTCTCACTTGAAATTCTCCTTAATTATACTACGATAGTTCTGTGTACTATTTATGTTGCCACTGTTATTGGTGATTTTGAGTGGTAGATATTGTACAGTTTTGAGAGATGGAAAAAATTGAAATGGAAGATAATTCCACATATATTAAAATTTTATTTTTATGTTCAATGCATGTCAAAAAATATCTTATAATATAAAGAATAGATATAGATGTAAAATACCTTACCAAAAGAAAATAGGTTTCTTCATGGCTTGTTAAAGAAATGCTGAACAACTATTTAAAGTTGGAAAGGTTCCAAGTTGTTAGTCCACCCAGGGCATCTGCATACCTTAGTACAGTCATGGCCCCATAATAATGAGCAGTGCCTGAGAACCCACAGATTGCAAGTCAATGGTGGATCCTAACATCATATCCTCTCACTTGCTCTTGAGTTAGTAATACCTGTTATGACCTAGACTTTCAGTTGGCTAGACACTTACAACTTTATATTTTAATTCAGACTGTAATAATTTTCCTACAAATATTTTTGCAAGTTTAAACATTGTAAGTGGTAAGTACAGCAATCAAACTCTATTATCAAGAGTGGATTTCTATTCTTCAGGGTTAGAAGTGATTATTAATTTTTTTCTATAAACATTAAGCTCTAGTTCTTGGCAATTTTCCTAGAGAGTTGGGAAGAGAGGATTTTATGTCTCAAAATCTCTAGAGTATATAAATAAATCTCCAGGTCTACAGGAGTCATTTCAATGAAATGAGATACCTTTATTCATGTGTGAACTCTTAGCTGACACAAATTAAGGTGATTTGAGGTCTGTGCCATGTCAAGTCACGCACTTAACAATGCTTCCTGAGAATGTGAACTACGAGTCTGATGTCTCCACAATTCAGGTTTTCACAAGAGGACTTGACGCTTTTCTGGCTTATATTTTCTTCATGTGCACATATATGTTTCCGGTTCATTTCTGTATGTGTGTTTATGTGTTTTGCCCAATATTGCAGTTTATTTTTCTGCTGAAAAATATATATAGGATTTTTTTCCTTATGAAATGAGTCACCTGCAGAAGAGGTATTAATAATTTGGTGTACCATATAAATACTAAGTGTAGAACAACTGGGAAAGAGAAATGACAAATGGCACACATCATTGAATTTTATTCGACACCTTCTCCCCTGGCAGTACTTGTAACTTTCTCTATGACCTTCACAAAGAAGTTTCATGTTAAAACATTTAGAGGAAGCAATGATCAGGCTGGCAGCAGAAGCCAAAAGGCATTTCCAAGTCTTGGAACCTACTTATACTTGAATTGCTCTTTGTTTTAGTTACACAAACTAAAGTTCAGTTATGTATGAATTACATTATATTTATAAATTATATACAACTTTATAGATCTTTCACAACTTTTGAAGATTTATCATGTGCAGTATCTCCTTTCCCCCACAGTTAACATGTAAGAAAATGTGTATAGGTGTATATATAAAATACATTGCATGTTATATGAAGTCTGTCCAGAAAAAATCCAGCCATTGTTAATATAACGAGAATTGTTTGTGCAACATCAATATGAACTGGCAGCCAATGAGAGTGGACTGGAATACGCACGCATGAACAATGACCACTTCACTGTACTAGTCAGTGGGGGGTGGTATATGCCCTTGAGTGAGCTTGTGTACTGTGTTGCCATCACATTCAAAATGACTAAGTGAGTACAGCAATGAATTTGCATAAAATTTTGTGTTAAGCTGGAACATTCCTCTCTGGAAACTACTGTAATGGTTCAGAAGGCCACAGCTAATGGGCAACTGGTGATTGGCAGCTTCATCACGACAACACATTCGCTCTTGTATCACATCTCACCCAGAGTTTTTTGGCAAAACACGGATCACCCAGGTGAATCAGCCCCCCTACAGCCCAGATTTGGCACCTTGGGACTTGCGGCTTTTTCCAAAACTAAAATCTCCTTTGAAAGGGAAGAGATTTCAGATCATCGATAAGATTCAGGAAATTACGATGGGGTAGCTGGTGGTGATTGGGAAAACTCTGTGAGGTCACAAGGTGCCAACTTCGAAGGGGACTGAGGAGTCATTGTCCTATGTACAGTGTTTCCTGTATCTTGTGTCTTCTTTAGTAAATGTCTCTATTTTTCACATTACATGGCTGGATATCTTCTGGACAGACCTCATATGTGTGTGTGTGTATATACATACACACACATATACACACACATATATGAGTGTTTTATATATATGTAACCATATATATTTGGCTTTATATATATGGGTATATATATGTATATGTATATGGTGTATGTTATATACATACGCAACCATATTTTACAAATGAAAAAATTGAAACTTAAAGACATCAAATAACTATCCTGGGGCCTCACCAATATTAGGTACCATAAACAACAATTTGGACACCTAAAATTGTGGTTAAAGTCTACCTAAAACCATGGTTAAAGCCTACATAAAGTAAATACATGTGACTTAAGCAACATGGCAACAAATGTAGAACAAATGCACTAGTAGATATCTGTTGAGTGTTTACTGTGTGCAAAGCATTGCAGGGACCTCATTTTCTTGTTCCTCAGTGGTACTTCCTGAACTCCTTGACTCTTTTATAGTTGCACATTCCATCGTTATAAAGGCATGACCCTCTCCTGGGCTTCAAGCCAAATACTAAACAGCATGAGATAATGTGCAAAGGCTTATTTTTGTCATTTGATAGTTCATAAAGCAAAATTGTCAATGAGAAAATTTTCTATAAGTATGTTTTATGCAAAATCATTTGCAAAATATTTACATTTTGAATTAAATTGGTCCTTTTCACTTGCATTTTAAAATTGTTGATCAATTTTGGCCTAATAAGTCGTTACAGAACAAAACATTGCTGGTGCCTGCTGTTCTCCCTGAGCATGCTGTCACTTTGTAGGAGCCACGTTATCTTTTTGAGGCCACCTGGGGATAGTTTATTAATTTGTTGGTTTACCAGTCTCTAATTATCCTGAAAGACTTAATGCCATTTCCAAAGGTGCTACAGAGAACAGCACTGTAAATCTGATACTTGATAATTTTCCCTTTATAATATCTTTCATGGGAAATTGTGAATGCATATCTGTGTTCAACCCCTGGCTGGTGTTCTTTCTCCTTCATTTATTATTCTGCATTGCAGACGTTTTGTTTCCTTTGCTCATGGAACAGAAGAAACAACACACATGAGTTACTGGCAACAAAAGAGGACAACAGCCACATCAGAAATGCGGTACTTTGGACATCAGCAATGGCACATATGTGTCATAAACTGCCAATTAATCCTGACGATATGGAATGTGGTCAACTTTAGTTACCAGTAATTCCTCTTTCCAGAAGACCTGGACAACCATCAGTGGTCTGTGCAGTTGTAACTTTGCTTCTGTTTCATTAGACAACTGTGGGCACATCTTTTTACTTTACTTCAGGATTTTCATTGGTAAACTATAGGAAATGTTATTTCTAGTTATTTAGTTGTTTATTTATACATGATACAGAACATATGTATAAGGCATTTGGTGAATTTATGAAAAAAAACAGGTGGAATACATTTTGAGATTCTTAAACTGATAGCTCATATGTGCTTTTAGGAGTTCCAGAAATAGTCAATGTTTTGATTTTCTCTACATCAAATTTATTTTGAACTTATTTTTCATCAGCTTCAATAATTCAAACTATAGCCGAAAATGAGAAAAAAGAGTTTGTGAGGTACATATCACACGATTCAAATGTTCTGAAGTATGAGGACCCTTGAAATCACTTAACTTCGCATTTACTTTTCACACAAGTCTGCTGCCATTCACAGCCCAAGGTCAGGAAGAACCTGTTTACATCCCAGATTTCCAAATTTTTATTTATTTATTTATTTATTTATTTATTTATTTATTTATTTATTTATTTTTAATTTTTTTAGATGGGGGAGGGAGGGAGAAAGACAGAGAGAGAAACATCAATGTATGGTTGCCTCTCACGTGCCCCTTACTGGGATCTGGGCTGCAACCCAGGCATGTGCCCTGATTGGGAATTGAACCAGCTTTGGTTCACAGGCCGGAGTTTAATCCACTGAGCCACACCAGCCAGGCCTTAATAATTGTTTATAAATAAATCAATGAATATAAGAAAAAAGTTCCATATTTTACTTAAATAAAGAATGCTTTTGATAAACATTGATCCCTGAGAGATTAACTGTATCTTTTTATAAAAACAGTGTTTATTTTTTTGCTTTGATAAAGGGAATTTTTTATGCTCTTGGAAGCACACTTTTAGAGAACTCGAAGAGCTTAGACAGAAACACACTAAAAGGGATAGTTATGATTTTACAAGGGTGGGCACAAAAACCTGGAATTATCTTCTGGAGGGTGGGCTCCTTGTACTACAGACTTTGCCTGCTAGGTGAGTGTTATAGGAACCCATCTGTTTCAGTGTGCCAGCGGGCATTGTTGTGAGAGGTTGCATTTGGCTTCAGTGAATTTGTTTTGAAGACTCAAAGCATTTGACCATTTCATAACAGGTGATTTATGATCACACCTGCCCATACTGCACTGAGTGGTCAGCAGCTTTTGACCAAAAATGGCAGGACCCTCCTTCTCCACACTCCAGTTTTACTAGGTCTTACCCAAGCAAGTTTTTTTGTTTGTTTGTTTGCTTCTGTGGATGAAAAAGTCCCCGAAGGGAAACATTTTGCTGGTGTGGAAGAAGTGAAACAAACAAACAAACAAAAAGGCAGAAGCACTAAAAGACATCAAAATTGACAAATTCAAAAACTTTTGAGCAGTAGAAAAAAGTCTTTATAGCTGTATTGCATCAAATGGAGAGTACTTTGAAGGTGACTGAAATTTAAACATGTAAGAATAAGTACACAATTTTTTGCATACAATTTATGTTTTTTGGGTCTCCCCTTGTATATCTTGGAAGATTCTGTTAGCGTCTACATATTTCAAATTTTAACGAAGTGAACTTGTATAATATGTTCTGCGAGTCTGGGTTTAACTGATTTTGTGATATTATTAAGGTTTTTTTAAACTTCCAAGAGTAGATGGACAAATTCAGTGTCCTTTGCTAAAGTGTTACATTTCTTTAAATTATAAAGTTAGTCAACACACATATTAATATTAGCTCTAATTGTGATTTCATTGCTATAAAAATAAAAAAATATTTTTATCACTATAGTTGCAGACATATCAATATATTATTTTAAGTAATCCCTGCTTTGAAAGTATGCTAATTATTTGACCAGCTACCATAGTTTGTTATTTGTTATTAAATGTTCCAATAGACACATAAAATGCCATATTAGAAATTTGACTTATTTAAAATATTGAAGACCGTATGATTGGTTACTTTGGAATTTATGGGTGTTTAAAATGAATTTAAAACATTACTCTGGGAAAAGGACCTTAGGTTTGACAAGATTGCCAAGGGTTCCATATCACAAAAATGTAAAGAATTCCTGAATTATGCTATTTATTAATTGTATCATTAATTTTGTTTCGTGTTCAACAACAACAGCAACAAACAACAAAACAGAACTCTTTAGGGAGAAGCCTTCAGTCTTGAAAAGAAGAGTCAAAATGAAAACAGATGCCACAGATCCTATATTCAATTCAGTAGTTGAGACCTTGGTTTTTTTTCAAACTGTTTTTTAAGTTTCTTGCTTTAACATGCAATACTCTTTTCTATCCGTATCTTGCTTTGTATCCAAACCCTACTCACCTCAGGCTGAGAGTGAAGTTTTGAAGCAGAGTTGGGTTCTTGATCACTTGCTATTTTACACTTCTCTGCAAGGATATAATTCTTTTTGCTTAACCTTTTTTACTCCCTCTGTAGAGAGTGAATACATGTTTGCTGCTGATGAGAAAAAATTAACCTCAGGCACACTCTACTTCTGGGCTATGCAAATCTGTGCTTCTGAATGAAATGAGGTTGCAAGAAGCATCCCTACCAATTTGTCACACTGAGATTGGGAGAGGTGGTTGAGAAACCTTTTCATGGTTGGTGAAGGACAATCAAATCCATCCAATTAAAATGAAAAAAAATAAAAGCACAGTTGCCATTTAAAAAAATAACTTTGCTGCTCAGATAAAGAAATATAGTCAAAATGAAAGAACAGATCAAAACTCCAGAAAATGACTAAGTGATGAGGGAATAGACAACCTGTTAGATGCAGAGTTTGAAACACTGGTAATCTGGATGCTCACAGAAATGATTGAGTTTGGTTGCAAAATTAAGGAAGAAATGAAGTCTATATAAAGTGGAATAAAGGAAAATATACAGGGAACCAATAGTGAAGGGAAGGAAGCTTGCACTCAAATTAATGATTTAGAATAAAAGGAAGAAATAAACATCCAACTGGAACAGAATGAAGGAACAAGAATTCAAAAATATGAGAAGAGGCAGAGGAACCCCTGGGACAACTTTAAATGTTCCAGCATCTGAATCATAGGGGTACCAGAAAGAGAAGAGGAAGAGCAAGAAATTGAAAACTTATTTCAACAAATAACAAAGGAAAACTTCCCCAGTCTGGTGAAGGAAATAGATATGCAAGTCCAGCAAGCTCAGAGAGTCCCAAAGAAGTCAGATCCAAGAAGAAAGACACCAAGACACATCATAATTAAATTACCCAAAGATTAAGGATAAGGAGAAAATCTTAAAAGCAGCAAGAATAAAGGGGAGAGTTACCTACAAAGGAGTTCCCGTAACACTACTGGCTGATTTCTCAAAAACAACCTTATAGGTAGGAAGGGGCTGGAAAGAAGTATTCCAAGTCATGAAAGGCAAGAACCTACATCCAAGGTTACTCTATCTAGCAAAGCTATCATGTAGAGTGGAAGGGTGGATAAAGTGCTTCTCAGATAAGATCAAGTTAAAGGAGTTCATCATCACCAAGCCCTTATTATATGAAATGTTAAAGGTACTTATCTAAGAAAACAAAGATCAAAAACTGTGAACAGTAAAAACTAAGCAAACAACTAGAAGAGGAACAGAATCACAGAAATAGATATCACATGGAGGGTTATCAGGGGGAGGGGAAGGAGGAGGGGGAGAATGCGGGGGAAGGTACAGGGAATAAGAAACATTAATGGTAGGCATAAAAAAGACAGGAGGAGGTTAAGAACAGTATAGGAGATGGAGAAGCCAAAGAACTTATATGTATGACCTGTGTCCATGTTCATGGACACCCCATGGGGGTGTGCTGGAGGGTAGGGGGCTGCAAGGTGGAGGGGGGAAAAGGGAAGAAAAAATTGGGACAACTGTAATAGCATAATCAATAAAATATACTTAAAATAAAAAAAAAAAACTGCTGTTGTTTGAACTGGATTTTTCATTTCAGATTGTGATTACTATCCTGCAATAAGAAGTAATACATTGGAATTCTATGATTATACTGAAAATAGCACTCAGTATTTCCACCATGTTATAATGACCTTTAAGAACTAGCAATCAATCCTGTGTTTTAGTGAATTTTCCAGATAATTGTTGATTATTTTGCAAATGCATAAATTTTGTTCCATGTTTCACTGATGAAATTCCTAAATGCGTTACATCTTTGCTTGCTTGCATAAACAGTGTGTATGTATGTACAGATATGCATATATGCACATATATGTATTTCTGCATCCTAAAACTGACTCATGACCATAAACATGGCATTGTTTTAGTTATGATCTGCTTTTCCTGACATTTTCAGATTACCAATAATGAGAGCAAGTGTTATTGTGAAGGCCATTGGCTTTGAAGCAAGACATCTGTGCTCGATTTCTGGTTCTTCTGTTCAACATGCAGTTTGTGACTATGAGCCATTTATTTAGTCACAGCTCAGTTTACTCAACTGCAAAAAGAGGGTGTTAATACTACCTCATTAACTGGATGAAATAGTAGATAAACACTGGGAGGTACATATGTGATGCCTAATAAATGAGAGAGACATAATTAGTGTGTTGTGAAATTCTACCTTCATGACAACTGAATACATTTTTCTTATATGAGTGATCTACTCTATGTTCTTTTGTCTACTTTCAGTGGCTAGCCTAACACTGCTGAAAGATTATTTGTACCTTGGAGCTCTTTTCATTTTTTCACTTTGGCTTTTCTTCCTCTCTGTAGATTTGGTTCATAATTTTAAGTGTTATGGTTCGCAGTTCTTTCCTTTTATATAAAAACAGGGATAGTCAATGTGTATGCTCCTCCTGCTTGATCAGCAAACTAATGAATCATATTATGATGCATGCGGTTATTTTTTTTCTCACAGATCCTAATGTTGTTCAGAGGCTTTTCTGTTTGGTCTCTTTTGAGATTATAGGAACCGCCATGAATGAGCAAATGTAATCCACATTTGTTTTCTACGCAATCTCCAATGTCTCTTAGGTTTTCCAGGTCATACATTGAAAGGACATGAATGTACTCTTAGGGATGCCAGAGGTCGGGAAGGGCTACATGATTCGTCTTGTAGAGATGTCTTTAGCTGTACAGCAACTCTTTCATGGAGAATACTTCTGCTTTCCTTCTGCTCCTTGGTAAGCTGGAGTGTGGGACACTTGTCAGTCTTCCAGGCTGTGCAACCTATTATGTTGTCCTGCCTGAGAGAAGTCCCAGCCCTTAAGTTTGCTCCCCCAGGAATACAGTTCTCCAATCACACCAAACTCTCCTCTCCAGGGCAGGCAGCCATAGGCAAAGCTGAAAGGGGCAGGCTGCATCTGGTGGGGCTGAGCCCAGGCTAACATGCTTGTGTTGACTGCACTTTCTGACCCTCTGACATTGCCGCTGCAGCTCAACCAGCCTATCCCCACCAGATGTCTTCTTATGCCCTTTCTTGCAATTTTCCTAGAGAGTTTTGCTGTCTTCCTGACATTCTCAAATCCCCTATCCGTCAAAAAGATGGTGATTCTGAAATAGGTTCAAATTTCTTTCCCACAGGGCTCATATTTAAGACTGTTTTGGGACAGAAAGTTAATCAAATATTCTGTAACAGTTAGAAGGCTTTCCTCTCTCTCCTGCCTTCCACTCCAAATAAGGCACAGAGGAGAACTTTAATATAACCTTCAGTCCTGGCTGAGCCAAAACATGCTGTTACCAAAATGTTTTCAACATTTAGTTATTTTGAAAAAATATTCTAAAAGTTATTTTAATGTCATTTGAAGCTTTTGCTGTATACTGTTTCTACTACTGTCTTTATTTGCTTTTAGATTTTAGCTCAAATTTTGCTATCAAATTTATATTTAATTTATAAATAATATTTCCATGTTCATGGATTTTTTAAATGTTTTTCTTTTCACTAGCAGGCAACATCAGAATGTGTAACTGAGCCTCAAAGCTGTATAAAACAGTTCTAAAAATGTTAGGTAAATTTGTGAACATTAGAAATTCAACCTCACACAAAAATAAAAGGTTTATGTAGTACCTTTTTTTGAATTTTGAAAATACTTCTGTATAATTTCTTTTCCTCTGAACTCATGAATTGATCATGTTGATATATTTTTCATCAACAAGTTAACCTCAGGAGAATAGATTTGCTTTAAAAAGACTATGCGAAATACACAAATGACCCATGATGTGAAGGAGATAAGCACATGAAATTAAACTTCAGTACACAGAGTGGAGTTTTTAATCGTATGAATAGATTTGATAGGAATCGCATTGGGGTGTAGTAGGAATTTACATATGGAGCAATGTGACAAGATAAATTCTTCACTTAAGGGATCAAAATGTAAAACAGACTTAAAGAGATTCTAGGTTTGCTGCATTACGATTATGGTGGTATTTCATTATCATTCACTACTAGGCTTTATTTTGTGTCTCTGTGAGAGTTTTCATTTGTTTTTTTGTGTGTGTGTTTATTTTTGCTATTATTTATTGTAAACTATTTCTCTTTTTTCTTTTTCTTTTTTCTTAAGCTATTTACTTCTTTATTAATGTTTCACAATTTTATTTAATCAGCATCTGTTCCAAATCTGAAGAAAACTTTGTTAAATTCTCTAAAGTGAACCAAAGACACTGAAATTGAGAACAGGCTGACAGTCACCAGAGGGGAGAGGGGAGGGAATTTCAGGGAAAAAGGGGAAGGGTTTAGAGCAACAAGTATAAAGGACATATGGACAAAAACTAGGGAGGGCGGAAATGGGAGGGAGGTGGGGAGGGCTGGGGTGGTGGACTGGGGTGGGAGTAAAAGACAGCAAACTGTACAAGATCAACAATTAAAATAAAAATAAAACAAAAAACAAAAAATTCTTAAAGTGAGAGAAATGAATAAGGTACGAACTTGGACTAGCTCCTAACCTGCTGGGGCAAAGAGACATACAGACAGTTTCTTCATACAGAGTAAAAGGGAACGAGAGTTGGAGCAGGTATGGGGAGGGACAGTATTCAGTTGGGTGTGGAGAGGAATATGTCTGCATTTCATAAGCAGAGATCATTAAAAAGAGGTGGGGCTTTTGGTTGCCTGACTTAGCATTCAACTAATAATGTATGAATAATATAGATCATTATTAGAGATTTGTGTTTTGTATTCATGTATGACAGATGAAACAATTAAAGATTTAAAATCTAAAAATTGTGACAGGTTAAAAAGTGCAAGTATGCATTTGTGTCATACTTGCTTTTCCTTGGGGGGCAATACGAAGTCAAGTCAGAAAACAGGGATGTGGCTTTCTATGACAAAGAGTTCTTCTAGAAGTCACTAACACTCAAGTTAAAACTAGAAATTACTTCAAATAAGTATAGGCTTCATCCAAATGATTGTGTTTAACCCTTAGGCAATCTATCTAGTCAGCAGCAACATGAAGTTTCACATTGCTAGGCACAGATAGGCACCCCATAATTGCCCTTTCTTGCCACTGTATTTGCTGTTTTGGATAAAAATGATGAACTGAATTGGAAAATTGATTATTGTTTGCAAAAAAGCCCAATAAATTTTTGAATGGGTTAGGAAGAGATATTAATATTTATTATAGTGCTTACTTTTCTGTAAGAAGTTGCAGAGGGTTTTATGGGGTTATTGGGGGACATTCAGAAATCAAAGAGAGAAAAGGTTTTAATAAAGCTATATTTCACAGTATCTGTCTAAAACTCCCACTTATTCATTAGGTCAGTTGCCAAGGCTGGTGCCATTTTGTGAAGGTGGAACTTGAATAAGTGCCCCCATTAATCTCTTCTAAGTGTTGGGTCTGAGCATAATTCTAATTGTCTTCAGTTCTAGAAAATTATGCACAGAATGGTAAGTCATGTGACTAAATCCAGAAAAGAAAATAACAACAATAAAAACCACAGGAATGAAGCCATTTCTCACCTCTTTCTCTTGCTCTTCTTAATACCATGAAAGTTTAGCATGGTATATTTATTTCTGTACAAATTTTATAAGTCTACATACCTTTTCAGAGGCAGAGCTATCTTTGTGCTCCTTGCAACAGTTAACATGGACCTTGCATATAAAATACTTGGCAACATTTTCACTGAACCACATAAATTGCTGTTTGTTTAGAATCAGAAATAATGAGATACTAGTAATAGCAAACAGTTCAACTAAATTTGTTGAATGAAAAAAGAAATGAGTGATTCAATTATTTTTCCAACTTCAGGTATATGGATTATTATTACATAGTCCAAGGTTTTCGCTTGGGTTATATACCTACTGAGCCTAGAACATTGCTCTCCAACCTATTTCAAAAATTATTGTTACTCAAGTACAGTGGTCTCCATTTTCACCTCCCACCCCACCCATACTCACCTCCCACCCTCGAACCCACTCCCTTTGGCTCTGTCCATGTGTCCTTCCTACATGTTCCTTAATGCCCCCCATTACTCTGATAGCTCTCAGATTGTTCTTTATTTCCATGGCTCTGGTTGTATTTTGCTTGCTTGTTTGTTTTGGTGATTAGGTTCCACTTATAGTGAGGTCATATGGTATTTGTCTTTCACCACCTGGCTTATTTCACTTAGCATAATGCTCTCTAGTTCCATCCATGCTGTTGCAAAAGGTAGGAACTCCTTTCTTTCTGCTGTGTAGTACTCTATTGTGTAAATGTACCACAGTTTTTTTATCCATTCATTTACTGATGGGCACCTAGGTTGCTTTCAGCACTTGGCTATTGTAAATAGAGCTGCTATGAACATCGGGGTGCATAGGTTCTTTTGAATTCGTGTTTCAGTGTTCTTAGGATATAATCCCAGCAGTGGAATTGCTGAGTCAAAAGGCAGTTCCATTTTTAGTTTTCTGAGGAAATTCCATACTGTTTTTTATAGGGGTTGTACCAGTCTGCATTCCCACCAACTGCATTAGGGTCCCCTTTTCTCCACAACCTCTCCAACACTTGTGTTTGTTGCTTTGTTTATGAAGACCATTCTGACCAGTGTGAAGTGGTATCTCAGTGTGGTTTTAATTTTATATCTCTCTGATGGCTAGTGATGCTTAGCATCTTTTCATATGTCTCTGGGCCCTCTGAATGTTGTGGTTGGAGAAATGTCTATTCAAGTCCTTTGCCCGTTTTTTAATTGGGTTGTTTGTCCTCCTTCTCTAACCTTTTTAAATCACACACTTTCACTGATAAATCATGTATGAACTGACAAATTCAAATATGTATTCTTCTTTATATATATATATTATTATTACTATACTAAGGTGTTATTGCAATTCTATGCATCATCTATGAACTTCCTGGAGTATGCAAATCTCATTTTGAAAAATATCATTCACTGTTGAGTTTTCTGATTCTTTGAAAAAAGTTACAAGTTTCTTAAAAGTGATCTTAAAAATTAATAATTTCACCCCAAAATATAACTTCTGTGTAAAGAGTTAATGATGGAGTCCAATCAAAGTGGGGCAAGGAGTGTTTCTCATACACGGACACTTTAATTAAACAACAAAGAGAAACCTCATGTCTTCCAACAAATCTCCCCTTTTGCAAGTCTCTTTTAATTCAGATATATACAGCCATTTGTATTATAGGTTATGTTTTTTAAAATTTGCATCTGTTGAATTTTTTATCAGTGTAATGCATTCTACGTATGATTATGATTTATACAGTTCATGCTATCTCATAAAATGACTTCAGTACTTTATCCCACATTTATTTCTCCTTAAAAATTCTAATAGCATGTGTTGGCTAATTAACACAACCATAGTCATCATCATATATTGTTTTAGTTAGGAAATCCATGATAGGGAGAGAGGCTTGAACTGGATGATCTGCTAAATTCAGTTCTAAGATTTGGTTCTTCTCAGTTTATGAAGGCCTTTAGGACTTGAAAGTCATCTTTCTTAACTCATGCAAGCAATAACCACATAACCAAAGTTGTTTTTCTATTTATAATAAAGAAATAGAACAAGGCTGTTAGAGGACAATTAGAGAAACTGAGACTCCAATTGATTTATTAAATGTGGCTCTTTTATTCAATGTGATGATTGGTATCACTCACGTGCCATTTAACTTGATCTTCTACTCTTGGCAAGGGCTTATTCTCCATTAGGTTCAGTGGATGATATCATCACTACCCATATGATTAAATGACCCTTGTAACATGGATTTCCCAGGTTGTGTAATATCTTCCCACTATGTCATCACTATCCTCATTTCATAGCCAGAACACTGGCAAATTTGGCTCTACACTGAAAGTTTAAGATAGATAAATACAAGAAGGGGAAGTTTTAATTTGGCATTGGCATTGTTTAACATTCATAAAATATTGTTTTACTGCCCAGATGTTGGAAATTTATTAATTGTTATATTGGCTCTTGGGCCTGGTTCTCGCAAGAACTATAGTAGATGCCAAAAGCTAAATAACCTTTTGTCATTCTGCTGCATAAAGGATTGTTTATGTTCTCCAGTTGATGAATTATCTCTGTGCCTTGTCGTTATAAAAAGAAACTCATCTTGTTCACTGGCCTGGCAGGAGCTGAGAAGGCCCTAGAGAGAGCACAGCGAGTTTTTCTTTTCACAAATCATATGTAGGATGTATGCTGTGAGTCTTGTCTGGAAATGAATGTGGGAAGAACCCAGGACAAAGCATAAAACTTTCATTGTTACTACTACTTGATATATGATAGATTATTACAAATTTACAGGATTTTTCCTTTTACCCGTGCTAAATTATTTTAAATCTAGCAATCAGTTCTAGCATGGACAAATGCAGTACACTTTTGTGTGTTCTATGGAAATAAAGGGAAAGCTTAAAATTCAAATGAAGCTTAAGATAATATCAATAACTTTATGATTATTCTACTAGTTTATGATGCATTTATGGAATATTTGATATCAAAGCATATCATTGTGTATTGAAGAGAAAGGCTAATTTATTCCTTAAAATTACTATGTTTCCACTAAAAGGTCTCAAACCTGCGAGTGATTAAATGATCCTGCTGTTTTCCTTTTTGTTTAATTAATGAGTAAATTTTATTTACTTAGAGCAGTTTTAGATTCTCAGAAAAGTTGACCACACAATACAGACAGTCCCAACATTACCAGTGTTCCTACAGATGCATGACCTTACCCACTATCAGTATCTTACACTATAGCGGTACATGTGCTATAATCAATGAGCTTACACTAACACACCATTATCACTCCAAGTCTACATTGTACATTAGGGTTACTCTGTGTTGCAGATTCTGTGTGTTTGAACAAATGTATAGTTACATGCATGCGGCATTTATAATATACAAAATAGTTTCATTGTCCAAAAGCTTCTGTGCTCTGTCTCTTCACCCCCTCCTTTCCTGTCCACAACCACTGGCAACCACTAATCTTTTTATTGTCCTCATAGTTTTACCTTTTCCAGTGTCATGTAGTTGGCATCTTTCAGTATGCAACCTTTTCAACTTAGCTTCTTTCAGTTAGTAATATGTATTCACATTTCTCTATGTTTTTTTAAAGACTTGACAGCTCATTTCTCATTATCTGGGTGCACCACAATTTATATTTTCATTCACCTACTGAAGGACATCTTTGTTGCTTCCAAATTTTAGCAAGTATGAATAAAGCTGCTATAAACATCCACATGCAGGTTTTTGTGTGGACATAAGTTTTCAGTTCCTTTTGGTAAAAACTAAGGGCACAATTGTGAATCGTATGGTAAGAGTATATTTAATTTTGTAAGAAACGGCTGGCTGTCTTGTAGAGTGGCTGTACCGTTCTGCATTTTCACCAGCAGTGAGTGAGAGCTCCTATTAGCATCGTCATTGTTCTCCAGTTAGCCTCATTAGCAGCTTATTAGTTCTTTATCTTTTTAGAGAACCAGCTTTTGGTTTTGTTGATTTCCTGTTTACAATTTAAAAAAAATACTCTAATTTTTATTATTTTTTTCTTCTGCTTATTGAACTTCAATTATTCTTTTTCTAATTTTTAAGAGAAAGGAATTTTAAATTCTAGATCTTTCTTCTCTTGAATATATGTATCCACTACTATAAATTTCCCTCTAAGCACTGCTTTTGTTGTATTTCACAAATTTTGATAAATTATATTTTCTTTTTTGTTTAATTCAAAATTAAAAAATATTTCTCTTGAGTTTTATTTCTTTGAGCCATGTGTACTCTAGGAATGTATTACTTAATCTCCAAGTATGTAGGGGTTTTCTGGCTACTTTGCTCTTATTGATTTCCAATTTAATTCCATTATGGTCCTAGCCCAGACACTGTATGATTTCTAATTTTTAAATATTTTAAGATGTATTCTTTGGGACAGAATGTGTTCTGCCTTGGTGAATGTTCCATGTGATCTTAAGAAAATGTGTAATCTGCTATTGGATGAACTAGTCTATATATGTGAATTATATCCAGTTAGTTGATGGTGCTGTTGAGTTCAACTATACTAAAACTACACTATTCTTACTGATTATCTGTTTCCTGGATTTGTCCATTTCTAATAGAGAGGTATTTGAGTCTTCAACTATAATAGTTGACTCATGTATTTCTGCTTGCTGTTTTATTCATGTTTGCCTCATGTATTTTGATGCTGTGTTGTTAAGCATATACATACACATTAAGAATTGTATGTGTTCTTGAACTATTGACCCTTTAATCATTATGTAGGACCCCTTTTTATCCCTGATAATTTTCTTTGCTCTTCCACTGGGAGCTTATGATGTTTAAATGAAGTAATGAGGAGGGAATACAGGAGTTACAGAGTTATGGAGGCTTTACTTGGAGAAAGAAGGGACAGACTGATCTTTCGACTCTCACTTCTTCTTCAGCCAAATGCAATACTGAATTCTGCCCACATAACTCAATGATGAAATAGCTTATTCCAAACCAGTAAACTAAATTTTAGTTCTTATCTTATTTTCCCAACTGTATTTAACACATACAGAGTAAACCTTTTTGAAATATTGCCTCTGTGATACTAGTTTCCTTATTCTCTAACTTTTCTTTCTACTTTTCTGTTTCTGATATTTTATCCTCTCTTACCCCATAAACCATGGTTCCCTTTATGACATTACTTTAAAGCCTCTTCTCTTATCCCTCTGTGCACTTTCCTGAAGTGATCACGTCCACTTCCGTGGCTTAAATTTCAACTTTTATAGTTATGACTCCCACATCTACACCTCCAGCTTAGGTCAATCTCCATAAGCTGCACACCAGCATGTTCAAGTGCTTACTGGACAGCCCCACTGGGAATCTTTCAGACACCCTAAAGTCTGTGTATAGAATACTGAGTTCAAAGATTCTCTCCATGACTCTAGTCCTTTTTCTGTTTTCCTTATCCTAGTGAATGACATCAATCATCATACCATATTGGTCTAGTGGAAAAATTTGGAATAATTCTTAATTCTCTCTTTCTAATCTCCAGTGTCCAGTCAATCACCAAATCTTGTGTATTTGAATGCTTCAAAGTCTCTTGAATATATTAAATTTCCCCCATGTTATCAAATCCATGTTATTATCTAATCAGTCTTTGTCTCTCCAGTCTTTCTACTTTCAAATATTCATCATTCATCAAACTCTTTACAAGCCCACGTTGAAGTATCCAACACTTTAACATTCTTTTGAAAAAGGCAGTAGGTTCCCTATTCTAAGTATTCACAGAGATTATTTTCTTGAACAGAACTCTTCTCATGACTAGCTCCCTCCCTACTCTTCTTTCTTGTGTATCTTAAAAGTTACTTTCTCTGGAAATTACATTGCGGACATCCAGAGCATGTGTAAGGCATGTGTTCTGTAAGCTCTCATTTTGTCTTGTGTATTCTGTAGTATAAGATTTATCACACTGTTGCATTACTGCCTGATTAGTTGTCTCCTGCATTAGGCTGCCAGCTCCCTGAGAGCACAGACCTCGGTCCTGTTCACTAGTGCATCTCTGGAGTCTAACAGTGTTTGACATAATGGGTCGTTCAAACAATTTTCTTAATGGAGGAATAAAAATTAAGATATCAGACAAAAAACAACATAAACAATTACAGGGATGTTTGTTTGTATTTTAGCTGTTCTTCCCCACAAAAAATGTCTGATATTTAAATAGAAAGAAAGGGAGGCTACATTTGAAGATGTTTGGAAGGAAAGAAAGGAATGGGGGCAGCAAGAGAATGATTCTTAGGAAAGAAATGGTAAGAAAACTATTGGAAAGGAGGGGTGTCTCTTATCATAAGTATTAGAATATTTTTTGTTTATTTTCATGAGCAAAAATATACCCATGATACAGAATGTGTATGTGTACTGGGGACTATAGTGAAAAGTTAATATCCTATATCTCTTGACACCCAGACATCTTTTTCCTCATGCTGGGGACAATCACTGTGATCAGCTTTCCTTTTCTCCTTCCATACCCAGTCTATATATACCTAAATATATGTGTGATTATATGTACATAGTTTCAAAAATATAGAGTCAGCAGCATAACACACACTTTTCTGGACTTGCTCCTGCAATTTATCATCTATCTATCTATCTAGCTATCTATCTATCATCTACCTATCTAACGTGTTCTTATCAGTAATAAAGCATTACCTTGTTCTTTTTGAACCTTTGTGGAGTTCCATTATTGGATATGCTGAATCTTATTTAATCTTTTCCTCACTGCAGTGATGGACTATTAGACTGTGCTTTGTCTTCTGCAGTAACAAGCAATCCCCATACAACTACCATTGTGCTCACATGAAAATAAGTACTTAAAATCAGTAATGCTGTCAATCAAAGGGTACATATATTTTTAATCTTGAAAGATCTTACTGAACTGTCTCCATTGGAAGCCGTGCAGGCTATACTCTCATCAGCTGCATCTTCAGCTCTCTTCACAGGCACTGCCGTCAATGTGATGTGCTGTCAGGCAAGCTTATTTCTGCTAAACAAATAGGTTACAAACTGTCTCGCTTTAGTTTTAATTACATTTCTGCAAATGTGACTGAGATACACTATGCTTTTCTATGTTTAAGAGCCCTTTACAGCTGATTCTTTTTTGTAAACAGTCCATATGCTCTGCTCATTATTTTCTTAATGGACTGTAGATCTTTTGATGATTTAGTTTGAAATTATATATTATAATAAATATTTATATATACATATCTTTAATAAGTACTTTCAACTGTATCTGTAATTATAATATATGTATGTATATATACAGTTATATACTTTCATATAATTACAATTACATATCACAAAGTTAGGTGTATACAAGCATATATACATATATATGTATGATATGAGTTGAAAATATTTTCTCCATATACATGTTATCTTCTGACTTGTTCATAGAATTTGTTTTCTCTTTGGAGAACCTTTCAGCTCTGTGTAGTCAAATTTATTAGTTTTTCCTTTATTGCCTCTGATTTTTGTGAAATTCTTAAAGTCATTCTTTATTTAAATTATGTTTAAAATTATTTGCATCATTAAATTATTAATTAATCTATTTGTACATCTAAATCATTAATTCATCAGAACTCATTTTGTTATAAATATGAGGTGATTTCTAACTTTTTTCAAACACTTTCTCAGATTGTCACAGAATACTATTCACTGTATGATACATCTTTCCTTCACTGACTTGAAATGTCATGTTTTAAAAATATAACTCACTGATCATTTGATATTTTTCATATGTGATTTATGTATAGGTTTCAATTTAATGAAGACTGATTCCTCTCTCTTTTAACTTCTTCATCATGAAAACAATCTTAATAATTATAGTCTTATGATATATTTTTATATCTAATAAAGACAATTCTTATTATTCTTTATTTTTTTCTAGCTAGTTTTATTGCTTTTTATTCTATGTGGTATTTAGAATAGTTTTTGTAGTTTTAAAAAATTATGTTGAGTATTTTTATTAAAGCATATTCCTTACATAGATTAATTTACAGAATACTATATGATTTTGTATCTTCTTTGGCAAGAACATGCTTTCAACTTGTTTATTAGTCTTGTCTCTCAAAGGCTTTAAATTTTTTCCTTGTGTAGAACTTGTTCATTTCTTAATAATTTATTCCTCAATCTTTGTTATTTTGTTGCTATTTAAGTGGAGTACTTTCTTTCATTATTTAATATAACTGGTTTTTGTGTGCATGAATGAAAGCAATTGATTTCTGCCCATTCATTTTTCATTGTCATTGATTATTTTTGGATTCCAGATAAAATAATTATATCAATATCCAATGATATGTTCACAATCTTTCTTCCATTTTGTATGTCTTTTCCCTATTTAATTCTGTTACTTCCCTACATAATTCTGTTACTTCCCTACCTATTACAAAAAAAAATATGTGTGCCAGTGGATATCAGTATCTTGTTTCTGACATTAATAAGGGTGTTTCTGTTATAAACTCAATATGCTCATGTTGTGGGTCTGGCATAAACTTGTTAAACTCATGTTGTAGCCATAATTTTAGGTAAATATATTTCATTATCTTAATAAAATATTTATCCCTTGTTATTAAGAATTATTATTATTAAGAATGGATTTTGATTTATATAAAATATATTGTAAAACAATGTTTTTATACATAATAATAACCACATGATTTTTCACTTTGTTATTATGGTGAATTGCACTAATATATTTCTTAATATTTATGTTTTTTCACATTTCTGGGGAAAAATCTTACTTGGTCTTTTAATATGTGCTGAATTCTGTTTGTACTCAGTCTGATAAGATAGAAAAAAATGCAAAATTATGTTGGGATGGGAAGAAAAAATGTGGAAGCTTATTATTAATAGCATTGGTCATTTCATGGAAGAAAAGTAACAATCTTAATTACCAGACATTTTTAAAGCCCATGCCAGAAGCAGGTCACAGTGCTTATTCCTGGGTTAAAAAGATGTATAAAACATTTTATCTTCAAAGACCACCACATAGCCAAGTGGATCAGAAGAACATTCAACAACTTGTGATGTAGTATGGTCTGGACATGGAAATTCATGGCCAGAACAATCTGGGATGTTTGGGGGAGCTGGGAAGGGCATCATAGGTGGTGATGTGTGATCTGGTTCAGAAGGCCATGTTTAAGTTTGCCATGGGAGATGGAAAGAAATGTAAAGCAGAAGTGGTGTATGGGACATCCAGGAGTCCTGATGATGTGCTGGAGACTGAAAGCTTGATGTGAAATATATCTGGAGCAGCAACTAGGTATGGTTTGCTAGGAAATAAAACAAAGATGGTTTCGGGTGATCCATGCACAGAAAAAAGTGCCAACATGAGTTTAAAACATATGGTTTTATAGAGCAATGTTTGCAACTATAGCTATTGAATATAAAAGCTGAAAGGAAAAGTAGAACTCATTCTATTTATCCAGCCATCTTGGTTGATAGCATCTTTCTCTAGCCTCAGAGGAGGGATAGAGATGGTACTAGAAACAACCAGGTAGAACAGGCATGATAAAAATCAATGTGTTCAAAAGCCTGAGGAGGTTCTAGGGCATCATGGGCATTTAGCCAAGAGAAGGATAAGAATTATTGATGGTACGGAAAGAGGCATTGAAAATAGGCACATTCTGATGGTGTGAGACATAGAAGAAAATAAGTTAAGGAGACTATGTAGCTAGTATTTACCCACTACCTGCTGAATATGTGCCAGACACTGTATATATCCTATCTGCAAACCTGACAGCAGTTGTGAGAGACAGGAGTTTCGTAAGTGAAGGGTCAGATACACTATACAACGTGCTCAGGTCACGAAGTTGGTAAGCAACAGAGCTAGGATTAGACCCTATCTACCTGCTTCTGCCTCAAGTGCAATGAGGAAAACAGAAACACCAAGCAAACCACCACAAGCCTGAAGTGATGACTTGTGATGTCACTGTCCTGTGCTTGACCATGCCAGAGGTCAACACTGAGAGGTGTGTGCAATCTCCCTGGGACTCACTTTTCATCCCTACACACTGTATCTGTACAACTCCAGTTCTCCTTCTTGTGGCCGCCATGTGCCTACACGGACTGAATACCCACTTGTGGCAATGACTCTAAAAATGGGTGGAAATTCCTAGAATCTGAACTGTACTTCTGGTCTGGTTTCTTGTTCTCCACTGAATTTGAAGGTTACAAATTCTTGGCCCTTTTTTGATCCTCCTGCTCTTGTAGAAAATTTGACTTCTAAACCTTATATAAAAAGTCCTGTACCTTAGGTCTTTGTTATTTCTAGAACCTTCTAACTCACTTAGGAATTCCAAGCCTAATAATAATAATAAGAACTTTATTTTTTACTTCACACTATTTAAGCACTTCACATATTTTAACTTATTTATAATCCTCACAACATTACTAATGAAGTAGGTATTGTATCATCAAAAATTGAGTCACAAAGCTTCTTATGGCAAAGCAGGATTTGGACTCAGATTTTAACAATAAATTAACTTATTGAACACTTTGTATGTGCCAAGATGCAGTAGATGCTTTACCTGCACTGTTTTCTCTAATTCTCGCAGTAACTGTAAGGTAGATATTACCATCTCCATTTGGTAAATGAGGGAAGTAAGCATTCTAGAAGTTAAATATCTTGCTGGTAGGTGGTGGATCTGAGATAACTGAAGCCCAGGCTATTTGACTTCAAAGCCCAGGCTCTCTCACCCCATGCATGCCTGGAGCCTACCCTTTATTCTGAACTAGCTCTGCTCATCCATGATGTTTCATGAGCGAGAGGAAGGAATAAAGGATACTGATGGGTTCAATGTGCTGTCATCCTGGATAATAAAAACAGACAGTGGGAGGATGAATGGAACAGAAGCTAAACTCACCTAAGGAAGAAATATTCTCTGCTGGACAGTAACAGATATTACTCTCACACACAGAAACTATTTGTGATAGAATTCCAGAGGTGAGCTTAGCTGGATTACTTCCAGATATTTAGTGATCTGAATGAATTAAGAATGTCCATCGTCTTTACCTAGTATAGCACTTTTGATTGGGAACTGCTGGTATCGGTCTTTTTTTTTTTTTTTTTAAATCAGGAGAGAAAGCATCACTAAGTTAATTGTTACTTGTTAATCTGTTAGTTCTTTAATTTCTCAACTTTCTATTTAGAAATCTGATTTGATGCTAAGCAAATGCCTGCTTTTTTGTTTGAATTCTGAAGATAGAGTCTAAACTATTATTTCATAGACTATTTCTTTATATTTCATCACTTTTGCTTTGCATTGCTTAGTCTTAGTGTACAGTTATGTTTAAACTATTCTTTGGTTTTAGTTGAAATTCTCTTTATTATTTATGCTTTTTTAATCATTTTCTTAAAGTATTTTTTATCATCTTGGACTTTGCTTTAATTGACGTAACATTCCCATTCTCTAGCTTTTTTGAACCTAACAAAATACTTTCTTTTCTTCTCACATCTTTGCTATTGTTTTTGGCACTCTGTAATCTATACTGCTCTTCTCTTTTAACATATATTATTATCCTGTAAGGAAAAATATATGTTAATCTATTGTGATTCTTACTTTTTAAAAAACTAACATTCCATAAATTTTATATTTATGCATATTAATCTAGAGAATTATTAGAATTTGCCTTCATTTTTTTTAGTGCTATTGGTATTTTTCCAAACACTTTGATGTCAAGATGTATGTGGGGGGAAAGATGAGAATATATAGAGGTATAGTCTTTGGAGACCTTGATTTTTCAAGAATTTTGAAGTTTGCTATAAACTTAGAAAAATAGTACAAAAACAAAATAATACAACATGGTGATAAGTATTTCAAAGCTTTTCTGGCATTTGATATTACTGTTTATTCTCTAGGATGTGTAAAAGCATGCATCTATTTATGGTATTTAATTTTTTAAATCGATTTTTTAAGTTTTTCTTCAAGCTATTTCTAATTTACATGGACTTGGTTTTGGTTTATTTTTATTTTTTCTAAAAATTTTATTCATTTTTACCTGTATAAAAAAAGTGCATACACATTCTATGGAAATCATGTTCTCATTTTTTTATACCAGCTAAATGGCTAGCTACTATAAATCCCATTTTTCCTTCATTCAAAGTCAAGGTAACCATTTATTTAAACATGTAATTCTCAATAGATCTAATATTTCACCTTTGATTGGGAGCCAGTCTGAAGCTCTACGTTACATTTTATTCCTTTAAACCTCCAGATAGGGTATTTGATCCTTATCTAAGTCCTCTGCTCTTTTTTGCCCATGTCACTCATCTCCTTGTAAAATCCTGCATGTCATTATTAGCTTCACACAGACCCACAATTGGCTGTTTTTCTCTTATTAAGTTTCCCTGGGCTTTTCAGCTAAAATGGAGCTCTATTAATTTGGTCCCTTAACTCATGAATTCACCAAAGCTATGCTTTCAAATGTCACTAATCATCATTTCTTGTTACAAACCCAAAGGTTTCACTCTGTTCTTGCATTTTTACTCTTGATTACTTTAGATATATTTAAAACTCTCTTTGGTCCATTTTTTTTCTCAGCTCCAAGACCGTTCAAGTAGTGGATGTTTGATGTCATCTCTTTCAGATGTATCTTGAAACTTAAAAAAATCATTTATATTATTTGGGCTCTTGAGACCAACTGTGAGAATTTCAAGGTAACTGAGCCTTTTACTCATCTATTTTCAGGAACTGGCCGAGTGAAAGATAATTGGAACTCATCTATATTTCTAATGTTGCATGCTTTTTTGTGTGTCTTCTGTGTTTTATACTGCCCGGAGGGGATATCCACGATGATAACCCATTGCCATCTTAGACCAAACCAGAATTTACCAACTCTCTTCTATTGCTAAGCCATTTGTCTTACTGTGTGTTCCTTGAAGAAACCACGGTGATTAATTAGATACTGTATACTGTCCCTGTCACCATAATAAGCAAAATTTGCTCTGTTTGATACAGTAGTTGTTTAGCCACATGTGGCTCTTAAGCACTTGAAATGTGACTAGTGGTTACTTCCACCTGTGTCTTTTTGCATTTAAATGTGGCTACTAGGAAACTTAAAATTACAAATATGGCTTACATCTTATTTTATTGGGCAGTACTGAGCTAGGTTATGCTACAGTTACAACCACAAAATCTTAGTGACTTTCAGCTGTGATGGTTTAATTCTCCCTCATGCAGTTGCAGGTTGACTAAAACTTATGCTTTCTATCTCATCACCCAAGTTGATCCCAACTTGATGAAGCAGCCACTATCTCAAGTCTGCCAGGTAAAGAGAACTCAAGGGATCTTGAACAAATAATGAAATGCTGTGGCCTGGGAGTGACTTAATTCATAACTCTATTTTTGATTCACCGTATAAGTCATACGGTCCAACAAAGCAACAAGAGATCAGGATGTACAGTGCTACAAGACTTCCAGGAGATGAACTGCCAAAAATGTATGGCAAATGACATAAATACTATACAGTCTTTTGGAAAGTTCTTTCTGGTTGTTTTTCTCCATTGATTATAGTCCCTTTAATGCGAAATGGCCTCAATTGTCTTGTTTTCGTACAGTTGGCTGTGTGGAAGTGCTATCTGGCAATCAGACCATCATTTTTTATAGCTTAATGAAAATTGCAAAATAACCTTTAGAGGCAGCTTAAATTATCGTACTTTCAGTTTCTGAGCAGGGCTTAGTCATTGTTGGACAAACTGCACACAGTGGTTACAGTTAAAATTCAATACGTAGTAGAAAATTTGGAAAAACAAACTTTGGAAAGTTATTGCTTAATTTTCGTTTGTACATTATTTTCTCTTTATAGTTCTCCAAATTGAAAAACTTCATACGTATTCTTCAGAATGCTACAGAGACATGTTTCCAGTATAGCAGGGAGCTTATGGCAGTTAACAGACTGTCATGAATTACAGCCATGGGGAGTTGAGAAAAAATGAGTTACTTTTTAACTCAGGAGTATGGGGGCAACTAATCTTTCTTTGGGATAGTGCTGGTGTTGATGTCACTGCTTCTTCTGGAAAATAAAACCTGTAATTTATTTATTAGTGGTTACCTAATGATGCTCTCACAGAGCTGTTGTAAAATCCTATGTGGGGACCCCAAAAGGAAAACAAATAAACCTCATTTTTGACATGATCATCAAAAAAGATCCCATAAGATGCAATTATGCAAAGAGGCAAAGGCTGATCATGGAAGATCACAGGCTTTGGACCATGGATTTTGTAGCCAGGAAGCATCTCTACCATGCTATTTGCTAAGTGACTCTAATCAAAGTATTTAAGCTTATTAAGCCTCATCTCTAGAAAATGGGGATAGTTCTTACCTGGTAGGATTGTTACTTGCCCAACAGACTTTCAGCACATATTAATCCTACAATAAATGGCAGTTGTTATGAGAAGAGTTATAGTGGAGCCCCACATCCTAATTGTTGTCAACATAAAGAACATAGTACTTTTCACAGATGGATTCATCTTGCAAAAGAAGTGTTCTCATTATTAGTTTCTTCTTGATAGCTTTAAAAAAAATTTACCTTCAAATGGTGCAGTCTGTTCCAATTTGTCCTTCAACCCCGAGTCTTGATGTATGTTCTCAAACACCTTTGGTAGCCCTTTGTTCTTCAAGCTGGCTCCACTGCTGGGTCTTTGATCGTGTCTTTCTCTGCTCGCTCCCCACCCCACTTTGCGCATGCCACTTTCATGACACGTATTACATGTACCTTTCAACTGTAGTCTTGTCTGTAAGACTTATTGCTCTATAAAGCTTAAGTTTTTATGGAAGGAACTATCATGATAGGAATCAACTAAAAATGATTGGCAAACAAATTTTGTACTAAGTTCGCATTAACCTTTTTCTCAGTTTAAATCTCTAAAGGACGCAAACTAGAAAATGCTATCTTATTCTTGTTTTACAGATGAGAGGAAATTGAGCCCAATACCCAAGGTGATGCCAACAGGAAGCATTCAAATCCAAACTGGCCTCTACCTAAAACTGGAGTTCTGTAATACTGCTCACATTTCTTGCCCCCACCTCTGCCCAACTCCTATGGAACCGTCAACACAGTGCCTCGATTCATGCTTTTACTTGATTAATAAATAAATTCAAATTTTCTTAACCCCCACTACTATTAGTAGTGAAAGAGCCTTACATTATTCACAAAAAAACTGAAGGAATAAAAGGCCTAAGTGAAAAAGACTGAAAGTAATACCTCTGTCTTCCATCACTTTCGTGAAAGAAGACTAATCACACAGCATGCCGAGAGGGCCCGTTTCAGGCGGGCAGGAGCTCCCTCCCGAGCTTCAGTGCCACGGTTTCAGTGCACGGCTCATCTACACATCTACGCTCTCTCTCTTGCTCCATTTGTTACTTTTTACTTAAGCTTTTTTTAGCCTGGCTACGCTGTGAGGTAGCTTGCAAAAATACATGCAATTTATCAGAGTAACAATAAATGGATGGAAAAAATGGAGTAAAGGAAAATAAGAGTAGAAAGGTTACCAGGAGTATAATTTTTTTTCACAAGGATACAGATCCCAAGACCCTAGGAAGTTAGTGGGGAAAAAAATAGCAAATTGGATGCTGATCTTCTTAACACCAAAGTGGACATATAATAAATATGAAATTTAGTCTTCCTAGTATGGCAAGACAGCTTGCTCAAGGAAAATGTAACGTATGTAGGCACGTTTTGATGTAGTGAAAAATATATTAAATACAGCATGGCTTTTTCCAGCTACTTGATGAGTTTTGCCTTGTGACACAGCACAATAGAACTCAACTTTTTAATTAAACATAGTGCATTCTGTCTAAATAAAATGGGTTCTATGTCCCTTTTCACACTGTTATAGTTCCCTCCAAGTTCCTTGAACATTCTTATAACTTTTTTTGAACTGTGTATTTGATAATTTGCTTATCTCCATTTCATTCAGCTGTTTGTGGAAATTTCTCTTGTTCTTTCATTTGAGGTATGCTTCTTTGTCTCCCCATTTTGGCTGCCTTTTTGTGTTTGTTTCTATGTAGTAGGCAGATCTGCTATGACTCCCAGTCTTGGTAAGGTGGCCTTAAATAGTAGATGTTCTTTGGGACCCAGTGGTGCAGTCTCCATAATCACCTGAGTTGTGTGCTCTAGGAATGTTCCTTGTGTGGATTATATTGGACCTCCTATTGTAATTGAGCCTTGATTTCTATTAGCCCATTTGTGCTTGAGATCCACCCTCAGGTTGTCTGACTGTGAGGATGAACCCTACCATAGTGTACAAGCTGCTGTGCAGGTGCTGACCACATGAAGAGGAATTTGCTTCAGAAGGGCCTGGTGCCTGCTGAGATTTCTTTGGATAAGCCATTTGTGAAGCTAATTAAATCCTGCTTTTTTTGTTGCCTGAAACTGGCCTTTGGGTGCATTGGTTCTGGAGTCTCTTAGGAGGTACTCTGGTGCTGACCAATGTCAGGCAGTGCCTGTGACTGGCCCTGGGCAACCTGTTTGGAGCTACAATGTGATCCACAATTTGTGGTTGCCTCTGCTGGGCCTGAGTGTTCTCAGGAAGGACCAAGCTGTACACTAAAGCTTATTTTTTTCCAGAATTGGACCCAGGGGCATGCCAGCAAAAGTCCCAAGACACTCCAAGATCCATCTCCACCTTCCTTCATCGGCTGGCTGCCTGTTAGGCTCAGTCAGTGAATGAGCCTCTGGTAGTACCCAAGTTGCATGGGGTAGTTTCTCAGTGAGTTACCTTGTAAGGGCAAGAGGTGTTCACCAGATTGATACAGGTTCAAAGTCCATAGCATTGCTATGTCTGAGGCCCTTCAGCAAATATCAGTGTTTACAATTCTGGTTGCCACCCACTGGGTGCTTGCAAACCTTTGTGGATGGATGGGATCTCAAGGAGTCATCAGGGTGAGGTCAGCACAGTTTATAAGGCCCAAACAGACCAAAATTTAACTGTGTGAAGGGGGTTTTTGGCACCTGTCAGGAGTGCAAGGGAAAGATGTCCATTGTTCTAGAACCACACAATTCAGTCTGTCCCAGATTCTGCCCAGAGCTCAATCTCAGAAACACAGGCCTGTGGGAGTTGGGAGGGCAGGGTTAGGAGATCTCCCCGGAGGGGGAGGTGCAGGCCAGGTTTGAGGAAAGTTGGTAGGAGTGGCCCTACCCCAATGCCATGCAAGTCAATCTGTCCTGGATTCTTCCCAGACCTTGGTATGGCAGAGTCACCAAGAGTCGAGAGCGTGGAGCCACCAGGACTGTGGAGAGTGGAGCAAGTGGATTCTGGTGAAGGGGAGGTCCCAGTCAGGTTCACAGGTTAGTGTGGGGAATGGTCCCTGCCCTGAAGCCACACAACTGAGTTATTGACACTCCTTGAACCTGCCCACACCTTTATACCCTGCAGCAGATAGCTGACTCCAAGCTTTGTAGTGTGTCAGGGAGTCCAGAGGGTTGGGCATTCCCCCAGGCTGCTGACTTATGAAAGGGAGTGCTCCACCCAAGAAAAATGGGGTCTGCAGTAGGAGAAGAACTCAGCTCATGGATCCTGGTGGCCGTACCTCTCCTCAGAGCCACAAACCCTAGTCTTTCCTCATGAGATTGTAGTCTGCTTTGCCTTTCCTCTGAGCCCAGGGTAAGTGGCTATGCATGAGATTTTGTGCATTGACCTTTTATGAGGGTGCCTGTGTCTCTAGCGGACTTCCTCCTCTCCCTGAAAGATGGACACACTGCTAATTCTCACAGCTAGAATGTTGTGTGGGCACCACTTCCTGGCTCTGGTGCCCTGGGCTGGGGAGTTTGGCTTCGAGGTGAGACTACCATGGTTCCAGGGGGAACTTTTGCAACTGAGATATCCTTCTGAAATTTGAGCTCCACCAATGGTGGTGGGGACAGCCCTTTTCATATCTCTGCCCTTTTTCCCAATCTCAATTTGGCTTCCTCTATAAATCCTTGATTATAAGACTTCTCTTGAGCTAGTCTGGAGTTTGTTATTCAAGTTGGTTGCTGCATAATTTAGTTGTGATTCCAATTTTGTTTTCGGGGGAAGTGAGTGTAACATCCACCTACCCTGCTGCCACCTTGGACCTCCAGTGTGTCTGCTATGTCTTAATCACTGTAAGTTCTTGACATGGTTAATCATCACTGATAAGGAATATTTAATTCTATTTCAGTTGTGCTTTCCACTTCTTTCCAGTTTCTATTTTCAGTATTTTGTTCCCTGGGTTTATCACTTATTGACATGTGGGAGAAAAAGTAAACAATCTTTTGAACTTGATTTGTAAATTTAGATATTAAGTCAGTAGTCTCAAAGTATGTCTGTGGAATACCCACATCAAAATATCTTCATGTACTTGTCAAAATGCAATTTTTTCTTCCCTGCATACACCAGACTCAGTAAGGTTTGAGAATCAGTACCTTATATAAGCTAGCATAGCAAAAATGCAATTTTATTTACTCTTTATGATTTTAATTATTTAATGTTTTACTCTGGCATCACAATGTTGGAGAATGTCTAGTTATATTTCTTTGAGTCACCAAAGTAACTCCTTATGGGGACTGTGATCCTAGCAACCTATCTCAGCTGGGGATCTGCCAGGAATAATCCTTAATGACCTAGGACATCAGTTATATGTAATGAATGAGCTTTCCTCTTATGCCACTACTATAATAGTAGTTATGTACCAACACTGGGATAATGGAGAAAATAATCACTTAATTTTCTTGTTCTGAAGTTCAGAGGAAGAATTTCATTAAGAAGGAGAACTAAAATCATTTAATTGAGATTATAAATTTGACATTCTTATCCATTAACAAAGACATGATGTTTATATTACTTAAGACAAATTAGAGGCTTTCTATGTCTTCGGATGCTTTAAAATGTCTTTTTATCAAAGAAAATCATGCACATATTAAAACAAACCAAGTGGCATTTTTTCAGCTTACATTAGCTGCAGTGAGGCTCTTCAAAATTACAGTGGCTCATAATAGAAAAGGCTTATTTCTAGCTCATGCTGTATATCTATCACAAGTTGTCTGAAGGCTAGCTCTGAAACATGTGTACTCATTCTGATGATCAGCCACCGAAGTTTCTGATTAATGTCACAAAGAAAAAGAGACAGAGTGGTGAATCGTATACTGACTCTTTAGAGTCTCTACTTGGAAGTGACATGTCACTTTCACTCACAAGTCATTGTCTGTGACTAGTAATACAGCTTCATGCAACCCTACCAGGATCAAGAAGTACAGTCCTGCCATGTTTTCAGGGGGCAAAGATGCTGGGAATGTTTGGCAAATAGCACCAGTTATATTGAAAAGTAAGGGCTTATCACTAAACTCCCTCCACCCAGGCTCTGTCCCTAAGAGACAGCCATTTCTTGTTCTGTGTTTAGCTTTTCTGGTTCATATTCCCAGGATATGTTGATATTTCTTTTTTAAAATCTACTTCTACATTATTTATTGATTTTCTGCTGTGAAAGAAGAGTTTAGGTTCTAAGGAAGTAAGAAGAGGATATACAAGAGAGATGAATACATGATGCCAAGGAAAAAGTGGGTTTAGCTGGGAAGCACGGTGACATGCTATATCACTATAACAGCTGTACTTCTGGGTTGGAGAGCAGTAAAAGAACAAAAAACTGGATGGAAAACCCTGGGAAATAGGGGGACTCTGTAAAATATAAAGAATCATTAACAACTTGTACAAAATTGAGAATATGGTAGTGACACTTGGTAAAAGATATAAAAAGAATTAATTCTGACTCAGAAAGGCATTTTGTAGAAGAATAAGGAACATTAGACTTACAGGAAATGGGATATAATCCTAGTATGTGACTGAAGGTTGTACAAACTACATTTGGAGCATCATTATTATAGTCATAATACTTATAAAATTTGAAATTTGGAAACTAATCTTACTATATAAATATAAATTTAAGACTCAAAACTTGGGTAGAGCAAAAAAGTGGATGAGGAGAGGGTGAGAGCATTAATATCCTTTCTGATTTTACAAAATGGTGCGTCAGTGCATATGGTCTGTGATTCATGACATTTGATCGGAGGTTTAGCTATACTGTTGAAATTGCAAAGGTGTTTGTGGGGGAAACTGATCCTGTGATTTAATTTGATGTGGATGGGAAGATTAACTTTTTAAGAAAAGAGAAAGAGTGTAAGTTTTTGGTTCTTTACATGTTCAAAACTGTTTTTATTATGCCTTCGTACTCAGTTGATAGATCAGTTGTGCTTCCTTTGTTTATAGTCCGTTACCTTGCAGGTTTGCTCTTTTTATTTCCACGCTGCCGGTATTACCAGAATCCAGTCTGATTCTAGTTTCTTCATCAGTGACATATTTTTTCTTTCTACAAGAATCTGTGATTTCATTCTTGAACTTGATGTTAATTTTTATAAATACGTATCTAGGTGTGTATTTGTTTTCTTTTCTTTTTTTCTTTTTGTTGAGCACTTGATGGTTTTTTTTTCAGAAAAGTCATATCCCTTTGCCCTGGGAAATTCTCTTCTAATATTCCTTTGATAATTTTTTCCCTCTATTTTATCCCTCTATCCTCTTGTTGTTGTATTCTAGTTAATCAGATAATGGACTTTTTTTTTGTTCAAACTCCTGCATTACATATCTTCTCTTATTCATTTCATCTTTTCAATATTTTTACTCTTTTTTGAATATTTTCTTAAATGTGACTTTGACTTCTTTTATTGGATTTCTATTTTGGAAATTTCATTTTCCTTTTCTAAGAGCTCACTCTTGTTCTTTTATTGCTTCATTTTTCTTGACTTCACCTTTTTTCCCTATGAATGTAGTATCTTCCTAGATCTTCTCAGATAGCAATGAAAGCATTTTTAAAAGTCTTATTCCATTCTCTAAATTTTTCTTGTCTCTTTTGGAGTTGATTTTCTGTTGGCTTAGTTTGCCTTTTTATTTTTCCCCACTTTGCTTATTTTGCTTTAATAACTATTAATCATTGTTTACCTTTAATGGTTAGAAGTAAGGTAAGTAAACGTTTCCTTGAAGCTCTTTAGATGTGAACAGAATTGATCATCAGCTTTCTATTTATGGTGAATAAGCAATAAACCAGCCCTTACACTGGGACTGTACGTGTCAGATACTGAGTTTTCTTCTTATATTTTCTTTAGAGAAGAACCCTCTGTTTTTGTTTTTGTTTTTGACCTGGGTTAAGTGATGAACTACTAGGTATTTTGCTCATATTTGGAGACTATTATTTAATCCTCCTTTCTTTCCAGTTTCTTGTCTTATCCCTCAGCTCCATTGTTATTAAATAAGTTTGTCCTTTATATTTAAAGATATTGTTGTTACAGTTGTCAGCTATTACTGTAAGAGTGAATAAAATACATGCTACATGTCTATTGTCTGTTACATTCTGATAATTATGGAATACACCCTTTTGTCTAAATAGTTGTAGCTGATGTTATTTGTCTCTAATATTTTGAACAGGTCTTCTAACTTTTCCACCCTACCATGTTCACATGACCTGTTTTCAACTCTTAATTTGCAGTAAGTGGTCTAGTAGAATGTATTGAGGAAAATACAGTATTTACTTATACCAGGGGTGCCCAACTCACTTTCACCCAGGGGCCACCTCAGCCTCTGGTTGCCTCAGGCAACTACGAGGCTGAGGTGGCCCCCTGGTGAAAATGAGTTTGACACCCCTGACTTACAGCATTTTATCTAGTATCCCTGTTGCACTGACTACCTTTCTCAGGTGAGCATATCACCTGGCTTCATTTCGTTCAGTTTTTATTTTTATTTTTTAAAGGTTTTATTTATTTATTTTTAGACAGAGGGGAAGGAAGGGAGAAAGAGAGGGAGAGAAACAATGTGTGGTTGCCACTCACATGCACCCCACTGGGGACCTGGCCTGCAACCCAGGCCTGTGCCCTGACTGGGAATCGAACCAGTGACCCTTTGGTTCACAGCTCGCACTCAATCCACTGAGCTACACCAGCCAGGGCAATTTCGTTCAGTTTTTAAATTCTGTTTGAAGCATCCATTATTCATTGTTGTTCTTGCATATTAAAATGTCATAAATGATGTCTTTGCACCCTTTGAACCAGAACTCTTCATCCAGAACAAAAAAAATTACTGTTTATATAGCTCCCAGCTAATTTCACAACATATATTTTGATTTTCTACTTTTGTCTATTAGCATAGCACTTAAGAATGTTCTACAAAATAGCAAAAATGGATATACTACTAATGAAATCTATTACTTGGATGTGGGGCTTCCTTGGCACAACTTAGTAAAGAACTTTGAGAGTCTTCAAGATAATAATTCATTCCCAGCACTATCCTGCCTTTAAAGCAGCACATAAACTCCTGATGTATATATATGAGCATATCCATTAAGATAAAAACCAGTTCTTCAATAATTGTCTTGAAGATTTTTGATGACTTTGACAGTGCCCATTGAGTGGGAAATTTATCAGAAGACAGCAAGTATATTCCAATATTATATTTTGTTCCAAAACATCACTAAAATAGATTAAATAAAGTAAGATATCATAAGTGAAATTCTTGTAAGAGTACCCAAAGACCCTTGGATTTCTGAGAATAAGATATTGATAAGATTGATGATGATGATTCATTCATTTATACATGCAATTAAAAATATTTACTGAACTCAAACTCTGTACTAGTCACTATGCTAGGAGCTAGAAATAAAATGGCAGAAAAAACACACACAGCCTTTGCCTTCATAAAGCTCAGAGACAAGCAAAGAGAGAATTGTAATACAATGTGATAAATGCAACAAAACATCACTTGTCATGACAACATAGATGAGCAACAGTAAACAAAGACTTGGATGAAGGGATAGCAGTCAGGGAAATCTTCCCAGTGGGAATAATGGCTTAGCTGAAATCTAAATGATGCATACAAGTTAACCAGGCAAATAGGAGGCCAAAGGTGGGTGTTTTAGAGAAAATGCACTTGGAAATTCTGAAACATGGTGTTACTGAGTAACAGAATGATGTTTTTGAGTGACTAAGTGTTATGTTGAATTGGGTGGAATAGGGTGGTTATTATTCTAGCTGCTGTGTAAAGAACGGTTTAGAGAGAAGCAGCATAAGAAAGCAAGGGGTCACAGGGCTAAGCATTTATTTTGTGTCAGATAAAGAAGTGGCAATGAGGACAGGGAAAAGTGGATGTTACAGAATGTGTATATTGTAGCAATTTGATGGTTATAATGAATGAGGAAAAAAGACTCAGGAAGCACTATTATTTTGCTTGGATAACTAAATGGTCATTAGCATCATTCTCTGACAAAAAAAGAATACATGGAAAGGGCTGGGTTTGCAGAAATCCCTTAAGATAAGATATATGAGTATGAAGTTCTTAGGGAACACCCAAATAGAGATATGTAGGTAGTTAGAAAAATACAGGTATTTTTAAAAAATTGAACCGGTATATGTATTTGGAAATTTTCATTACTCAGGTGGCAAATGAAGCCGTAGAGTTCATTTCACAATTCAGAAAGAGGCTAGCATGAAAAGGGGAAACGTCCATCAGAGGAAATTGAGGAACCTCAACATTGAAGAGATGGGAGACCAGCAAGGACTTAGAATTTCAAGAAAGAACAAGAAGGGATAATGTCAGAGAACCAGGGAAAGAAGGTGAAGGAAGAGGGAGGGAAGAGGTAATAAAAAATGTGAAATGATACCATGTGCCATGTGAAATGATATCATGTGAAATGTGAAATGAAAAGGGTGTAAGTTATCTCTTAGATTTAGCTACGAGAAGGTCATTGATGACACTGCAAAGTTTTTGACAAAAATGAACTGAAGCCTCAGAGGCGGTGTACAGGCAGAGATAGAAACATGTACTTTTCAGAAGACTTATAACTCTAAGGAACTACATTAGAATTGCCTTTCTCTAAGCCCTGTCAGGGAGGAATTGGTAGATTAAGCCAGGTTGATAAGTAGATTAATTTTAAGCCAAATTTGAGATTTTCTTACTAGAGTATGAATAAAAGGAAAACGCATGTGAATTAGATTTCCCTAGATTTCCAAGGCCTCTGATTCTTTGGTTGCAGAATGTCTCCTCTCTCTGTTATGTATGGGCATGATTCGCCTTGGCAGCTGGCTTGTACTATCAAATCTCTGCATTATTCTTCAGCTGACAGTGGAATGAGAGCAGTCCTCCAGTATCATTCACTTATATACACTTTCAGTTACATGCATCAATTGAGCAGTACACACAAATTTGCAAACAAAAAATCATTCTGCATCTTTGATTAAGAAAAAAATGCTGTATTTGTTAACATAATCAATGATATTCTTTCTTTTTAATACTATTTTTAAAATTAATTCATACATATATGTGTTGGAAAAAACAATGCAAAATTAAAAGATATAAAATAAAAACATTATCTCTTACCATAATTTCCTGGCCTACTCCCTGGACGGAACCATCTTTTCCAAACTTTCCCTTGAGTCTATAAGTAAGATACGCATTGCAGGAAAGGCTTAGCCACTTTGGGACACTTGGTAATTGGATTTGGGGAGATAGTGACTTGCATTATTTAAATTGTTCTTGGGTGCAATTACTGTGTTCTCTTGCAACCGTCTCAGTGAATATCAGTCTGAATTTCTTCAAATCTCCTAATTTTTATACCAGAGACCACCATTAGCTGTCATTTTTGTTCTCTCTCTCATTCTGAACTACAGTCTTGAAAATCTTTTATTCACTCAACAGTATTATAGCCCATACATTGAAAGAAGTACCTCATTCTAATTAGTTCCACAGGTGCCTTTCTTTTAAAAAGGAAATAGTTTCTACAGTGTCTCCAGAAGAAGGTTTTTGGGTCATTATCCCTGTGATGAATGAACTCATTGCTCAGCCAGGGGTTTCCTGAGGGGTCTCTGTGATACACAGAAATGCTGTGTTACAACTTTTGATCCATGATTGCCCTAATTTTCTCAATTTATCCAATGTTATATCCAGATATGCAGTCCCTGATCTCCAGTGAACCACACTGATGCTTCCTTGTTGATTTTATATACTTATTTCTCCTCAGGTTGCTACTAAATGTAAGTTCTTTTCTTCATACTAGGTATTATGTGTCAGCTTTTACAGAATTAGATTGTTTATGCCATTGGTGTGAGAATAAAGTGCTTACAGACAGTGGACTAGTGGTTAGAATTCTTCCCAGGCTATCAGAAGTTTTTAGCACTGTCTTGGGGATATAGAAAATGAAGCTGGTCTGATTACAATTCCAGGCCAGCATGAAGGAGCACAGTTTCTATTACAGACAACAAGAACAGAAGTCTTGGCAAGGAGACCAGATATTTCTTTTGAATGACTTATAAAAACAAAGCCTGTACATATTTTGATTTCCCCCCAAAAGATCTTTCCTTGATAAAAATTTTTTCCCTCACCCCAATCATTTCCTCCCACTATGGTAATTTATAAATTTATTAACTTACTCATTCACTGCTTTCCCCACCACTCAAAAGCTCAAAAGTTTTGAGATCGTGTTTGAGACTGTTTCTGTTTTCCTTGATCCAACCAATGCCCACCGAAAGCATCCTCGGTGTCTCAACATCTGCACCCACCCGGTTACCAATATTTCTCTGCACGTCACAGCTTATCGCCCTGTCACCTGTGCTGTAAATCTCTTCTGCTTCTCTGAAATCAGTTTCTGGCCAATATATGAAGGGAGGTTTGTAGAAACTTGACCAAGTCAAATTGAGATACAAAAATTCAGCTAGACATCAATTTTTTTCACATCTTAATATAATAAAAAGGTGAAAAAGAAAGCATTGAAGAAAGTATACTGAAACTTCTTTGGAAACTAGAATATTTTTATGAGACCAGTACCTAAATTTTTATTTCTAGAATATGTGATGTTTTGGTAATGGTTTTAGAAATAATGTTTGATATGTAATATGATATGACTATGGAGCTATTTGTGGTCATTTAATTTTAATTTTCTGAAGGAAAGCACAATATATGACTTTAGTGATGAAGACTGGGCTTTGATATTATTTTTTGAAGTGGTTTTCTAATTATTTTGACCAGTCCTTACAAAAAGTTCTATTGTTTTACAATAAGATCCAGTACACAAAATACTGACATGTGTATATGCATAAGTATATATGTAAATACATACATATATGTATATGTATATATCGTAAATATATATGATATGAAATGGAGGTTTTATTCAGTATTCTTATTTGACTCTGTGCAATGTTCTGCGGTATATTCTGCCCCTTCTGTTCTACTGTGTACCATTAAAAACACCTGGTCATGTGTCCTTATACTTATTTCATGTCCAGTTAATTGGTCATAAACGGCAGTTTCAAAATCACTGATCTATTGTGACTCCTTGAACATTTTGAATATATATTTCTGTATTATATCCTTCCTATCACAATTGCTGTCATTTCAGAAAAAAAGATTTGTGATGAGACATGTTTATGCACTGGGCTTTTTTAACCACTAACTCTGAATTTTTGTTAGATCAAAGGTACCATACTTTATGAATAAAGATGGTATAATATGTTCACCATTACTGTGGATCAAAATAATCTGCGACCGTCCCCCTTTTACCCAACTAGATAGTAAATCCAGATGAACTCAGTGATTAAAAGGAATATCAAGATTTTTCTTTCAACACTTACTTACCTGTTCCCCAATTAAATGAGAGACTGCTTCTCAGAATATGATTCCATCCTATTTATAAGCTCTAAATATTCTTTAGCAGAAGAAAACATTTCAAATTTTGCTTAAGCAAACAAAATGATTATGTATAATAACTTACATATTGCATATCTGTTTTAATATAGCTGTAAGGTTCCAGTGAGCCACATGGTTATTTTCCCTTTGTTTGCTGATCCGTCCTCCTGTGTCAATAAAAATGTTGCCTCTCACTTTATACTAAAATTTACTCTCTCCTTGAATGAAAACAATGCTCCCTCTTTTTTTATTGGATTAAATTATTTACAGGAGGGATGCTAAATCATGCACTGCCTGTTATAAGAATTGTTTGAACCAGTTTTTTTATGGTGCTTATATTATTTGTGGAAGATGACTGTGCATGTTTCTGGGACAAATTTAGCCAGCTGACAATGTTAACCATTAGGGTTTGGAGGACAAACCAATCCTTTGTAAATTACGTTCTTATTTCCATGCAAGTCATCCAACCCTGTTTATTCTATTATAGAAGTCAGTCACATAGTCTCTCTTAAAAGCTAACCTTTCCCAGCGGGCTGTTTTTGGTGACATAACCTTACCTTCTACCTCAATGGTGGATTCCACAGGTCACTGGCAAATGATGGTTTTCAAAATACAGAGGTGATGGAGTGATTACGAGGATCTGTGTCACCTGAATTAGACTCAGAAAGGCAGGAAAAAGTCCTATTGTTGGCTCAGGCAAGATTTGCCTCTTAATATCTCAGCTGAACTTAGTATCCATTTTGCCTTTCCTGTACAGTATTGCAGTTTGTTGTATTTCTAAGGAATCTTTTAGATTTTTTCCAAGTGAATGAGAATTATATTTACCTAATTAAGGTGGAGAAATTTTTCTTTTTAATAAACACATGCAGAGGTTTAGAGCAAACAGCCATAATGTCCTCTTCTGCTCTTGACTGGGTAAGGGATTCAGTATATGTTGAGTTTTGATACATAGCATGTTTAAACACACATACGTGGTGTCAGGAAAGAATCTTTGGCTCTTATTATGTTCTCCATAAGTCTACACAAATTACTGACATCCAGGGAAAGCAGGTGAGTAAAGAAACGGACATAAATGAGTTCATTACTAAGAATTACGGTAGGGATTTATCTTACATTTGCCTTCAACATACTCTTCCCACAAAGCTGACAAATAACCTGAAAGTCACCATAGTCATCATACGGCTACTTGTTATTATGTACATTTACTATAACTATTGGGAAAATATTGAAAGTATTTGCTAAATTCTCAAGTCCACAAACCTTTGTAACCTGCAATAACTTTGTGAGAACTTTATGCTACAACTTAGCATGGTTAATTTTACTAACATAAATTTTACTGGCAGACCAGTAACTTTAACAATAGAATAAAAACTAAGATTCCTAAGCCTCTCCTCATTTTTTTGAATTCTTGTTTCTTCCTCGTTTTCTGTTTGGTTGTTAGTTTCTTCCTTCTGGTCCACTCCATTGATTTGAGTCCCAGGTTTCCTCCCATCTTTATTGGTTCCCCATGCATCTTCCTTCATTTCACGTATTGTAGCCTGCATTTTTTCATCTAATTTGTGAGCAAATCAACCAATTCTTTGAGCATCTTGATGACCAGTGCTTTGAAGTGTGCATCTGATAGGTTGGCTATCTCTTCACAGCTTAGAGGAATTGGCTCTAGAGCTTTCATTTGTTCTCCAGTTTGAGCCATTTTTGGTCATTTTTTTGTTGTTGTTTTGTTTTGTTTTGTTTTGGTTTTAGTCTGGTCACAGCTATTACGTAGTGAGGAGTGGAGCCTTAGGCACTCCCCAGTGTGGGGCAGCCCAGTGGCTGGGTTGTGATGCTGTATGTGGGGGCCGGGTCTGAGAGGGAACAATGGTGCCTGCTCCACTCTCTCCTGGATTCAGTCCCTTCCGCCACTTCCCCTTTGCCTGAACCGTCTGCACGTGCGAATGTGGGACCACCTGGTCAGCCAGCCACCCTGTGCGGCCTCACTGGGTCTGCACAGTTGCCCCCCGTGCCCGGGGACCGCCAGCCACCACCCATGCACCTGGGAACTGCCAGCCGCTGCTGCCTGCGTTCCGGGGTCCGCACCTCCACTTTTTCCTGCTGTGACTCCGCCCCTCTTACCGGTCTGGACAAATGGTTGTTGGACTTCCGTACAGTTCAATTTTCTATAAATTCTGGTTGTTTTCTTGTTTCTAAATATTTGTTGTCCTTAATTTTGGTTGTGAGAGGAAGCACAGTGTGTCCGCCTACACCTCCATCTAAACAAAAGCAAACTAAGTAAACAGCTAGAACACGAACAGAACCACAGAAATGGAGATCATATGGAGGATTAGCAACAGGGGCGTGGGAGGAGAGAGAGGGAAAAGGTACAGAGAATAAGTAGCATAGACGGTGGGTAGAAAATAGACGGGGAGGGCAAGAATAGTGTGGGAAATGTAGAAGCTAAAGAACTTATGACACATGGACATGAACTAAAAGGGGGGAATGTGGGTGGGAGAGGGTGGGCAGGGTGGAGGGGAATGATGGGGGAGACATGGGACAAGTGTAATAGCATAATCAATAAAATATATTTAAAAAAAAACAAACTAAGATTCCACCATGATACATCTTAGACATTAAGAGGTTCTGACTCATTAAAATAGGCACTGCAATTTAAATGCTTATAGCTATATGTACAAGGAATACATTTTTATATAAATTCCCTACACATATGACATCTTGTGTTTTCTCATCTGAAACATTTCTGTAGATCTAATCAGATTACCTTATCTGAAAAAAGCTATTCTGGTTCTTCTAATCACCAATACTTTTGTCTCACCCTCTGCTCTGTGTAACTTATACAGCAGAGAAGTCGCAGATTGAATTGGCATGGAGTTGTGGACATGAGGGGAAGTGATAACTACAGAAGGCAAAGGAATCCAGTAATAGGTAGTTCAGTTTTCAGGTTCTTCCCAAAAGATTTTACAGAAAAAGAGAAGTAAAATTTAAAGGAATTGAAATTAAGGATCATCATATCTTGGAAAACAAAGAACAAAGCTAGGCCGACTCAGGGCTAACTTAAACTAAACACATGATGTCTATTTTATTGATTCGTTAAATTGGTTGGATACTCCTCACCACTTAGTTAATATGTGAAGTTTAAATAAATGCTGTAGTAATTGTTTCACATTGTTAAAAGTATTGCATTTGACATAATTTTTTGTAATGATCTTTGATCCTAAGATGACTTATATTTGTGGCCTGAGGATACTCCATATTTAAAAAGGCCCTTTTGTCGTTTGCATGTTCTTTGGACCCAGTTTGATGTAATCTCTTATTTTAACAATGATAACAATTATTTCTTTAAACAGAAAACCTTTTATGCATTAATATGAAACCCCTTCCCAAAACAGGCAGAATCGCATTGTTACTGTGTTTCCAGAGTCACCTGGCTCCAAACCCAGCTTAACCATTTACTACTGGAGTGACCCCAACTGAGCTATTACACATCCTTGAACTTCCATTTCTTCATCAATATAATGGTACCAATTATACTTACTTACCCATAATTCTGGAAGCACAAACAATGACAGTACATTCATGAGACAGGCACTCATTAAATGATGGTAGTCATTGTTTTACTGTTGTTGTTATTAATGAAAGCTCTTATATAGTTTCTAGACATTGTAGTAAAATAGCAGTAATTATCATTTATACAATCATAAATTATAGTAATTTGTATTAGTAAATTAGTACAAAACTAAGTAGAACAAATATATCCAAAAGGATAGGGAATATTCTTTGTAAGGCAGCCCAGCAATGATCCACTGTTCAGCAATGGATGATTCTCTCGTTAGGGAAGAGAACATTATTTATTCCATATTGAAATAGACTCATCGTGGAAAATTCATGCTGTAACACATGAGAAAATTTCTGTAGTATGTGTGCCTATTCCCCTGGATAATAACTTCATTTTCACCTTTGTGAAAAAGTGGAGAAGTCTTTTTGATGGCAAAAGTGAGAGCTGGTCACCAGAGAGGAAGGAAAGTCAGCCTATGGAAATCATACTCTTAATTAACAGCTATAGGGTCAGAAAAGTTATGCTGATTTTAATTACAGCACAAGTTTCAGCAATTATTAGCTTCTAAAAATCCGAGATAATTTGAAACTATATTTCTTCCTAGGTCAAAGCATCCACATATCAGATAATAATTGTTAGCAGTAGTTAGCTAGTGTAAATGCCTCTAATTTTCCTACAAATCTGAGGTCCTTGAATAAAACAACATTACTTTTTTGTATCTATGTGCCAGTGTTAATGTTTTGCTTTAGTTATATGTTTATATAAAATAGTGTAGAAAAGCATGGCATATGTTTGAAATTTAATGAAATCTAAGAAACTCTATTAAGACCCTATTCCTCAATGTGATCTGCGGACCAGCCACAAGAAAGCTTTTTAAAAATGTATACTCTCAGGCCATGCCCCAGAACTACTAAATTCGATATTGTGTTTTAATAAGATTGCCAGTAATTCAATGCACATTAAAGGTTGAGAGGTGTTGGGTTAGAATGCAAAGCTGTCCCTGACTTTGGAGGTTGTTCTGCATCCAATTGATAAATACTTGAGGGCTTGGCCTTGCACACTCATATTTCCAAAGTGATGGGGATCATCACCATAGTTAACTAGTTCATTAAAAAATAAATCTAAACAAAAAGAGAACTAATTGCATTTAGATAGTTGTGGAAATAAAATTATGTTGTTTACTAAGACTCGTACCAGAACCCAAAGACATGAAAGAGGTTCTAAAAGAGGAATTAAAATTACTCTGCGTAGGTGCAGAAAGAATTACTGGGGCCAATGAACAGAATTTATGTGAGAGTGATTTTTGTGCCAGATAATTGAAATGTAAATATGTGCAGTACATTCCCTCGTAAACGATACCTATTTATCCCTCCTCCACAGCAGAGGTTACCCAATTATCTGTCAGGAGCACTGTTACAAGAGCTTCCTAGGTAAAAGGTTTAAGCTGAAAGAGCTCAGAGAAATGACTTCGGAAATGCCTCTCAACTCTAAAATTCTTGGATTCGTCCACTCCAGTACTAAAAATGCCTGTGAATAATTGGATATATGTGACAAGTGAAAAGAGAACTGTTTGAAGGAACATTAAGTAGTGGTTAGGTTTAACAACTAATAAGAATGATCAGCTACACTGCCTGTGCGGATTTAAGAGGCAAATTACATGTTTAACAAAGCCGACTAACAGAGGTGCTCTTAGCTATTTTGTGAAGACTTGGAAATTCTCTCATTAAGCCCTCTGCTGGCTGATATGCAGGGCAGCAGTGATTTTTAGATATGAAAGGAGACTAAACACCCGCCTGAGCATAATGTTAATATTTTTATGTGAAGGAGAGGTAGTGAGAAAGAGCAGGATCAGTTGGTTAAGATAGCTCATGAGAGTTGCAACTTGTCTGACTCTTGGAAATTTATTTTTGATTATCTTTGTAACAGCATTTGATTCAATTGCTGTTCAACATGTGCATGCATAAACCACAGGGATTGTATACTTGTTATTATAGCCTTACCTAACTTATTCTGAATGATATACTATTGTTTCACATCTATCATTATGAAGATGTGAAAGATAGATGTGTTCTATCTTTCATGAAGAAGAAAGCTAACAGGAATTCAGGAGGAAAATCAATTCTTTCATTTAATTAATATGTATTAGCCACCTCTATTTTCTAGACACTAGGACTATGGTGATAAGCAAAATGTCCTTTCTTCATGGAACTTACAGCCTAGCAGAAGCTGGAGACATGTGTTGGGGAGAGGTAGTTAGTTACAGGGCCACCCTGAGAGAGGAATCCAAGCCAGGATGATGAGGATGAAGAATGCTAGGAATGCAGGGGAAATTTGGAGGGGGTGTCAAGCTGGGTGACAACCAATGTAAGGTTGGGAAGGCAGCAGAGAACCGTGAGAGCTCAGACCTAGAAATGGGCCCTATGAGAAGGAGGTAGAGGCCAGGCAGTCAGTGAAGAACACAGACGGTAGCCACCTCCAGGTCCCCTGAGTTGATTAAGCGGAGTAAGACGGGCGGATGGAAGGTGAAGTGGATGTGGAGGTGAGGGTGAGTATTTTGCAGTGGGGCAGCATGGGAGTTGGAAAAGGGAGATTGCCTGAAAGTGACTAGGATTTATTTGGCAGCTGAGCAGCAAAATTATATTTTCCAAACTCTCAGGACCTGGGCTGCTGAATTAGTACTTGTTCTACTTGGCTGAAGCTGAGAAAAGAGGTAGAGGGCATTCTGAAAGCTAGTAACTACTTCTAACAATTATGGGTGGCCTAGGAGAGGCGAAGCACTAAAAAGTGGTAGAAGAAATGCAGACTATTCTCTCGAGAGATAGGTGTATTTTTCCCTTTGCACAGTGAAAAAAAGGGAAGTTGCAAGATATCTGCTACCACAGAAAAAGAAGGAGCAGTTTCAGAAAGATGATTTTGAGATATGGATCCTTGGTTTTTTGGTTACACGAATTACCACATAAACTGATTTATACTACCACCAAGGTGCTTTGACAGAAAGATCTGATGATTTCAAATTCATCAGAATTAAATGAAGTGAAAATGAAGCAGATGTTACAATGAAAATTTTACTAAACTATAGATATGTGCATTGAAGAACATTTTATCTGAATGAAAGAAAATATCACTTAAAGCAGTTACAGGCATTTGACTGTTCAGTGAATTCAGCTAATTTTTTCATTAAATGTAAACAGAGTTTTAGTTCCTCACTATGTTTATCCTCTTCAAACTCAAAGCAAATAGAAGGATTCACAGAGAAAGAAGAGTTGCTGGCAGTGGTGGAATTATGTACAGAATGGCCTGTAAGGAGTGAGGTATAATGAGGAGATGTAAGCCAAAGATGAATGGCACCTAAATGGCCAAAGATAAATGGCACCTAAATGGCTAAATGGCACCTAAATGGCTAACCTAAATGGTTATTATACAATTGTACTTCATTATTTCAAATTCGTCTAAAGAGAGTTGTAAACTATTCATCAGCATATCTGGTTAGGAAATGGGTTAACTGAGCCACAGATTTCTCACATCATGATTTCAATGGGAAATAGCTTCAGGATGGAGATTGAAGCTATAGATCCTAGGTTCTCCCCTAGGCTTTTAATTGTTATGCATCTTTCTTTTCCTTCCTTCCTTCCTTCCTTCCTTCCTTCCTTCCTTCCTTCCTTCCTTCCTTTACTTTTTTTATTGTTGTTCAAGTACAGTTGTCTCCATTTCCCCTCGCCACTCCCCCTCACCCCAGCCATGGCCACCTTCCATCCCTGATCCCGCCCACCTTTGGTTTTGTTCATGTGTCCTTTAAAGAAGTTCCTGAAAACACTACCTCTTCCCCACCCCCCATTATCACCTCCCACCTCCTCTCTTGTTATTGTCAATTTGTTCTTAATTTCAATGTCTCTGGTTATATTTTGCTTGCTTATTTGTTTTGATGATTAGGTTCCACTTACGGGTGAGATCATTTGGTATTTGTCTTTCACCACCTGGCTTATTTCACTTGGCATAATGCTCTCCAGTTCCATCCATGCTGTTGTGAAGGGTAGGAGCTCCTTCTTTCTCTCTGTTGTGTAGTATTCCGTCGTGTAAATATACCATAGTTTTCTGATCCATTCATTTACTGATGGGCACTTAGGTTGCTTCCAGCACTTGGCTATTGTAAGTTGTGCTGCTATGAACATTGGGGTGCATAGGTTCTTTTGGATTGGTGTTTCAGGGTTCTTAGGATATAATCCCAGCAGTGCAATTGCTGGATCAAAAGGCAGTTCCATTTTTAGTTTTCTGAGGAAATTCCATACTGTTTTCCACAGTGGCTGCACCAGTCTGCATTTCTAACTAACAGTGCGCTAGGGTTCCCGTCTTTCCACATCTTCTCCAACACTTGTTGTTTGTTGATTTGTTTATGATGGCCATTCTGACCAGTGTGAGGTGGTATCTCGTTGTGGTTTTAATTTGCATCTCTCTGATGGCTAGTGATGCTTAGCATCTTTTCATATGTCTCTGGGCCTTATGTATATCTCTTTGGAGAAGTGTTTGTTCAAGTCCTTTGCCCATTTTTTAATTGTTTTTTTTTTTTTTTTTTTTTTTTTTGTCTTCCTGGAGTGGAGTCCTGTGAGTTCTTTATATATTTTGTAGATCAAACCCTTGTCTGAGGTATCATTGGCAAATATATTTTCCCATATGGTTGGTTCTGTTTTCATTTTGTTGATGTTTTCTCTAGCCATGCAGAAGCTTTTTATTTTTTATTTATTTTATTATTTATTTATTTATTTATTTTTATGCAGAGAGGGGAAGGGTGAGAGAAAGAGAGGGAGAGAAACATCAATGTGTGGTTGCCTCTCACATGTCCCCTACTAGGGACCTGGCCTGCAACCCAGTCATGTGCCCTGACTAGGAATCGAACCAGCAACCCTCTGGCTCGCAGGCCGGTGCTCAATCCACTGAGCCACAACAGCCAGGGCAGAAGCTTTTTATTTTGATGAGATCCCATTTGTTTATTCTTTCCTTTATGTCCCTTGCTCTGGGGGACATATTGGTGAAAATATTGCTGTGTGGAATTCTTAGGCATTGTTCTTGACTTTTCCTAACCTCAACTTCAATAGCATTCAGATAAATTGGTTGATTACATGGGTTAGTAGGTCACTAAAATATGTCTAATAGAACAAACCATGTGTGAATCAAGGCCAAATTATTTGTGAATTAAATAATGCTTCCAAAATTGCATTCTTTAGTGGCATCCCTTAATAAAGAGTTTTATAACATCTTTAAATTTGGGAAAATAATTTACTTTCTAAAATATTATCACTCCCTGCCCCATCTCATATCTTATTAACTGCTACTCATATTCCATACTTAGCATTCTCATCTTTCTGCAACTTCCTCTTTACCCTCATCCCACAAATGAGTAAGCATTTTTTTAAATATACGTGCTATTGATATCTCTGCTTAGGCAGTTTTCACATTGACTCATACCTCTTTATTTATTTGTGCGTCTTCCTTCATAGACTGTGGATCTTTTAGGGATGGACTGTATCTCAGGCATCTCCAGGACTTGGTAGACTGCGAGGTCCATAATGTGTCTTCAAAGTTTTGTTGTGTTGAAAAAAGGAATGAACAAATGAAATATAAAGAATTAAAACTTTCTTGCACTTTGAAAACTAAAAGAACATTTCCCCTTTGTAAGTTAAATGTGTAATCAATTATTGTAATATCAAATGGTTTCGTGAGATGACAGTAATGTAGAAGACAGGGTTGGAAATGAGTTTTATTCTATGCCCCTGTGGGAGCTTAGAAAATTCATTTAACCCCTTTACTCTTACCTATTAAAAGGAAGATAATACCAAGAGTACCTGTTTCTCTTACTTTTTAACCTTTCTTCATGGTTAAGGAAACTAAATAACTCTGTGTGTGTGCACGTGCGCACAAACTCTGGAAACTGCAAAGTGATGCACGTGTGAATTTCTGTTGCTGCATTAAAATGGTCACTCTCCAAATAATAAGGTAAGTTAGAGAAGGCACATTCATCCATTTCAAGACCACCCACCAATTTGATGTCATTCGTACATTATTTCTGTTAATTTGAAACATTATTTTTTCTATTACGGCTACCTTAATCTCAATAAATTTGAGATATTGATTGTCAAGCTGAAAAATTGTGCTGTTTTTCCTTTTTTGTTGTTCTTCCTAAAATTCTATTGCACTAACTTTATTAAAATAAATAGAAATAAGGGAGGTACGTACTCATTTAAGTAAATCAAATGTTTCTTATTTTCTATTTCAAAATTCTTCAAATTCAAATATTTACATTTTTATATAATTGAGATCAGAGCACAAATTTAATTTTGAAAATGTTTTCCTTCACTTATATTGTATCTTGAGCATTTTTCTATGTTATTACATAACTCTTTATATTTATCAAGCAAGCATATTACCATATTTTACTTAAATATTTACTTAAGTATTACTTAAACATACTTACATATAACTAATTATAGATTTTTTATTGTTCCAATTTTTGCTATTATAAATTACATTGCAAGGAACATCTTTATATATATAAGTTTTCTGTCTTTGGGTTTATTGCTTTGGATAAATTTTCCAGAGATTGGATAATTAAACCACTGGGCTATATTTACCTCCAGCAAACACCTTTAGGAAAAGTGGAAATATTTTCCTTTTTAATACAGAAACCTACTGAGCATCGAAATCTCAAAGTTTAATGAAATTCATGACAATTATTTGAGATATTTCAGGAACAATTTAAATATTAGGCAAAAATAATTTAAGAAGCTAGTTAGAGAGAAAAAGATAAGAATCAGAAAGAAAAGGAATTTCCAGGACTTGTTTCTCCAGTGCTACATGCCTGTCTTCTCAGTGCTTTTGACTGATCTGAAAAATGCAAAAGTACAACGGAAACGTTGTGGTTCTTGAAATGTATAGTAAATTCTGTAATGTGCTAGTTTACCATATCAGTTGTACGAGAGCACTGTGTAGTGCTTGGAAATGTCTTGTTAGAATAATTTTAATACAGTCATTACATTGTTTTTCTTGAAAGCAACAGAAGTAAAAGAAATCAAGGGAAATCTGGGGATTCCGAGCCTTCATATAAATGTTTCTTCTATTATGTGTCATTTCTTACAGGGGAGATTTTCACTCCAATTTTCAGTTATGAATTATTCTTCAGCAATCTGCATTTAGTTACTCAGGGCTTCTATTACTAATTTTTATTTTAATATTCAAATTATATTTAAAAACTCTTTATTAGCATACAGATATATTTTCATAGAAACCAATTTTTGTTTTCTTAAAACAAGAGTCCCTTGACTCTCATTTAGAATAACAGGTGAAATGTGTAAAAAATATTTTCTTCTGTTTCCTTAAATATATGCTTCCTCACCATATTTAATTTTTTAACTTATTTATCTTTTTTCTTTTTAATGCTATTTGTTTCCCTCAAATGCTTACTTTTTGGTTTTCTGTTCACATTTATGAATACAAAATTAGATTGTTTAATATAGGTATGTAGAAGGTTTTTCCTTTACAGGAATGTAAAACTTTAGAGCTGCGAATTAAGAGCTGCTGAAGGTCATGGCAGTCTTGTTTTCTGCAAATATATCGCTTGTAGTAAGTTCAAGTGAGACTCACTTTTCCTGCAAAGAAAACTGCACTGTTCCACATTCATGCTTCCTGAAAACAATTACTTAGAAAACAGCATTTATTCATGCTTGCATTTCTTCTTTCAGCAAAATTTTTATTTTGACAGTGAATAAGTTCAAACATGCCTCCTTCTCTTTTACTATACCAGTTCTGTTTGTACCTGAAGTATTTTCTTACCATTTCACATGATTATTGTTTTTGAAAAGTTACCTCTACCAAAAATATTTGAAAGCTATACTACTAAACTATCTTAGGTCTTTCTGCCAATTTAGAAAAAAATAGCAATGTGTACTGTTGCAAAGAAGAGCAGACTAAGGCTCCAAGGTCTGATTTATACAGAGAACAAATCATATGTGGCCATAAAGAAGTCAATTTTTTCTTTTACTTTTTTCAAAAAGGCATTTTTCAAAAGTCATAAAAAATGGAATATGTGAAAGTACTCAGTAAACTATATTTTATAAATGACTGATATTTTAAAAATTAATTTTTTTGGTGTAACATTGGTAATTACCATTAGATATAAACTTTGGGTATACATTATGATTAGATATCTGTATATTCTTTTCTTTTTTAATTTTATTTTAATTGTTCTTGTACAGTTTTCTGTCTTTTACTCCTGATCCAGCCCACCACCCCAGCCCTCCCCACCTTTCTCCCATTTCCACCCCCCCACAGTTTTTGTCCATGTGTCCTTTATACTTGTTCCTGTAAACCCTTTCCCTTTTCCACTGAAATTCCCTCCCCTTTCCCCTCTGGTGACTGTCAGCCTGTTCTCAATTTCAGTGTCTTTGGTTATATTTTGCTTGTTTGTTTGTTTTGTTGTTTAGGTTACTGTTAAAGGTGAGATCATATAGTATTTGTCTTTCACCGCCTGGCTTATTTCGCTTAGCATAATGCTTTCCAGTTCCATCCATGCTATTGCAAAGGGCAGGAGCTCCTTTTTTCTTTCTTCTGCATAGAATTTCATCGTGTAAATATACCATAGTTTTTGATCCATTAATTTACTGATGGGCACCTAGGTTGCTTCCAACACTTGGCTATTGTAAATTGTGCTGCTGTGAACATTGGGGTGCATAGGTTCTTTTGGATTGGTGTTTCAAGGCTCTTAGGATGTAATCCTAGCAGTAGAATTGCTGGGTCAAAAGGTAGATCCATTTTTAGTTTTCTTAGAAAATTCCATACTGTTTTCCATAGTGGGTGTACCAGTCTGCAGTCCCACCAACAGTGTACTAGGGTCCCCTTTTCTGCACAACCTCCCCAACACTTATTGTTTGTTGCTTTGTTTATGATGGACATTCTGACTGGTGTGAAGTGGTATCTCATTGTGGTTTTAAGTTGCATTTCTCTGATAGCTAGTGATACTCAGCATCTTTTCATGTGTCTCTGGATCCTCTGTATGTTCTCCTTATATTGTATTTCATACTTTCCTTAAGGAAAATATCACTTATGCTGAAAGATGTTTCTATGTTTTGGAATCCCATATATCAAAGATGTCCTTGGCATGAAGGATCTGTTTATCTAATGGAAGTGTCCAGTTTCTTATGTTACACCAATATTGGCTCAAATTTATCTCCCTAGAAATGAAATGAAAATATTAGTCCTGGAAATTTTTCACCACAGTTTTTAAAATGCATCAGAATGGATTTTATTTGAAAAATAATATTAATAAGCATTCTATACTTCATTAGAAAGTGATGGAAATCCTGTACCCCAGGATATTCCTGTGAGTTATTTATTCACTCTGTGAGCATGTATTAAGTTGAAATACTCTGTATTTGCTGTTTATACTACATTCCTTACAAAGTTCTGGAGAGTACGTTTAGGTGTTTGGGTTTTTTATTGTTGTTGGTGGTGTTTTAATGGAATGTTCACAAAGTCAACAAGCCTTTCTTTTATTAATATTGATCATTTCCAGTAGCAAAAGTTGGACATGTGTTAGGTTGAAAGATCTTTACCCTGAGTGAAGAAGGGAAAGACTGAGTTTGAGGGAAATAGATAACTCTATCTTAGCACAGATACTCTATCCATTTCCATATTGCAGACGAGGAAAGAGAAACTCGGAGTGCATTAAGTGCTACTAGCAAGTGAAGAACTTGGAAATTGAAGCCAGGTCCGTCTGCGAACACATCCTGAGCGCATTGCTCTGTGCTCATAGAGTCCAGTTTAAGAAAGCTTTATTACCGACTGTGGAGTCTAAAATGTGCCGTAGGGTCAGTGATCTTAACTCTGGCTACAAATGAGAGTCAGTTGCTAGTGTTTTAAAAATGTGGGTGACCTAGCTTAGGCTCTAGAGATTCTGATTTAATTGGTTTGTTTGGGGAGAGAGGCAGACCCAAGCATTGGTATTTTTAACATCCCTCCTCAAGGGATTCTAGTGGTGAAAACCACCAATTCTGGTGATAATTAATGGAGAAAGCAGTGTCCACATGAGGAAGAGAGAAGGACAATTAGATGAGGAGAGAGGAGGCCAGTGAAGAGGCGGGCACAGCCTTGAAGCCTCCAAGAACTGACGTGGGTCCGTGTCTGTCATTCAAGTGTCACCTGCTATTCCTGGATAAAGAATCTTGTCACCGGATATTCTATGGTCTCAATTTCTAACCTTAGAGGACACTTTCGCTGTCATAGTCTACTTTGACCATACTCCCCTGGTCTGTCAGGTGACATCTCTCAATGTTGGTCCTGTCTGTGGTTGCTAGCCAGTGCTATTTCCCAGATAATCAGGGAAACCAACCAGAGTGTTGGCTGGGTGTTTTCTTTCATCTGAGTGGTGCTTAAAGAGGATTTTGCTAACTGCTCTCAAGTTGAATGCTTGGCAAACCTCTCCTGATGTAATCTCTCACTTCGGTACATAGTTCCAACTTTCTGAAGGATGAGATCACCATGTCTTTACAGGGGACACCCTCACCCTCTGTTATTCTTTACAACAAAACAATCAACAGCATTGGCCCTATGGGAGACAGGGTGACAGAAGCTAATTTAATCATGGTATTGTTCCTGCCTCTTGAGAAGCACATGGGACGTTGCCCAAAGGTGATCCTCTCTGCTTTGGGGGTGTATCCCAACCGACCATTCCATTTCTATTAATTCTTGAGCACTCAGCCATTGCTTCAGCGTCCATACTCTGCAGCTCTGAGTTCACAGTGAACAGAAAGTACAAGAGGCTTGAATTTAAATTCAATTACAATCTCATTTTAATCTGTTAGTGGCAGCGAGTCGTTTAGTGTTTCAGTTTACTGACATGTAAAAATAGGAAAAATTAAATGTACCCTTCAAACTTGAAACATATAAGATCCTAGTACAACAGATATATTCAATAAATGAGAGTCGACATCATTTTTGTCATTATGACTGTTAAATCTGCATAACTTCAAGAAAGCTGAGAGAGCAAAGAAGTAGGTAAAAATGTTAGTCTTTGAAAATAGCCACATGGGAATATGTATATACTCATTTGTATGTTACATTTATTGTATAATATGTATATTAAATATATTAACATGATTACATATTTAACATAAAATATAATTATACATTATATGTTGTATTACATATAAAAACAAGAGAGATAGAAGGGGATATGGAAAGAGACAGCATGAGAAAAAGAGAGAGGCAAGTTGTAGTGATACTTTCTTTTGTTTTCTATTATTGTTACTATTGTTTTTTTCTATTATATTGCTTTCTGATCTACCTCTTCATATATTTGGGGAGGGAGAGGATAGAGAAAGATTTTGCCTAGATTAGGAGTCAAAAAAGATGAAAGAAGAGCCATTACATTATAAAAGTTTGTTTGAAATGTATGTAGCCAAAATTAAGATTGATATTGAGTTGTATTTTAATTGACTTGAGTTTGGATTAATTTTGAAGGTGTTGTTAAAATCAGTCTATAACCTAAAGTTTTTGTAATTCAATGAAATACTATCAATAAGAAATACCGTTCAAAAGTTATGGTTGATTAATTAGACAGAAATATTCATATTTTATCAGTGAATAAATAAAAATAAGGATATCTTGATTTCTATTTTGTAATAGAGGATGCAGAGAGACTTTAGATGCCAAAATTTAGTTAAATTTAATTAAAATGCAATTTAAAATTTAATATAAAAATAATTTATATCAAACTTCTTAACAGTTTGAAAAGTGTCATCAGAAAACATAATTCTAAAGCAGTTGATAGTTTTAATAACCTATTTAAAAGTCTATGATCTAAGGCAGTCTCCTACTAGCTTCTCACTCATGTCCACCATTAGACTAATTTGCTTAATGGACAGACATAGTTACAAAACAAATTCCTTTAGAAATTTTAATCCTCAAAACAGGGGGAAAAGAAGAGGACATTAAATAACATTAATTGAATACTACAGAAGAATGATAATTCAACTTTCAAAGGATCTACTTAACTACAGCTTCATTCCACCCCCATACTTCATAATTTTGTTCAGAAGAAAATTATGAGTGGTTTTTATAAAAGGCCTTGGATAAAGTCAACATAAACAATTCAAACCACATGTTTAATCTGCTGCTTTAGTAAATCTAATAAAAAAGATTTTATTCTGATTTGACATATACTTAATAAACACATATGAGCATGAGTTCTAGAATTTCTGTTGTCAGAAATGTATAGTTTAGTTTCTGAAATCCTGTTTGAAAACCAGTACAGTTAACAGTTTTTATGGCACTTCTCCATGGTAACTCAAAGATGGTAGGTATTAGTTCCAAGAACATATTTCCAAGTATTTTTACTATCCTGTTAGGTAGGTAATGGATTTGAACTTGGACTCTTAAAACAAATTTAAATCACCTTCAGGCTTTCTTATAATTTCTTCTTCATTATATTCTTTTGCAGTTTAAATATCATTCTTCTCTGTGAAGAAATTGAAAGCTAGAATTTTGATAGTTTTGCTTTTCTGTTGGTCATGTTACACAGTTGGCCTCAAGTAATGCCATTCTCATTCTATCTTTGGCTATCTTTTTTGCTATGAAAATACCAGAGAATTCTTTTCTTTTATCCTTAGAGTTTTTTATAAGCATCAGACAACTACATATCATTAAGTAATCATCCTGTTCTTTCATGTTATTTTTTGGTTTTGTTCCTTTTCTGCACTTTTTAAATACACTTTTCAAGTACAAAGTTTTCGGAAAACTGGCCATACTACCGTCCTGATTTCTTTAGGTGCCTTTATGATTCTTAATTTAGATCATTACAGACAAAAGAATATTAGAATAATATTCTTGTACAAAATATATGAATTTTTCTTTTTAATTTGTTTCTCACAGTCTACAGCTGCATTATACAATGTGGCAATCACTGGCCATCTGTGGCTATTGAACTGTTGAAATGGAATTAGTCCAAATTGAGATGTGTTCTAGACACCAGATATTCAGTACACGATTAGGTTTTTGAAGCATTTGTATGAAAAATAATAAAAGATCTCATCATTAATTTTTGATTGTGATTATAAGTCAAAATGATATTTTTATATATTGGACTAAATAAAATATAATATCAATTTAATTTTACCTGATGCTTCTTAAAGTGTATGATAGAAAATGTTAAATTGCTTATGTAGCACACATTATATTTCTATTGGGCAGCATTGATTATTCCCAGAATAGTTTTAATATTTTTAATTAAGCCCAGCAGCTTCCTGTTGCTGCTATGATAAATTATCACAAGTTTAGTGGCTTAAAACAATATACATTCATGAATTTGCAGTTCCAGAAGTCAGAACTGTAAAGTGGATTGCCAAAGGCTGCCTCTTTTTGGAGGCTGTATGGGAGAATCCATTTTCTTGCGTTTTCTAATTTACAGAGCCACCTACAGTCCTTGGTTTTATGGCACTTTTCCCCATCTCTTAAGCCAGCAGGATAGCATCCTCAAATTTCTCGTTATATCTATTTCTGATCTCTACTTCTGTTACCACATATCTTATTCTGATTCTGACTCTTCTGCCTTCCTCTTATAAGGACCCTTGCAATTACATTGGCCCCATCTCAAGATCCTTAACCCAAGCACATCAGCAAAGTCCCTGTGTCGTGTAAGGAAAATATTTACCATTCTAGGGACATCTTTTATTCTGTGTACTCTATTAAGTATATTTAGTGTTGTGCTTTCTCAATTAGTTAATTTTAATTTTAAAAATTTGTCTGGTGGCAAATACTTTTGGAACAATGACACTTTAACACCAAGGGCCAAACTTAAAAGCATAGTCTGAAGTGGCACGGTATAATAGCTTATCATCTAGTGATGCCACTGAACTCTGTGTGGCCTTATTAACTCGGCCATTTGCCTTCTTGGCTTTTTTCTCTTTAGCAAAAGGAAATCTTTGGAGTCTATACAAGAACTATAAAACTGCAATTCTTTGGGCCATAGTTCAAATGTAATCTATTTGTTTTAATGATTAGTTTGAGTCTTTGTAAAAACCAATTTCAGCTATAAGGTATGTCCTATATATTTTTTATCAAACTTGTGAATGGTGAAGATATGAATTATGAATTGGTTTAATGTATTGCAGATAGGAAAGAATTATACTCTTTTTCCATCATGTAACAGGTAAAATTTCTGTTAACACATGAACTGTGTACCCTAATAGTCTGTCTTAGTTGTGATAAAACTTTGAACTTTTTTGACATTACCTTTTCTGCATAATCTACTTAAGCAACTGTTTTTTAAAAATTTACTATTTTCTCCTTTTGCCTTTCTCCTATCCTCTGAGTAGAATTTAGAAATAAATTATCAAAATTTCATTTTTTGCATTATATTTCAAACCGGCTTATGGAAATATTTAAGGTAATTTCATGTAACTTAACTCATTCTGGACTACTCTGCAGTGGACTAAAATCAATCATGGTATGATAGAGTCAAAAGTAGCTAATATATCAAGAAAATTTGCTATGAAATTATTAGAGGGTCAATAAAATACTATTTAGTCTCACAAATGTATAAAAATATATATGTCCAAATGAATAAAATATTTCACAAGATAATGTGTTAAAGTATTTACAGCTAAAATCATTGAAGTTGAATATTTATATATTTAAGTAAATAATTGTAGCAATTAAGTATAATTATAAATTATAGGTGTAAAGAAGAAGCAATAAGATTCAAAAAGAAACAAAATAATTATTAGCATAATGGCACCAATATTTGAGAGTTTTTAACAGTTCAAAATGATTTGAGTAAATTTTGAAAATTTGGATTTATTTCTGTCTTAAGCCCCTAACTTTATTATTTTTTGCTTTCTTTTTAAAATTTTAAAATATTTTATTTATTTATTTTTAGAGAGAGGCGAAGGGAAGGAGAAAGAGAGGGAAAGTTCAATGTGTGTTTGCCTCTCATGCGCTCCCTACTGGGGACCTGGCCTGCAATCCAGGCATGTGTTCTGACCAGGAATTAAACCAGTGACCCTTTGGTTCATAGCCACGTTCAATCCACTGAGTTATACCAGCCAGGTTAAGCCCCTAACTTTAAAAATATGTTTCAGCAACCTTAATGCAAAAGCCCCATTTCTCTATGTGACAGTCTGATCCTAAAATATATAGTCTTAATCATTACTTCCTTGGTTTCCATTACAAGTCTTTAAAACATGAAATATAAAAATGTACCTGGTAAATTTAGCATTAAAGCAGGTGTTTTCTTCCAATGCATACCTGAAATATTCAGTATCAGTCTGGTGTTTTAAACAGTCTTTTCTAATTAAGGATTGTGTGAGCAGATTCTCTCTGTAGAAAGAACCTCTTCATAAACAGCTACCTTTGCAGTAGTTACGCCTTGTAATGTTGCAAAACTTTATTTTTATACCTTTCATAATTCCCAATTACCATTCATTTAGATTCAAGTCTAAGCACTTAAAGTTGGGTTATATTTGGTGAGTTCTGAAGATGGTAGAGGAATATTCTTTTCCAACACTTGCTTTAGAAATCTATTTTATAATATTTTGTTATTTATTTTTTTAAACATAGAACACCCATCTTTTGTGATATCATAAAATATTTACTACCAAGCAAAAGGTAATTGATTTGATCTGGTCGTAAGAGATGTGCTTTTATATCAATTACCCCTCCCCCCCAAAAAGAACAGAACTCTCTTTTCATAATGATTCTTACTGCATTAAAAGCAACAAACACTTTCTCATCTATGTTTCAGTAGACCCATGCTATCTCTTTACATTATCTATTTGTATTAATTAATAACTTTTATTTGTTTAAAGTATAGAAAACAAAGTGGGATATGTAATCTTACCTTGGGGCTTAGCACAGCTATGATTTTAGTGACATAATGAATCTGCAACCTCATCATACTCCAAGTGGCACTCAAGTCTGCCAATCTTGGCCTTTCCTTTCTCATTGTTAGTCATAGTAATTTTTTTGTACTTCCCTCCTCTATTAATTTGATTCTCTGAGAAGGGATTAGCATGTCCACCCAATAAAGAGAATAATTTTTTCATGTACCAACTAGTTTCACTCTTTGATCCATTAAGTCATTCATTTATTACTCATTTGTTCTCTGAGGGACACAATGATTAAGTAACTTACTATCTTCTCTGTAAAGTAAATCACCAGGGGGAGAAATGAGTTACATTCATGTTTCATCTTTATTTTCCTACTTCTTCTTTTATTCCTTCTCCTTAATTGACTACCTTAACCTTCAAACCAGTTTGAATTTAAACAAACTGAAAATGAACCTTTAGTTCTGTATTAATATCTATTATCTCATCTTCAGTATGGATAGTGAAGTGCCAATTCAAAATAACTACTAACTGTTTACAATCAACAAATTAGTTATGGGCTGGCCAAAACATCTGTTTAGATTTTTCCATGAAGTAAAAGACACATTTTTAATTTTCACCAATAACTTTATTTATTTGGATATTTTGAGTATGTCAACGACTATTTCCCATGTGGTGTAATGTTGATTGTTCTCAATTTATGTCTTGATTTGGTAATTATCCACTTCAACTTGTCTATCCAGCCATGGAATGTCTTCCAGTGAGAAATCTTCAGCACGAAACTTTGCAAAGTAATTTTGACACATTTGCTCAGTCACAGAACCTTCTCCATACACTACACAAATCTTTTTTTGTGTTTCAGTTGCATTTTTACCTTTCTTGAAAGAACAAAGCATAATACACTGAAATGTTGCTTATTTTCTTCAATCTTCAATATTAAAATAACTCACAAAAATTAGCTAATTTTGATAGATTTTTAAAAAATGTATGCTGATACGGCAGCTGTCACAATACAACCTAACAAAATTGTTTTGGATGAACTTAAAAGATAACTAAGCACTACTAGAGCCATCTTATGGAAGAAAACACATGAACTTGTTGGCCGAGCCAGTATTAATAGCAAGTTAAGGGTTTGGGGTGGTTGTTTGTTTTCAAGTCAGCTCTCCTGTGAAATACTCTGTTCTGTGTCCAGTATGCAAAGGGTAGTTTTCAATAAGTGGTTGTTGAAAGAATGTCAACCCCTCTAAACATCAGATATATTACGTCTACTTCTTCCCCTTTGTCTGTTCTATAATGAAAGGAAATTAAATTGTCCTCTTAGTGTTTCTTTATCACAAAACTGCTTTGGTTATTGCTCAGGGACACTGTTCTGAATAGTTGAGAATTGATTGAACTCGTTTTTCCTGAGTTCAGCTTGAGCTGATATTAACTACTGCTCTAACTATTTTATTTCTAAGATTGGACTCCAAAAAAGAATTATTTCCTAGTATTGGCTATCTATTCCTATTTTTCATAAATTTGTGAAAAACATTATTTAATGAATTTAAAATGAGATTTCAGTTCTCATATTTTTATCAACAAAGCCTCCCTATTTGCATTCACATATGTATTTTAAATATTTTGGAAGACTTATCTTTTGTCCTGTAGTTTGGCTTCGGGCTAGCCTGGCTTTCGGTGGTCTGTCTTCTGGCAGGGACATCTCAACTTGGTCAGAATTGAACATGATCAATTGATTACCTATTTCACAATTTCAGAGGCCCTACAATGAGGTACTATATGTGAGATCAAAGGAAAAGTATAAGAGAGTAAGTTGTGGGTTGTATTTTTTCCTGTTTCAACACATTTTCCTCATTAAGTGGTGGTTTTTGTTTGCCAGCTGGAAATTTTCATATTCATTACAGAAATAAATAAGCAACTATCCATTTTTACTTCTTAGAATTATAAAGTACTACAGATTTTTAAATCTGCATATTTAAAACACATCATGATATTCCAAAATCTCATACTGTTTGTTTTTACTTCTACATGTATTTATTCCAATTAGAAAATTTTCTAATACTTTGAGTTCATAGAAATAACTTAGCTTAACTATTTCATTTTAATGAAATAATTCAGGCATACAAACAAATTGTATGTAATATTATAAAGATTTGTATGCTCAAGATTCAGCTGAAATATAAAGCACTGAAGAGCTGGCTGAAAATTACTGTGATGCGTTCCCCATTTTATTACACTCCATCTTCTCGGAGATGACTGCTACCCTGGATTCTATGTTTTCCATTTTTATGCATGTGTACACATATTCTCTACATGCACATATGTTCAAAAATATTTGCATATTTTAAACTTGATTTATAAATGTTACCATCCCTTTCTGTGACCTGCTTTTGTTGTTGGTACTCCACATTGCATTTTGGAGATAAATCCAGGCTGACTCTCGAAGTTATAATGAGTCCCTTTGCTCTTTTTACTGCACTTATGACACAATTTCAGTATGAAGAGCCTATAAATTACTTGTTCACTTATTTATCCGAAGTTGTTTAGATTACTTCCTTGTTTTTCTTTTTCAAGTAACTCTGTAATGCATATTGTCTATGCATGTGTGGAGAAGTACAGAGGAGGGGAGAGACTGGATATGCAAGTCTTTAAATATTACTGAACTGCTTTCTGAAGATGTTGCCCTACTGTATACTCTCCATGGTTGCTCCACATCCTTATTAAACTTTTTTTCAATTTAATAGCTGTGACACGATATCCTACCATTTTAACTTGTATTTGTCTAATAACTGGGGAAACTAAATACTTTTTTCTTATGTCTATTGGACATCAATACTCTTCTTCTATCAATTGACCATTTGTCTTCTTGGCTCATTTTTTCCCTATCATTTGTCCTTATAGATTTATAAGAAATCTTTATGTACTTGGATACTAATCCTTCTTTGGGTGTAGGCATAGCAAATATCCCCTCTCAGTCTATGCCTTGACTTCTTTGATGTGCATGAATTTTTAATTTAAAATATTAAATTTAACATTTTTTATGGAATTTACTTTTTGTGTCTTAATGTTTAGTAGACCCTTCTCTTCCAATCTGCCCAAAATCATTAGCTATATTTTTCTAACTGCTTTTAAGCTTTGCCTCTTGAATCTTTAAATCTTTCTTCTAACTTAAGTACATACTTAGGTGTGACATCAAGGGCTAGTATCCTAACATTTTCATAGGTCTAATTTATTGTGTGAATAATTCTTTTATTTGCATTGCTCCCTAATGCTGCTTATTTATCAAGTTTCTGTAAATACATCAATACTTTTCTGAGCTTTCTGTTCTAATTAACTACTTTCTATTTCTGAAGCAAAGCTACATTGCCTCAATTATTGTCATTTTAAATTAAGCCTTAATAGTTCATATTAAAATTCCCCATACCATGATCTTTAAAATTGTGTTGACAAGTTTTGAACCTTTGCTCTTGCAAACACATTTTTGAATTAACTTTCCAAGTTCCATGAAAAACTATAGTGAGATTTTTATAATATTATATTAATTTACAATATTGAGTCTCCCTAATCTGGGAAGATATATATTTATTCATTCATTTGGGTTTACGCTTTGATTATAATTAATTTATTATGGGCCAAAAATTGATGACCCACATTCAGCCAGTTAATAGCAAAACTAGTGGTAAAAGGAAGGTCTTTTGACTTCATAACAGCTTCTGCACTAAAAAGGCTTAATTATTTAGTCAGTTAACAAAAATATCATGGACTCCTTGCAGCTTCTGCACCCACCAGCCTGAAAAGGAATCCGGCTTCCTGAGTTTACTATGCCCTTGATAATCAGAGTGCGGTCAGCAGGGTTGTTAGAAATGCAGAATCTCATTCCTTCCTTGGTCCTACAGAATTGTAATCCTCATTTTAAAAAGATTCATGGGTTGTTGGTAGGTACAGTAAATCTGTGAAGTTTTACCGAAAGAGGAGTCCTAAAATGTTTTGCATTGGCTCTTTTTCTCCAAAACCTGTCAAAATGCTAGTAGCAATCTTGAGGTCATTGAGTTGCAAAGAATCCAGGCAAGCATCTTCTAGGCCCATATAATGACCCTCAGGCCCTGCTCTGCTACCACAGGAACCCACAGCCGTCATCTGCTCTGCTGAATGAACATCAAAAGTCCAAAATGAGAAGAGATGATTAGATATATAATCATCTATATATATAATCACATATATAAATTATAGATATAATGAATATGTATATATACACATGCACATGCACACGTATATATGTGATTATACATATTCATATTCTTTTAAAGAAAACAAAAATGTTGAAAGTTTTACTAGAAGCATTATATTAAAAAAAACTGCCTCTTTTGATATCTATAGTTACTCAGGAAACAGATACACTTCCTTTGAAATCACTAGCTGCCCCCAAACTGGCATTTTAGCTATTAAGTGCCATTGGGGAAAGTTCTGGGCGGGGGGTTGGAGGAGATGGATACTGGGGGACAAGCATAGAAGACTCAGTAAGGGAAAACAAAAGGATCAGACAATTTTTGCAAGTAGTCATATGCTATTCATGTTACTCTCCATTCAGCCTTGTTTAACTGTTATTGCTGCCAGTCATCTACAAAGGAAGTGGAGGGGAAATAAAGGTAGAGGAGAGGGGTTTGGGGGGGAAAAAAAGTGAAATCTCTGCAATATTACCTCGAGCCACTAGGGGTATCTTTGTACCATTTTTCATCCTGTACCGATTTGGAGTAGAAACCTATATTAGTAGAAAACCAGGGTCCTCGGCATTTTTGCGAGCAGTGCACCCTGAATCCAAAAAGATTTGTAAAAAGAAGAAAGAAGGAAAGAAAGAAACCACAGTTCTTTTGGTCACCCGAACTGGGCTACGAAATCGCTCTCTATTGAACATCAGCACGGAGGATTCATTTTTGAGGTCAATTTCCAATCGAGATAAATCTATTGGATTAGTAGGATTATCTGATTGCAGCTGAAAGAAGTAACGTTGTTCGATCATTTGTATTTCTCGCCTGATGGTCGGATTTATATGGAGGTGGCTTTGGGTCCCCAGGATTCTGGATCCTGGTTGCAGCTGGAGAGAAAAAAAGATCAATCGACACGTTTTGGAAGTGTTCGTGGGTGAATAAAAAAAAAAAAAAAGAAAAGAAAAAAGGGGGGGCGCAAAACTGGGCTTGTGGCTGCTTAAAGAAGAAAAAATAAAGGAAGCATCTTGAATTCTGAAACAATATAACGAGGGTGCTCAAGACTCAAAAAAAACAAAAAAGGTGTAGAAACTGGTAAATACTTTGACCAATTCAGCTTGAATTTGAAGGCGAAGTGTTGTAGAAACTGTCTCCTTGAATTATTGGAAGGGGACTGGGGGACGATGAGGGGTCTCCCTCTGTGGATTTATCTTACTGAGGGTAAGTCTGGGGGTCTTTTCTAAGGAGGGGGGCTTCCGGGGTTTGTGTGCCTCTGCGCCGAAGGTGCTGCGGACGCGGTGCCTGTGACAAGGGGAGGGAAGGAGGGGATGCAAAACCACCTCGCGCATCTCCGGATGGATCGCCAGGGAGCTACCTAGATGGAGCTTAAAAACCTTTTTTTGAGGCATCGGTGGGGAAGCTAAGTAACCCTCCAAGATCTCAACTTTGCGTTGAAAATCTCTCAGTTGAGAGAGCCCTTCTGCATCCAGTGTTTTCTCCTAGTGATACTTTAAGGAGAAGAGGCAGGGATGCCTTGGAAAACCTGAATGTGGAGGGGAAAGCCCAAGCAGACATCGCGGCTGCCTGGGCCCGGGTTTTAGTGGTTGTCTTGGCTTCTCAAGGAATTTTGCAGAGGAGGTTGGCCGTTTTCATATTGTCTCTTTCTCTGCCCCCCTCTTTCTCCCTTCTTTCCGCTTCCCTTTCTCTCGACCGATCACTAAAGGGTTACAGGATTACTGCATGGGATAGAGACAGAAGTGAGTGACTCGCCACATATGCTACCTTGTAATTTACTTGCAGGACTTTGCATAATACAGTCCGAGGGAACTTTCTTCAAGTTGGACGCGTCCAGGAAGGCGTTGCAGCCTTTCTGCCCAGGGCCCCAGCTGGCGACTGTGCCAGGCAGTCGGCTGCATTTCCGATGCATCCCTACCCTGAGTGCCTCGCCACTTACTGGCTTTTCTTTCCAACTGAGCGGAGCGCGCGCGTTCCCAGACATTTTCTTGCAGCAGAATCCAGGGCATTTTTCTCCTTTTTTAAAAAAAGAGGATTTTTGTACCTTAAGAAAAGCTCATCTTTATTTGCAGAAGCAAAATCAGCTTTAGCAGATATAATTAAAATTAATCATTCAAATGAGTGAATATTAATTGACTTAGGAAACTAAAAGTTGCTTTGATCCAGAAAAGCATATTATTCTGAACCAATTTTGGAATCCACATAGGTTCAGAACAATGACATATGAAGAACTGGTTCATTTAGAGTATGTACATAGATATATAGATATGTTAATAAGTTAATGAACACCCCCATCCTTCTGACATGTCAGCATCAAAATTTTAGTCGGCTTTTTAAATTTAAAGCCAAATCATTAAATTTTAAACCATCAGAAATTCAAATGCATTAGAATAAAATGGAGATACTCATTAAACTATAAAATAATGTATTGTGTACATTTTAATCTTTTGAAGAAAAGCATCAAATATTTTTTCAGGGGTTTCTGTTTACTGCTTATGAAATGTGTGTAGATACCTCTATGGTTTTAGCACTAAAGCCTCTTTAAGATTTGTGAACTTATTGAAAGGCAACTCCTCAATGTCATTTGAAGCACTCATTCTCCCAATACTTACTTCAGACATTCAAGATGCATCAGATATTCTGGTATTAACAGAGGAGCCTCTCCAAACTTTCTTCCTGGCTTTGTGTGTGCATATATGTTTCTCAAATCTAAATTTTGAAACAAACACATGCTATTTCTATTTTTTAATTTTTAAGATGAAATAACAAAATATAAAACTTTTGTCTCCCAGGAGTCTTACAGTGGAAAAGTCCATTTTTATTTCTGCAGACTCTGTGCAAGCTTGTCTCAAAATGATAGAAATCGCAAGGAGTAGTTTCTCTAAGCCCAATTGTGAGTCTTAAGGAGATATCTGAGAGGATAGCTTTGCCTTTTATTTTATAGCTCTAAGTCACGTGGTTCGAGTGCAGTGTGGACTAGAAGAATGGACGTTCTGTGTGTTGGTACATTCTAGCCACTGATCCTAGCTACAGCAGTCCAGCAAAATCTAACACCTTAAAAAATTAAATTAGCAATAGAAGATAGCTAGTAAATAACATAATAAATGATGATATTAAATAAATAGTGAAGGTGAATAGGAGATGGGCTGGGATTTCTCATTTTAGGACCAAAGATATAATGTTGATATAAATGTAGGTGAAGAATATGAAACATGAAAAAAGGAGGTTCTTTTAAAAGTTAATTTGTATATTTTGCAATCTTTGAGCCAGTGGTCATGGCATGTTCTATAGTGCTAAAGAAGAAACCTCCACTTAATGTGCCTTTGTCTGGTATGAAGACTATTTTTCTCTATTAAGAATAATCTGTACTTTCTACCCCCTCATTTTACTCTTTTTTGGCAGAGAGAATGATAAGGGGGAAACTTTGGCCTACTCTTTGGTTTCTACAAGCAGTTCCTACACAAAACTGTGGTAACTTCGTAGGTAGTAAATTTACTTTGAAAGGTCAATAACAATGGAAAGAAACAAAACTCCACAGCACAATAATTTTTAAAACTAGCCAGTAAGTGAGGAGAAGGTACCCAGTTAAATAAATGTTCTCCATAAATAAAATGGATGGCTCCTAGAACTACTGAAAAGCCTGAAAAGTTCACTTAGAAAATTACGTTTTGCTCTACTATAAGCAAATACATATTTTTGGTAATGATTATCAAGAAGAACATGGTGGTTTTTGCCAGTACCAGTTTTGCTACAGAATAACACAGAATGTAGTAGTTCGAGGTAAAGGGATAGAAGCTCTCAATTAGCCCTAAAAATTGCAAATACAATTCCTAGTGTATGTGACAAGAAATCGTATCATATTCCCCAAACTTGAGAAATTAATGTTGCACTTGCTGGAGCTTTGCTTGACAGTTGCACCTGTCCCTCGAAAACCTCCCATGTGTTCTCAGAGGCCTAACACTCAGGGGGAGATAACACATTTGCTGCAGCTTCCTTTGATTTTTGAGATGATTACATATAGTTAAATGTTATTCTACATTTTTTAAAATTAAATTACTGCACACTCAACTGAAAGCAAAATGAAAAGGGCAATCCTTTTTAAATGATTTGTAGAAATTTAACGAATGGCATCCCCACATGCAAATCTTGGCTTTATTGAAAATGTAAAAAAAAAAAAAAAACAACTTTCAGTTCATTTGAAATGGCAATTTTTAGTATCTCATATGTGCAAAGCCCATAAATACTTAAAAAATAAAGTAGTGAACACTCACAATTAATCTAAATTGTCATTTTAATGTATTTTAAAAGATAATTTTAAATATTTTGAGGTGGCCAACCACTTTATCTTGTGGGACAGCAACATTCTCCACTATTTCTTAGAAGAGTGTTCTGCCTTCAGGATCCCCATCCTCCCCCCCCCCAAAAAAAAAAAAACTATACCCATTTGGTAGCAAAACTGTATGAAAGAGAAAGACTGCCAACTTTAAGCTTAACTGAAGTCAGAGAAAACTAGTAAAACACCCCAGGCATTTGAAATGATTAGACATTAAACTTTTGAGGGGATTTAACATGAATTCCTTTTTATAACAGTCAATATAATCTATTCTTTGCCTATTTCCGTTGCATGTGAGAGAAATCTAGTCAATGGCAAAGCACTTTACTGCTGCCATTACTGCAGACTTTATAGATCAGAGATGTGTCAGCATGTTCGCTGTAGCAGTAATGCCTCTTTTGTGTGAAACCTCATGGGCCTTGCAGGCACTCGCCCATTCTGACACTCATAAAATGTTCAAATCCCCATATTTATTATTTAATTTTCTTCCTATATATAGCAACAGAGCACTTCAATATATGAGTGTGTAGCCAAAAATTGACAGGCAAGCATGAATGGGGCTAATGAGTTTTAATAATACACATATTAGGGACTGCTAAAGGAAGTTTAATTAAGAAAAACAAGTTGAGCATGAAATTCATTTTGGAACAAATTCAATTTAAGTTACTGCTACAGATGTAAAATCAGAAACCACAGTGATGTATCACAGGAAATAAAGTTTCAGGTTGGGCCTCAGATCTGCTCAATGCAGTTGACATCTTAGGACACGCCCCTCAGTTGATGGGCTTGGGGATGACTTGTAAAATAGAAGAATATATGTAACAGCATTTTCACTTTTTTCTGCCTCTGTAGCAAATTTGGTTTATTATTGTAACTGTATGTATAGCCATGCTTTCTGTACATAAACTGTTTTTCTTTGAGACAGGCCACAGAGTAACCTCTTCTTTTTCTGTAGCCTGCTTTTCTAAAACTACACGTACCTGCAGTTGGAGCTGCCTGAGGGGCCCTTGTCATCCCTTTGGGTGTGCTGTTATGTGGGTTTTCAATAGGAAACCTGCTTACGTATCCATGTACCTGCACCAATAATTCTTTTAATTTTTTGGCATGATCTCGAAAACAAGTAGTTTAATTTGTTTTCTTGCTTGGTTATTTATTCATTTGGTAGTTGCAGTGTGTTGGGGGGGGTGCAGAAGTTAGGGAGGAGATAGAATATCAAGCAAATATTTTCTTAGAATGTGGTTTTCTTACATTTTGTCTGTATCTAAGTAAATAGGTAAATTCTGAAAAGAGTGGAGAAGTCCAGCAACAATATGGAGTTCAGATATGTTTCTCAAGAACTACTTTTTTGGAAACACCCAACTGATGTACTATTTATTCTTCATACAGATTCTTGGCATCACTTATGTGTAACAGAAGTATTTTCTTCTTGACAAACCCAATGAATGTTGAGTTTTTAGAGGAAAAAGAAGTTAATTGTAATATTTCAAAATGAATTAAAATGTTTGCTACCTTTTTCTAAAAAGGGTGAGTACTTTTGTACTGTCATATGGAATATTCACTATGCTTGAAAAGTCAACAAGGTCATATATGAAATTAATGAACACTGATTTGATAAAAACTAATGTGGGATTATCACTAGTATAAATTTTCCCTATGGAACAACCACTTCTCTTATGACAGAACTGACAAGGATTACTGTTTATGACATTGAACAACAGTTGTCACAAAATGTGTACCTGAAAGTGATTTTTGAGCCATTTAATGGTTAACCATAATGCCAGAAGGAACAAAGATTCACTTCAGGAACCATTATGTTTCAAGGAAGTGAATCTGTCGTTTTTAATTTAAATTTATATTACTTAGCTGTCCAAAACTTTACACATAAGTAACAAGGTTATCTGTCCTTTTTCTTTTTTTAAATATATTTTATTGATTATGCTATTACAGTTGTCCCATTTCTCCCCCATCATTCCCCTCCACCTTGCACACCCCTCCCACCCACATTCCCCCCCTTTAGTTCATGTCCATGTGTCATAAGTTCTTTAGCTTCTACATTTCCCACACTATTCTTGCCCTCCCCCTGTCTATTTTCTACTCACCATCTATGCTACTTATTCTCTGTACCTTTTCCCCCTTTCTCCTCCTCCCACTCCGCTGTTGCTAACCCTCCATGTGATCTCCATTTCTGCGGTTCTGTTCCTGTTCTAGTTCTTTGCTTAGTTTGCTTTTGTTTTAGGTGTGGTTGTTAATATCTGTGAGTTTGCTGTCTTTTTACTGTCCTATTTTTATCTTATTTTTCTTAAATAAGTACCATTAACATTTCTTATAATAAGGGCTTGGTGATGATGAACTCCTCTAACTTGACCTTATCTGAGAAGCACTTTATCTTCCTTTCCATTCTAAAGGACAGCTTTGCTGGATAGAGCAATCTCGGATGTAGGTCCTTGCCTTTCATGACTTGGAATACTTCTTTCCAGCCCTATCTTGCCTGTAAGGTCTCTTTTGAGAAATCAGCAGTCTGATGGGAACTTCTTTGTAGGTGACTCTCCCCTTATCCCTTGCTGCTTCTAGAATTCTCTCCTTCGTTTTAATCTTGGCTAATGTAATGATGATGTGCCTTGGTGTGTTCCTCCTTGGGTCCAACTTCTTTGGGACTCTCTGAACTTCCTGGACTTCCTGGAAGTCTATTTCCTTTGCCAGATTGGGGAAGTTCTGCCTTATTATTTGTTCAAATAAGTTTTCCACTTGTTGATCTTCCTCTTCCCCTTCTGGTACCCTATAATTCAGATGTTGGAATGTTTAAAGATGTCCTGGAGGTTCCTAAGCCTCTCCTCATTTTTTTTTTTTTTTGAATTCTTGTTTCTTCATTCTTTTCTGATTGGATGTTTCTTTCTTCCTTCTGGTCCACTCCATTGATTTGAGTCCCAGTTTTCCTCCCATCACTATTGGTTCCCTGTGCGTTTTTCTTCATTTCACTTATTGTAGCCTTCATTTGTTCATCTAATTTGCAACCAAAATCAACCAATTCTGTGAGCTTCCTAATCACCAGTGCTTTGAACTATGCATCTGATTGGTTGGCTATCTCTTGGTTGCTTAGATGAATTAGCTCTGGAGCTTTGATCTGTTCTCTCATTTGAGCCTTTTTGTTTGTTTGTTTGTTTTTGTTTTTTGTTTTTTGGTCTGGTCGAGCTGTTACGTAGTGAGGGGCGGAACCTTAGGTGTTCACCAGGTCGGGGAAACCCAGTCACTGGGTTGTAATGCTGATGTGGGGGCAGGGTCCAAGAGGGACCAATGACACTTGCTCTGCTCTCTCTTGGATTCCAGTCCCCTCTGCTGCTTTCCCCAAGCAAATTGGGCCCTTCTGGTGCTGATTTACATGTGGCTGGGCTTGTGTACATTCCAGGACCCTGTGGGTCTCTCCAACAAACTTTCCTGTGAGGCTGAGAGTCTCCCTTAACACCTTAACCCCCACAAGTGTTTTCAATCAATGTTTTTAGGTTGTATTTCCTGGCGCTGGGGCCCTGGGTTGCAAGGTCTGTCCTGCTGTCCATTCTTGCCTGGATCGTCTGTGTGCGAATGTGGGACCGCCTGGTCAGCCAGCTGCCCTGTGCAGCCCCACTGAGCCTGCCCTCCACCACCCGGTGCCCGGGGTCTGCTATCCACCACCTGTATGCCTTGGATCTGCCAACTGCTGCCTGCGGGCCGGTTCTGCCAACCTCCACTTTTTCCTGCCGCGACTCCGCCCCTCTTACTGGTCTGGAGGAATGGCTGTCGGACTTCCATACAGTTCAATTTTCTATCAGTTCCTGGATCTTTTCTTGTTTCTAAATCTTTGTTGTCCTTAATTTTGGTTGCACCAGGAGGCACAGTGTGTCCACCTATGCCTCCATCTTGGGCTGAAGTCCTCTATCCTTTTTCTTACAGGTAAAAAAAAAAATCATCAGTTTCATTATCTCTTTAACTATGCTAAGTGTTTGAGTACCGTGAGATTGATACCAATGGTTCCTATTATTTAAAGCTGTGGTTGTTAGTAATAACATCTGAGGATTTATTGATTACACAAAGGTAAAATATTTTCCATAATGAAACAAGATTGTAGTAGCAGTCTATATAACTTCCAAGGTGGCAGGGATTTCTATCTGTTTTTTCAAAATTGTGTTTCTCACCAGCACCTAGCACATTACTGGAGACCAGTGAATGCTTGTTAAATGAATAAAGAGACTTGGCTTTAGCCTTGCATGTCACCTTTTTGCTTAATAATTGGTCTCTTCATTTTGGCTTTTTATTTTTTCTTAAATAAATTCTTTCTTATTTGAATTGATAGATATTTTGAAGTTCTGTGCAAAATTCCAAAAGTAAAAAAGGAATATATTTAAAAGATTGAATTTTAATCAGATGAATAATAATTGAAATTTGGCATATAGTTTATTTACCTTATTTTGGTAGATTATTTTTATCTAGATTTACAAGTGTAATAGGATTATTTCTGGTTATAATTTACCAAAATGTACATTAAAGTTATTTTCTGCCTTGAAGAAAATGTGACATCTCAAGGAATTTTGGAAGCACTAAAAACTATTTCATTCACTTAGAATTTGGGCAATAATATCTAAAATATAATGATGCTTTGCATTTTGGTCATTATTTAAGACATTTTTCATTTTTTTAAAAACACCATAATTCCAAGCTACCTATTATCCAATTTTATTTAAACGGTGTATTTATTTAGCAACTTTTATTCTATGCGTATATTAAATTCTTGTGAATATCTGTTCATTGGTGTTCTGTTACCCAAGTGGCCCATGAACAGAACATTGTTTTGAATCTTGTTAATATTGTACTAGTAGAATTGTAATATGAAGGGAAATAAAAGATGTGGATATCCGAAGAACATCGCTAGTGTAATATTCTTTCTCCTTTGGGGCACTGATTGAGCTCTAAGACAGGTCAGGAGGGAGTGACAGGAAGCCATTATTGTTGTTGGTGACTTATATGAAAGGACTTGGTGGTCTTAGTCCATTTTCTAGTAGACAGTTACTTCCTAAACAGCATTCACCATAGCATCTGCCAATTCCAGTAGAAGCCTGGAAGTGAATGCACAGAAAGGTTTACCCCATCTCTCATAATCATCCTCCAGGGGGTCAAAATTGACACACTCTGGCATAGGGCCATACTGAGAAACTTAACACTGTCTCTGCCAAAGTTGTAGCTGTTGTCTGACAATGAGGGATGTTTTTTATAAGAGGACTTTAATTAAGCAGGGCCCCAGGAATGGCAATTCTCCACTATTTCCAGGCACAGCAACTCACTAGGAACAAAAAATAAGCTTAAATAGTGAATTGATAATGTAGCACTTCGGTTAGGTTGTGCTATCTTCTCTGTAAAGACACTGGCAGACATAATTAAGTTGCTTCTGGAAGCAATGACTTGTGACCCAAAGGTGGCCCCTTTCAGACCAAAGCATCAATTTAATATCAAGGGAAGTAATCAGCTCTACCTGGCTGTCTCTCCTGAGCTCTTGAGTGATTATTCATTTCCTTCTGGGGGATCACAGGGTTGCCAATTGGTCTTCAAAATGTGTACTGCAGTATTTTACATATACATTAAAATTGTTGCCTATACATTAAAAAAAATTCAACATTTTGTTTTACCTATTCCTGCCCCTCACCCAACTTCATCTTCTTCATCCTTGGGAAGTCAAGACTTCTAAGTAGATTCTAGATTTAACAATATTTGGAGATTCTATCTGAGAGTAAGTTCAGAGTGAACGGAAATTAAAACTCATTTTATATAGTTAAATGTTAAATGGCTTGTTTTAGCTGTTTCTTGAAAACAAAACAAACGAAACCCTCTCTAATATTTACGCATTAGTTGTCATGGTAGTTACAGCAGACGTTCAGTTGTGGAATGTAGGAAGGGCTCGACCACTTTGACCTCTTTTTCTTTGTGTTGTCAGAAGAGCTGTGATGGCATCTCAGAATCCTATTTTTTGCCAAACAATAGTGGAATTAGCTACTAGTCTCTATGGTCATCCACTCACTCCCCAGCCTGAGAAGGGTTATCTGTGCCCTTTCATCTGCTTCTGCATCTTCTCTGTGCACCCCAACCTGCTCCAGCTCCAGTTAAGTTAATGCCATTGCAGAGATTAATCCCCACAAATAGAGTTTTAGAAATCTGAAGGTAGGGTTAACAGACGAAAAGCAATATAATGAATGAATGGGTTATTCATTTAAGAAATGCTTTCTGATGACCTACACTGTAATAAATTGTTCTGAGGTTAGTTACTAAAAGTCAGCAATTCAAAGTGATAACTTCTATTTTTGAATAGTAAGGCTAGTCTGATCATGCTCTTTTTTATTGTTATAATTCTTCTCATACTTAGGATATGATCTCACATACCTAAAATAGCCTAGAAATTTTGGAATCGTCACATCCTTTCCAGCCTGTTGCCCCACACTTCTGTGAAGTCACACTGATCTCCGTGTTGCTGGAAAACCTTTGGCTTCATAGCATTTGGGGCTTTTCTTGCCTCTGTCTGACCCATTCTGTCCCCTGGTCCTTACCCGCCAGCTCATACTCATCTTTCTGAACCCAGTGTGCAGATCACTTCTTCAAGATCACCTTCCCACTCTAGATTCATTAAATCTCCTCTTACAGCACCCTGCATTATGGTTTTTGGCAAAGAATCATCACTAGATAGTTATCTGTGTAATTGATTTACATAAAATTTATCTACCCCACTGATCTGTAGTCTGCATGAGAATCAGCACTATTCCTACTTTGTTCACATTGGCCTCTCCAGTAATCCGCACTAAATAATGTAAGGAAGAAGAGGGAAGCTGACTTTTAAGTTATTGTGACTACTACCTGTTCAGTTGCCAGGGAGATAACATGAGCTTTGAGAGTTGAGGGAAGGGATTTTCTTTGTGGCTGGGAAAATCTGGGAAGGAAGTACTGACCTTTGAGCCAGGCCTTGTGGGATGCTATCTGGGGGTCCCTCCAGGTAAAAACTGATTTAAGGGAGAGTATTTTCCAGGAAGAAAGGTCTTGGTAAACAAATTGGGCCCAATTTACTGCCCACTGCTCCCAGTGCTGTGTGCTGCCTTCCGTTAGGATTGTTTATTCCCCAAAGATAGATACCACCAGCTATAACCTCTGCCAGCATTCGTGATTTTTTTCCTAGATATTCCTCAAAATATTTAGTTAGTGTTTTTTTCTTCTATTACTGTCAAATTTTGGTTTGCCTTTTTCTCCTTAACATTCTATTTTCTCATTTTCTTACATGATTGGAAAGGTTCATTTAGAGTAGAAGTAGCCCAAAGAGAAAAAGAAAAGTAGAATTGCTTACAATTTCTGCAGCGGAAGAGGGAATAGGAGGTAACTGAGAAATTTGAGAATTGCCAACCTTTCATCCTAGGAGGAGTTTCTGGGCAAAATTGATAAGGAGGCAGGGTTTATCTATAAAGTCTATTAATTCTTCTGCCTTATCTCTATTTGTTGGACTTCACGACATTCACAAAACTGTGTTCTTGTTTGATTGAAAAGCATTTCAATGGCTTTGTGTTGCAGACCTTCACTTTAATGATCTGTTACACTGAGATGATAATGGTCTCTACTTTATGGTATTTAGAAACAATTAAATGAGATGATGCAGTTAGCTCACTGCTTGGCTCTAGTCTGTGCTCAGTTGGTGCTAGCCATTAATCAAGTTATTAATTAATAATGGTCATGGCAGAATATATTTTGTCACCACATTAGTTCTCAATAGCTTCAGGTTAGTATGAACACAACATGGGCCATGGTATCCTTTGAACATCTACATAATCAAGGTCTGGAACTTGGATATTTCCATCTCAGAGGAGTCCCTTTGTAATCCTTGGTTCTGATTATTTCTTAATTTTTCCTCCTTGTACTGTTTTGGTACCACATACCTTCCTACCCAAGTTTAGTTACTATATTTCACACTATAATTACCATTTCTCATGACCTTTACTCTTGAAATTCTGCTATTCTTGCTTGGTTATCCACACTTCTAACTTCCATCATTTATTCTCTGCTTCAGGTTATGGAATGTTGCTGGTCAAAGTCTCGATACCACACTGTTTGGAGCTGCTTCAAATTATGCCTGTTAATTAACCCCACTAAGCAGATCAGCAGTCTTTTTATTTCCTTTCTGTTGGTGTCCTTTGTGTTTTACTCTCCTCAGACCTTCAGACTGAGCATATGAATTCACTGAATTAGTCTCACTGGGGAGCAAAGCAAAATGTCAACCAGTATGTCTTCAAATAGATTCTGAATCCCTTGCTCTCTCTCTTCTCCTACTGGTACCCCTATGATGAGGATGTTTTTGCACTTCATGTTGTCCCAAAAGTCCCTTAAACTACCTTCACTTTTTAAAATTCTTTTTTTTTTAAATTTTGCTACTCTGATTGGGTCTTTTTTTCCTACCTTGTCTTCCAAATCACTAATTTGATCCTTTGCCTCATTCCACCTACTGTTTATTCTTTATAGTGTATTCTTCATTTCAGATATTATATTGCATTGCTCATTTATGACTTTTTTCATGGTTTCTGTGTCCTTTTTCATGGTGTTATAGTTCTCACTAAGTTCCTTGAGCATCTTTATAACCTTCATTTGAATTCAAATCTGAAAAATTGTTTGCCTCCATTTCATTTACCTCTTTTTCTGGAGATTTCTCCTGTTCTTCACTTGGGGTATATTTTTTTGTGTCCTTATTTTGGCTGCCTCTTTGTATTTGTTTCTATGTATTAGGTAGATCTTCTATGACTTGTGGCACAGTTTCCTTGATCACCTGAGCTGGATGCTCCAAGAATGTCTGTTGTGTGGGTTATGTGGACCCTCCTACTGTTATTGAGTCTTGATTTCTATTGGCCCATTTATATGTGGGACTGACTCTCAGGCTGTCTTGCTGTGAGCATCAAGCCTGACCACCATGTATGAACTGCTGTGCAGGTGCTGACCACATGATGCAGCATTTGCCTCAGCAGGGTTTTGTGCCTGCTGAGATCTCCCTTTGGATGTGCCACTTCTGAAGCTAATTGGATCATCCTCTGCTGTTGTCTGAAGCTGGCCACTGGGTGTGTTGGTCTGGGGCCTCTTGGGAGGGGCTCTGGTACAGGCCAATGTCAGACGATGCCTATGACTGGCCCTGGGCAAACTTTTGGAGCTACAAAGTGATCCACAGTTTGTGCCTGCCTCTGCTGGGCCTGAGTGTGCATTGGAATGACCAGTTTGTGCACCAAAAACAGCTTTTACCGATACTGGCCCAGGGTCAGGTCAGCAAAAGTCCCAAGGCACCACAATATTAGTCTCTACCTTCCTCCATTTGTCAGCTGCCTTTAAGCTCAGTCACTCCAGGAGCCTCTGGCAGTACTCAAGTTGCATGAGGTACTTTCTCAGTGAGTCACAAGATAGAGGTGACCGGTGTTCACCAGATCTGTATAGGTTCAAACTCAGTGACAGTGCTGGGTCTGAGGCCCCTCAGCTAATATCCCAGGGTATACCAGCTGCCACCTATTGGGCAGGGTCTCAGGAGTCATCAGGGTGAGGCCAGCAGAAATCATTAGGCCCAAGTAGATCAAGATTTGGCCAGTGAGGGGAGTACTTTGCCCCTGTCAAGCAAGTGAGGGGAAAATGTCCCCCATTCTAGAGCCACACAATTCAATCTGTCCCAGATTCTACCTGGAGCCTGATTTTAGCTGGGTAGGGCCAGGAGTGGGGTGAATGGGGCTAGTGGTGAATGGGGCTAGTGGATCTCCCTTGAGGAGTAGGTGCTGCTCAGTCTTGGGGGAAGGGGGAGAAGTGGCCCTCACCCCAGAGCCACACAACTCAGTCTTTCCTGGAGTCTACCCAGACCTTGGCAGGGCTGAGCCACCAGGAGTGCAAAGGGTGGGGCCAACAGGAGCTTGGAGGGTGGGGCTAGTGAATCTTCACTGAGGAGGAGGAATCAGTTGCATTCACAGGGAAGTGGGGGGAATGGCCTCTGCCCTAAATCCTCACGACTCAGTTACTGGCATCCCCTGAGTCTGCCCAGAACTCTACACCTTGGCCCAGGCAGCTTGACTCTCGGGAAGGATGCTCCTCAGGGTCAGACTACAGGGTGTCCAGAAGGTGGGGCTATTGGTATTCCCCAGACTGATGTCCTATGGAGGATAGTGCTCCACCCAGAAAAGATGGCCTCTGTGGTGTGGGAGAAGAAGTCAGCTCATGGATCTCTGGGGCTGTCCCTTCAGCTTTCTTGCCAGTGCAATAAACCCCAGTCTCTCCTGATACTTTCAAATATTATTGTCTTATGTTATTATATATGGTTTAATAGTCTTTGTTTTAATCTTGCAATGTAGCTGAAGAAGAGCTTGTACTAAAAGTAGAAGTTTCAGTTCTCCTTGTTTCTTGTTCTTATGATTGTATTACTAGTATCTCCTTTAATCTACATTTATCTTGTGGGAAAAAAACAATCTGGTAGTCTGTTTTGTGAAGGCTACTTTAATTAAAACATGATGGATGTAAATGTATAAATCCACCTATCCAATGATGTAAACTCTAATACATTACCATGCATTGAAAAAGAACCCTGACAACAATAAAATGCCACTGCTGGCAAACCTACCTCATTACAGAGTGTCATACCTTCCCAAGAGCATCTCCAGTGCTGTATGCATCACACAACCATGTGAAGGCACTGGTATTAAACCATGCATTCACATTAGCAAAGCTTAATTTCTTTCTCATTTTGCTTTATGTAAAATATTGTGATACATAGAACTTCAGCGATTTCCTCCTCTTTTCCCATCTGGCCATCTTCTGGTGGCATATGAGCACACTGCTTTGGAGATCCCTGCTCCACAGTACTGCTAGTTTAATTTTCTTGTGAATTAATTTATAATACTCTTCCCCTGCTAGGAGTATGTAATGGCTTTTCATCATCCAGTGAATAAAATCCAGACTCTTTAGCCTTTTAATGAAGGGATTGCTTGATTTGGCTGTAACCTGACTTTCCTGTCTCATTCAATGCTCAACCTCATTTACTCTGTATTCTTGCCAAACTCAACTGTATCCTCCTTACATGTGGCTTCTTCTTTCCCTTTCTGTTGGTAGGTTAGATTTCCCAGGGAAAATATAAAGACTCTGGGACAGAAGTTTGCCCACAGGAAGTTTATGGGGGCATGTTATTGGACAAAATACTGGAAGGGAGTGAGAGACTCCTAACCAAGCCCTCCCCACCCCACTTTCCACAGGGAGCCTTGTGGCTGGGATGAGCCTTCCAGGTTGGTCTGCATTGAGGCAAGAAGGTCATGGCTTCCTACACTGGCATGGACCAGTCCTTGGAATGTGAGTTCACTCCAGGGAGTTTGAGTGCCACAGTATCCACTATATATGCTCTCTACTGTTTCTAGAATGTGCCCTTTGTCTGGGATCTCCTCTATGACCTTCAGAGTTTGTTCCAATCCTATTCATTCTTTGAGGCCCAGCTGAAATTTCCTCCGATTTGTGAACTTTCCTAATGTAGACCCATCTTTTCTTTTAAAGCCCAGTGACATTTTTTGCAATTACATTCCTTTGCCCTTCATCCCATTTTAAGTAGTTTCTATGTGAATTAATTATACATTAGTTACTCTAAGTGTTCAGTTACTGAAAGGACGTGAGTTTGTACTCATTGGACAGCTTCATTACAGGCAAAGTGTGCCATAGAGCAACAGCAGGAGTAGAGCGTGCATCGAGCAGGGCCTGGAAATCTCAGACTCAGCCTTCTTTGTTCTCGCACCACTGGGTCACACGGGTACCCTTTGTCTCCAGGTTTGACCCACCACCAGTGTGCATGTGGAACATATTGACAGAGAAAGCTCAACATGTGTTGGTTGTCAGGTTTTCTTACCGTGAGCTGGTTACACAGGCACATTCCACTTACATGGCTACACTTGGCCATTGAAAATCACCATACTCCACTGAAATCAACTATTATAACATTCAAGTATTATTGCACTATTATTACTGAACAGAATTCTTAAATAAAATATTATTACTGAGCACTGTTGGCAGGCTGATATGTTCTGAACTCAAAACTAAAGTCACAGGTAAACATTATTATTTAACTTTAGTTAATACAGTCAGTCTTCATTATTCCTGGGTCTCTATTTGCAAATTTGCCTTGTCACTAAAACGTATACCCCAAATCAATACTCATGGTGCTTTCACAGTCTTTCAAAGGCATGAGCCAAGTTGTACAAAATTTGAGTCGCTCTTGGAACATGTTTCCAGCTGACAGTGAACAAAGTGACACTCTCTTTGCCCTCTTGTTCTGCCTCTCATACAGAGCTGAATGAAGGAGAGGGATGGTAGAGAGGTGGTGTGGTGTAGTGCTCGAAACTCTAGCTTTCGGTCAGTTGGAGGGGGTTTGAGTCCCAGCTTGGGCCCCTGTTACTGAGGTATCCTCCAACAAGTCAGTTAGCACATCAGAACCTTGTTTTCTCTTTTGTGAATTAATACAATAGAATATAGTAACAGATTATTTTTAGAATTTAAGATTATAATTTATAACTATGTTAAATATGTGTGTATATGTGTATGTTTGTCTCTGTGCGTGTGAGCTTGTGTGTGCATTTCCCTCGGGACAATGGATCTGCGTTCCCTAATTCAGTGTTTGCAGTGACTTTATAGAACATAACTGTGGTGAATAATGTGAATCAATTGTATTGGCCAGGCTCTACGTTGTAGCTCGGCGATAAGCGAGCAGTCAGTCCAGATCAGCTGAGATTTACTTGTGCCCACACTGTGTAAAGGATTTTCACATAGATTCTGTGATGGGTATAAAGATATTATTTAAAAAGTACAACATGAAGTCCTGCCCTTGGATTGGAAATTCAGAGGAGGGTAGCGGTGGGGTGAGCTGAGTTCAACAATAGAATAAAACAAAGCAAGGTAGAAATTAAAAAGACAACACGTGAAGAGCTATGAAAAGTTAGAAGTCAGGGATTTCCTGCTGAGGACCACCTCTCCCATTCCTCATGTATTTACATTCCATCCTGCATTAACACCATTTTTTTGTTTTACTTATCCCTTTACAATACTGTAGTTATTCAGAAGCAATGACTGAATTGTACTTATCTTTAAATTTTCATAACATTTAGCACAATAGCCTGCACTTTTCAGACAGCTAGCAAATGTTTGTTGATTGAGTGAAAGATTGATGAATGTGGCCCACCCATTGTGATTATCTAATATCTCAGACAGTTCTCTTTACTTTCTCTATAATCATCTCTTTGGTCTGGGTCACTCAAGGACAAACTAGTTATTTTGATAAATTAATGCACATGAGATAATATATTCCCATTTATGTCTTTTAAGTGTTGTTTATTTTTTTATTTTATTTCTCTCAGTGCGGTAACATATTCTTTAACCCAAAGGGAGAAATAATGGAGGAATTTGTGAGCCAGCATCTCCACGGACTTCAAAGTCAGATGAAGTTAGTCCTGTGTTGATTAATAGGCTCATCTATGTGCCTGGTCTGCTGAGTAAGACTTTTTTGGCCTCATTATTTTAATGTATTTATTATAAAACATTTCAAACATACAGGGAAATACAAAGAATTCCATAACAAAGGTGTGTGTGTGTGTGTGTTATCACCCAACACTATGAAATGCTAAAATATGTAAAACTTAATTAATTGCTGATTTTTAAGGCTTCTCCACAGATTATCCATCTTAGGTTTCAATTAATTAATCAATTGTGTGAATTAATTAATTATTAGCTAGACCTAATTTCATTCTCTTTCCTCCTTACCCAGGGATGACAAATGTCTTGTTAATACATATTTATGTATCTGTGAATAATATATGGTATTGTTTTACATATTTTAAGCTTTATTTAATAGCATTTTACTGCACCAGGTCTTCTGCAACTTTATTCAAAATTTTTGATATTTATCTATGTTGATATATTTAGGTTGAGGTCCCTTATTTTCATTAAAGTACGGAATTCCAATTTGTGAATATATTGTAATTCATTTATCAATCTCTATTAGTGGACATTTAGGCTGTTACGTAGTAGCACTTTTTTTTTTTTTTTTGGTTACCCATTATTTTAACATAAACAGCCAACCACTGCATTCAATGTAAAGTTGAAAAGGTGAAAAATGTAACATAATAAAATCTAAACTTTCATTAAGAACAGTGTAGACCTGTTTTGATAAAATTGTCAGAGTATTTATGTAGACTCTATCTTCTGGAGGAACTTAAAATACTCTTACAATTTAATTTTAAACGTGCTCGAACCATTTTTTAAGTGCTAATTGCAGAGTTAAAGACTATATCATGTACAGTGATCAAGAGGATGACCTTTAAATCAGATGTCACTGGGCTCCTGGATCTGCTATTGATCAGCTAATCAGCTGAGAGACCTTGGCCAAGGTATTCAACCTTATTCACTCTCGGTTCCTCATGAGTGAAAAGGGGATAATGTTGGACTTACATAATAAGATTGTTGTAAATGAGAGGTAAATGCATAAAACTAGGGCTTTGACATGTACTGAGGAAGGACCAATAAGAAAAAATACATTTATGTATATTTTTAATTTCAGTTATTCAAACAAGCTATATTTTCATATTAGACTTGGATGACTGTTATTATAACAGCAACTTCTGAAAGATCTTTGGGGTCAATATTATAGTACATTAAGCCCATTGAAAAAAATGGGACATTTTTGTAACCTCAGACACGAAACATTATTAGAATCTGAAAATTCACCGTGGCATACAGAATTTGTGTCCTTCACAGTCTGTGTTAAGTGGAACATCGGTGGGAAACAGGATCCCCTTTATTTTTAACACAGGTAAGGATTCGTAAATACAAAAAGAAGTGTCGCTTTGTTAATAACTGAACAAATGAAATATTAATGAAATAAGAAGTACGTAAAGAATAACTTTTAGAAATTGTTTTACTTGAAAACTAGGCTGATGGAGACTTTTCAGGCCTCCCCACAGGCTCCTTATTTCAGGTACAAAAAGTGTTCTTTTTAACTAACACCAGTGTTACCAGGAAAGACTCAGCCACGCTGTGACCCACCCGGATTCTGCACAAGAATAAGCATAATATACTCCAGACAGAGATGGGTTTGTGTAGCTAAATCCTCAATACGTGAATTCTAGGACAGGAATGGGATAGGTCTAAGCCTCTCTTTTGTATGATAATGTGCTTTCACAGCAAAGGTATGAGAATTAACACTAAAGTATCTTTGAAGAAAGACATTTATCTCCTTACTGCCTTCTGTGATGGATTGTTCAGAGCTAAGGGAACACTGGGCCTGAACCAAATCTCTTGCTGCCCTCTCCGGTTTCTACAATCACCTTTTCAATAACACAGTCAGGGCAGCCTCACTGCCAGACCAGCACATCTTCAGGCATCTTTCCATAATATGACAGAAGCATCTGTCATACATATCAACACCATTATTTTCAAAGTGAGCATTTTAAAAGGTTGCTTGAATAAGAAAAGACAGATTTGTCGAGTTGTATGCTATTTTGCAGGTAATGTAACATTACACTGTGAATTGCACTGCATCGAATGTTACATTCTATTCTGATGCATTTTAAGTTGAGCTGGGTAAACAGTGTTAGATGTTTGATCAGTGTTAATATGCAAGATGCCATGATTACATATGATTGTTCTTTTAACTTACTGAGCAGGCTTTTTTTTTTTTTTTTTGGTATTCTTTCTCTGATTTCTAACAAATAGCGAGAACAAAATTTGTAATTTAAAATATATTGACTTTCACTTAGAAATTTTCACATTGCAAATTTACTAATATCCAATCTGTACTGCTAGATGGTTAAAAAACTCCCTCCAAAAATGATGCCAACCTCTGCCTCCTTTTCACATTGTGTCTAAAGCTGCTTTGTGTTTTAAATTTTTGAACTGTAATTTAAGGTGAGGGGCCTGTAGCTAATGGTTATATGCAGACTTTTAAGAACCAGCAAGGAGGTTTACCTTGTTAGATAGTTGTATTTAAATGATCATAGTTCATCTAATAGTAGTTTTCTTGTTATAACTTTAACTTTGTTTTTTCTGCATAGCGCAGGATTGGGGACCACTTTTTGTTTGTTCTTTACTCATTCTTGAAGATTATGTTTATGTTGTACTAATTTTCTATCAATATTTTTTTACCAGGTTTTATGCTATAGAATTCTAATTTTGAGCATGTTTGCTGATAATTGTGTGGCTTTTTGAAGTGACTGAAGGCTATCAATAAAGGGGAAATTTCACATATAACTTTTAAAAATGCTGTACTGTGAAATGCTCTTGAAACTGTATTTCTGACAAGGCCTGCTTCCACTTAAAAGTGTATAAAGTTGGCAGAGAAGTCTCTCAGTCTAATAGGTATTTCACTTGTCATGTCATGTCAAGCCCTAATTTTCCTATAGTAGTATTTAACTTACTTGACTCTAGCCACTATTAATGTGTCCTGTCGCTTGTAAAACATCTAGTTATCACTCTGTCTATTTTAGCTTGTCTGTACTAATGGGTATTTTCATTTTCTCTAGGATATAGACCTGCAGCTAACTGGATTTGATTTGTAAGAGGGAAATCCACAGTCAATGGCCACTCTCACTGCATGGCTACTATGGAATACAGAATGGTCTATAGGATATGGTCTGATAAATAGTGATGATTGAAAATGCTCCTTCAATGCTTGTGAAGTCAGTGGGAGATCCTGGCTGCAAGAAGAGCTTTCTGAGCTTTTCTCGACAAGCTCCTCTTTAAGAAAGGAGGTGCCTTCTGCCATTATAAGGTCTCTCTCAAGTGGATACAAATACTTTGCCTCACTGTACCCAGACAACTGGACAACTAATGTGGGACCATGGCACTACCCAGATACACGTGGCCAAATTATGTTTGGAGAGCGGCAATGGCATGCTTGGCACACAGGAGATCGGGTGCCTCATTGACTCTCTGTGTGTTGGGATGTTTGCTCCAGGCTGCCCAGGTAATCTCCCAAAAACTGGATGATGCAGATCCACTGGTGACTACCAACTTTGGCAAGATAAGAGGGGTTAAGAAAGAACTCAATAATGAAATTTTGGGGCCTGTTATTCAATTTCTTGGGGTTCCATATGCAGCACCGCCAACAGGGGAACATCGTTTTCAGCCTCCGGAACCACCATCTCCCTGGTCAGATGTCAGGAATGCCACACAGTTTGCACCGGTGTGTCCCCAGAATATCATTGATGGCCGATTGCCAGAAGTCATGCTTCCTGTGTGGTTTACTAATAACTTGGATGTGGTTTCATCATATGTACAAGACCAGAGTGAAGATTGCCTGTATTTAAACATATATGTCCCAACTGAGGATGGTGAGTTCACTGCAGGAAAACCAGGGAGATATATTTATATTTTTCTTTTCTACTCTAAGCTTTAACAATATGACTTCATGTGTACTGGTAGCATGCATGGCTTTTCCTGTTGGCATGTAGACATATTTTACATGCGTGCATGCTGCTCTTTTTGTTTATGTGTGTTGGTGTACCTATTCTTTTTTTCCTGTGCCTACTCATTTTCTTTCCTCCACAGCACGTATATTTAGGTAGAAATGGGTTCCTAATTTCCATTTCCTACCGAATGACTTCTGAGAAGATGCATCAACATCTCTCCATTGCATGTGCAGGCTCAACAAATTGGGGATCTTTCGCACTCAGTAAAAACAGGAGCATATTAAGTTAGATAGTGGTGTTGCATGTTACGGCGGTCTGTAATGGAGCGCCATGTTATTTTCTAGTCTTCTATTCATTTTTCAGTAAAAAGAATATCCAAGGAATGTGCCAGAAAACCCGGCAAGAAAATATGTAGAAAAGGAGGTATGTATAAAAGTGGAATAAAAAAATGGGAAAAAGCTTTCAGAGGAAGAACAAGATATTCTCCCTAAGGCTGATTTGCTGATATTGGGAAGTGAATGGTTAGGTAATATGTGGAATTTAATAAAGGCTGTCGAGGCATAGAAAGATGGTTAAGGAGAGTTCTAGTTGAGTAGATGAGATTTACAAAGCTTATTGGTGGTACCTTGTGTTCTGGTGCTGGGAGCATCCGTAGGACTTGAATCTCCATTTTGAGTTGGTGTGTTGAGGAAAAGATACTTAGGCTATTACATTGCTTGTAAGGAACCCAAACAACGCTTCCTTCCCAAGTGGTAAACTTTGGAGCTCTGAACTCTTTTCTACAGAGATTTCTATTCCTCTTAAAACTAATAAATTCAGTCATGGACTTAGATTTTTGTTTGTTTATTTTTAGCGCCTTCTGAACACTCTATGAACTTTTCATGTAAGTGTAAATTCGACATAACTACTGGGCAATTTTTATTATTAAGTAATGGTATTTTGCCCAGATAGTCTTTTCATTTTTTAGTTACTCTCCCAGAAGAGAATAAGATTTTGCAGATTTTTCTACTAAATATTTACAGTCTTGAAATTACTTTAACATTTTTATATTTATGTTAAACATTTTAAAACATAGAGAAGAACATGATTCAGAAGCTACAATTAAATCAACCTTCAAATCATCCTCTAGCCAGATTGAGCAAATGTAGACGCTGACAGCTGCAAGCTTGCATCTGAATGTAGCTTGTCCACACTTCATTTTTATATAACATCCAGGAAATCACTCATAGAAGATTATGATTTTCTATGGCAGTAAATCATCTAAGTATTATTTTGACCTTATTCATAACTTTGTAGAATTTCCAATCTTCATACAGAAGTCATCTTAATATTCTAGTGCTGTACATTTTCTCTCTCTACATGCTTCTAATCCCTTGGCTGGACCAAGTCAGATTTCATTACAACAATCCTTGCGGATGGGGGTGACTAACCTGTTGGTTTTACCGGGATTGTATTGTGTGGAAGAAGAGTCATATGAAAAAATTCTTGACTGCAGATCAGAAGTATTTACACTGAATTGAATTTTGTTTTGTTTTGTTTTTGTTCTTATGTCTTTGGGCATACTGGTAGAATGGGATTCAACCTTTATTTTATTATTGATACCATGGTCTGGGTTAAAATTGTAGTTTACTGAAGAAGGTGGATATGCAGGCAACTAAGAAGGGTGTTTTAAACAACTAAAACAAAGTCTCTTGTTTTTCCTCAAATGAAAATAACTAGTAATTTACATCCCTTCAACTAATGTACAATACTGCAGTGGTTATTATTATGCAGCTTTTCAAGTATGTGTAATTAGCTAAGTGACTTTCACCTCTTATCACAGAAATGTTGATTCTCGGAGTCATAAATAAAGATGCGACTGAAGAATGCATAAATGCAGCATAATACATAAAAATATCAACAATCAGAAAATGAGAAGGGCACCAAAAGATAAGCTAGGAAGTGAGAAAGTGACCTTTCTTCTAACACAACTTCAGAGGGGGATGGATTCATTAGAGAATTCTTTTTCATTATTCTTTGGATTGTTGGTTCTATCTGCTTTATGAGAGAGTTGGCAAAGAGGGAAGTAGGCTGTGCTATTTCTTTTGGTAAATTTTGAACTAATTCATAATTAGCCTAAGCACAATGTCTATAGTCACCACCTTATTCTGTGTCATTTACAGTCTCTATCTATCATGTTTTTATAGTAAACATTCTAAAAAATTATATCCTGCTAATATGAAATAAGTTCTGCTTACAGCTGTCTTATGTCATCCCCACATCTAAATAACAAGGAATTTAAATTTTATTTTTACATGGTCTTTTTAAAATAAACAAAGCTAAAGTTTAGAGCTTGACTTTTAAGCAGAGGAGTAGAAATTTTTCTCCAAACATAAACATTTTTCCTTCTCTATTATAAAGAGTCTATATTCTGGTCACTTCAAGAACATATTATCTTGGTTCAAGAAAATATTAGACATTTTATCTTTGTTCGTATACTAATAGATATTGCACATGGACTATGCAGTTTTTCAACAAAATTCTAGGGTTTATAAAAGATAGCTCATACACCACAGGAATAGTTATGTTGCATTTTATGTAGGTGTGAATAATGTAGGTGTTAAATTCTGTCTTGTTATTACTTTTTAATTGTATATGGTCACCTGCAGAGGCAGATGGACTCTACCCCTGTGCCAAGTGCATACTGTATTCATTCAAAACTATTTCTTAATTGGCTATTATATGTCCTGCACTATTCAATGGAGTTAATAATGAATGAAACAAAGATCCTTCTTATCATAGGACTTACTTTCTACTAAGTTTTCAAAGAACAAAGCATTTTTTTGCACTTTAGTTTGTATAGAAGGAAGAAAAATCTTCTGCTTCCTCTAAGAGATGCCTTGCCATAGTTTCTAATTAGAGCTTTCATATTTTCCTGTGCAATTGAAGAAAAACATATTTTTGCCAGTAGGCTGCCTTTCATTTAAAACAGGTCCCAGTTGCACTTTTTCAACTAGCTCTTTATTTTTCCCATGATAGTTTTGGCTATATGTTAATTACTCTCTAGATATTTCTTTAGGGTTTTATCTTTGTCAATTTGAAAGAAAAGATGAGGCTTAAAATGAGAAGACTATCATCACTTGGCCAAGTAGGCTAATAACATGTGATAGAAGCTGGAATTTATCCAGACAGAATTTATCACAAAATTTTTATGAGAAAAGTTTACTGCTATTCTTATTATACAGATAAGAAAGTAGGTTATGAGTTAAGTGTTTTGACCCATTTCCTACTGGTAGTAAGTGGTGGAGTCAGATTTGTTCCCAGTTCTTGCTTATATTAAATGCTTTTCCATTATGTTAAATTTCTTCCTGTAGATAATTTTTATGTCAGAGGCTTGTATCTCTGCACCCTCTTACCCTCCCTTTTTTCTTTCTTCATTTGCACATTTAAATATATTGAGAATTCTTTTTATTTTATCACTTGACTCTATTTAAGACAGATTTAATGCTCACCTCAATTGAATTGGGTCAGCTAATATTAGCAACTGATTTCCAGAAAAAATTTCCTGTTCTAATTTTAGTGAATACTTTTAAATAGCTTGCATGATTTTTTTTTCACTGTCTGGACCAAGAGCCCGATGTAGTCTCCTGGCTGATATCAAGAGAAGCTTCAATTTGCTCATGTTTCATTTTTTTCCTCTGGTTTGCTTTCTCATGAGAGTTGTCAACAAATGGTACAGTGGTCAACGATTAGGCAGTAAATATGAAAAGGAGGTGCAAGAAAGGCAGAGAATCCAGAGACAAATTGACTGGCTCATGGATACCCTATAGTTGTGTAACTTTGTATTCCCCCAATAATTTGACTATTATTTGCATAGTTCTTTTGAGATTAATAGAAAGTTAATTTTTTATTTTTACAATGTTGAGAAATTGTTATTTTTTCATTTACCCTATTTTTTAGTGTACAGAGAATAAAAATCTCTAGATGTCCCTGGTACAGTTCTTGACTTGTTGAGCATTTTATTACTCATTTTCATAAGCATTTTGTTTTCATATGATATGATTAGTAGTCTTTACCTGAAATAATATTTAATTCATTAAAAAACTTTCCAACAGATTTAGGATTTATTTGATTGTTTGTTGAACAGACAATGCTTTTTCCACAATTATGTATGTATAATAATGACTCCTATCACTATCAACGTGTTTAGGATTTTTAAAAGATTTTATCCTAGAATGTTCTTTTTCTTGCTTATATATTTTCAGTTTATTCATTTAATAAATGTTTATGAAGTCTTTACACTGTGCCAACTAGATTACTGCTCTGGATCCCAGAAATATATCAGAGAAGCAAATGGAAAACAAAGCAGAACAAAAGATTGCCCTTCTAGAGCTTACATCCTAGTGTGTGGAGACAAATGTGGACAGCAAACAACCGCATTTAAAAGGTGTAGGATGAAAAATAAACAGAGTAGAGAGGTTCAGGAGTGCTGGTGTGGAGGGTGAAGATAAATTTAAATACAAAATCAGAATAGTCCTCATTGGGAAGGAAGTGAAGTGGGTATCTGGGGACAGCTGGAGCAAAGGCATTAAGGTGAGAGTCTCTCTTGGGTGTTTAAAGAACACCTAGTGGTACAGCACACCTGGAAAATGTAGAAAGAGAGGGGATGAGATTCAGGTAATCTGAGCTTATGTTGAAGAGATCATCCAGGTGGATATATTAAGAATAGACTGAGTGCCTAGAAGAACAGATTTGCCATCAATTCAGATAGAAAAAATAGAAGATAAAATGATTTAGTTGGGAGGTGTAGTAGAAAGATGATGCTTAGTTTTGGTCATGTTTAAATTCACGTAACTCTTAGATATCCAACTGTGGATATCAAGGAACCAGTTTGAAGTTCAGGAGTGAGGTCTAGGGGGAGATACAAACTTGGGAGTCATTGTGATAAAGAAGGTGAGCACTTGAAGTCATGAGGCTGAGTAAGAATAAAAGAAATTGGGAAAAAAGATATCGAAGACTAAGTGATGGGATATTCCAACACGGAGAGGTCTGGGAGGAGAGAAAGGAAGGCAGTGGAGACCGGGGAAGTGTTGTATTTTGAGAGGAGAAGTAAACCAACAGTTTTCATTGTTGTCCTAGAAGCGAAATAAAGAAAATGTATCAAAATAAAATATAGTGATCAATTCTGGCCACTGAACTTTTGTGGGGTGATTGGGTGTGGCACATGGCATGAGGATGTGATTGAATGGAAGAAGGTTTGGAGTCACTGAACATAAATATAACCATTGTAAGGAATTTTGTTATAAAAAGGAGTAGAAAAACATTGGAGCACAAGAACAACAGATGTTGTTTTTGATGACGTAGCTAAGACAGAAGAAATAAATAAATGTTTGTATATAGAAGGAAGGAAACAATGAAAAATATAGGACAAAGATGGTAGCCTGCTAGAACAATATCCTGAGAGAAAGATGGGACGTAGTTCACAATTGATGGTTGTGGATTAAAAAGATCATTCATAGATCATTTAGATTAGCACATAACTAGGCAGAGTCCATCGGTACATGGGTAGAAATGGTAGTGGGGTTCTAATCTCTTCTGATTGCTTCTATTTTATTTGTTTCATGTGTAATATTAAGGGACATGGTGATAGAATTAAAACTGGTGAACTCTTAATGTGTTCTAGACATTTAACCTTATTAATTTAATATCACAACAATTCTATTGATGTCCTTATTCCCATGCCACAAATGCAGAAATGGAGGACTAAAGAGGTTAAGTATTTTGCCCAAAGACACACAATTTGTTGATGACCAACTGTATTTTCTTTATTTTAGAACAGAAGGGATAAAAGAAAATGCCAAAACGGCAACTGTCTATGTGGGATTCCAGATCACACAGGAAATGGCAGTTGATTTGCTTTTAGAAAAATCACATCTAGTTTACTTTGAGTTTAAAGATAAATGAGAAACAAGACAAACAAGTGGTTTTTCTTCATACTTGTGTTAGTAGCCCTGGACAGATGTGGTTAAGTCATCTCAAAGCTGAACTGTTTAAGCTGAAACTCTGAAATGAAGTAGATCTAAAGGGTTGTAAAGTTCTAAAAGAACAACATCAATTGCTCCATTGTTTACTGACAGGCAGAGATAGTCTCCTGCAGCAGATGATTAAAAGACCATTATAGTTGTCCAACTCCATTTTCCCAGAGAATAAATACTTTTTTCTTATAGAAACTTGGGTTGAAATGGAAAACATTTAAGACCTATGCCATCAGCAAAAAGAGTTATGCCATAAAATAAATCCTTTGTAGAACCTGTTTTCTTTTCTCCTATCCAGTATAATAACGTTTTCTTTATGTATTGTTTTCATATATCGAACACACTATTAGCTTAATAATTATGATACAATCTTTGCTTTAATTCATTTCTATATTACTTACCATTACAGATTTTGTTGGTAATCTTTTGGCCTTTAATATTTCTCTTATACATATTCTTTTTCTTCCTCCCACCATGGTGGTAAAGTAGTTTAAGAAATGGCCTATTTCAAAAATAACTCTAGTGTGCAAGGAGGTTTAGGGAACTGGATGAAAAAGTTGAGGAAGTAAAGAACTACAGATTGGCAGTTAGAAAATAGTACAGCACAGGGAACATAGTCAATAATATTGCCATAGCTATGTATGGTGCCAAGTGGGTCCTAGACTTATTGGGGGGATCTCTTTGTATGTTATGTAAATGTCTAACCACCATGCTCTACACCTGAAACTAATATAATATTGAATGTCAACTGTAATTGAAAAATAATTTAAAAGTCACATCAGAGTATAAATTTGCTAGTAGTAATCATAAGTACACTTTGAAGTTGATAATCTTCAACTCTGTACTAGATGTGGAAGCACTATTTTTTAATCGTAAATCTTTACAGAGCTCTTTACAAGTGGACAGACAACTTGAAATAAACACATTCTATGTCGGTTTCCTACGGCTGCTGTAACAAATTGCCACAAGCTGTGGCTTAAAAGGGCAGAGAACAAAGGCATTTGTTCTCTCATAGTTCTGGAGTGGAGATGTCCAAAATCAAGGAGTTGGCAAGCTTGGTTATTTCTGGAGATGTCAAAGGAGGAGACTCTCCCTGCCTCAGTCCTAGGTTCTGCTGGTGACCAGCAGCCCTTGGCTGTCATTGGCTTGTAGTTGCATCACTTCAGTCTCTACCTCAGTTATCATAGTGCTTTCCTCCCTGCGTGTCTTCCAGTGTCTCTGAGTCTCCACATGACCTTCGCATAAGGGCCCCAGTCATGGGATTTATGGTCCACTCTGATCCAGAATGACCTCATCTTAATTACATTTGCAAAGACCCTGCTTCTTTGCTAGGGATGCCCTGACAACGTTCCACAAATCACATGCCTTGAACAGGAGAAAATGCTTGTCTCGTAATTCTGGAGGCTGGAAGTCTGAGATCAAAGTGTCAGCAGGGTTGGTTCCTTCTGAGGGCTATATGGAAAAATTCTCTCTCCTTGGCTTATAGATGGCTAACTTCTCTCTGGGCTCTGCACACAGTGTTCTCCCTGTGTCTGTCTGTTCAAATGACCCCTTTCATATGGATACTGATTATATTGGGCTAGAGCCTGCCTAATGACCTCATTTTAGCTAATTATATCTATAAAGACCCTATTTCTAAATAAAGTCACATACAAGCTTTCCAGGGTTAGTGTGCAAACATACGGATTTGGGGGTAACACAATTTAGTCAAATTCTGAGGTTCTAGTTGGACATTAATTCTCGAGGAACAGCAAGCACATGTCTACTTTTTTCAATTGAATCCCCCAGAAGATTTCACAATGCCCATGTTGAGAATATCAAATGTGGGTATCATCGTGCCCATTTCATATGTTGAAAATTAATTGCTTATTGGGGTTAAATAACACCCCAAGGTCACATGGCTGCCAGTGAGGAAGGCTGGGCCACCTTTCCAAGTCAAAACTCGAATGTCATATGATGTTCAGTCCCACCAACAGATACGGACTCTCTTTGCTTTCCTGAATGTTTTTTAAAATGTGTTTTTAAATATTTGTTATGTCAAGATTGAGTACTGTGCATTAGTCTAGCTCCTTTTATACATCCAAGTATTTGACTCTATGTAGACAAAACGATTTAGATATTTTTTTATCTTTCCCTGAATTTTAAGCATTTTACCCAGCTGGTTACTTACATGCAAATGTGGTTTTCGTTAAAATTAAGATCCTACCAATTTAAAAGTGTAGTGGCATTGATTTTTAAAGCTGTTTCACGTGTCATATTTAGGCAATTAGACAAAGTTCTTTTTAAAATAATTTTTAATTTAAGGCCTATTTTTGTTTACTCTAATCCCATTCATGTGGCATCAATGTAATGACAGAATTAGAACAATTTAATTATTGCCCATAATTCTCATTAAAGCATGCAAAATGTTGCAAAAGTCAGCTTTAAACAATGACAAAAAGAAATCATAATAAAAGAAGTGGGGTCATTGCAATCATAATAATGATTTTCAAAAGTAGACAATCTGATTAATCAATGATGCTCTTAATTTTCTGCTCTTCCTTTCCAGTGTGAAGGAAGAAGGTCTTTATTCTCCCTTTCATCCTTTCTCTTTGGGGCAAGAGCTTTGAAACAACTACGCCAAAAAGAAATGACACATTGTCTCCTACCCTTAGAAGGATAATACAAAAACTCCTTTACTCTCTTCTCTTTCCTTCACAAAAGAGTCCCTGTTCTGTTTCCTGAAAGCTCGAGCTCCTCTTCTAGAATATTCCTCCCAATTTCCTCAAAGTGAAAGTTGAAGGGAAAAGAGAGGGGCTGGAAGGATAAGCGCACAGAGCAGGTAGGAGAGGAGAATAAATGGAACGTTGCCAAGTAGATAAGAAGTATTTGTACATACAGCTGTTCCTAGAACAGGAGAAGGGAGCCCTGGGTAGTTGTTAAGATTATATATGCCCCCTCTGATTTGGATTCTTAGGCCTCTTATGAATAAATATGTCCTCATAAAGCGGTCTGTGGAAGAAAGGAATGCCTCAGAGGTAGGCATCTCAGCATCCTGCCAGGACCCCTCTTGACCCCGATCCCCACTGTATCACACACCTTCATGCTCTCACACACCCAAAACCACCAGGGCAGCTTAGCTTTGCATCCCTTACACATAGGGAGAGTCCATCTACAGTGCCAAGATTTTTTAAACAAAAGAAAAAGTGAGGGTGGATGGGGATTCTGTTGTTTTTAAAAAGTTTGGAAGTCATTATTTAGGAGATTAACCTCATTTTAGTGAAAACTAAAATTTATTTAAATTTGGATTCTGAAGAGAAGTTTTTTTCTATAGTGACCACTTAAAATATTTTGTATTCCAACTTACTCTGAAAAGCCAGACAGGAATGAGATTTTTTTTCCTATGAAGACCTTTGACCACCTGTGTGGTTTAACAAAGGTCATTTTGAAGAAGAAAAAGAAAACCACCATAAATCTTTGTAGAATGTGTACTGGCGTGTCAGAATGTCATGAAATAGAATATGTGGATATCACAGTAATGCTTGCCTTCTTTTGTTATTATTATTGTTGTCGTTACTGCTGTGGCTGCTCTGTCTTGTGTTCTGTTGATGTTGCTTTGCTCCGTTTTGTGTTCTGTGCCCAAAAGGCACTGCGTCAGATTTCTTACGTAGCTATTCCTTCTCTCTCTCAGCTCGAATCTACTGTGGGTGAGCTACCCATGTCCAGCACCACCGTGGCCCAGTTGGGCAGGGTATATTTTTTTGTCCTGATGGAGCTTACTTTGCAATGACAGCCTACTCGTAACAAGAAACAGGACATTTTTGTTGATGGCCATGTCAATATTACCAATTAAATGTAAGCCTGATTTGTATTAAAATCTCAAAAGTAAATGAGGGAATGGCTGTTTCTAGGAAAAAAATATGGTAATGATGCTGATATTTGGCACTGTGTTCCCTATAATAAAACATTTAATTAAATCTTTAAATGCATATGGAGCACAGAATATGCACATCAGAATAAAACACATCAGGCAAAACCAAAATTATAATTAGATCAGCCCTGTTGCCTAAGCCCACCTTAGTTGGTCTGCCAAGTAGCAGTAGTTTAAAACTTTCTATCCACCTGTTTAAAAAAAATTAAAAAGCTGATGCTGTACTTATACAATCTCTGTAAAGCTTGGGAATGCTTTAGCCACTGATAAAACAGCTGCTGAATTATTGGGCTGCAGGCTGTCTCTTCGAGAGGTAAATTAATAGCTGTCACTCAATGGTTCTTCCCACACTTCGGTTGAGTGTCTACTTTGTACAGGGCACTGTGTTTGATCCCAGAGACACAGAGATAAAAAGGGCATTAAAAGGCTGCCATGGAAGCGCTAACTATGGGGCAGGAGCAGGAGAAAAGGAAAGAGAAGATAACAAGGCAGTAAGCATCCTGAGGAAGAGAAGCAGAGGGGCATTACAGGAACACAGAAGGAGAGGTGTCTATGGTTTAGAGTTATTTTGTGACAGAAAGTTGTCCCTGATGTGAGCCCTCAGGAATGAGTTTGAAGTCCCTTGCTAGTGTGGTCAGTGGGATCATTTTCATACATAACTTCAGGTTAAAGTATTTCCAAGTGCTTAACTAAAGCTTGCTTGTGTATTTGTGTGTGTGGGTCTGTATGTACGTATATGTGTAGGTCTCCTTCTTCGTTGCCTGGGCATCAGTTGTCTCCCCTTACTACTCTCACTTTGCTAGGTTTTAGAGACACTACCTGCCCACTTCTGAGGAGCTCCAGTTGATCTCTCCTGGGACGGAAAACGGAGCAGCCATACTTAAAACACAAAACAAAGAAAAACACTTGTTTGTGAAATAAAAGCCAACAGGCTTAATATGAGCATCTCCACTATGAGTAATCCCTAGTAACTTAAATATGTAGGCTTTGTTCAAAGACAATTATTTCAATTTTATTTACTAAATAACTGAGGCTTTTGAAGAAGTAACTTCCCAATACGTGAGGTGTTTACTAAGTGTGAGGCTGTCGGAGCCAGCCCTGTCCTCAGGAGGTGACCTCTCAGGATGTGTGCCGGCATCGCCTAACCTGAATCTCGGAACGTTGCAGACATTATCCTGCCACTTCTGTGCGCATGCCCCCTCCATCCTTTTCTGTCTTCTCACCTTAATTTAGAACCTTCATATTTTTTTTTGCCTGAATCACTCACTGTATTAGCCTCCTAACAGGTCTTCCTATTTCTGACCCTGCTCCTGGAATTCATTCTACACATAGCATCTAGTGTGATCTTTACTTTAAAGTCTCAAATTAGATGATATCAATTCTTTTGAACTCCCTCAGGAATTTCTTGTCGCTTTTAGAATAAATGTAGGACTCAAGACCATGGCCTAGGAGACCCTATGTAGTGACCCCTGTCCACTTCTATTATCTCCTTCTGTAGTGTGTCTCCTCCCCTTGCACTCCATCGTCTAGTCTTGATATCTTTCTGGTCATTGGAATAGCCAATATCTGTCCTGCCTCAGGACTTTTGCACTTGCTGTTCCTTCTACCTAGAATGTAGTGTCTACCACCCTTCCTGTGTAAGTATTATAATTCCAGTCTTGGAAAAATGCCACCTGTCTAAGCAGCATTTGCTGGGCTCTCTGTTGAGTAGACCTCACCTCACCTTCTTTCTCTAGTCATTCCTTTATATACAATTGGTTATTTCCTTCATTATGTTTTAATCTTTATATAAAGTTATCTTGTTCATTTATGTGCTTACATATTTACTCTCTGTCTGTCCCAGAACAACATTTTTCTTCTTCACTGCTATATCCCCAGTACTCACAGAGGATTTAATAAATATTCATTGAAAATATGAACAGCTTTAAGAAACAATGCACTTTGTTGGAGGGATTCTTCATCTCCCGCTATCTGCATTTATTTGAGTAATACTACACCTGGAATCATTCCTCACTAGACATAGCATGCAGGAATATATTCTCTTCCTCTCTGCTCTGCAATCACTATTTGTTTATGGCTCCCCAAATGAAGAAAATTTCGAAGCCAACATCAGAGTCCTTAACTAAGAAATAACAGTGTTCAGTGGCTCAGTGTCTGACAGATATAACTTGGACTCTGTTGCAGGGGCCCTCGGGGCCGAGTGGCTGCCAACAGCCGAGGCTCTTGGCTCTCTGCCTGTGCACGTTACTTCCAGCCTTATTGCCTCTGTGCTGAATTTATATTTTAATACAGGATGCCAACAGTACATTTGTGTAATAGGAGCACGGAGAATGATTTTTCTTTTCCAGACCAAAAGCTTCATTTTTTCCTTTTCACTCTCTAATTTAATTTCCTTTTCCTCTTACCTAACCCCAGTTTCCCTCCTGTGATACATATATCTTGTCTTGTAATTATTTTACTTTCTTTGTCCTTGTTCTACCATCCATCTCTGTGATAGGACTTCTTGCCACTGTTTCTGCTAAGGTATGTCATTTGGAGTCCATGAAGAGGCAGAGCCTGAGGTCTAGATGATCTAATATCAGGTCTAACTGGATTTGTTTAATGGATATTCTACATATCATCAAAAAGCCCTCCAGAGATCTGTGCTTGGGATCTCCTTCCTTATGATTTAGCCCTTAGTCGATTCATATCATTATTAACATGCACATGCATCCAGGCAGTTATATTTTCTTCTTTTATTCAATATTAACTACTACCCTCTTACCCAGAAAAAGCCAGAAACCACTTTATAAAATGGACCAACCAGAAAATGAGACCTTATCGTATATACAGAACCACAGGTAGAGATTTGGGTAATGGTTGGTACCCAGTAAGTTGTTGATAAAGGAAGAAACATTTTGACCATGACAGCTAATGGGCAGCTTGGATTACTGAGATAAATGGAGAGACTGCTGGCTTTTCTGTGGGTGGTGGAGACTGGACCTAGACAGTTGAGGGTGGAGAAGCGTGGTAAGAGCGTTACAGACCTAGAATCCTCAATCTGTTGGAGAGACAAATCTGGCAGGAAGAGAGACTAGATCCATGTCTTAGGACACATTGTTGGAGTTGGTGGAGAAGAGGGTGTCAGATTCCTTGCAGAGCTGGCTTCATGGAAAGGCGATCAGGGATGTCAAACCAGTCCCTGTGCGCAAAATAGATCCACATTTAAACACTTCAGTGTCGCTATGTTGAAATTTATAATAGTCTTTGAACATGGGATCCTGCATTTCCATTTGGCACCAAGGCCCACAAATTCTGCAGCCGGTCCTGGTTCCTGGCTTTGCTGGCCTTTCCCCATAGTGCATACGCATACTAGATGCTCATATGGGTAGAAAAGACAGGGAATAGAAACTTTCTGTGGAAGTTGAAGTGCTTGGTTAAAACCCTTAACTGAAACACTACAAATATTTGTGTTGTGCCCTTGCACATCTAAGGGGAACAATGGAAAAAGGACATGTTGTAACCTGGGGAAAGAAAAGGTTTTTTTTTTTTTTTTTTTTTATGCCTATTATCATGTGTTTGTTCATTATCTCATAAAAGTTATTAAGTGTCTAATATGTCCTAAGAACTATAATAGACACAGGATAAAAACAATCATATGTGGCATTTGCTCATAAGGGGGAATCAAGCAAGGGATAAAAAAATAATTATTATAATAGCTACTACTTGTACAGTGCCTATCACAGAGTGGCCATTATTTTAAGGGTTTTATACAGTCATGTGTTGCTGAGTGAAGAGGACACGTTCTGAGAGATGAATTGTTAGGTGATTTTGTCATTGTGCAAATGCTAAGGAGTCATGATGAACAAAACAACACGAAATTAAATCAAGCAGAAGAGAAAATGTTGCAGTCAGGAGCTGTGGTAAACACAAGATGTATGAGGCTGCTTCCAGTATCACATTGCCTACTGGTATCTAGCAAACTTTTTTAAAAAATATTTTATTTATTTATCTATAAAGGGGAAGGGAAGGAGGGAGAGAAATATTAATGTGTGGTTGCCTCTTGTGCGTCCCCTGCTGGGAATTGGCCTGCAACCCAGGCATGTGCCCTGACTGGGAATTGAACCGCAATCTTTTGGTTCGCAGGCCTGAGCTCAATCCACTGAGCTACACCAGCCAGGGCTAGCAAACGTTTTTATCAGTAGAAAGAGTACACTCTAATGTAGTGATAAAAGGTATAGTATAGTGTATAGTAAATACATAAGCCAGTAACATGGTTTATTGTCATTATAAAGTACTACGTACTGTACATAATTGTACGTGCTATACTTGTATATAACTGGATTACAGTAGGTTTGTTTACACCAGCATCACCATAAACAGGTGAGTAATGTGTTGCACTGCAATCTTGTGACAGCTGTAACCCTGCTAGACAATAGGATGTGTTCAGCTCCGTTATAATCTTATGAGACCACCATCGTATATGGGGTCCATTGTTGATTGAAACCTTATTATGTAGCACATGACTGTATTAACTTACTTAATTCTCACAAAAGCCCTTTGGAATTGTTACTATTAGTATTCCCACTCTACTGATCAGGCACATGAGGCACAGATAAGTTACATAGACTGTGTAAGGTCTCACAGTTAGAAAGAGGTAGAGCCAGGATCCAAAGCCAAACATCTTAACTCTATTGACTGTGCATTTAACTACTAAGTGTACGAAATGTTAGAGGTGCTATGAGGGAAGTAATTAAAGTTTATTATAGGGTAAGATGCTGCCCAAAGGAGGGAATGGCCAGCTCTATCTTGAATGGGAGATGGTGAGGAAATGTTTTATCATAATAGCCTTGCTTGAAATGGGTCTACGAAGAATGAGGAAATGACCCCTCCATGAAGGAAGAGGATTTCCCGGTATGAGGTCAGAGGGTTGGCTGGGTAGAGAGCAGCATGTGATCAGAGAGTGCGTTGAAAGATAAACCTGGATAAGGCAGCTTCCAGATCTTTGCATCTGGGGAGCTTGGGGGTCTTCTCTAGGTGAGGGCGAGTCATTAAAAACTTCAAGCAAAAGCTTGACATGATCTGGTGAGCACTTTAGACTGTTCTCTCTGACGACAGTATAAATGACAGAATCCAAAGATGAGATAAGAAGATTATACAATGGTGTGTCATTGACCATGAGGGTCTTACTAAAGGCAGTGACTGAGGCAGGAAGGAAGAAATGAAGGACAAGAGGTGTTTATTGGCAGCTCCATAAGACTGGGGGGCTGACTGGTTGTTGAGAGGTCAGAGGAAGGGATGGAGCCTTGGATGTCACTGACCAGAGCCTTTCTCCTTGACCTGTGGTTCTTACTGTCCCAACCAGCTTTCTCTAATATGGTTTCCTCACCAGGACTGAAGAAGGAGGAATAGTATGGAGAGTGAGTTAAAATAAAGAAATGAAGTTTGAGAAAATGGGAAGTGCAAGTGGCAGAGGGGGAAGATAAAAGGAAAACACAGACCCCCTCCCTCCCCACTGCTTATAAAACAAACAGACAGAAGGAGGGGATGGAATACTGAACAAATTTTTATCTCCTATAAATGTAAGGCAAACTGTTGAAAATAATGCCACACACACCTATATTTGTTTTACTGAGTCATCTTTTAAAAATAGAACTTGAAGGGGAGATAAGTATGTCAGGACAAGATAGAGACGGGGGACAGGGAAGTGTGGCAATAAGACAGAGGAAAGAGTCACGACTCTGTAACTAACCCTTGGTTGGGGAAACCTTGAAAACAAGAATACGTGCATAGACAACAAATCACAAACTGTCAACTGCAAAGAAATCATTTAGTTAAATGAAAATTGCTAAGAAGAATAGACAGGTGCATAATTTATGTAGATTTGTATTAATGACATGATAAATGAACATTGTTTTTTTAGAACACTAGTAGCTCAGAAAATACATGTTCATTGAATTCTACATGTATGTTTTGAGTACTGAGTGGTATGCTTTATGCTAGGGACTGGAATACAAATCTAGTCTATATAAATTAGTAATATGTAGAGACATATGTATGTGCACTGCACTCAGATATTTGAAATCTAGCATCAAGGCAAATTTTAAATAATCAGTGACATACAACACAGGACTAGAGAGGTCATGGGGGCTGGAAATGAAATGTTATAGATAGCCATAAGAATTCAAAAACTTACTGAGTTGGGTGTTAATCAGAAAAGTTCTTTCAAAATCAGTAAGAAACTCAAATGTAAGTCATGACATCATAAAAGTCCTAGCAGAAAACATAGGCAGTAAAATTTCATATATCTCACGTAGCAATATTTTTGTTGATGTATCTCTTTGGGCAAGGGAAATAAAGGAAAAAATAAACAAATGGGATTACATCAAAATAAAAGCTTTTGCATGGCTAAAGAAACCATCATCAAAATAAAAAAAAAGGAACTGATTTTATGGGAGAACATATATGCCAATGATACATTGGATCAGGGTTTAATCTCCAAATTATATAAAGAACTCATATTACTCAACACCAGGACAACAAACAATCCAATTAAAAAATGGGCAAAGGACCTGAATAGACACCTCCAAGGAGGACAAACAGATGGCCCATAGACATATGAAAAGATGCTTAACATCACTAGCCATCAGAGAGATGCAAATTAAAACCGCAATGAGATATCACATCACAGCAGTCAGAATGGCTATCATTTAATAGATGAACAAACAACAAGTGCTGGTGAGAATGTGGAGAAAAGGGAACCCTAGTGCAATGCAGACTGGTGCAGCCACTGTGAAAAACAGAATGGAATCCCACCCACCCCAAGTTAAAAATGGAACTGCCTTATGATGCAGTGATTCTACTGCTGGGAATATACCCTAAGAATCCTGAAACACCAATTTAAAAGAATTTATGTACCTCTATGTTCATGGCAGCACTATTTATAATAGCCAAGTGTTGGAAACAGCCTAATTGCCCATCAGTAGATGAGTGGATTAAAAAACTATGGTACATTTACACAATGGAATACTATGTAGCAGAAAAAAGAAGGAATTCCTACTTTTTTTGACAGCATGAATATAACCGGAGACTTTTATGTTAAGTGAAATAAGCCAGTCAGTGAAAGACAAACACCATGTGAGTTCACTTATAACTGGAATCTAATGAACAAAATAAACGAGTGAGCAAAATGAAATGAGGTATAGAAACAGGAACAGACTGACCGCTGTAAGAGGGGAGAAGGGCGGGAGGATGGTGGAAGAAAGGGGAAGGGATTAGTCAAAGAACATACATGAATGGCCCATGGACATGGACAACAGTTGGAATCTGTGGCAGACCCTTCTGCGTGGCGTGGGCCCGGCTCCCACTCAGAGATGCACAGGACCAATGCCCACAGATAGGTTCTCTCATGGGTAATCAGATTTGCAATATACCTAGGCTGCTTTGAGTCTCGCTTTTTGCTGAAACTCCCTCACCCTGGTTTGGGATAGACAAGTGCTTATTGTAACTTCCTACAATCCATGCTAAACCTTGCAGGGATCAGTGTGACCGGCTCAACCACTTTTCCCCTTTTCATTTGCTAATATCCTTTTTCTGTGATGTGATGAGGGGCATTGGCTCCTTTGTTGCATAGGGAGTGAGGACCATCTTGTAATGTGAGGAGAAATAAAATAAAGACCTGTTATGGTGGAGGCCGCGGCTTTTGCTCCCCTTGAGAGAAAAGCCATGATGTCCTTTTTCCTCCACCGGACTCCGTGTGTATGTTTTGTTTCATCCATAATGACATGGACACTGCTATCCGGTGTCCACATCAGGAATCGACTGAGGGAGTAAAGGTTGGGCTGAGTGAAGGGGGACAAAGGGGAAAAATTGGGACAACTGTAATAGAATAAACAATAAAAAGAAGAAGAAACAGAGAAGTTCTTTAAAGGAGGTAATATTTTGGATTAGCCTTGAAGAATGAACAGTCTCTCAGAAGACAGAGATGTAAGCCTTTCGTTCAGTAAAAGGAAAGACATAGCAGTTAACAAAGTCTGGGGGCAGTGAGTATTCATTTATTGAGTTCATGGGATATACTGAATTGTGATGGAATATTGGTTGTAGTGAAATATCAGAAGGCCTAGCAGCCCAAGATGTGTGATTTCACTATCAACTGGTGTGCATGAATGATGTTTATGGCATCTGATTGTGATAACAATGAGTGTGGTTTCAGAGGAGGGTCAGCAAGGAGGAGGAAGTGTGGACAATTGATTAAATTATATGAAAGGAAACTAGATACAAAACAATGGCTCTACAGTTTATATAAAAAGTGACAGAGGATAAATAAAAAGTTGATGTATTTGAGAGACATTTCAAAGCAGAATTGGAAACTACAAAAATATGAAGGCGGGAAGTGAGCAAAGAGACGCTGGCCCAGTTGACAGCAGATTAGAGACTGTATGGCCCAGAGGCAGGTGATGCTATTAATAAACCATTATTTCCAGATCTACCCCAGAATAGGTGAGCATGTGAAATTTTCAGCAACATTGATCATGTGAATGAATTTGCCGTTCTTTTATTTATTCCTATCAATGTGGAAGTGTAAGAAAAGCTATTTATGCCTTTGTAGTGTGTTCAAATAAAATATTAACCTCATTAACACAAAGAAATTCTTGGGAAAAAATCCTACATTCAGCTTTTACCAAAGAAGAGAATAAAAAGGTGATGCATCTTCTGCACTAAAATTTCTCTATTACTGTCATTTCTGAGCTGTGTATAGTGCTAGATTTCCCAATGAAGAATGAATAGGGTACATAATACCTCTCAGAAAAAAAAGGCCACCCACAGCCATGGGCTGTGTGAGTATAATTTTCACTGACAAACCAAGATTAAGGAATGTATACAAGGCCAATTGCACAGACTCAGCCTGTTTTTCCAGCTATTTAACTGTTCATATCAAGTGTTGGTTTATTTGCATAGAAGTGGACTCGACCCAAAGAACTTGAAAGTGGTGAGACTACATGTCTTACAGTGGGAAATACAGATGGGACTGGTAAGGTTTTTCCCTGAGTCTTCTACACCTAGATCATTAAAACCACATCAACCTCAGAGAAAGCATGAGAACACAGAATGTGGGACATGAAGTAGAAAATTATCTAAAGCAAAGGCAGGAACATCTGGCGAGATCAGAGTGTGATAGAATGCCCAGATTGCTTTTTGATGCTGACCTGCTGGAAGAAGAGAAATAGTTCTGGGGTGGGGGGCGGGGAAAGAGGGAAAAATCAAACTCATTTCGACATTTTAGGAAAATGAAAGTTATCATTTGTCAAGTGTTCTACGGATCATATATCCTAATATGATTCAATTAGGAAAATTACTTATTATTTGAGATTTCTGAAAAATAAAACAGCAAACAAAGTCACTGGCTGACCTAATTAGTAAGCACAGCAAGTTGCCACATTTCCTGCCCAGTACCAGATGCAGGCCTTAGTGGAGCGCGTTCCACCTTCCACATCGTTGAACAAATGACTTCCTTCAGTGCACTAATTATGCTGAAAGAGTTAAAAGAGCCTCTAAATGCACTCGACACCCAAGGGAGTACTGAGTTCCAGAGAAGCTCAGCTGACTGAAGAGCCAGAGCACGACTTTCTGAAATCCAAAATGCAAGCAGCCTGTCCCATCACCATCTACAGCAACATATATTTCTTTCTCTTATTTCACCTTTTTCTTCCCATGTCCATGTCGGTAGCCTCTTAACATGGTGTCCACATAAACTTCAGTGAAGGTTAACTTTAGTGAAAGTTAAATAAGTCTTGTGAATTCTGCCCTTAAAAGGCTTTGGCATGCAAGTCAGCAATACTGATTGAAAGGAGGCAGCGGGGGTGGGGTGGGGCTGTTGACTGCGTGGTCAAGAAGCTCAGTCTGATGGGAAAGGAAGTTAGGACAGGTACATACATTTTGTAAATGTAAGGGACTATGATAATGTTCATTAATGAAGAAGAAGTGAGTCTTTGGAGGCTTCAAAAGAAGGAGGAATGCTACCTAATTGTGAATGTGTTTTGGATGAGGTTAGAGAGTGGACAGTCAGAAAGTGATAGGATTTTAAGGTGACCTGGAATAATACAGACTTTTGACAGGTAGATATGGAAGGAGAGAATGTATGCCAAGAAAGAGAATAGAAGGAGCCAAGGGAGGCATGGAGGTGGGAAAGAATAAGGATCGTGACTACAGTGTAGCTGGAGTTGGACTTGGAAACAGGTAAGACGTGCCAGGAAAGAAAGATTGATTGGGACTTTTGTGAAGGACTTTGAATGCCAGC